>CAJQZP010000444.1:4258750-4975625 GCA_907164705.1 Parnassius apollo
AAGACTACAATCTTATATCAGCTGTTACTTGGTGAGGCTGTTCACACTCGACCAACTATTGGTTCCAATGTAGAAGAAGTAGTTTGGAGGAATTTGCGTTTTGTGATGTGGGACCTGGGAGGACAGCAAAGTTTGCGTTCGGCTTGGAACACCTACTACACAAATAGTGAGGTATGAACACTTTTACTACACAAATATTGACAATTTTGTTTTACTTCATTATTGTTTTATATTTTTTTTTTGTATGTGTTTATGTGTTTTTTTAACTATATTATATTTATGTATTTAAAATTGTTATGAGTTCTAAATCTGTATTGGTCTAATTTCAGCTTATGTTAACGTAATTTTAAATAAATTGTTATTGTTTTATCTCTACCTGTCGTAATGTATTTTAAATATATTTGACATGATAATAAAATAAAAAATGTTGAGTATGATAATTTTTGCTGAGTATGATATGGTTATACGTGGTAGAGCCATGCTGCAGCTATATTATGGTTGTAGCACGAATGGGTTGGCTCGACTGGGGAATGGAAACACTCTCACAGAATACCAGCGTAAATAACAGCTTAATACTGCTGTGTTTCGTATGGTGAGTAGAGATCCGGAGACCCTTTTTTACTGGAAATAAGGCATTCCATCTTAGTCCTCCGGGCTGACAACATATCTGTGTTTTGATTCTTACTTGAGGATAAATGTAGATGTCGATAGGTCACAGCATCCACTTACCATCAGGTGGAATGTGTGCTGTGTAAAAAGAATGTTGCAATAATGAATATTTTATTTATAAAGATAATATCTGAGGCTTATAAAAACCAAGAATTATAGATAAATTGGACTTTATTAAGTTCCTATTATTTTTTCGATTATCATATAAAATAAATCTGTGTGCATTCAGGTTTTATGTTGGCTCTTTATGATTAACAATACACAATTTATTACAATTTATAGACTCGGACCTACTCATATGAATTTACCGTTTACCATTGGTGTTGATGATTGAAATTTTGGCTGAAGCATGAAATCCACCCATCAACAAAAAAAATTGCGAACCCCTGAATATGTGTTTAAAAAATTTATAGCTTCTCTTGAAGGAGATCATATGTATTATTATCTATAAATACAATACTATGTAGGCTAGCAATCAAACTGCACCTCACATTGAGGCAATTAAATTAAAATAAATATATCAAACATCTCATGGTATAATTTATCTGAATGATTTAACTATAACAGTTACTCATAAATTCGTTATTATTATTATTATTATTGAAATCAATAATCACTGTTTAGCTTAGTGATAAACAACTTACAAACAAGGAACATCAAAGCAGACTAAAAATATTAATAATGTAAATAACAATTTATCAACAAATTATTAATTTCTTGTAATCACAAAGAGAATGAGCATAGTACAGTTTTCGTTTATCGTTTAGTTCATATGGTTTTAAAAGAACAAAATCATTAAGTCTAAACATTTATATCCATCATAAACCACCCATCTACAAAAATAAAGTCTTAGATAGTTCATCAGAGGGCTGGACAGTCTGTAAAGAACCAATATAAGATTTTCCTCTTAATTCCTTATTTTTTGTTTGACGTTTACATAAAACTTTTAAAAAACTATCGACTTTCATGACAACATTCGTTTCGATATTCTTTGCAATGCGAGTATGTCTGCAAGTAGTATCTGGAGATTTTCCATATATTGAATGTGGACCTACTTTAAACAGTTTCGAGAAATACAACTAATGACATAACACTGTGTTTATATAATTCAATTGACATGATTCTTTAAAGCATGTCTGCAAGTACTTTTTGAACAGTTTCAAGAAAGTTATTTAAGCATTACCTTTTATATAATAAAACATGTTTACACTGGGTTTTTGTAAATCTTGTGAAATATCACTACTTATCTACTTCGCGAAAGTTAGCATTTATGTAAGAATAAAGAATTATACACATAATCGTTGATTATCTTAAATTATTAACAAAATAAAATCCTAAAATAATAATACATACAGATAACGATTTTATAAAACTTGTGAGAATTATTATATAGCCAAAAATTTTTGGTATAGTTTCATATATAGTGAATGTTTTGCGAGCATACATTTTATTGTGTGATTTCTGTTCATATTTTTTTATTTCATTACAATTTAATAAAATAGACATGAGTATGTATTGATACTAAAATAATTGTACTTTTTTAATTTTGTTATAATATATCCAAGCTTAATATTTGTGGCCCTTGATATACATAATGATTGCATTTCTTTTAATTATAGTTTGTTATAATGGTTATCGATTCCACTGATCGACAAAGATTGAGCATAAGCCGAGAAGAATTACATTGTATGATGACCCACGAGGAGCTCAGTAAAGCATGCTTACTGGTTTTCGCAAATAAACAGGTATGAGTTGAATTATTGTAAACTGTTGCATGCATTTGACATGAAATTGTTTAGTCTGTGCGACACTTAATTTGCTATAATCAAATTCCTGTGTATGTGCGTGCTTGCGTGCTTGCGTGAGTGCTCTGAATGGAAATATCGTGAATGGACTGGTTATGCAACTATTTTTTCGTTTACCAATATACAAAAAATTTCAACTTTGAATTATTATAAACTATAAAAATCGTCTGTTTTGTACGGTCACGTGTTGGGTACTTTTGTCCTATTGTCTACATTTGGGTTCAGTCTCCATATACACACATATATTTTAAAGCTATTTATTTCCTCCCTTCAAATGACGAAAACTATATATTGTTAAATGACTGTGTACAGTGTATTCTGTACCTTAATATTTATTTTATGAATAACAACTGTATAAACAGTTTCATGCTCCATGTCTACATTCCTTTACATGCTTAAATGTAGGTGAATGCGATGTGAAGTTATTTCCTTAATAATTAATTCAAATATTTGAGTAGTGTTTGAATAAAATATCATATCTTGTAAAAATAACCCCAATTTTATTTAATTGAATTTGAATTAAGGATTAAAGGACTTTCCGATGTTTATTTCAGGACGTAAAAGGATCAATGACCGCGGCAGAGATATCGGAACAATTAGATTTGACATCCATTAAACGACATCCTTGGCACATACAAGGTTGCTGTGCGCTCACTGGAGAAGGGTAAGCATCGTAAGCTGTAATACATCCATGTGACTAAAAGTGAGGTATTTAAATATGAATATGACTTAAGCAAAAAGCATAAAGAAAACAACAAACACTTATACGAGTTGATAGAGCCAAAAGTCGTCAAGTTTGTCGCGCGTCGTAGCGTCCGAATCGCATCTAGTGTCAGTAGTGGGTAGTGGCATTTCGTGGTTCTGGTGATTTTGACACCCTTTAGTAATTTATTTTTTTCGTTTAGTGAATTTTAAATTTTTTAAGAAATCTAGTGATATCTCGATACATTCTACAATGCATTTTTTATACTATCCATAGAATAATAATTACTACCTTTTAAATCTTTCGACGATAGCAGATTGTTATAGCATATCTCTTCTGTCCTTTTCTATGTCTTCTTCTTACTCATTTCATTCTTACGCATGTCATCCCTGACACACTCTATCCATATTTTCTTAGGCCTCCCACTACTCTTATATATATCCGCTTTCATAGTTTATTTTTTATAAATATTATATTCAGATGAAATATAGGTTTATAAGCATGCAATCTATGTTTAAAATGATGACATATATCAATTTTGAAATACCTATTGTAGAACAGATAAATAGGATGTGTAAGTGGATGATGTATCTTTCAACAAATTGCGTAAACTCAAAACTGACTATAATTATCTAACTAACAAAACAGTTTTCAATATTATGTGGATTTTTCTCCAACTTGGAAAAAACTTCATTTTTTATAGCTTAAGGATGATAAACAAGCAAACAGTCCACCTGATGGTAAGGGGATGCTGTGGCTCATAGACATCTACATCTATGCTCGACTACGAATCAAAATGCAGATGCGTTTTGATCAAGCATTACGCGTAATATGGATAGTAAAATACAGTCTAAAAACATACAGTCAGTCATCGCGTGTGATATTGTAGGAAAAGCAGACTCGTGATGAATAAAATTGTTAGGGCTGTCACCACAGGAAGTAATAAAAATAATATACAGATTTTTCTAATTCCACGTGCAAACAAATGAAATAACTTAATCAGTAAATTCGCGTTCAAAAAATATAAAATAGGTTATATTAAGTATTTAAAAAATTTATAAAAAATAGCGGTCCAAAAGCAGTTTATAACGTAACTTAGTAATAACAACCTATTTTACAATATATTTTTTTTTAAATTTTAATACATGTTTAAATGGAAGAAAGTGGAAGCTTTTAAGTTGCATATACACAAGTTACTTCATTAAGATCATCATCATCATAGACAAATATGGCATAGGTACACACAAAATTACTTCATTAAGGTTGTCATCGAAGTTAATATTGCTGATTTATCGATTTTGCGAGGAGAAGACGGCAAAGAAAATATTAAAGTGTATAATATTCAATATCGGCCATATTTTGACGAATGTTAGAATTAAAAAAAATAGGCTAATATTTCTACCTAGAATACGAATGCGACTTTAACTACCCGTGGTACGATCACTCATGTAAGACATCTGGTTGGGTAGAATACTAAAGACATCTGCGCTGCATGAGCTGCAACGCACCGTACTCGCTGATTCCGGTGACCTCATTCGGGCACGCGGATGTAATACGTAGTACATACAGCATTTTGCTAAAATGCGGCTCGTCCGACGCGGTTTACATACAATTTATTACAAAGAGTCATAAAATACGATGACTGCGGCGCGCTTAGGTGTGTGTTCACCTTAATAGTTTTCAAATATAGAAAATATGGTTATAATAAAAAATGAGGCAATTGTTGATAGATGCATATCAGAGTTACGCAATCGTACCGAATTTCTTTATGGGCAAAGCCGGCAGCCTCCAACCTCGTTGATACCGAACTTGGCACCCTTTTAACATTTGTTTTTTGATAGACTACTTGAGTAGGCTAAGAAGTCCTAGCTTTATTTTTAAGACAGTGGTTTAAACTTGTCCATATTACGAAAGACAAAATAAGAGAAGGCTGCATAACATTGTTCTTTCAGTTCTTGCCTAAATTAAGTTGATATACTATCCTTTAATTCCATCGCAAATATAATTTTATTTTATGATAACAACTGAAACGCAAATAGTAATTTTTTGTAGTACTTTATTAACAAGTCATAATAACATTTGTTATCTCAAAGAAAAACGTAAATTTTTAATATAAAATACTCTGAATATCCCTGATAACTTGATACCTTAGTTGTGCTATATATGTATCCAAGCAAGATTTTATCATTTAGTAAACGTATTGGAAAGACAAAATATAGCCCGAAATAAATTACTATGTGTACATAACACGACTTATCACGATCTTAGTTTCTCTCAAGAGTGTGTTTGATAATTATCTGCTGTGAAAAGTTAACATGCAACTGCTTACATTTCTATCGCGTATAACCTTGTCGTTAGATCATGAACTACTGAATAAGTTTGCAGATTAGATAAGATGGCATTCATTTCTTTCATTTCGACCCATATGCTAATAATAATATATTTATAAGTATAAAAATAATAAAAACGGACAACTCTCAATAACACTAGTTACCTAAATCTTTTTTGGCTATAACCCTATAGGTTGTTCTGGAAGAAAGGAAACTACTCTTTTTTGATTGGCTCCCATTCCTATTTCATTATTTTATTATAGGATAGGGTAACAAACGAGCACACAGTCCACTTGATGGTAAATGGTTGCTGTGGCCCATAGACATCAACATCTATCCTCAATTACGAATCAAAATGCAGATGCGTTGTCGCCCGTGACGACTCCGATGGAATGCCTCGTTTCCAGTAAAAAGGGTCACCGAAGCTCTACACTCACCATACGAAACACGGCAGCATTAATCTATTATTTGACGCCGGTATTCTGTGAGAGCGTGGTCCTTCCCCGTTCGAGCCGACCCATTCGTGCTACAACTATACTACTAATATAACTGCAGCATGGCTATACCACGTATAGAACTACAACCATTTCAAACAAAGAAAACGATAAGTACCTTGTCACATTTAGGAGATCTAAGAAGAAACGTCTCTCAAAATCTGTAATTGTACTGGTTCTCTAACCAACTCTCTAACTACTTCTTTGTTATCAAAATTTACCGATGAAATTAATACTTATTTGGACAACAAACACATAATTCTTTTATTTATTGTCTACAGCAAAGCATTTGATACTCTTAAACACGATTTATTAACACAAAACTGGAAAATACAAGCATACGCGGGCCTTTACTAAGAATGTGTGAAAATTACCTCAAAGATAGAAAATACCGGGTGAGAATTGAAAAGGATGACAGTGATGAAATACCTGTAACTACGGGAACAGCTCAGGGATCGGTTCTTGGCCCTTTACACTATCTGGCCTTTGTAAATGACATGGGAAATGTGATTAAACATAGTTCAGTATATCAATATGCAGACGATACTTGCCTAAGAATATCCACTACCCCATATCGTCCCGTGGGTGTCGTAAGAGGCGACAGAGGGAGACAGGCAGGAGATGGGTAGCAGCATCTTCCTGATAACAACAATAACATAATAAAAAACTGCGGTTGCCAACCCGCTCGCCAAGCGTGGCAACTATAGCAAATATCTCGACGACGCAAATAAACGGCCCCCAGTCCCCGGCGGCCCCGCTATTTCTGGCTATGGTGGCGACCATGGTAACGGCGGGGCAGGGGGTGCTAAGAACTCCGGTGGAGGTTCGGTTGCCACCTACGACGACTCGACCTGGCAACGTATAACGCACGCACCCTGAGGACTGACGAGAAGATACTGGAGCTGGAAGAAGAGGTAGACAAGTTGCGCTGGCATATTATTGGATTATCTGAGGTCCGAAGAGAGGGGGAGGACACGGTAATCCTCGAGTCCGGCAACTTATTCTATCACCGGGAGGGCGACCATCTGTCCCAAGGAGGTGTCGGATTTATCGTCCACAAGTCTCTCGTCAACAACGTTGTAAAGATTGGGAGTGTGTCGACGAGGGTCGCGTACCTGATACTCAGAATCACCAAACGGTATTCGCTGAAGGTCATACAGGTCTACGCACCAACCTCGGCACATCCCGATGAGGAGGTGGAGGAAATGTATGAGGATATTTCTAGAGCCATGCATTCCTCCAAAACCCACTACACGGTGTTGATGGGAGACTTCAACGCAAAACTAGGCACAAGAGAAGGCGGTGAGCTAGGGAAATTTGGAGTAGGACAACGGAAACGTAGGGGCCAGCAGCTGGCTGACTTTATGGAGAAAGAGGGACTCTTTATGACGAACTCTTTCTTTCAGAAGCGGCCCCACAGGAAGTGGTCCTGGTCGAGCCCCGACGGTTCGACAAAAAATGAGATTGACTTCATTATGACGACCAGACGCCAAATGTTCAGTGATGTCTCAGTGATCGCAAGGGTGAAAACCGCAGCGATCACCGAATGGTTAGAGGCACACTGAACCTAAACGTTAAGTTGGAGAGATCTCGTCTAATGAAGTCAACGCTCCGTCCCCCTTGTGCTCTAATCCAGAATCCCGAGACTTTTCAGCTCGAGTTACGTAACCGCTTTCAGTGCCTAGAAGATTGAAATGCAGTGGACGATATTAATGACAACCTCGTGGAAACTGTCCATGCGGTCGGAGCTAAATTCTTCAAGACCCGCCGCAGAAGAACACAAAAACTCTCCGATCACACTCTTAATCTCATGGCTGTTAGACGGGAGATGAGGCTGCAATCGTCAACAGATTTGACAGCATACAGACAACTGAACAGACAGATCTCCAAATGCATGCGGCGAGACTTTGCAACTTTAATACTGCTCGTATTAAAGAAGCGATCGAGCGGAACCAGGGCTCCAAAGTCTTTGCCAGAGATCTGTCTGCCAGAAAGAGCCAACTGTCAAAGCTGAAGACTGAGTGTGGCAGCATCGTTTCCGGGACACCTGAGATTTTGAGTGAGATTGATAGGTTCTATGGGCAGCTGTACACATCATCGTTGGAGCCACATGCAAGTGTGAGTAACGATCCAAGAGCAAGTCTTACCCGACACTATTCCGATCACATTCCGGACGTCAGTCTGAGCGAGATTAGAATGGCTCTCCAGCACCTTAAAAACGGCAGGGCCCCAGGCGAGGATGGAATTACAGCGGAGCTTCTGAAAGCGAGTGGAACACCGGTACTTGAAGTCCTTCAGAATCTCTTCAATTCCGTCCTCCATGGTGGCACTACTCCAGAGGCGTGGAGCAGAAGTGCGGTGGTCTTGTTCTTTAAGAAAGGCGACAACGCTCTCTTGAAGAACTACAGACCGATTTCCCTTCTGAGCCGCGTCTACCGCACGCAGACTCGACTTCCAACCTCCCGAACAAGCCGGTTATCGAAAAGGCTTCAGTACCATAGACCACATACCCTGCGGCAGATTGTACAGAAGACCGAAGAGTACAATCTGCCACTTTGCCTGGCGTATGTGGACTATGAGAAAGCCTTTGATTCCGTCGAAATTTGGGCGGTGCTACAGTCCCTTCAGCGGTGCCAAGTTGACTGTCGGTATATCGAAGTGCTGAAGTGTTTGTACAGTAGGGCTACGATGGCAATCCGAGTACAAAACCAGAGTTCGAAACTTATCCAACTGCAGAAAGGTGTAAGACAGGGTGACGTTATATCCCCGAAACTCTTCACCGCTGCTTTGGAAGACATTTTCAAGCTACTGGACTGGAAAGGATACGGTATTAACATCAATGGCGAGTACATCACTCACCTTCGATTTGCCGACGATATAGTCCTTATGGCAGAATCGCTGGAGGACCTTAGCACTATGCTCAATGACCTCAATGGTGTCTCCCAACGGATAGGTCTTAAGATGAACATGGACAAAACAAAGATCATGTTCAATGTCCATGTCACACCTATGCCGGTAGTTGTTGGGAGCACTATGCTCGAAGTTGTTGACGAGTACGTTTACCTGGGACAAATAGTCCGACTAGGTAAGTCCAACTTCGACCGAGAGGTCAATCGACGGATTCAACTCGGCTGGGCAGCGTTCGGGAAATTACGACACATCTTCTCGTCAGGTATACCTCAATCTCTGAAAACTAAAGTGTACAACCAGTGCGTGTTGCCAGTGATGACTTACGGATCAGAGACGTGGTCCTTCACTGCTGGCCAAGTTGATGGATGCAGGTGGCTCAGGACCGTGCTTTGTGGCGTTACTTGGGGGAGGCCTATGTTCAGCGTGGACTTGTGAAGGGCTGTAATGATGATGATGATAATGACTTGCCTAGTAATAGCCAATAAAGACATAACAAAAGCAGAAAAAATGTTACAACATGACTTTACTCACCTCTGTATGTAGTCATATGACGCGGGACTCGTATTAAATTCTGGTAAAACTAAAATTATACATTTACACTCGATGCACTCTAACAAATACGAAAGACCAATAAAAATACTAGCACACAGCCACGACTGCCTTCATAGTTCGTCTAAAATACTAACTGTAATTCTCTAGAACAAGTTAACAATTATAAATACCTAGGTCTGATTGTGGATAACCAATAAGATTCACTTTATTTTATAATTTATATATTAATTTATCTTTACAGGTTGCACCTAGGCTTAGAATGGATTGCCAGTAGGATAAAGAAGAAATGACGTACCATTGACGACCAAGTGTTATTGCGATATTTCTAAACTATTATTTTTATTAAAATATAATCTTATTTTTATTAAATATAATCTGAATGAATATTATTGTATGTATATTAATTATCAAAATATATGTAATGAATATTAATTATCAAAATTTACTTCCATTTTGAATGGATGAAGATAATAATAAAACTCATTCAAGTGCATTTATTTATTTTATTTCAACTACACCATTTTAAACAAAAATTGTACATAATTTTATTAAAAGTATTTAAAGGAGCATAAAAAAGGTTAAAAATGTATTTATAAAATATGTTCTCGTTACATCCTGACCCGATATCAGCACTGATATCAGCACATGTGATTTAAAATGAGATAAATTTTAACCTACTTTTATTTCGGAGTTTAATAGACTCTAAAGGCGACATATGGTTACATCAGGTCATCAAGAAGCTCTGTTAACGTGTGTGATAACGGTTCCTTGACTTCAACACATGTAACGAATATTTTAGAACATTATGATGCCTTTTATCCCATAGATTTTCATAAATCCATTACAATGCCCGGCCTACACTGCAGCGATAGTTTCTTATTATCTTAGTGGATGAAAATTTGTAGAGGCCAGCGCCCGCTCCACCAGACTTAAACCCGATAGAGCAAGTTTGTGATAAATTAGGAAGACAAGTTAAACAAAGAAATCCAGTACCAGCTAACACTACAGAACTTTTACACCAAACAAGTAGTGTGCCAAACAGAAACGAATTCTGCTGTTTGAACAAATTTAAATTTTCTGTAGAAAGGGATCATACATTTTTGTCTCTAATTTGGTTTTTTGATTATTTTAAGTTCTGTTCTACAATGTTAATCCCACTAATTAATACCAACCAAGCCTACTAAATACGCTGAATAGCTTATATATCTGTTTTTATACAAATTTGTTCCTTTTTACGTTCCTCTAAATATGTCCATGAGTGTATTACTAAATTACGACAAATACAACCATAAAACAACATGATTTATGTTGGATTAATATATAAAAGGTTTAAAAAAAATCACAATTATAAAAGAAATACAGTAGAATCTCGATAACTTTAACCTCGTTAAGTCGTGATCCTGAATAAGTCGAAAAAAAATGCCATTCCGTACCGATGAACCCATGTTATTTCCCTCGATCGAACAAAATGTTATTTTCCTCGCTCTAACAAAATGTTATTTCCCTGCGAGGTATTGATAGTACATATTTATACTCAATAACTCTAATTTCAAAAAGCAGACTCCGTAAGACCTAGTTAGTGAAATATAATGACGTCTTGGAATTCCCCAAATTCATAACAATAAAATCCAAAAGGAATGCCCAGTACTTCTATCTATTGTGTGCCTTGAACACGTGCAATTAATGAATACATTCATTAAAATTTCTAAGTAACACATCTGTGTACCTAATAATTATTTTAATGTTAAAATTAAAACTAATGTTAATAAAAATGACGTTGATCATATTCATAGTGATCTAGCAGATTTTGAACCATTAATATCAAATGCCAGAGCAGCAATTAAGATATAGGAACTCTCGTTAAAAGATGTCATGATATCGGGGATCGTGTATTCGGTTCATTGTTTGAACTTGAAAAAATATCTGCAGATTCTTTAAATCAAAAGTAGATAACAGATTTTTTGTAGATGTTTGTACAGTTACAGTTATTTCACTAATATGTAATTTGTTTCAATAAATATGTACTATAAAACTTAAATCAAATTTTTATTTAACTTTGACTCTACAACTCAATAATTATACCTAAAAGAGCGCCTTTCTAAATCGAAATTTTAGCATATGAATCCTTTTTTTTCTCGAACCTAAAGTAATTTTTGTTAAGTCAGAAACTCATTATCTCAATTTTTTTGCATTTTCCTTGACGTCGAGATGCTACTTGTATTTAAGATCCATAACGTCCACAAATGTACATGTATCATAAAAAAAAACAGAATGCAATAAATAATTTATACAACAAACATTCGAAGATTTAGGTATTACGCTTTTTTATTAAATTAAATAAATGCGTTTATTGGAACATGAGATAAATGGAGAGATTATTACCAGTGTTCATATATTTATGTATTTTATCAAACATTTTGCTGATCATTGATTTAGTTTATAGTTTTGTTACCTACGATAATTGTGTTAAAAGAATTGCAAGTACATAAATACTTCAGAAAGCATAATAAAACTAAATAAATCACTTAATGTACTTTTATAGTACAGTTAAACGTGTGAGTATGCATATGTGAGAAAACATTGGTCTTAATATGATAACATCTGTATTAAATAAAATATTTACAGATTGACAGTTTTTATATACAAAGAAATAATATATAAATAAAAGTAATATCAATTTATAATTAAATTTCGTTGAATTATATGAAATATTGTGACAAAAACATAAAAATATAATATTTGGTTTATAAAACATTTAAAAGAACATTAGGCAACGCAATATTACGCTTATAAATATAATATTATATCTAGCGAAACCGCTACGGTTATTTACATTCAATTATATTTTTTATAGATACGTTATATGCTCACAAAACGACCGAAAAAATTTCGAACTCGGCCGTCCCAGCGACAGCACTCACTCCAAGGGCTGGAGTGGCTAATTGACCACTTGCCGACGCTTCAGATACATAGTGCATAATGTGCCGGCGTATCATAGCTCAGTAAAAATTATGCTATCTTGTGTATTGTGTATCTGTGCATGTAAAATATAAGTGGAAATGAAAAAAGTACTCCGATGTTGAAATCTCCCGAAAACTACATTGTGATGCTTTAACATACTGTAGGGCAGTTTTTGAAGAAATTATTATAACAAGCATAATTTCCTATACTTGACACTGCCAAAAGTACAACCATAAGAGATCATTATCAAAGAGAAAAAAACATACGCCTTAATAAAAAACATACTACATATCATTTTACAAATTAAATATTCGAAGGAAATGATTTAATCGAATTCTTATCTTAAAAATTAATTATTAACAGCGTTGATTGTGATGAGAATTACGTAGAATATTTCTATAATATTTACCTTATTAATAGAACTAGAGAGTCGCGTTTGATTTATGTATTTTTGCAATTAAAATGTCTTTTACTTAGTTTTTTGACTCTAATGGGAATTGATGAAATCATTTCCCTATTCTATCAATCTACCCAAATTTACAAAATAAATTTGTTTCACAACCTACAATAGATTAGAAGGTTCAAACTTTTATGAGGGATAGATCTTACATGAGATCGTTATGTCCTAAAATATTATATAACAGAAACACAAAGTATTCGAGGTATTCGTTTTTGATATTATTTTTTCGTGTGTCATTAGGTCATTACACATAAGAAACATTTATAAAATATGATTTTTAAGATTTAAAACACATTTGTGGCTCTTTAGTGTGATTTTTTACAATCTACAAACGATTTGTAAACGTTCTATGTAGTTACATATTATGTTATACAGTCAAACCTGGATAAGCGAGAGTTCAAGGGAGCACAATCTCATTCTCGCTTATAGAAGCTTCTCACTAACCCGAGTTTCTCACTAATGCTACCTGCATGGGTAGCGTTTCTCTCTTAAAAAGGTACGCAGCAATAACAAGTCACAGCAAGTATGAATGTAGTAAATATGTAATATGATAAAATTAGGTGAATAATATGCACAACATATATTATGTACATATATATTTTTAATAGTGTGTATATGTTACGTTTATTAGATTTCGAGATATAAGTACTTTATAATGGTAGGTATAAAGATGCTTACGAAAACAAAACAAAAAATCATGCACTATGTAATTTTATTTTATTTAGAACTTCAAACCCATTCACTACTTTAAGTTTATCACTTAATGACAGTACTTTAATTTTCCGTTTTGACGTGATGCAGAACAGAACTTTCCTTCGCAATTGATTAACTATAAACTGAGTAAGTCCGACAAACAGGACGGTACACAGGCACACGTGTCCGTTCGAAAAGAATGCGATAAAATTACGTTATTTAGTTCACGAAATAGAATAGGTACAATATTGACGAGAAAACAATACAAAAACAATGCTAGGAAGCTCCACGAAAGTTAAGAATGAATCATAAAGATGTTAAATTTGTAATTTGTTTTGTCATTTGTTACTGTATGTGTGTATCTTTTATGTATGTATATATTTTTATTGTAGCTATAGTTCCTCCTAAATAATATAAATAAATAAAGCTCGACTGTCGCTTATAGAGGTATAGATAAGTAGCAGTCTTACGGAGGTCCATGAGGGAAAAACGACTCTCTCTTACAGAGGTTTCTGTTTCTCGCTAATAGAGGTTTTGAGAGCTAAAAATGACGGGTCCTGGCTATTACTCTCACTTATAGAGTTTTCTCACTTATCCAGTTCTCACTTACCCAGGTTTGACTGTAGTTATTTCTGATAAAAAATATCAATGCAACGAAACAGAACAATGATGCGTATACGTCTTGTCTGGTTGATGAATAAGTTTTTAATATTAATTATGACAAAGGTTAACCAAATGTAGCTTTTCTATATGTAGATTATCAGTACATTATTATACAGGTAATATGATGTAGACTGTGTTAATCAATAAAAAAAATGTCAATATAAATTCAATAAATATGCCGTAAGAAATACACAAAAAATAATTATAATAATGTAGCTTTCAGTCCACTCATATAACTAATGCGTTTATCGATATAGTTTATAATAAATAACGGAGTTCCACATAACCCCATTCACAGGAAGGATTTACACAAAATTGTTTGTAGAATTTTTACATTATATTCCTTCCTAGAATTATAAAGACATAGCTCTTAAGTTCTAAGAGACTTCAAATGGAATTATGTAAACGGATTTAAGCTGTGAGAGGTCGTAGTGTAGTTTACTTAATATCTGTTTATCGACGGCATGAAAAAATTGACTTGGGCTTACACTGTGGTGATGCTATTTAAAGATAAGGTCCGACATCACTTCTACTAGCTAGTTCTAAATAAAAACATACGCGTCGAACAACCTTTTTTTGAAGGAATAGGCGATAAAATGCCATACCGTGTAATATCTACATATTCCTAAAACTAAAATGATGGTCATGGACTAAAACAGCACTTCATAAATATATTTTATACATAAGCTTAGAATAAAATAGCTTTAAAGCAAAATGTACTAGTTTAAATAGTGTAATGAGCATTATTGAGTGTTGTTATTTTTCCAACTGCTATTTAAATACAGTGTTAATAATAACATTTCAATGATTAAATAATATAAATAAATAATTAAATACTTTAGTCAATTTTAGGACTCCACTACATGGCAAGATTTGTTTTATGTACAATATCGCTGATAACTCTAATATCCAGGTTTGTTTGTGTATTTGTTTTAATTTCATCATTGAAGATGTTAGGAGACTAGTAAGAAACGGGACCATATGTGTGTAAATAAAAATATGTATTTTATCAGTAGGATCACTATAACGTATATATAATTTTCTTTACAGAATCATTGACTCAAAAAGGTAGTAGGTATATCATTTGGTCCTGAGGTAGATTTATCTAGTAATTCTAGATATTTAAAGGTGTCATGTAGGATTCTCAACAAATTCTAATTATAGTAATTAAATATCCTTATCAAAATCCACAAAAATGTACGTACACGCCGTAAAGTGAAATTGAACATACAAATGTTGTGTACTTATTACTTAAAGACTTATGCATCACATATACTTCAAATACTACACTACTCCTGTCAATAATGTATTTTGTCTAGGAGATAAGTTGAAGCATATACTGAAAAATATGAAATCTGTACATTTATAATTGTCTAATGCTTAACCCTAACAGTCTTCAAAACCTGATCTTAAATGTTTTTACTTCTACTGGCTCTATTTCGATATCCTCCAATCCCGATAGCGATTTGT
Organism: Parnassius apollo; assembly: GCA_907164705.1. NCBI lineage: Eukaryota > Metazoa > Arthropoda > Insecta > Lepidoptera > Papilionidae > Parnassius > Parnassius apollo. Next base: position 4,274,461 of record CAJQZP010000444.1, read on the forward strand.
ATGTTTTAAGTCCAGTTAAGCTGACCGAAGTTAGGTTTCTAATGTGAAGTTCATTAAATCTAGTATTGCCTGTAAATGAAGTGGACTTTTCAAGCTGCGACCCAACGGAGCAGCTATGTGCCGGTCTTTGGAGCACCATATAGCATGACGAACTGGGAAACTGTTCGAGTATATCGTCAGTGATTGTACGCATCGTCACCAAATGGATGCCTGCTGGAAAGTTTTGAACTAACGTTTGATAGTTCTTCACTTCTACGTCTCGCACCACCTCACTGGTGTCGATAAGGTAAATATTAACTGGATAATTAAGGGATCGGCTTAAAAAGTCAGCCGTCTGCGAAGGCAACTGATAATCAGTGGTTTTTTGGTCGGGTCTGAAATGTCTTTCGTGCACAGGTTGGAAAGATTCACTGGTATCTCTTTTAGATCTTATAAAAGTGGTTGATTCGAGAAGAAGCCAATTTTGGAATATGGTTTGTTTGTTGTCGACTACTCCTTCACCAATACCTCGGAAGTCGTCATATAGAGTGCGTCTATCGAGCATTACTTCAAGACGACCGGGCTCAAAAGATGCCGCTCCTTGCGCGTGGTTTGTTATTAGAGTCAGCCGTGCATTTTCATCCTGGATCCATGCCATGGTAGTAATAGGAAAGTAGTTGGCCTCAATGCCCAGCTTGTCCACTTTAACCCTTTTTTGATACTGGAAACCGTTTTGGTCTGTGTAAAACACGGGCGGTTCGCCGTTTTGTATATCGGTTTGAATTCTCATGTAAAGCTCAGTTTCTCTGTTTTTGGGTGGGTTCTCGAAATCAACTATATTCTCAACTAAAATGCCATGCAGCAGTGCCGGATCGTCAACATTGTATATCTTGACTGTGTGCACCAAGAAAGGCAAGTAAAGTGTTGTAATTTCCGTTGAAACTGGACCTGATACGATAATTATATTGTCGTCTTGAAAGCTGTTCCAGTTAGAGTAAGGATTTAGGACGTTCTTCTCAGGCGAATCGTAGTCTGGCATAAAAAGATAAGCACCTGAATGTCTTTGTGCACTTTGATAAGCCCCAAATTGTATTTCCATCACATTTTTCTTTCTGGCCTCTTTTCTATACACCTGCTTCAAAAACCCAGTGTTCCTATTTATGAGCAGTTTCAAAGCTGAATTTTCCAATTGAATGTCGCCGGGCATCATTTTTTTTGTAACGAAATTTGATTGCTTACTGGAATCTTGGCTGTTGCAATTGTTGCAAAACACGACACAGTGATGAGATGCGTTCTTGTGCTCCTCTATTTTGTAAGTGACAGCAGTAAGAGCTGGTAGAGTGGCAACGAACACAATGTCGAAATTATTATTACTGATGACACGTTTACCGTCCTCTCGAATGTTGATGTTTGGAGTTATTTGATACTGCACGTATTTCCTCGACATGGTATCATAAATTCGTACGTTTGTTGTATTAGATCGTACCGTAATCACCTCAGTTCTACGCTCCGCCAGAGGATTGAAAAGTACGACTTTTTTCCTATCAATCAAAGAGACCTGAAGTTTCTTCACTGGAGCGCCATACGTTTCCCATTCAACTTCGCTTTGTAAAATACTCTGAGCGTGTAAAGTTTCATCCGGAAGCATTATGGTGGTAAGTGCCGATTCCTGCAAACGGATGCAGTGATATAAACTGGTGAAAAGTTTTGTACCGTAATCGTACATGACGCTGGCTTTAGAAGTGCCTGTAATTGCATCGTGGTGTTGGAACAAACCCATATTCCTCCTGGCATTGATCAACTGCTCGTAATATTTTTCCAACCTCTTCTCTGAAGCGACGAGTCGACGGTCGTGGGATTGTTTAACAATATTAGAGACGAGAGTAAATATTATTTCCGAAGTGCGTAGCTGATGTTCGAATTGCCGAGCGAGGATCTTGAGGTAGGGCCTTGTAGTGAAATAGCCCGACCAATAAGCCGGTTTGCCCTCACTAAAAATGTCCGAGTAAACGAAGAAATCGCCTTTCAAACTAGGTATACTCTTATGTCTTTGTTTCATTGCGTTGAAATAGTCCAGTGGAGTCCCAAACTGGACGTCAGCATTGAACAGCTCCTTGTGGCTGTTAATGTAATTGAACATTTTCATGTAGTTGATGTACTGAGCGTCAAATTCTACGTCGTATTCGTAACGGAAGTCGTCGCCGAGCGGTACGAGGACGACGTTATGAGGAGTCAAAGATCCTATGCGTTCGTACTCCTCTATTAATGTTTTTGATTTACTGTGTACGTTTTGATCCGTTATTTCTTCATGTTTCGCGGTGTATTCGGAATATTCGCCCGGTATTTTTCGAAAGTCGAAGCTAAGGCACACGGATGGATGGGGCCCGCACGTGCTTTTGATGGAATAAATGTCGAAAGGTTGGTTATGGACAATTAACGACGGCTTCCTACTCGCCCACCCTGGTAACCAATAAAACTCCTCGATCTGTCGCTCTGCAAGCCATTGTTTCCACGCGTAATGAATCCGTTGAATAATTGCCCCCTCTAGACCGCTCTTATCAAGCAAATAAGGTACTGTGGGCCCATGTCCAAACGGATCTATCGACCAACCAGTTTTTGGTGTGATCCCAAGGTTGGTTTTAACCCAATGATGACCTAAAATTAAGAAGAAATTGTATTAATTTATTATATATATATATATATATATATATATATATATATATATATATATATATATATATTACATTCAGATATAGGTCTAATTAACTTTTAAAAACCTAAATTAATTTGTCTGTAATGAACCGAATTACCTGCGATATAATAAAATTATTAATATAACGTATAAAATACTTTACGTGATGTAATTTTATACAAATTTATTTTAGTGGAAAATTAAATTAAAAATATATTTTATATGTTTAATGAAAATTATTACATTATAAGATACTGTGATGAATTTTTTCTTTAGTGTTTACTGACAGGGAAAAGTTAAAAGTTGTTTTTATGTAGGTAGTTGTGTAGCCACACTACAGAAGTAATGATAGACTGATTGACCATTAATTAAAATTTATGTCACGAATTACAAAGCTTCCTTTTTCTTCCATATTCCTATCTTATACATGAGAATATGTCTATCGCTCTCGTGTTGTTTTTGTTGTAATAGCTTACGCAAAACTTAGATGAGCTCGAAAATGATGTTCGAAATAACTTTGTTTTTGCTCAGTCTGACTTTTGTCAGTTTTTGTCAGAAACTTGAACTTAAATCATATATGCAATAAGCAGAATTTGCGCTTATAAACTTTAAATAGCCAATAGATATATTGCAATAAACAACTTTTAATTTAAAATCTATAACTTTCATATTTGTATAGTTAAAATTTTTTTAAAGTTAAAAGTGAGGAAGGCATTAGTATCTCTATTATAGCGACTGATTTCGTAAAACTTACTACTCAGAGTGAATTTAAGAAGTTAATTTTATGGTTTTTACATGATAAGAATGAGAATAAATTTTATGATTCGCAAAAAAACATCTATTACCTTCGATGAATTGATCTATTAGTGCATATATGTGAGTGCAGGCCTCATCAGGCATCACCCACCCACCAGTGGTAATCTCGAGCCGTCCTTCTTTAATTAACTTTTTAAGAGCCTGTAATTATAATTTTAAATAAATTATCATAAAACTAGTTTGTGCTTTTTAATTTTACATATTAAATAATAGATATAAAATTTAATAAATACAGTGCCTTTCGATATATTTATCTATATAGATAAATATATCGAAATAATTGTTTGGTGTTTTTGTGTTTTATATAAAACACAAAAACACCTAAGTCCGTTATAAACTTTTAAATCATCCAACCGATGTGCCTCAACCGGTTTCTTTAGAAAGTTAATAATGCGAAGATTGTTTTAGATCACTAAAATAGTACTTTAGGCACTTTATAAAAAGTTAATAAATAAACAAAAATTCCCTTTTTTCCAACAAATAAATAAAATGTATTTCTTATTTTAGCGGTAGCACACGCCGGGCATCCGTTAGTTATTTATACGAATGCAAAACAAGAGAACTGACCGGATTATCCCAATGATATTTTCTCAATACTGGGATTCAGTCTTATATACCTACTCTGATAAATATTTTAAGTATTATTTTACAACAAAAGTTTTAAGATATATATGTTAATTGTTTTAAATGTTCCGTAATAAATTTGATTCCATTTATGGCGCTAAATTCAATGGTGATTGCCAGTTCCTCGTCTTGCATTCGATTCAAATTTTAAGGACGCGGCCAACGATTAATCGAGCAGCGCGGATTTAATGCTCTCTCAGAAATTAAAGGACGCCTATTGATTGATTAATCAAATCTCGCTGATATAAGCACTTTATTCAATTTAGTGAGTCCTTACCTTTTGCTTAACCGGGTGCGAAGTCTCCCACCAGGCATTGAGAAACGATATCTCGGTCCAAATGAAAGTCATGTTGGGGTGCTGGTTCAATTTCTGAACGATGTTATTTATGATATTCTTTGTCTTCCATTCAAAGTATTGCTCGAAGGTCTTCAACCATCCCGGATCGTTGTGCGAATGCGGCACTACAATGACCTGCAATGTTTTTTGTAAATATTTAAAAAAAATATGGTTAAAACAGCGGCTTTCGAGCTTGCGTAACCAACTAAATAAAAAATCAATGAGCATTATTTATTTCTGGATTTTATTTCTAACAAGAACTGAAAACTTGATTGGATTTGTGTTAAACAATAATAGGCTAATGATAAGTGTTAACGATGATGATGATGACGTAAAACATTACAACACACGCCTTTAATATTTTTGCTAGCGTTCATAAATTAAGAAAGGCGGAGTGTTAGGTTTTTCTATGAAATCAACGCTTACGTTTTTCCATCGAAAAAATATTTTTATAAGTACTTTATAGTGATCAAATAATATATTTATTTTATAGTATATTATGTTTAACAGTATACAGTATATATTACTGTATAATTAACCGTATATAGTATATATGCACAACTGTGCATACAACTGATATTCCTTATCAAAGTTGAAATAAGACTGATATATCATTTTAATTTGTTTGACAGTTGTGATATGTAATTGAGATATAATTGGAGTTGGGAATAAGGGATGCAACTGTTAAAAGAAATAGAAAAATTAAATTTCAATTGTGATTTGTGAGAGATTATGATTATTTATATATATTAATTTTAATATTTAAATTCCACAATATTTATAAGGTAGTTTACTCAAGATAAATTTACAGGCGCCCAACTATTGCTCGGAGCTACGCTCACGCGATATACCCTACCCTATACCTAGATTAGAAGGGTATGGGATACCGAATTTAATTTATGTTCCTTTCCATAACATAATATAATGCTCTGCCAAATTTCAATTAAATCTGTTCAAGCGTAATCGAGCGACGAATACCCAAGTATACGATTTCCTCGCTTATAGTTATAGAATCTAAAGTAGCATACTGCAATAGCAACTTTACAATACCCTTAATAAGATTATAGGTATTTTACATAAGTTAAGTTAAGTAAAGTTACAGCCTATATACGTCCCACTGCTGGGCACAGGCCTCCCCTTATTTCTGAGAGGGTTTTAGGTCAAGGAAATATCCGCCACGATGCCCTAATGCGTGTTGGCGCACTTCACATGTCTTCGAAATATTTTTTTGTCTTATTCCTCAGACATGCAGATTTCCTCACGATGTTTTCCTTCACCGCCGAGCACGTGGTAAATCAGCACTTAAAATTGCAATTAACAATTTCATTGGTGCCGGCGGGGATCGAACCCGGGTTACTCGCGTTCTGTTATATTTACAGCGAGCGTTAACTATCTGAGCTAACACGGCTCTACGGTATTTTACATACATTTAAATAACTTTAAAACGCTCAAAAATTGACTGTTAGTAGTAAAAGCAGTTCAAGTAAAGTCAAGTAAAAGTAGTTCTCTCTGATATTTTAAGGGTACTAGTTTTTTTTGTTTTTTTTTTTTTATAAAGTTATAACACTTCTTTTGACCCCTTTTACTGGAAACGATGCATTCCATCTTAGTCCTTAGAGGTGACAACGCATCTGCATTTTGATTCTTAATCGAGAATAAATGTAGATATCTATGGGCCACAGCAACCATTTACCATTAGGTGAACTGTGTGCTCGTTTATCACTCTTTTTTATTTTTAAAACAAAAAAATTTCCATTAAGATTGTGTGAAATTAGCTGTTGTGAAAATGTTTATTTCGAACCAATGAGAAATTGGGCTCGTAGAACCTAAAAAGGTGGTGAGTAAAATTTTAATATAGTACTTATATAAAGAATTATTGGGATTACTGTCAGACGTTGCTTTTTCTTTTTTAACCGACTTCAAAAAGGAGAAAGCACTGAATTCGACTATATATTTTTAATTTGCTTTTTCTTTTTTAACCGACTTCAAAAAGGAGAAAGCACTGAATTCGACTATATGTTTTTATGTATGTGTGTACAACCTCAGAACTTTTTTATAGGTGAATAGATTTTGATGTTTTATTTTTTTTATTTGAAAGCTGGTACTTCTCGTGTGGTCTCATATAAATTTGATCAAGATCTGACCAGTAGTTTTTGTGTTGTCCTTAATAATGCGTATTTAATTGACCTCGTCTACATTGATGATGTTCTCATTTTATTTATACTGAAATCGGTTGTACAAAAATTTTAATTTTATCACTTGTATAGATATAACTGTTTGGTTAGTTGCTTCTGCTTGCTTCATGACAACTTTACTTCCAGTTAGATTGGTATTAATTGAAGTTTGGCTGACTTTTAATGAAGCTGTATTAACAAATATATTTGTTATGCATATTGTGTACACTCACATGAATGCGACTTGCAATTGCATGGTTACATAAAGAGGTGAATATCCGCTACTTCGTTCACGTTGTCACGAATTAACAGTATCAGATGTGTATATCCAGGACGTAGTTTATATGTATAAATTTTATTTATATTTGGAGTGACGTTTATGTGTGATTGAGTAAGAAATACAACCACATAGTTCACGTGCTGATAAGTGAATATGCTGTGGCCCATAGACATTTATCCACGATTAAGAATCAATGCAATGCGACTTCACCTCTGAGGACTAAGATGAAATGCCTCATTTCTAGTAAAAAGGGTCTTCGGCTTTCTACACTCACCATACGAAACACAGCAGCATTAACGAGCTATTTTACGCTGTTATTATGTGAGAGCGTGGTTCTACCCGGTCGGGCCGACGCATTCGTGCTATAACCATAATATCGCTGCAGCGTAGCTCTAACACTGCTGAAAAATCAATTTATTGAGTGTGTGAAAAATAAGTTGTTAGAGACTGATTGGTGTTAGGAACTCGACATTTGGAATCTAGATAGACAAGCAGGAACGAGAGTGAAGCACTCAGACAACAAAAATAAATACAGTTACTACATTACACTATCGAAGAAGATAAAACATGTACTTAGTTAATGTCCCTGCATTTATACCCTATTTTTTTCACAGATAGTAAAAAGGTCATCCAGTATACGTTGCAAGTTAAAATGTACCAGAAATTCGATAACAAATAAGTTAAATTAAGAATAATTTAAAAATATTACCTTCAATCTAGGTCGACGGCTGTCGTTTCGAATTTTCTCGTAGCGCTCCTCGAAGGATTTGTCCCAAAACTCTTTAGTCCGCAACCAGCTTGGCTGAAATACAAACTCATTAATGCACAAATTTATACTATTTTCTTACAGAAAACTTATCGGCTTAGAAAATTTTTAATAAATTTTTTACATCTATAAATTTAGGAGCAAGTCTACAGAATAAAAAAAGTGTTACAGTTTTGTGATATATTAAAAATTGCAATAATTTATTGTAGTTACCAAAAGTTTGTATTGGCCTAAGGGCAATCTCGGCTTTTGCTGAGACATTAGGCAAAAACAGCGAGAGTTTGCCGGGATATGTAACGTGGCGGCACGATTACCTTACGACTACAACCGAACCACAACCGAAACTCAGAAAAATGTAATACGTTTTTAAGCACTCCGGACGCTCCGCCATGCCACACGCTCTTCCCTGAGACTCTCCACATACTAAATTACTAAGATATCAGAAATATCAGCGAATATCAACATCAGGTACCAGCAATATCAGTAGACTTCACTCAAACCTAAACGCCGTCCACTACCATCTCAAGACGGCGAAGCCGGCTCTGATCTTTCCGACTGAGACGCAGGTGTCCTCTCCGGCTGATGCTTCGTATCTCTCCTACCCGGGGTACAAACTGGAACACTCCTTTGTGCCTCGGGCTGGAGTTTACGTATACGTCAGACAGGACAACCGTTCTCGACGCCTCTGCAATCTTGAAGGTTCGCACCTGTCCATCCTTTGGCTACTCGTAGACAGCGACGACCATCCGCGCGTCTACGAGTGCCGCTATAGGTTCCATAGGGGTAATGACGAAACAGACCGACTCTTCGACCACGTCCAAATGGCTACAGATTCGTTGTTACAACAGATCCCCTCCGCAGAGATCGTGATCCTCGGCAATTTAAAGCCCACCACGCCGAATGGCTTGGTTCACGATTAACCGATCATGCGGGGAGATCTGTTCATGATTTTGCCTTGAAATATGGTCTGAGACAACTGGTTACTTCGCCTACGCGGATTCCAGATGTGAAGGATCATGCACCTTCCCTGTTGGACCTTCTGCTGACCTCTCTTCCGGACACATATCAGGTCTCCGTCAATGCCCCCCTTGGGTCTTCGGATCACTGTCTTGTCCGGAGTGTGATGCCACTCACGCTGAAATCACGGTTGCATTCTGCAGGCTGCCGCCGTGTTTGGCACTGTAGGTCAGCCGATTGGGATAGGATGCGGTTTTTCCTACCCTTGGGTTTGCTGCTCGGAATATCCCAACGTTGTTGCGGATTCTGTCGCTGATGTGGTACTTCAGGGTATGGAACAGTTTATTCCTTCCTCTGTGGTGCCTAAAGTGGTATAATTCCGCCTCCAGGTCCTTCAAAAGTCATTGTCAAGGCAAAGTCAGAGCACATAGGCAGAATTGGCGAGAAACTTGTTCACCTTCCTTTTCCTTCTGGAACTCGTGCATTGTGGTCTCTCGTCAAAGCTGTCCAAGGGAATTCCAGTCAGCTATCTCTTCCATCTCTGCATAGGGAGGACAACTCACTGGCCCATGCCGCAAATGAGAAAGCCGATCTGCTAGACCCTTTCTTTGTGCCCAACTCGACTCTCGATGACGGGGGAGCACACCGCCGACCATCCCGCAGTGTGAGTGCTCCATACCGGAAGTGCAGTTCACTCAGCGCTCGGTTCGCAAAGCACTCCTCTCCCTGGACATCCACAAGTCGATTGGGCCTGACGGAATCCCGGCAATTGTGCTGAGGACGTATGCTCCAGAGTTGGCACCGGTTCTAAAGCGTCTTTTCCGGTACTCCTACTTTCTAGGCGTAGTCCCAAAATCATGGAAGACGGATTCCGTCCACCCGATCCCTAAAAAAGGCGACCGCTCAGATCCGTTAAACTCCAGGCCTATCGCCATCACCTCCTTGTTTTCCAAAATAATGGAATCCATTATAAACTGCCAGCTCATGCGGTACCTTGAGGATCACCACCTGATTGCCAATACGGTTTTCGTCGGTGCCTTCATTACCATCGATAGGCGGAGGCAGTAGAGTCCAAGGGGGAGGGTTTGGCCGTTAGTACATTAGACATTGCGAAGGCCTTCGATCGGGTTTGGCACAAAACGCTTCTTTCTAAGCTCCCTTCCTATGGGCTTCTCGAGAAATTGTGCAATTGGATCACCAGCTTTCTTGCAGATAGGAGCATCAAGGTCGTTGTAGACGGTGCATGCTCCGATTGCAAGCCTATTAATGCTGACGGTTCACAAGCCTGCGTGCTATCACCAAGGCTGTTTCTTCTGCATATCAATGATAATTTGCAAACCGGTAACATTCATTGCTATGCGGACAGCACTGGTGATGCTATGTACACCGGCTGTACCAATATTTTTCGGGAAAATGTTTCCGAGTATCGGGACAAACTTGTGTCTGAAGTCGAGTCTTTACTGAACAAAGTCTAGGATTAGGGGGCCACTAAATCTAGTCCAGTTTATCCCTCAGAAGACACAAGTTTGCGCGTTAACCGTTAAAAAGTACCCCTTTGTCATATCTTTTCAGTTTTAAGGCACTCGCCTTGTTGCCTCAGCCAGTATCGGAATCCTCAGCGTCGACATCTCCAGTAGCGTGCTGGTTCGTGGTCACTTGTAAGAGAATGCCAAATTGGCCTTTAAAAAATTTGGCGTGCTCAGCAGAGCGGGACAGTATTTCATGCCAGCACACCGCCTGCAACTTTAGAAGGCGCAGATTCGGCCGCACATGAAATACTGTTCCCATCTCTGGGCTGGGGCTCCCCAGTGCCAGCTCCTTCCACTTGACCGCATCCAGCGTATAGCGGCTCGAATCGTCAACGACCGAGTGCTTTCCGATCGGCTCGATTCACTGGCGCTGCGAAGAGATGTTGCATGTCCTTGCATTTTCTTTCGCATCTACCACGGGGAGTGCACTGAGGAATTGTTCGGATTAATCCCAGCCGCCAAATTTCATGAACGCACTACGTGGCAAATCTCCCGATACCATCCACACCATCTGGATGCTTGGCTGTCCACCACTGTATGTTTCACTAGGAGTTTTTTCCGGACAGATACGACTTAGAAACCTTCAAGAAAAGAGCTTACTCCTTTCTAAAAGTCCGGCAACGCAACTGCAATTTCCCTGGTGTTACAGTTGTTCATGGGCGGCGGTAGTCACTTAACATCAGGTGGACCGTAGTATGCTCGTTGGCCCCCTCTCCTATAAAAAAAGACCTCAATGGGGGTGGGGCTAAGGCATTAGACGTAGCTTCGCATTGGGCATATATTTTGAGGTGTCGCCACACAGGACACTATAAAATAACTGCGTGTGTTCTATACGTCGTTAAACGCCTTTTTTCCTGTTTGCCTTGAAAATATTATTGAGAAACCCGTTCTCAAGCTTATGATAGATTTTTTATATATATGAGTGGGCAGACCAGCATGCCGTTCACCTGATGGTAAGTGATTCACCTGACAGTCGTCGATGAACAACTGCAACACCAGAAAAAAATGCAGATACGTTGCTGATCTTTTAAAAGAGTATGCTATTTTTCAGATGAACCGTAAGTATGGAAAAATTGCTGGTGGTAGCCGATTCCACAAATTTGTCCGAGGAAGAAAACTTAATTACAAAAATTAGATAGTTTTGCAATCACGAAACCTTAATAACTTTGAGATTATATAACCTTTTTTTAAATGGATTATAGGATTCGCCGCAGTAGTCACTGTCCGTCATTAGTATCGTATATATACTTTTATATTACGGTGAGAGCCAATCGAGAACTTTTCTACCACGTCGGTTCTCGGTTCTTCGAATTACTGACTAGTAGTAAATTATTTCCATTCAACTAGGAAGCGAATTAACGTTGGGTTTTAGTTTATCACATCAGTCCCTAAAATTTTCAACAAGCCCGGCGGAAGCCGGATTATAAAATCGATAATGTCGAATTGAAACCTATTGAAGAGGCGGAGTAGTAGTAAAATTATCTCCGAGACAACAGCAGCCTTTAACTAAGTGACTTGTGATAGAATCAGGCGTTACTTTGCGGAAATCCATTATAATAAAAAATAAAAATATAAATTTCTTTGCAACTTTCCGCTAAACATATAAAATGATGTGTCTTACCTGGATTGAAGCGCACCTCCCGCCCTCCCTCAATTGCATACACTAACTCCGTCACCACTAGACCAAGCACCACTACTCTCAACACCACTATTCCAGGCAAGACACACCATCGACGATAATACGACACGTGTTTCGCCTCTACACGAGGCATCCTCAGGTAATATAGACTCTACCGTAGAGTCTATATTACCTGACCACTACTCTCAACACCACTATTCCAGGTAGAGGTTCCACTCTACGGTAGAGTCTATATTACCTGAGGATGCCTCGTGTAGAGGCGAAACACGTGTCGTATTATCGTCGATGGTGTGTCTTGCCTGGAATAGTAGTGTTGAGAGTAGTGGTCAACGTCTAATATTTGTCGATTCTACTTTCTTTCGTTTTACTCTACCGTAGAGTCTATATTACCTGAGGATGCCTCGTGTAGAGGCGAAACACGTGTCGTATTATCGTCGATGGTGTGTCTTGCCTGGAATAGTGGTGTTGAGAGTAGTGGTGCTTGGTCTAGTGGTGACGGAGTTAGTGTATGCAATTGAGGGGGCAAAAATGCACATCATTTTATATGTTTAGCGGAAAGTTGCAAAGAAATTTATATTTTTATTTTTTATTAAGTGACTTGTTATTGATTCACCTTGTGTCAAAAATATAGAAAATAATAAAATTTAGAAATTGTGTGAAGTATAAACTTACTGAAAGACAAATAAAGCTCGCGTCGAAGTTTACTTTTTAATGAAATCGGAACATAAATAAAGCGATTATCGGAATGGCGTGGTCACTTGTGAAAAGTGAATCTTGTGTTATAAGAATTAGCGCGTATCATGTCTCAAAGGCAAATTGAATCAAAATAAGCTATATTTCATTGTGTGTTGGACCAGTGCCGGCATTATACATTACATCTTAGTAAATTTTAGCATAAAATTATAACAGGGATATATTATCAAGAATTATAAACGAGGATGGTGAAGTCGTTATCAGAAAATGAAACGTGTCAGACGCTGTGATCCATTACTACACTATACCACTCTGCACTGCAACGCCCAATCTCAAATTTACAAGTGCAACTTGAAACTCTGTTTCAATCGTACTCGGAAGCCCGGACTACTAATTTCCATTTTCATGAAAAGTTTTAACATCGATGAATTGGTAGTCTATAAATGAGTTATTAATTCATATCCAAGCTTTTCTCCATATTTTCACGCTCAAAACAACAAACTTGTCTTGCTCGCGCAATGTGATTAGTTAGTGTGTAGGTTTACAAGGCGGAGTGTGCTAGTTTGAATCTGTCCGGGGTCAATAATTTTATATTTTTATTCTTTTAACCTTAGTGTCTATAAATGGATCACTTAAACATGTTTGGATGTAATATAGTGAAAAAACTTCCATCACTTCCATATAAAAACAACACTGACTATTTATTTGGAGCATTATTTAAAATTGTAAGTTGGATATTAAATAGAATATAGCTGTGGGCTAGTAAATAAAAAGACATAAATTTTCATTCATTTTCAAATATGGAGTGGTCGGAGAAAGAAGATACAGTAGCGGTTACCGCGTTGCACCGCTGTGGTTACGCGCCAAAAGAGAAAGAGAAAAACGATTTGTTTATCGCAATATCAAACAATTCACTGAAGATTCAAGCTTCGAAGATCGTAAAAGGACCGGCCGACCTCGTACAGTTAGGACACCCGCGATCATCAAAGCAGTGAAGGCGCGAATCCAACGAAATCCTGTTCGTAAACAAAAAGTCTTAGTTCTTCAGATGCGCCTAAGCAGAACTCCGGTCAAAACAGTGATCAATGAAGACCTAGGACTACGAGCTTATCGTAAGGAGACCGGAATTTTTTTAAGCAAGCGTTTGAAAAAAATTAGGCTGGATAGATCCCGCACTTTGCTACGGCGCTACGCGAGAAAAAATACCGTGAATTTTTGTTTTCAGATGAAAATTTTTTTAACATCGAAGAAAATTTATAAAAAACGAAATGATAAGGTGTATGCCAACAGCAGTGAAGAAGCCAGCACGCGTATTCCAAGGGTTCAACAAGCACATTATCCTTCGTCACTCATGGTTTGGCTTGGAGTCTCATATTCAGGCTTAACTGAGGTGTTTTTCTGTGAAAAAGGTGTAAAAACCAGTGCTAAGTTGTACCAAAATACCTTCCCAACAAACATAGTGGAACCTCTTTCTCAAACAATGTTCAAAAACAGACATTGGATATTCCAACAGGACACTGCACCAGCTCATACGGCACAAATAGGGTTCCCAACCCTCCCGGATTGCCCAGGAGACACTGATAATAATGCTTAATCTCCCGACCTCCCGAGGCGCAATAATTTCTCCGGTTTTTCTAAAAATTATATGGATCCGTTACTCGCACTCGCTTTGCGAAATCGACAAATATTAGACGTTGGTCGAAAGCAAAGTAAATATAAATAATAAATTGAAAATTAATAAATTAATGAGAATTTCTTCCCCCTCCCCCCACCCGATTACATAAAATTCTCCCGGGTTGGTCCTTTCGAAAGTTGGTAAGCCTAGGCACGAAGCAAGCAAAACCGGTTGACCGCCCATGGAATTGAATTTATCGGACATGAAGACTGGCGCTCTTCTAGTCCAGATTTAAGCCAACTGGATTATAAGATATGGCAACATTTGGAGGAGAAAGTCTGCGCTAAACCTCATCAGAATTTGGAATCTCGCCGAGCATCTTTGGCTAAAGCAACGGCAGAAGTAGATGTGAGTGTGGTGCGTGCTGCGATTGATGATTGGCCGTGTCGATTAAGGGCATGTATTTAAAAAAGGGGAGGTCGTTTTGAATTATGTAAACAAAATTGTATTCTAAATTAAAATACCTTTAATTTTGTATATAATTTCTATATAATTATCAAAAAGTGTATCATTAATTTTATAAAAAGTTTTTGACAGAACTTATGACCTAAGTATAATTATTTTTGCTTCAATGAAAAATCGTAGTGATACATTTTAGGAATATGAAAAAAAGTATATGAAAAAAAAAATTGCTCGAAAGATAAGGTTTTACATCTAAGCAACTTAATTATAACTGTCGCTGATAAAAATCAAAATGACGGCAAGATTAATTGTGAAATGGGCAACGTCGCACTACGCAACACGGATTTTCAATTAAATCTTAACAATATTTTGACCAAATCAAATCAAGAAGTTGCTGCAGCTTTTGAGGAACATTTCACATACAGTTATGGAATGTAGTGTGGTCGATTTAATTTAAGATACACACAACAAAGTAGGGTCGTTAAATAAAACTGATTTTACGGATTTAACTTATTTTAATTCCCGACGTTTAGGGTGCTTTACAGCACCCATGGTCACAAAATCTGATAACCCTCCATGGCACATTATATTTAGGAGAAATGCCAATACTAACCGGTATTTAAATGGCGAATCTCACACCACCCATCATATTTAGCTACTGTGGGAAAATCTTTGTTTCAAAGAGCACAAAGGATCTGTGACAGACAAAATCTGACCTCCGAGTTCCAGCACTTCAAGCAAGTGTTGCAAGATTCATGCTTCAGTTTCCGCGTCTACGTCACAGTGATCTAATACCGGCCGTAGTCGAGAGTGTGCCTGCTGTAGGTACTAACGTTTAACTGAGGAGTCACAGACAAGATTGGCTGCATCTTGGTGCGAGTTTCATAAAAACCTACTAAAGGCCGCCGAAGAAATTGAGTAAATTATTACTATTCGTCAAGAAGCATAAATAAAAAAAATCTCTACAGTTTTCTAACAAATTAACTTGTCCCGCTACAAAATATGTCAAATATTTCAAATCAATCCTAAGTGGCACCACCCGGGTGGCAGAAAAAGTCTTCGATGCCTTCATTAATCAAACGCAGATGCATTGTTACCCCTTAGTACTAAGTTAACATTTCATTACCAGTAACAAAGGTTCTCGTCACTCATGGTATAAACAGCATCGGTGTTAAGGTTGACTCAGGTTAGACCGAGTCGGGTCCGAGTCGAGTGTCGGCTGTAGCACGGTCACCGAGCCGGTCACGTGTCTGAAATTACAGAGACGGGCCTCAACCGAGCAATTACCGTTGCGCCGTGATGCAGTATACTCGTCCGAGCAAAAATAGTGTTATACCTAGACTACAATCAATTTTAAGTTTGACGATCTGGAATTGGCGGCTATTGCGATCGCTCTGGACGATGAAGAATCCGACAAATCTTCAACTACAAGCCGGGATCGAGTTGTTGCCGAGCGTTGTCCGTTGCTCGGTTTCCGCTCGGTATAGCGTGAGTGTGTCCTTACAAAAAATATGTAATATTAGTTGACCGTGCTACGCCGGACACTCGGCTCGGACCCCACAGTGCCACACGGTCTAGCGTGAGTCATCCTTTATGCTACTATTTTAAGCCGGTATCCTGTGCGGGCGTGATCCTACCCAAGTCAGACGAGCCAACACATTTGTGCTGCAGCCGTGGGAAGAGCGTGTGTCGTTTTTGTGAAATCTATTCTTATATCTGCTGTAATAATTAATACTGCGACAGCTTTCTTTGAAGCGTGCGAGCATTTACCTAACTAAATCTCTGCTCTTGATCTTTCTTTGCAATATATTTACCTAGACGCGAAATTACGTTACCGACTATAATATTGTTGCATGAATAAGTCAACTAGCGCCATCTAGTGTCAGCAACAAGAGCGAGGGGAGCTTGGCAGTAAATGACATCACAAACCTTTCGACCGACAGCGCCACCCGAAGAACTAAGTTTCTAGAAAATCTATACTCGAATTCTCGGTACCTTACGCGTGTTTGCTTGAACATTCCGGATATTTTGCTAATTTAAATAAATAGGTGGCGCAGGATGCGATCGAGGCAGAGTGAACTCGGCGACACAAGCGAAGCTTCGGAGTGGAATTAAGTGAATTAGTGTGTTTAAATTATTATTTTTTTTTTTTTTTTTTTATGGAATAGGGTGACAAACGAGCACACAGTCCACCTGATGGTAAGTGGTTGCTGCGGCCCATAGACATCTACATCTATCCTCCATTAAAAATCAAAATGCAGATGCGTTGTCACCCGTGAGGACTGAGATGGAATGCCTCGTTTCCAGTAAAAAGGGTCTCCGGTTCTCTACACTCACCATACGAAATACAGCAGCATTAAGCTACTATTTCACGCTGGTATTCTGTGAGAGCGTGGTCCTTCCCCCGGTCGAGCCGACCCATTCGTGCTACAACTATACTACTAATATAACTGCAGCATGGCTCTACCACGTAAAATTATTAATTTATTAATATTAGTGTTTTAACTTTAATTGTGTAAAGTAAATTAAAGTGTTAATTTAGGTAATTTTATCGGCAATTTTTATTGTCACGAACCTCAAGCTCGTAACAATTGGTGTCAGAAGTGGGATAAAATCATGCCGATTTTACCTAAGGAGGAAACGGAGGGTGTCCGAACCCGAAGTCAACGCCAGCAGGAGACGGACCAACGAAGATTTGGTGGTGCAACGCCGCAGACGTCGGAGGGCCAGCCACCGGCTGAAGGCCCGTCGGTAGCTCCTACATCTGCAGCACCTGACTTAGGTGCTCTGATGGTGATGCTGCAGGAGCAGGCTCGCCGACAGGAGGAGCAGGCTCGCCGACAGGAGGAGCAGGCTCGCCGACAGGAGGAGCAGGCTCGCCGACAGGAGGAACAGGTCCGTCAGTTGAAAGAGCAGCTGCAGAGCGGACAGGAGGGACAGGCCCGCCGATTGGAAGAGCAGCTGCGGGGCGGACAGGAGGAACAGGCCCGCCGACAGGAGGAACAGGCCCGTCGTTTAGAAGAGCAACTCCAACGCGATAAGGAAGAGCAGATGCTCCTCATGAAGGACCTTCACGCTATCTTCGGAAAAGAGATACGGGAGGTGAAGGATAAGGTTGCTCAACATGACAACCGCCTGTCGGAGGCCGAAACCCGAATCGACCAAGTAAACAATCGGGTTGACAACGTAATGGCTGACGTGAAGAAAACGCTGGACGACCTCAAACTTGGGGATGGAACAACAGCTCCCGTAGTAGCTACAACACCTTCGCTACGTGGATTCAAAGTGCCGCCGTTCGACGGGACCTCTTCCTGGTCGTCCTACAAAATCCAGTTCGAGGCCGTCATGGAGGCAAACGGCTGGAATAAAAGCCAGGCCATGACTGCACTCACCTTAGGCCCGCGCGACCAAGCCTTAACTGTGTTGGAAGCTCTCGGTAAGAAAGTGACCTACGAGCAGCTCCTTGAGGCATTGGAGGCGAGATATGGCGACGCTCACCTGGAACACGTCTTTCGTGCGCAACTTAAAGATCGTGTGCAGCGCATCAACGAAAACCTGCAGCAGTGGGCTCTAGAAGTGGAGAAGCTGGTGCGAAAAGCATACCGGTCTGTACCTGCGCTCATTGAAGGGAACCTGGCGCAGACATTCATCGACGGCATCCGCGACCTGGAAGTCAGAGCTGCTGTGAGGCTCGGGCACCACGAGATGCTTAAGGACGCCTTGGCCCATGCACTGGAAGTGGAAGCCGTGCGGCAGGATCATCGTTCCCATCGCGTCAGGGAGGTTGCAGCAGCTACAGTTCGCGACCGCAACAAAGGATACAGCCCAAGGTGCTATGGCTGTGGGGAAAAGGGCCATCTTCGATCCAGCTGCCCTAAGCGAACCCTAGAAAGGGAAATTGAACGATCTCAGGAGGGTAGTGCGGCCAACAGCGCCGCCCAGCAGCAGCAGGGAAACGAGTAAAAGCCAGAACTGCGGGGCGGGTGCTGGCTGATGTTAAAAGAGCCCCAAGGATCTCGATCTCACAAACCCATGATGGGAACAGCCTAATCATAAAGGGCGAGATCAACGGAATGCCGTGTAAGCTGACCATAGACACTGGAGCCTCTCGTACGGTTGTTAGTTCCCAACTTATAAGTCAGTTCCTTGGGGACTCCGCATACAACCGAGAACGCATTAATTTGGTAACAGCCACCGGTCAGCGTATACCCGTCCGTGGAGAGAAGGAGATGGAGTTGAAGCTAGGCAACGTGATCTACCTGCATAATGTCATCGTGGCTGATATAATGGACGACTGCATCCTAGGCTTAGACTTTATGAGGAATAATTGTTGCGAGATCGACGTTAAGCAAGGTGTTTTGAAATGTGGACAGGAGGAACTTTTTATGGAAGGTGCGTTACCAGGGAACGTGTACAGCATCAAGAAGATTGTTCTTCCGCCGAGATCGGAAACGATTGTTCCGGTTAGTCTTCCTCGAAACGCTGGGCAAACTCACCGTTGTGTACTTGTGGAAAGGGTAAACAATGACCTTCCATGGAAAGTAGCTCGAACCTTGGTCAGGACCACTGACAGCTCAGGAGTACGTGTGCTGAACATTTGCGACCGGGAAAAGATTATAGAAAAAGGCACACTGGTTGGTACTTGTGAGGAAGTGGATTGGTTACGTCAGTGCCAATCTATATCGAGTGGGACCCTCAGCAAGGATTCAGAAACGAGAGTGACCACACTTTTGGAAGACTGTCGCAGTGTTCTGTCCCCGAACGAATTGGTCAAGGCGAAGAAGTTGTTACTCAAGTACGCCGATGTATTCTCATCAAACGATGCTGACATAGGAAAGACTGACTTAGTTCAACACAAAATAAACACAGGAGAGGAATTGCCTATCCGTCAGCGGCCAAGAAGATTGCCGGTAGCACGTGAAAAGGAAGTGGAAACCATGATTGAAGGAATGGTGAAGGATGGTGTTATTGAACCTTCCTCTAGTCCATGGTGTTCACCAGTGGTGCTGGTGAAAAAGAAGGATGGCAGCATGCGGTTCTGTGTTGATTACCGCCGTCTGAATGACGTTACAAAGAAGGACAGCTATCCCTTGCCAAGAATTGATGACACGCTGGACATGCTTACAGGAGTAAAATGGTTTAGCACGCTGGATCTAAAAAGTGGCTACTGGCAAGTTGAAATTGACCCTAAGGACAAGGAGAAAACTGCGTTCTCGACGGGAAAGGGTCTGTGGCAATTCAAAGTAATGCCGTTTGGGTTGTGCAATGCTCCAGCAACGTTTGAAAGGCTGATGGAACTTGTACTTACCGGGCTAATTGGCGATGCCTGTCTGGTCTACTTGGATGACATCATCATCGTGGGCCGTACGTTTGAGGAACACCTTCAAAACCTGGAACGCGTGCTCATGAAGATTCAGAGTGCCAACCTCAAGTTGAGCCCGAAGAAATGTTCACTATTCCAACGGCAAGTTAACTTTTTGGGGTTTGTAGTATCGGAAGAAGGTATCCGCACAGATCCAGAGAAAATCGCCGCTGTCAAGGATTGGCCGGTTCCAAAAGACAAGACGCAGGTTAGAGCATTTTTGGGTTTGTGCTCCTATTACCGGCGATTCGTGAAGAACTTTGCAGATATAGCTAAACCTCTGCACAAGCTAACCGAGGAGAAGCGACATTTCTGCTGGGATGAAAGTTGCAATATCGCATTCCAGGAGCTCAAGGACCGTCTGTGCAAAACACCTATTTTGGGATACCCTGATGCAAGCAAAGAATTTATAGTTGACACAGACGCAAGTGATATAGGACTTGGCGGTGTGTTGTCTCAACGTAATGGTGACCAAGAGGTCGTGATAGCGTACTTCAGCAACTCGTTGTCAAAACCGGAAAGGAACTAATGTGTCACAAGACGCGAATTGCTAGCTGTGGTAAAGTCGTTGCAGCATTTTAGCAAATATCTTCTGGGGCGAAAATTTCACTTACGAACTGACCATGCTGCACTAAAATGGCTATTGCAGTTTAAAAATCCAGAAGGACAAGTTGCGAGGTGGATTGAACTACTGCAGGAATACGACTTTGAGATCGAACATCGCAGCGGGAAATCTCATGGCAACGCAGATGCATTGTCAAGAAGACCTTGTCCTGAAGATTGCAAACACTGTACTAGGCAAGAGAGTAAGGAAGTGGTATCCGTGAGGATGCTCAGGGCAGACCACCTCAGCAACGAGTGGAAGGACAGCTTACAACGTGCACAGCAGGAAGATCCGGACATCAAGCCGATCCTGGAATGGATGAAGGTCAGTGCTCCCAAGCCCAAGTGGAGCGACGTCTCAGCGATGAGTTCGACCACTAAAAGCTACTGGGCCCAGTGGGACAGCTTGCTGCTTCAGGATGGAGTTCTGTGCCGTAAATGGGAAAATGTTCGGGGAGACAGCTGTCATTTACAAATTGTTGTCCCTAAAGCTAAAGTACCGGATGTTCTACAGCTGTACCATAATGATTATTCAGGAGGCCATCTGGGAGTTAAGCGAACTCTACTGAAGATCCGAGAACGGTTTTACTGGGTCCACTGTCGAAACGATGTCGAGGACTGGTGTCGCAAATGTACAAATTGTGCGGCTGTAAAGGGACCTCAGACTCGTAGTAGAGGTGCATTGAAGTTGTACAATGTGGGCGCACCATGGGAGAGAATAGCCATTGACGTGGCGGGGCCGTTTCCGGAGAGTGAAAGCGGTAACAAGTATTTCATGGTTGTGATGGATTACTTCACTAAGTGGCCAGAAGTCTTCGCCATTCCAAATCAAGAAGCTTCAACAGTTGCAGATAAACTAGTTCATGAAGTCTTCTGTCGTTTTGGAGTACCTTTAGAGATTCACAGCGATCAAGGAAGGAATTTTGAGTCTCAAATATTCCAGGAAACTTGCCGAGTTATGGGTACTCATAAAACAAGAACGACTTCTTATCACCCGCAATCTGATGGAATGGTGGAACGATTTAATCAGACATTGGAGAGGTACCTAGCAAAAGTTGTAGACAATCGGCAACGAGATTGGGACAAGCACATACAACCGTTTTTGTTGTCATGAGTTCTGTTCACGAAAGTACAGCAGTGACACCAGCTTTCGCAAACTTTGGAAGAGAATTACGGCTGCCTGCGGACCTGATCACCGGGATACCACCTGATGCCCCACGCAGTATAACCGATTATGCAAATGACTTGCGGAACAAAATGAATGACATTTATGAGCACGTCAGACAATCGGGCCAGCAAATGTCTGAGAAAATGAAAACCCGGTACGACCGCAAAATGAACAATAAAGGGTTCAACGAAGGTTCATTAGTGTGGTTGCACAATCCAGTCCGCAGCAAAGGGAAATCTCCTAAGCTTCAAGCTAAATGGGACGGCCCGTACCGGATTGTAACCAGGATCAACGATGTGACCTACCGGATACAGAAAGGCGCAAGAGGGACTCCTAAGATCGTCCATGTGGATCGCTTGGCGCGTTATTATGGGACCGATAATGCTCGGGACGAGCATGTCTTAGGAGGGGGCAGTGTTGCATGAATAAGTCAACTAGCGCCATCTAGTGTCAGCAACAAGAGCGAGGGGAGCTTGGCAGTAAATGACATCACAAACCTTTCGACCGACAGCGCCACCCGAAGAACTAAGTTTCTAGAAAATCTATACGCGAATTCTCGGTACCTTACGCGTGTTTGCTTGAACATTCCGGATATTTTGCTAATTTAAATAAATAGGTGGCGCAGGATGCGATCGAGGCAGAGTGAACTCGGCGACACAAGCGAAGCTTCGGAGTGGAATTAAGTGAATTAGTGTGTTTAAATTATTAGTGTTGTAGCAGCCAGATTAATCAAACCTAAACGGGAATAAATAATATATACTCCGCTGCTACCATAACGCGGAAGGCGAGAATAAATAAAAAAAAACATTTTATTTCCTAATTATTCTTGGCTACTGAGATACTGCGGACTGTATATAGATAATTTGACGTTCTTATAAAGAAACAAGAAGCAGCCGCAAATATCATTCAGCGCCACACCGACTTCACACGCCGCTATCGTCACGTATCCGTCGACCAATGGTGAGCCGTTTCTTCAACGCCGCAGTTCGTTTCCTCTTGCTGTTCCGGAGCTGTATTCCACACCGCCGCCGCCCGCCGACTACGCGTGCGCACCGATCTGCATGTCTTATATAGCCCGGTCCAGCGACGTAGCTTCGTGAACAACAAACAAGTCTCACGCCGGGAAACGAAACGTAGATAATTGTATATTTTAAATAGTTTTCATTGGTCATAAAATAAGCAATATAATTGGCTAGGTAAAATATTAATTGTTACCATTGGCAAATCAATAGTGAGCCAGCCATATAAATATAGGCAAGGTTGATGCAAAAGATATTCCATTCCGAATCCCATTCGGCAGTACATTCATAAACATAAACAGTAGTTTCATTTCTCCACCTTAAAGAAAACCACTCGGAGTCTGTTAATAGTGGACAGTTCGTCTCCACTATTACAGTGGTGACCCCGTACGAACACCGAGGGGGAAGATCCGGTACGAACACCAAGAAGGAACACCCTGCGACGTACCACTACTATTGCGCGAACACCGCGAAGGAAACCCGTACGAACACCGAGAAGGAAGACTTCAGTTTATATAAAATCAGTGTAATCAAGCCGTCATTATGGAGCAGGAGGCAAACACATATACATCAAGCCCGGTAAAGGAACCAGAAATCGCCGGTATATCTCTATCGTTAAGAATACCACCGTTTTGGAAAGACAAACCACGACTTTGGTTCGTCAGTTTTGAAGCCGCAACGAATGGTTTAAAGAAGAGCCAAGCGCAATTAGCACAGATGGTGATAGCCCAACTTGAGAAACAAGACATCGAACAAATTGCGGACCTGTTGTACAACCCACCAGCAGTCGACCAGTATAATTCACTGAAGGATCGTCTGATCTCCGCATACGAAGAATCCGACAGTCGACAGCTACAAAAACTTCTATCAGAAATAGAACTTGGAGACCAGAAACCCACACAACTCCTACGCAAAATGCGTACTTTGGCGCGAGATAAAGTTCCGGATTCAACACTACGGCTAATGTGGGTAAACCACCTACCACCACATATTCGATCGGTAATAGCAGTCAGCGAAACATTCAGCACGCAGACGAAGCTCGACGAACTGGCACTCCTGGCGGACAAGATGATCGAAAACAGAAGTAGCTCACACATATCGATCATCGAAGGCACTTCAACAAAGGCCAATGATACCCAGTTTCTTCTCGAAGAAATTCGGAAGTTATCATTCGAAGTCGCCGCGCTCAAAGCTTCCCAGCATCATACCTTTTACCAGCAACAGTACAACCAGCGCAATCAGCAACACCGAAGATCACCTTTTCGTCGCAACCGCTCTGCAAGTAGAAGTCGAATAAGCTCAACATCAAGATCCCCTTACTGCTACTATCATCGACGTTTCGGGGTCGAGGCAAGAAAATGCACAGCACCGTGTACATTCAAAAATGAAAATACGAATACGGAAAACTAACTAGTACGCTCGATGCGACGGGATCCAGCGTAACAGCAAAGTCCTACCGTCTTTTCGTCACCGATAAAAAAAGCAAGCTTACTTTCCTTATCGACACCGGAGCAAATATCTCAGTGTTACCGCCGAAGCAAGGACAGAAGTTGAAGCCACTAGATTTTCAACTCTATGCAGCAAACAATACGGTTATTCCTACATATGGAGAAAAAACAATGGAACTTGATTTTAATCTACGCCGACCATTCAAATGGAGATTTATCGTCGCCAAAGTCAGCAAACCAATCATCGGTGCTGATTTTCTTCAACATCACCAGTTGGTCGTCGACATCAAAAATAGAAGAATCATCGACGGGAAAACCAATCTTGCATCTCAGTCTTTTGTACAAGCAACCAATCTGCCCACAATAAGAAGCATAGATGTGCAACAACCGTATCACAAGATCCTCGAAGAATACCCTGGTATCACAAGAATAACTTCAATGAAATTAACACCGAAGAACGACGTTGAGCATTTCATCGACACCAATGGACCACCACTTCATTGTCGTGCACGTCCAATCGCACCACACCTATACGAGCAAGTTCGAAAGGAATTCGAAAACATGATTGAGCAAGGAATATGCCGTCCAAGCAAAAGCCCTTGGTCATCACCACTTCACATTGTACCGAAGAAGAACGGAGAATTACGAGTTTGTGGAGATTACAGAAGACTGAATTCTATTACCACTCCTGACCGATACCCAATACCGCGAGTCAGGGATTTCACTCATCAACTATCAGACAAGACTATATTCTCCACCATCGATCTCAACCGAGCTTACCAACAAATAAGAGTCCGCGATGAAGACATAGAGAAGACAGCAATAATTACCCCAATGGGATTATTCGAATTCCCAAGAATGATCCCAGGATTAAAGAACGGAGGTCAAACTTTCCAAAGATTCATACACGAAGTACTTCATGGACTGGATTTCGTTTTCGCATTTATTGATGATCTCCTTGTTGCAAGCCCTGATAAAGAAACGCACGAAACCCATCTACGCACCGTGCTACAGCGATTAGAAGACAACGGAATCACAATCAACCCTTCGAAATGCATATTTGGACAGCAAGAAGTTCAATTTCTTGGTTTCACCGTCAGCAAGGAAGGAATAAAACCGCCTGCCGAAAAAGTCAGAGCAATCATCGATTATGCAAAACCTAAAACTATCGAAGAGCTAAGGCGTTTTCTCGGGATGATAAATTTTTACAGAGAACACATACCTAAAGCCGCTGAAATCCAAGCACCACTTCACGCCTACCTTCACAACACGAAGAAAAAAGATAAAACGTCAATCGAATGGAACGATGAAGCCACGAAGGCATTTGAAGCTTGTAAAATTGCGATCCAAAATGCAGCTTTACTCGCTCACCCATCACACGAAGCAACCCTTGCTATCTTCAGCGACGCATCCGATCTCTCAGCAGGAGCAGTTCTCCAACAATACAGCAATGGGAAATGGCAACCACTTGGATATTTTTCGAAGAAGTTCTCCGATACTCAACGTAACTACAGTACATTCGACCGAGAGCTACTCGCTATTTACATGGCTATCAAGCACTTCAGAAAAACGTTCGAGGGTCGAAACCTGATCGTTTTTACCGACCACAAGCCATTAACATATGTACTTCCAAAGAAACCATCACTATCGGAAACACCACGAAGAGCAAGACAACTTATTTTCATAAGTGAATTCACGACCGACATACGTCACATCAGTGGAAAGGACAACATAGTTGCCGACGCACTCAGTCGCGTACCAATCGACAGTGTAACGTGCCCTACATCAATCGACTATCATAAGATCGCCGCAGCACAAGACAGAGATAGTGACAACATAAAACATCTAGCGAAGCAAGGTAACTTGTCCATCAAGCAAGTTACAATGCCAATGACGCATCTACCTATATACTGTGAAGCCTCAACGACAACCATGCGACCATACATACCAGAAGAATGTCGTCGCGAAGTCTTCAATGCACTGCACAACATTAGTCATCCAGGTGTTAGAACAACAAGAAAACTCATCACTGAAAAATTCTTTTGGCCTGCAATGCAAGCGGATGTTGGCAACTGGGCGAAGCAATGCATTCAATGCCAAAAATGCAAAGTACAAAGGCATACATCAAGTAGTCTAGCTACATTTCCACCCACGGAGAGATTCGAACACTTGCACGTTGACATCGTTGGACCATTACCTACTTCACCGCAAGGACATCGTTATCTCGTAACAATGATCGACAGAACAACAAGATGGCCAGAAGCAATACCTACCGATGATACTTCAGCCGAATCCGTCGCGAAGATAATTTATGAAAATTGGATTACTCGTTTCGGATCACCTAAAACCATCACAACGGATCAAGGAAGGAATTTCGAAAGCAACCTATTCCTCAAACTTCTTCAAACTATGGGAATACAGAAGACGCGTACAACAGCATACCATCCTCAGTCAAACGGAATAATCGAACGATGGCATCGTACATTAAAGACTGCACTCAAAACTCGTTTATCTCAACATACAAAGTGGATTGATGAGCTACCTACAGTGCTACTCGGACTACGAGCAACACCGCGTGCAGACACTAGTCTTAGCGCCGCTCAGCTAACCTACGGCTGCAGCATAAGGCTGCCGTGTGACTTCTTCAGTTCAGCAGCGTCAAACAAACAAGAAATGGATTACGATTTCGTAACTAAACTTCGAGAATCAATTAACAAAGCCTTATCGTTGAAATGCACCGAAATGCAATCACACAGAAATAATAAATCAGTATTCATTCACCAAGATTTGAAAACATGCAAACAAGTTTTTGTAAGAAACGACGCAATGAAAAAACAATTTCAACCTACCTACGATGGACCGTATAAAGTATTAGAGAGAAATAGCAAGACTTTTAAACTACAAATACCCGGAAGGAAATCTACGATTATATCGATCGACCGACTAAAGCCAGCCTATATTATTAACGAGGATACTGCAGAGGATTCATCATCATCATCAAAACCACCAGCGAGGAAGCTTGAAACTTCATCATCTACATCAACCCAGTTGAAACCTATTTTAAAAACTACGAAATACGGGCGAGTCGTCAAGCCTCCGGTACGCTTTCGCTGGGGGGAGAGTGATGTAGCAGCCAGATTAATCAAACCTAAACGGGAATAAATAATATATACTCCGCTGCTACCATAACGCGGAAGGCGAGAATAAATAAAAAAAAACATTTTATTTCCTAATTATTCTTGGCTACTGAGATACTGCGGACTGTATATAGATAATTTGACGTTCTTATAAAGAAACAAGAAGCAGCCGCAAATATCATTCAGCGCCACACCGACTTCACACGCCGCTATCGTCACGTATCCGTCGACCAATGGTGAGCCGTTTCTTCAACGCCGCAGTTCGTTTCCTCTTGCTGTTCCGGAGCTGTATTCCACACCGCCGCCGCCCGCCGACTACGCGTGCGCACCGATCTGCATGTCTTATATAGCCCGGTCCAGCGACGTAGCTTCGTGAACAACAAACAAGTCTCACGCCGGGAAACGAAACGTAGATAATTGTATATTTTAAATAGTTTTCATTGGTCATAAAATAAGCAATATAATTGGCTAGGTAAAATATTAATTGTTACCATTGGCAAATCAATAGTGAGCCAGCCATATAAATATAGGCAAGGTTGATGCAAAAGATATTCCATTCCGAATCCCATTCGACAGTACATTCATAAACATAAACAGTAGTTTCATTTCTCCACCTTAAAGAAAACCACTCGGAGTCTGTTAATAGTGGACAGTTCGTCTCCACTATTACAGTGTTTTAACTTTAATTGTGTAAAGTAAATTAAAGTGTTAATTTAGGTAATTTTATCGGCAATTTTTATTGTCACGAACCTCAAGCTCGTAACAATATGCTTATGCATTTAAAGTTCCTAATTAGGTACAGCTTTCTTACTTACTGATAAAGTTCGCTTTTTATTAGCAGCTAATGCTTTTAAATAAAAATATTATTAGAATAAAATATCATCCCCATATCATCCCGTGGGTGTCTTCAGAGGCAACAGAGGGAAAGAAATCAGGAGACGGGTAGCAGCGTATTCCTAACAACGACAAAAAATAAAAAATAAACCGCGGTTGCCAATCCGCTTGCCAAGCGTTGCGACTATGGCGAATCCCACCCTCCCCCAAACAAAGGGATCTCTATGAGGCACTCTATGGAGAAAGCTTATGTTCAGCAGTGGACTTAAAGCGGCTGGAGTGCAGAGTAACTCTGATAATGATTTCTGTCCCAGTAAAAACAGAACATACTTACCAATAACATGAACGCGTCTAAAGTTTAAACAAAAAAAAAGTTGAATTTCAATTGTCCTATATAAACGGTTTGTTTTTCGGGGATATAAACAATAATTAATTATTAACAATAAAGCCACTTATTAACAATGACAAACAACAAAACCTGAACTCTAAAAAATAGTAAAAATTGAAGTCTAACAAAATGAAGCTACAGATGATATAATATAAAACGAAAACGTGCAATTGAATGCACTTCTGCAACAAAAATTTTATATGTCTGAGCGCGTATTATTTCCTGCAGTCATTAATATACTAAAAACCTGCACCGTATTTCTCTTGAAATGTGGACGCGAGCGATCCAATTTTATTAATTTTAGTCAAATACAAAGCTACGTCAAAATAGAAAACTTTTTGAAACACAAAGCGCTTTCAAACAATCAACACATCAAAGGCAAAAGGATTGGTCAAACGCTCTAGAGAGCTCTAGACTAATATGTTTTAATTTTGCGAATGTTACTCTTCGTTGAATTGTATTAATTTTTTAAAATGAATAATTCTAAAACACTTGTTTTCATGCATTCTTTTAATATACAGTTATTATTTCAGGCTCAGGATCGTGCTTTGTGGTATTCCTTGTGGAAGGCATATGTTCAACTGTGGACTTGTGAAGGGCTCTAATGACGAATGATGATATGATTAATAAAATACTTTTTTTATAGGATAGGGTGACAAAGTAGCACACAGTCCACCTGATGGTAAGTGGTTGCTGTGGCCCATAGACATCTACATCTATCCTCGATTACAAATCAAAATGCAGATGCGTTGTCACCCGTGATAACTTAGGTGGAATGCCTCGTTTCCAGTAAAAAGGATCTCCGGTTCTCTACACTCACCATACGAAACACAGCAGCATTAAGCGTCCTTCCCCGGTCGGGCCGAGCCATTCGTGCTACAACTATACTACTAATATAACTGCAGCATGGCTCTACCACGTATAAAAACGTTTAAAAAAGTATGTAAATGAGTATTTTAATATTTTCTATCAAAATAAAATGTATGGTCTATGTGGCTGACATTACCTTGAATCAGGAAGAACGTTTAATATATTATCAGTAACAGAGTTGTATAATAAATGTTGCTGTGTAATAGAAGTGTAAAAGAACCCACTATCCCGTATTCCCACACCATCCCGTGAATTTCGTTAGAGGCGACACAGGGAAATTAAACGGAAAATAATCAGCAGCATCTTTCCGACAGCAAATGGAAATGCCTGCCAAGAGTTACAACTGTGGCAAATATGTATCCATAGAAAGACCACTGTTCTATATGTTGTCACACATATACAACAGTGGTCTTTCTATGGAATAATGGAAAATGGATACTAAATATGAATATAAAGATATGTGGTAAAATTGATACAAGGGAACCATAATATATACTAAAGGTTAATGCCTGCCAAGAGTTACAACTGTGGCAAATATGTATCCATAGAAAGACCACTGTTGTATATGTTGTCACACATATACAACAGTGGTCTTTCTATGGAATAATGGAAAATGGATACTAAATATGAATATAAAGATATGTGGTAAAATTGATACAAGGGAACCATAATATATACTAAAGGTTAATGCCTGCCAAGAGTTACAACTGTGGCAAATATGTATCCATAGAAAGACCACTGTTGTATATGTTGTCACACATATACAACAGTGGTCTTTCTATGGAATAATGGAAAATGGATACTAAATATGAATATAAAGATATGTGGTAAAATTGATACAAGGGAACCATAATATATACTAAGGGTTAATGCCTGCCAAGAGTTACAACTGTGGCAAATATGTATCCATAGAAAGACCACTGTTGTATATGTTGTCACACATATACAACTGTGGTCTTTCTATGGAATAATGAAAAATGGATACTAAATATGAATATAAAGATATGTGGTAAAATTGATACAAGGGAACCATAATATATACTAAGGGTTAATGCCTGCCAAGAGTTACAACTGTGGCAAATATGTATCCATAGAAAGACCACTGTTGTATATGTTGTCACACATATACAACAGTGGTCTTTCCATGGAATAATGAAAAATGGATACTAAATATGAATATAAAGATATGTGGTAAAATTGATACAAGGGAACCATAATATATACTAAGGGTTAATGCCTGCCAAGAGTTACAACTGTGGCAAATATGTATCCATAGAAAGACCACTGTTGTATATGTTGTCACACATATACAACAGTGGTCTTTCTATGGAATAATGGAAAATGGATACTAAATATGAATATAAAGATATGTGGTAAAATTGATACAAGGGAACCATAATATATACTAAAGGTTAATGCCTGCCAAGAGTTACAACTGTGGCAAATATGTATCCATAGAAAGACCACTGTTGTATATGTTGTCACACATATACAACAGTGGTCTTTCTATGGAATAATGGAAAATGGATACTAAATATGAATATAAAGATATGTGGTAAAATTGATACAAGGGAACCATAATATATACTAAGGGTTATCCCCCTATGAGGTAATCATTGGCCGAGGCATACGTTAAATATGAATATAAATGTTTTTTGTTCCGCATACAAATTATCCCGATCAGTAGCTCAACTATCGAGATATTTACTCACCAAATACTTGACTAACACAGAAATAAGTGCCCAAGATCTTACTGGCTGAAGGATACGCCTTTAATTTCTTAAGAATTGTAGATGATAGTCTTTTTTAAGTACCTAATAGACTAATTTTGTTTCAGGATCATAATGGAGAAGCTTTCTCATACTCAAGCGTTCATGTGAAATATTATGTACTACCTGTTGAAATCTTTGCCTTTTCGAAAATCGGTCTCTCGTGTCGGGTTGTCCTTGTCGTTCCTTTGTACAAAGAGTGAGAGAGAAAATAGAGAGTGCACAGATGGATAGTTCCCGTTGACAGGCCGCCATGGCCGTAATTCGATCTGGAGGACATTAATATTACTACAAAACCGTAAACAAAGTAATTTGATTTTTTTTACACCAAAAAATAATCATTGTATTTATTTTTCGCTATGTTAACAGGTAGATACACCAGCTTTACCAGCCAATATTTACCTTTTTAAATTTCAAACAGTGTGTACTGCACTCTCACTTCATTTAATGCTAATGTTAGATAAATGGTATGTTGTAGTATATGTATATAGAAAAAAATGTACGTAGGGTGACTTACATTTAAATTCATTACTTATCTTATTCAAACGATAGTTACCACGCGCCCAAACTGTTTGACAAACAAAATGATTAATTTTCGTCAGAGACGGTAGTGTAATAAGGACATGGACTGCGAGACTTGACAGTCGTCGATTATGTTCGGATTCGCTATTTGACTACTTCTGTAAACAATTCCTAGCAAAAACGTTTTAAATTTTAAGTTTAATTGGAGGGCAGCGAAAAAAATTAGCACCGCTTGTGCGTAGTGCAATTAGTGAATACGATAGTGGTATTGTATTTATTATTATATAAAAATAAGTTTTATACTGTGTGTTGTTATTCTTAATCGAGCGTAAGTGTGAATGTCTATGGGCCTCAGTATCCACTTACCATCAGGTAGATTGAGTGCTTGTATGTCATACTTATTCCATTAAAAAAACACATTGTCCGCGACGAACTCCTACGCTCTGAACAGATTTCAATGAAATTTTGCACACTATGTTGCTTGAGCACTTGCGAGATGGGATAGTTTTTATTCCCTATTAATTGTTCTCTATTATTGTTATTATTTAAGTAACCCTCAAATAAAACTTTTTTCGAACTTAATGATTTTTATAAGACAGAGTCGTCGTATATTACATGTGTGTGTGTGTGTGTGTTACCTACATACATCTTAGGGGATATTTTGTTTTCTGAAAATATTAATTTAATAAGATTTAAAAGGCACTTCATGAACTGTTGCCAGTGATAACGTTATTGTCATTCCCCAAGTCGTCAAAGGTGACAAACCACCCGTTGTTTTCTAGGGGCTGCCGTTGAGTGGATGGCTGAGCACTGAACAATAATATTATGAAAACGTAAAAATTAAACAAAGAAAAGATTTGTTATAATACACTAACTATATTTAAGCAGAGCAAACAATAAGTGAGTTCCACTTACTCAGTGTCGTAGAGAAACCTTTTAAAAAATATAGCTCTGTTGTTGTGGGAAGTTATTTTCGTATAAATCTGATTTCCGATACATAAGAGAAATCAATCGCGTAAAATTAAATTTTTTCGTATAAGTTTATTGTTACAAAATCGGCTAAATAACGGTACCGGCACCGGTTTACATGAGCTAGATATTTTCCATAACTTATTGGTCTGTAATATTAATTGATTATATGTTTGTTTAATAAGATGTTATAAACTTGTTATATTTACATATGGATCACACCGTTGCAGCTTGTTAAAGCCCACTGCTGAACCTATGTTCGCATCATCCCACATAGATTGCCGTATAGGGGGGATATTTGCTGTCCCGGCGCTGTCGTCGCGCCACAAGCGAAACACATCGAAGCCTAAATCGCGCTATCAAAGTTCCAAATCAAAAACAGTATATTATATAGAATAGCTCCAAACTATCACACGTAGCGTTGGCCGCTTCCCGGGCAGAACACCTTGCCCGGCGGGAGATCTCCCCTTTTCCTTCCGGCGGCCACATTGCTGTAGTTGCCACGCTTGGCAAGCGGGTTGGCATTCGCAGTTTTTTTTTATTTTAAGTCATTTTTAGAAATAGGAAGGAGACACTGCTGCCATCTTCTGATTGGTTTCCTTCCGTCGCCTCTTACAACGCTCATGGGATGATATGGTATTGGAGTAGTGGATATTCTCACACCGCCAAGACGCGGTATATGGATAATAATAATGTTAAATAATTTAAGTCAACCTGAGTCCAGTTTCTAAAAAGCGGCAACTGACATGTAGTTCTTTGAACAATAGTTCCCATAATCAACACGCTGCTGAAAAGAGTTGCAAAGAGAAGCATTACGTTTACTGCTGTTCACACGGGTTGACGGACGAGCTCAGGGCAAATATCTTCGTAGTGATAATAGACTAAATTTTATATGTAGTTCTCTATCACCAGTCTGTATGATTTTGTATAAGCGTTTTTGTATACAAATTTCGCGATCATTTTTTGGGACTGGAACAATTATTTATTGGCCCATACAAATAAATGCTTGTTCCGTGCGGGATTCGAAGCCGAGCGCCGCATTTCACTGCGCCTAGGAGCCGTCAAATATTAAATCATTCAGTATATTAAATAAATACTTATTAAAATCATCTACCACACGATAAGCGTTATAAAGTTTTAACTGAAATTTACCATTACGGAGAATGAATCACAAGTGGACTGCTCAACATAGGCGGAGAGCGGCTCGAATTGTTGATAACGGAGTTCTTTTCGATTGGCTCTAGATCCAATGTCCTTGTGAAGAGAGACGTTGAACTTCCGCATTTTTTATCTTTATCCATATTTATATTCGCATCTCATTGTACGATGTAACTTTTAATTCCATCTTCATTATCTTGATGGTTGTCAATCAATTCCCATACAACTTGAGAACTTAAAAAAAGCACCTAGGTAGGTATTCCTTCCTCAAATAACGAATACGCACAAGCAAGTCCTTCGGCGTTGCTTATGGCGGTGGTTTACTACCACTAATATATAAAATAGACCTGCCCGACTAATTTAAAAACTCGATCTTAAGCCACATGCTTATCTAATGTGTGGTGGTATATATTTACTACACTTCTTTGCATTAGAATTAGGTTTTATTACCTGCAAAATTTGTCTGACTTCAAATCGAAATGTATCAATTGCACACACTGCAGGAATAGTGTAGTGTAATATTGCAAGGATATCAATTATCTCCGGAAGATGGTCCCTTAGGATAAATTTGACAAATATATTTGATGCTTGACAGAGACACAATATTGCAATATGTAATTTTATCTGACATCTAATCTAATAAGCTAATAAAAGTTTTAAGGAAAACATAATACAAAATTTAGTCTTAATTTATTCGTAATCGGAACTTTCAATTAATCACAAATTCAAGACAAACATATGTGAACATGTTTTATTTTAATTTATATTCGACTGAAATAAGTGTCAACAAATGTAGAAATAACTCCAACTTAAAATAAAATTTTAATAACAAACGTTGAACAAAAGCCTCGTGCCATCAATGCTCTTTATAATCGGCTTTTCTCTTATCAATGCCTTTTATAGACAATGCCGTCTGAGCCCAGCTTTAAGAGAAAATAACTCACATTCGAATCTACATCAAGGTAAAAATAAAATGACTTTTAACCATTAAATTAATATGTTTTATGAACGTGGTACATATTACTTCAATGGTTATATACTATGTACTACGTTTCTCATATATATAAAAAAAATATATATATATATATATATTATTCGTTTAAATAATACTTCGATGTTTTAACTATTACTAACTACGCCTTGCTGTGGCTCAAAATGTATAATAAAGCATGTGCCTACTCGAATACAACGTTGTGTCAAATTTCAATTTTCGGAGATACGATTTTAACCGACTTTAGAAAAGGAGGACTTTGTCGATTAGAATATATTTTATATGTTCATCGATAATACTGTACCACGTTGTCCGATTTCAATATTTTTTTATTTGTTTGAAAAGGAATACCTTAGACATGGTCAAGATCTGAACGGGATCTATGAGAAAGTCATCAGTGTCATCCATTTATGCCCGACAAAATTATTATATCTTTGACATGCCAACCAATTTTGACGATTATTTTCCTTTTTAGTTCCTTGAAGTCGGTTTTTACCTTTTTAAAAGTTTAATAGAAAAAAATGTAGCTTACCTGAAATTCGAATGATGGAAAAACTGAAACAGTGTCGATGTCTGCTATGCTCTCTTTTAGCACTGGACATTGTTCTTGTATTACCTTAAAACAAGATTAATTATTAGTAATTGTTCAGTACACCTCAACAGCTCGTGGTACAATAATATGTTGAACTTAAAATTTTACGAAAGAACTAAAAAAAAGTATAATTTCTAGTTCTATCTCTCTTCTATCCAGCCAGCTCTCTCTCAGCCTTACGTGGTAGAGCCATGCTGCTGTTATATTAGTAGTATACTTGTATTATATTAGTAAGCTGAAGTGGCAATGGACCGGCCATATAACTCGAAGAACCGACAACCGTTGGAGAAGAAGGGTTCTCGAGTGGCAGCCTCGTACCGGTAGGCGAAGTGTAGGGCGACTCCCCACTAGATGGAGTGGCGACCTGGTAAGACATGCAGGAAGTCGATGGACGCAGGTGGCTCAGGACCGTGCTTTGTGGCATACCTTGGGGGAGGCCTATGTTCAGCAGTGGACTTGTGAAGGGCTGTAATGATGATGATGATGATATATATATAATATAACATATAACAACTTTACATCTACATACATATAATATACCTATATATATATATATATATATATATATAAAGTATTTGTCCACTCTCACTCGAGCATCTCATATATATATATATATATACGTACATACCATAATTATACAACTCACATTACATGAAACCATTCTTATCATGAAACTTTATCTTGTTTCAAAAGGTGTTCACGAATTAATTTCTCGAACAAGCACTTGCTTTTCGTATTGTGCTGTACTTCGTCTGCTTTTCGTGTGTCTTCGGGTAAAGAATTCCAGAGTAAAGTAGCCTGAATAGTAAAGGATTTCCTGGAGAATCCAGTGAAATGGGTTGGAATAGAAAATTGAATTTTATGACCAGACTAGAGGACCGTAGAACTCTGTTATGAGTTGAAAACAGAAATTGAAATATTTCCTTCAGAGAAGATGAATTGTTTAATATAGAAAAAAGAACAAGCAGAATTCTAGAGTTGCGTGTCTGTTTGACTGTGAGCCATTTTAGGCGATACAATAAAGGGAAACATGATCATACTTTCGAAGCCCGTATACGTATCTAATGCCATTATTAAGGAGACGCTCTAGCTTGTTGAAACGATATTAGTCCAAATCTGGGTAACCAACCTCTGCATAATCAATAATAGGTAAAATAAGTGTCTGCACAAGCGTGATCTTTGTGTTTACAGGTAGAAAATTCTTTAGACGATAGAGAGACCGTAAGGTGACAAAGACTTTGCGACTGATTACAGTGACATGTGTGTCCCATTTCAATGTGCTGTCCATGTACAGGCTTTGATTTTTCACGGAGCTCGAGAAGGGTATCAATATGTCATTGTTATAGACCGAAGGCAGATTTGATAAGCTTATCTTAGACAACATTCTCGAACTACACACAACTATTGCTTGACATTTTTTTGGGTTAACAGAGACACCAAAGCGCCTAGACCAATCACTAACAGGATTTAACTTCCTATTTAAGTTCGCAATAGCGTGGTCGCAATATAAAATACTTTACCGCTTAAATATCTAACTTTAAAATACACTATATAACTACGAAAGATGATATTGCACACTTCCAAAAAGCGAACAAAACAAATAAATGTGACAGATATTGATAATTTTGATGCTGATGCTATTAGATCCCATGTTTACGGCTACTAACCCGGTACAAGAATTCTGCCGCCTCCCCAAAAGTCAATTATTTATGTGCCTTAAATCTGCAAACTTATATGATGGCAGTGCAACATCTAGCTCAAAAGTTCCAATGGGAAGGGGTGGATACCTCATTGTTTGTCATGTTGGATCTGCCGGGGAAGGTTTTATAAAAAAAGTTTTGTTGGCATTTCAATTAAAAAGTACAAAAAAGTGCCACAAAGAATGAATATGAAAATCCTTCCAGAAAAGTGTACGATAATTATGGAGAATGCTCCCTATCACTCTATTCAACTAGATAAACCTCCCACATAAGCTAACAAATGTATAATTATGGTTTTATACGTTGTAGAGCAATGCTGCAGTTATATTAGTAGTATAGTTGTAGCACGAATGGGTCGGCTCGACCGGGGAAAGACCACGCTCTCACAGAATACCAGCGTCAAATAGTAGCTTAATGCTGCTGTGTTACGTATGTTGAGTGTAGAGAACCGGAGACCCTTTTTACTGGAAACGAGGCATTCCATCTTAGTCCTCACGGGTGACAACGCATCTACATTTTGATTCGTAATCGAGGATAGATGCAGATGTCTATGGGCCACAGCAACCACTTACCATCAGGTGGACTGTATGCTCGTTTGTCACCCTATCCCATAAAAATAGGCGGATCTAGTGGCATGGTCACAAAATCATGGTGTGGATGCTGACATGAATTTATTGAAAGCGGAACTGTAAAAATTAGTCAAACAAAATAAACCTGTGAGGCCAAAATACGCCATCGATAAGTTGGCACAGGAACATGGGGATAAATCAATACCATGCTATAGAGATGGTTTGGGATCAAGCTAAAGGTTAGTATTTAAATATTTTTATCTGAAAATATATAAATTGTAACTAATATTAAAAGGAGGAACCATTGTATACGTATTTATAAAAGAAAACAAATCTAGGAACATTATAATATTAGTAGATATTTTTCATCTAATATAGCGGCTTACTGCTATTGTATTTTCATTGTTAATTGAATGGCATATTTATTAGAACACACCTAGCCGTTTGACTCTACAAGGGAATAAAGAATGTAGTCATTATAACTTTACCATTTTTACAGGCTATGCTACACAGCAAAATACAAAATCTCCATTCACGACAAAAAATGCTTGGTCTTCTTAAAGAAACATACACACGTCACAAAAGATGATTCGATCAATGTAGCAGAAAGGACAAGGAAAATTATAACGGAAGACTCTAGAAGAGACGTATATTTTCACAATTTAATTGAAAATTAATTTAAAGGCTAACCGACAATTATATATATTAAATTAATTTAAAGGTTAACCGACAATTATATTTATTAAATTAATTCAAAGGTTAACCGATGAAGACAGTTCAACTGATGATAATTGTTCTGGATCATCCAGTGACGATAGTGAATAAAAATGTTACGAATTCAGTGAATTTATTTATTTACCTGACCCGAACCACACCTATTTATAGTTAATTTTATTATTGACTAGCGACCTGTCTCAGCTTCGTACGGGTGCATATGTGTGGCGTGCCTAGAGATTTCGTCTAGGTACGCCACTGGCACATAATATACAATGTATTAGGGTCAGACAGGGTAAATGTAAACACGTACCATCTACTGGGGTAAATGTGAACATCATTTAAGTAAATGGTGATTGGTAATTCGAAACTTTTTAGGTACACACATCATGCCTAGAAATCATAAAAAAACTATAAAAATTAAAAGAAAATTATAAGAAAACTACACATTATTTTTAATAACAAGGATTCTTGGTGACTGGTAATTGGAATTTTTTTACGCACACATCATGTCTAGAAAACATAAGAAAAAGAAAAATCTATCACAGTAGATGTAAAACGAAAAGATGTAATGAAAACATGTCGAGAGGCTAGTCAATTCTAAGGGATTCCTTTAGCTGCCATATTTAACAGATTGAAAGGTAGACAATCAAGCCTACATAGAATGGGTGTATCAAAAGCTCTACCACGAAAATTCTCACGTAAAGGCAAATATATTAAACGCTGGAACTGATATTTCATCGAGCGGTAGTATGACTAATTAAAATAAAATAAAGTAAAGTAAAGGAACCTTAAAAAATATTTGGTATACTTACTAGTCCACAGAAATTTAAAAAATCTGTAGTCAAGTTTAAAGCCTAGCACTTTTGGAAAAGTTTTGACTAGAAATGAAGAACTTCGGCGGTTAAAAAGCAGAGGCAGATAAATCTAAATCTAAATGCTCGAAGATGCAAGAAAAATAATAGAACAGTACGAATGGAAAAAAATTGAACCAAAATTAATTAAAAAATTAGAGATTCGTTCAAAAAATATTAAAACATAATTATACCTTTATATGTATTTTTGTCCACCATTTCCCCCTGACATTTTAATGAAATTTATTAATTTGTTTACAATTACACGGAAATATAATTGTTATCAATTACCCCAGTATTGCTTTCATATTGTAAATACGGCAAGTTTTGCTTGGTTTACATTGACAATAACTATTTAACTATATTGAAAATATTGCAAATAACACTTCCATCTGGAAGCAACATATAATTATGTATAGTGATGAATAAGCATGAGATAAATAAAAATAGACACATTTCTGCAAAGAACACAATTTTCATCGTTTACATTTACCCACTTTTTAACAAAAGGATGAAAATTAATGGTCAATTGTAAATAGTCAATTTCAAAAATGTATTATACATATTATACTTACTACCTAGTGTAACTATCACTATTGTTCATCATTTGCAATATATTCCACTACTTTATGGTACATTTTCACTGTCACAAAAATATTTGCTATGTTTTTAAGGAAATTACAAACAACTCGTAAAGTCTTTTCCCCATGCTGTTTACAATTACCCTGCCTGACCCTATTTTACGTAAACCTTCCGAAAGAAATCAGTATGTCGGGGTTTTAGTATATGTCTTGGCTTTAAAATTCATCCAAATTTAAACTTAGTGTGGATTTATGTAATAACCGTTAAATATTACAAGCTCGTACGTATAATAAACTAATATGCCTCGAGAATAAATTGTCTATTACAAACTAAGTAATCGATATGTATATACTCTATGAGTTTTTAAAGCAACCGATTTTTTCCCCATCATTAAAAAAAGTATTTTATACCTGTGAAATTGGACTTAGATTGTCGCTAAAATGAAGGAAAAAATAACTTTTAGAATAAGATCGTATTATGATCGAACGTGCATTATAATATAATCTCACCTTTTCTTTTTGTAACCTTTCGTGGAGAAACGGTGGAGGTGGTTTAAACTCTTCGTCCTCCGAGCTTGGCAAGTTATTACCTATAACAAAACAAAAATATAACATAGCCAAAACATGTTTAGAGACGGAACTCGTTATCATTTGAGTTATCAGTAAAAACATTCGGTTAAAATTTAATTAATGGACTAATGCATAACCCCGCTGGTAATAATGTAAATCATGTGCTCACGCACTAGATAGGCTATTCACCTAAGCTTGCGGCCCGCCCGTCCCTTTTCGAACTCACGTCAATATTTTAACGCAATTTCAACTCGAAATATAATTTACTGAAAGTAATTTTTGTAACTTCACTAAATATTAAACTTTGTGAAAATCATCCTTTCGGAATGTAAATAGATATAATATAAGTCAGTATTTCGACCAAAAAATTGAGTTTATTACCGTTTTAGAATATGCATGAAGTAGGCTTGTTAAGATATTGACCACAGGTGCTCACACTTCGTCATTGTAAAATCGAAAATTCCAATTTTTTATTTTAAAGTATTAAAAAAACAGCTTCATCTAGAAATATTTTGTAATTCAAGATGGCAAGGCCAATCAATCATTCACGGTTATTACCAGAGAAAATCAATTGGTTTCTAATAAATTTGTAGCCGTAGTACTCCATAATGTGAACGGATGTATCAAATTTCATACTCTTAAAAAAAGGTAATTTATTTCAGACTACAGCAGATATATTTATTCTTACACTTTTTTCTGAGTGGCTAAGTTGCCAATTACCTGCAGTGTTATCCATTATTTAGCGGACAACCTGTATATAACGATAAGATAATTAACAAAATTTTGCATAATTGTATAGATTAAAGAAATTTGCGGGCAGGACTATTTTGTACGATATAACAGACCAATATTTTTTTATAATCGCCCATGAAAGTCCATGAACAACTGCAACACCATGGGAATTGCAGGTGCATTACCGGCCCTTTAGAAAGGAGTAAGATGCCTAAGTCGTATCAGTCGAAAATCTCTGGTGATAAACGATTCCACAAAGAGATTGGACGAGGAAGAAAGCTACTAATAAAACGTACAGTGGCGAACCGCCAAGCATCCAGATGGTGTGGATGGTATCGGGAGTTATGTCGCGATGTGTGTTCGTGAAATTTGGCGACTGGAATTAATCCGAACGATTTCTCAGAGCACTCCCCGTGGTAGATGCGATAGAATACGGAAAGGGATGAAACATTCGTTTGCAGCGTCAGTGAACCAAGCCGATCAGAAATAACTCGGTCGTCGACGATTCGAAGAAGCTGGCACTGGCGTTCCCCGTCCTTGAGATAAGAACAGTATTCCATGTGAGGCCTAAGTTGCAAGCCGTGTGTCGGCGTGAAGTACTGTCCCATTCTGCTAAGCACGCCAAGCTTTTTGGAGACTAATAGCCTTCCCTTTAAATGACCATGAGACTGCACATCATTCGGTATGTCGACGCCAAGGATTTCGATGCTAGTTGAGGCAACAAGGGGAGTAAACTGGACTGGATTTAGTCGTCCTCAATCCGAGACTTTAGACACAAGTTAGTTCCGGTACTCGGTGACGTGA
Source organism: Parnassius apollo (assembly GCA_907164705.1). NCBI lineage: Eukaryota > Metazoa > Arthropoda > Insecta > Lepidoptera > Papilionidae > Parnassius > Parnassius apollo. Next base: position 4,316,378 of record CAJQZP010000444.1, read on the forward strand.
TCTCGAGAAATATTGGCAGGACCGGTGTAAAAAACAGCACCTGTGCTGTCATCCGCATAACAATGAATACTACTGGTTTGCAACAAATCATTGATATGCAGAAGGAACAGCAGCACACAGCATTGTGGAACACCATCATTACTAGGCACATTCTCGACGATATCAATATATGTTCAGCAGTTTTATATATGGCTGCTAAAAAAGTAGAAAAACACTACTATTATTTGATGGGAGTCAGTAAGAGGCGGCAGAGGAAAATGTGTTTTATTTTCCTACGTCGCGTCGCCATGACGGAGATGAGTAGCAACAACAAAAAACTATGGTTGTTAACCCGCTTGCCAAGAATGGCAACTATGGCAAATGTCTTCCTTATGAGGCAATATATGGAGAGTACTATGTTCAGCGGTGGGCCTTTGAGATTATGTTATCAATGTATAAATAATTTACGGAATTCATCGGAAGTAACAAATAACAGATTTAATTTCACAATAAAGTGGCACAAGTGTAAGGCGCTTATTTAAGGCACTCATGAATGAATTACATAAAGTTTATATCGGTAAATAACAAAATTAGAAATAGAAAATGTCAGCAGTGATTTCATATGCAAAAGTAATACCAATCGGGGCATTTTTCATTGTTTTCAATGTTTCGAGCCTAATAGTAACAACTTAACAATATTTTTAAATAAGTGGCTTTTCATAGTTTTAAATGTTTCTCTGGTATAACTCAAACCTTACCAACAGAGTAGCAGGCGTTTAATTTCTATTTTGCTGCTGGCTTCGGTATTTCACTGTACAAATGTGGTACACGTGTGGCAAATAAAGCAAAGTAAAGGTTTATGGCTCCAGTAAAGCTATTAAAACTTCTTACTTAGTTAAAGTTACAGCCTAAATGGCCCACCACAACTGAACACAGGCCTCCTCTCTTTTCTGAGAGGGTTGTCGGGCAGAACGTATCCGCCGCGCTGCCCCAATACGTGTTGGCGAACTTCACGTGTCTTCGAAATATTTTTTTTCTTATTTGCAGGTTGCATGTGTGAGAAATAAGAAAAAAACCCACGATATTTTCCTTTAGCGCTGAGCACGTGGTAAATCAGCATTTTTTATAGGATAGGTTGATAAACGAGCACACAGTCCACCAGATGAGACTGGTAAGTGGTTGCTGTAGTCCATAGACATCTACATCTATCCTCGATTACGAATCAAAATGCAGGTGCGTTGTCACCCGTGAGGACTACGGAATGCCTCGTTTCCAGTAAAATGGGTCTCCGGTTCTCTAAACTCACAATACGAAACACAGCAGCATTAAGCTACTATTTTACGCTGGTGTTCTGTGAGAGCGTGGTCCTTCCCCAGTCTAGCCGACCCATTCGTTTTTTATAATTAAAATTAAATTTAGGTAATTGCAGCATGGCTCTACCACGTGTAAAAATTGCAATTAACAATTTCATTGGTGCCGGCGGGGCTCGAACCCGGGTTGCTCGCGTACTGTGAAATTTACAGCGAGCGCTAACCATCTGCGCTACTACGGCTCTTATTAAAACTTCTCGCTTCGACCTAAATACCTATTATCTAAAGATGTTCAGGCTAATTTAGCACAAAACACTAAAAACATTGTCTGCTATATCTACTAACTTTACAATACGAGTATAACAGCATCTAGTAAACATACGTGACATCGTTTCCCAATCTGAGCAGGCATTGTTCAAATAACGGAGAAGGTACTTCGGGCCGAATATTAACGATGCGCTTGAAATTGGGTATTGACCAGTTTACCCCAGTGGATTTGCGAACTGTGTATATGCAAATAGTTATCTCGACTATTGAATTGCCAATTAAATTACACAGTATGTATACTGAATATATGTATTTCATATCAACAGCAGTACAACTACAACCAACAATACGATCATTGTTGAAGAATAACTAACGTAAAGCAAATCCCTTCATGCAGTCCGCCTGAGTTAGTAGTATCCGCTTGTCTACGTAGGCCACTCAAAAAATTTGTTGAAACTAAAAAGTTCTATAGTTAAAATTTTAATGTTCAAAATCTCTTGTTCTCACAGAACTACCTAACTACCGCATAACCACCAGCGTCTATTCAAAGTTTCATGCGCCTGTACCAATTTTAAAAACTTTTCCAGGTCGCCTCCGAGACCTTTTACAAGGTTGCTAGCGCATCTTCCGGCGATGAAAACTGTATTCCTATTTAGCGTGACCTATTACATCTTAGTGGTGACAATGCATATGTAGCCGTTTTTACAGTATTTTATACGTATGGATAAGTTCTTAATTGATTGACAACTTGAATATATTTTACTGTCTATTTATTTACGCTGCTTAATACGTAATAAGGAATTGCCTTAAATGGAACGAAATTGTAAATTGAAATGTATTGCATGAAAACCGTATAATGAATAAATACAGAGATAATCATTTATATCATAATCTAATAATTAATAATAAGAATTAATTTTTATTTGTTTGCATTTTATGCGCTGACATACCTACCGTTTATCAGATTGCGGTAAAACTTTGTCAACACATTGCTTGCACTTCCGCGTAGATTATCGGCATAGTTGGACCCGGTAGGTGGCGATGTTGTAGAATCCAGATATAACCCGTGCGAAGCCGGGGCAGATTGCCAGTGTAAAATATAAACATTTCTTGTAATACTTCAAATATTAGAGCAATTATATATCATTAATGATTTATATAATCGTTCAGTTTGTCCCTATTTGTAGATGTTACTTTAATTCAGAGTGTGCAAGCGTTCTCTATTCGTGTTGCTTAATGAACAATACCTGGATGACCGAGCTTTGCTCGTTTTTTTTTTTGAAATTACATTTAGATACAAATTACATACTGATGAAATATGAATATTTTTTGATATTATTGACATAATAGAAGAAACTGAACTGGTTATTTGAAAAAAAAATCATGAGTGCAATTAGTTTAATTAAAATTTTCGTATTTTTAAAATATATCAAAAAAGGGCTCGAAATAATAGATTTTCTCACAAAAGAAGGTAACTTGAAAAAAAAAGGAAAAAAATTCGGACCGAAGACAAGACGCGAACCAAGGCGTTGCGATTTCGCGACCGCTCGATATTCACTTGAGCTATTACGATCACAAACACAGTATCAAAATTTACCTTCTTATATTGTAGCAGTTTTTCATTGCCTGAAAACCCGGACAAAAAGACATTTTCTAAAAATAAATCCTAGCTAGATCGATTTATTGCCCCCGAAACTGGACACTAAATTTTATGAAAAACGTTGCAGCTGTTTCCGAGATTCTGATTATATATATATAAACTAAAAGGTATAGGATTCTGGTGCTTGAGAACTGGTATAGTATACTGATACGTGTAGTGAGCTTGAGTTGTTCAATCAAAGTAAATATAAACTGAATTAAGGTATATATATTTTAAGATAAAATTTAATTCTCTGACAGAGTTACAGTTGGTAGTAATTGGGATGAATTCTGGAATAGTTACGGATAATTTTGTGTGAGTGGTGTCATCATCAAATGCCAAAAATTACCGGAGAATGTTCGATTTTATAAAAATTTCCTATAAAATTAATACTACCAAGATTATTGTGTTTTTGCCGAATCTATGAAAATAAATCACAAACAGACAATCATGTAACAGTATTTTAATTGTTATGCTGACCAAAACAAACAAACTAGTAATCGGTGTAGTGTTACTATATTGATTATATAATATATTATTAATTAAACTTCACAATTATATTTTCAGCTCCAATTTACAAACATTACAGTGGTCATTGATATTTACTTTTTTAAATAATATGTTGTTTATTTACGTAATAGTAAGAGTGCTCATTGTTCTTGTGCCTTTAATAAAATGGTTACTGAAGCCCGGACCAAGCTTCAGGCAAAGACTAAGAATAAGAAGAAATAGCTCACACTCTGAATTTATACTGGGTCTCTTACCCTTCACACAGCAACAAAATACGTAGAGGTAGACTGGCTTATCTTCTCAGTCAGTATAGGAATTCTACGACCTATTTAACTATATTTTAAATCCCATAAAGTAAATACTAAATTCACAAACTGTATTCGACCCACTGCTGTGAGCTGTGTACAGGCTTCCTTCCTTTTTTAGAGAGTTATGTTAAATATATAATTAATCAATCCAGCTTCTACAGTGTGTTTTCCTTTACTGTCGAATAAGTGGTAAATTAGAATTTAAAATTGCAAATAAAACCTCATGGGTACCGGCGAAATTCGAACCCGGAATGATCGGGTACGCTTAAATTTATGAAGATCGCTTAACCTCTGACCAACCGATGATTATAATCATTAATATTAAATTCCGTAAATCAATAATTTTAAAACAATTCGGGCAATCTCATTAGGTAGCCTAAACAAGCGTTACCTTGTGAGCATTAATATTTTATCTATCCCCTAGAGCATTGCCCCACTTTCATCGAGGCGAATGTATAGTAAGAGGCACGTAGGAGCATATATACTGAATGTGTGTATCACAGTACAGTCAACGCGGCACGGTTAAAACATATAATTTAAAAACACTTTGAAATTCCTTGGCTTCATATAATAGCAACAGCAAAGCTAAGTATATTATAATTAAGTACCATCTACTCATTGCCTGGTTTCATTATTTGTAATTTTTTTCTCCGTTAGGTTATTTCCCGTCATCCTTCCGTAATGTAATGCCTTAACTTTGAAGTCCTTTCCTTTCCGCCGAATTTCTTTTATTCCTTATTACTGGAAACGAGGTATTCCATCTTAGTCCTCACGTTTGACAACACAATCGCATTTTGATTCGTAATCGAGGATAGATGTAGATGTCTGTGGGCCACAGCAACCACTTTTTGTCACATTTTTGTGGAACATGAATGTTTTGTGAAAATCTGCCTCAGCATACACTTACCATCAGGTGGACTGTGTGCTCGTTTGTTATCCTATCTTATATAAAGAAAGCGAATATTCCTGAGGACTCCTTTTTTTTGTATTCTATTTGATTATTATTTCTGTACTCACTATTATAAATATATAATTTAAGTGTCATCAAGGCAAAAGTGAACAGGTAATTTAGTAACGCTCAGACAGCGCAATTTACCACCAAAAGTTTGATCATCGATTACCAGCAGGTGCGTCCAGGAACTGACGTTTTAGCAATAGTTAAGAAGGATTATGACGAAGAAATGTAATATTTTTGATAAAAAAAATATTGAAACATTTTAAGTTAATCCACAAAAAATGAATCTTTAAAAATATAGCTTAATAATATTCTATCTTCTATGGACATGTCTTATCCCTTTGATAAACAGTAAATAAAAGCTTATATCTAACTTTATGATCTTAGGAAAAGATTCAATAAAAGATGCTTTAATTTTTTATTTGAATCTTCATCGACTCCTAAAGAAATATCATTTTGAAAGTTTTATTGTGGTAATTTGTTTTCAGAATTAGTATGAAATAAATCATTGTTTTCAGCAGGTATCAGTAGTATTTATCGGTCTGCTCATACCAAACGATTTTATGTAAATGAACATAACGACATGAAACATAACAGCCGAACCAGTGGAATATTTGTCTAAGGCAACTCAAAAATTTGCAAATTAAAAATGTATCTATTAATTGTACACAATATGCGTGATACTTGATTACTCTCTTCCCTACGGAAGCTACTTAATTTAACAATTTAATTTTCAATTCATTATTTTATCATTATATATAAAAATCTTCCGTCTCTGTGTGTAATTGTACTTCTCCTAATGGCTGACTGATCTTATAGAAATTTTGTGTGTGATTAAGTTCATTCGAAAATGGTTTAGATTTACAAATGGACGTGCGAAGCCGGGACAGATCGTTTGCCTATACAAACAAATAAAATGGAAGTGTCTAATGCCAAAATAACAGCTTTTTACTTAATCATACAAAAGTATATACGGTACTTATAACAAAAACAAAATTTTTGACTTTCACCTGCAGGTAGCTGATGCTATAAGGGGTAAGGTAGGCTACTTTATTTTAGAAAAATACTTAGAGTTCTGCGCAATATATCTAACTTACACGCGGGCGAAAATGCGGGGAACAGCTAGTTATATTATAATGAATTAAAATTGTTTTTAAGTGTGTAAGTTTGTAGGAGTTAATCTCTAGAACTGTTGATGCACTTCTAAAAAGTTTTTCACTGAAGAGATACCTACTACACTTTTGCCAAGTGACTATGTTTTCTCTTTTTAAGTGGCTATGTTTTACTGTGTTATTTCGTTTTCCGAACAAAATCTGTAATAAAATCATTTACAGCATGTATCAGTCTTCGTAGACTTGCGCACACCAGACGGTTTGATGTAAAATGTAAATGAACACAACGTATTGAAATATCGCAGACGGACCAACCGCACGTAAGGAAAACCTATTCTGCCATTGAGTATTCTCATCACTACACTCGTTTTGTCTCATTTACAGTCTGAAACATAAGTTCAAACAGCATACTATTTACAGTTCCTCCTTATAATTCTATCACCTCTTAAATAAACTCCTAATATCGTGAACTAACAATGCTTGTAATAATGTTTAAAATAAATTATGACTTATTTGTATTTTGAAACAATTCCACGAAAATCAATTTTGCTACCAGAAAATTATAGAACTTCGTATATCGTATACAAATAAGCCCTAAATAAATTAAAACAAACAATACTACGAGGGTGGATTGAAAAGTACTCGGCCTAACCAAGAAAATAAACACATACTAAATCAGTTATATTTTTATTTTTCTACATAATCACCATCAAGTTCAATACACTTTTGCCACTTCCCCTTCCAAGCATTTAGACCGTTGAAAAAAAAATGATTCTTCCTTAGAGTCAAAATATGCGTCTACAGCTGCTTTGACCTCGTCGTTTGTCGAAAATCTTTGACCTCCCAAGTGCTTTTTTAGGTTAGGGAACAGAAAGAAGTCTGATGGTGCCAGATCAGGTGAATACGGCGGATGCGGTAACAGTTCAAAGCCACAGTTGTGAATTTCAGCCATTGACTGTACTGACGTGTGAACACGGGCGTTATCTTGATGAAACAGGACTTTTCTTCTGAGCATTCCTCGACGTTTTTCTTTTATTTCCTCTCGTAAACGACGTAGTAAGGTGCAGTAGTAATCAGAGTTTATAGTCTGACCCCTTTCAAGATAATAAATCATAATCACACCTTTGGAGTCCCAGAATACTGAAGCCATCACCTTATTTGCCTACAAAATCGACTTAGCCTTTTTAGGGGTGGTGAACCAGGTCTTCTCCACTGTTTTGATTGTTGTTTTGTTTCCGGTGTACAGTAATGAACCCATGTTTCGTCCATAGTAACAAAACGATTCAAAAAATCATCTGCATCGGCTTCAAATAACTCCAAACAGTCGCGTGAAATAGTCAATCGCGTCCTTTTTTGTTCAACTGAAAGCAGTCGCGGAACCCACCTCGCAGACACCTTGTGGAAACCCAACTCGTTGACAATGATGTTTTGAGTTCGTTTATAAGAGATGCCTATAATCTCGGCTATCTCTCTAATTTTTAATCTGCGGTCTCCCATTATTAAATCAAGTACTTTTTTAATATTTTCGTCAGTAGTTGACGTCGAAGGCAGGCTTCCAGAGCGGGATTCATCTTTCACACTCTCTCTACCACGCTTAAATTCTGCTATCCATTTTTGACGGAGGAATATGACAGAGCACAATCGCCTAATGTACTGACCATGTCATCATGGATGGCTTTTGATGATAGCCCCTTCTTATGGAGGTACTTAATGACGGCACGCTGCTCGATTTGCTCCATTCGCGGAAATTATGTCCGATTACTTTGTTAATAAATTTATAAAATCACAACTAATTATCGCACACGTTTCGAACTTCACACAATGAACTAGTCTGAACTGAACTAAATAATGTGGGTAGATTTGATTTTTAGAATTGAATGGATCTGTGTTAGGCCGAGTACTTTTCAATCCACCCTCGTACAACTATTAATACAATAACGTTTGTGATGTATTAATTTGTGGTTACATAATGCTTTCGAGAGTTTCAAGCCAAATTAATAATGGTTTTGAGCAGTATTATTGCGGTTGTAATTATATTTGGATTTAGATTAGTTTCGTAAATATTTTTTTATAGAATAAGTATGACAAACAAACACACAGTCTACCTGATGGTAAGTGGATGCTGTGGCCCATAGTCTCGACTAAGAATCAAAACGCAGATGCGTTGTCAGTTGTCACCCCTGAGGACTAAGATGAAATGCCTCGTTTTCGGTAAAAAAGGGTCTTCGGATCTCTACACCCACCATAAGAAACACAGTAGTATTAAGATGCTATTTTACGCTGGTATTCTGTATATGTGAGAGCGTGTTCCTTCCTCGGTCGAGCCAACCCATTCGTGCTACAACCATAATATAGCTACAGCGTGGCTCTACCACGTATAAGTACTTTCTACGTTCAGCGCAGCATAAATAATTAGGTTTGTTTAGTATTACAATTATAGTAAATAGATGATTTAGTAAGTACAAGCCCTATGAAATCAACAGATTAAGTTTTAAGTTGCTTCGATTTCTTCGAAATTGAATTCGAATATTAAAATTGATTATAAAAAGACAATCGATTCTTTTAAATCGTAAGTATTAATAATACTTTATCTTTCGTATATAAGTAAACATTCACCCATCCATCCAGCGTATAGAAATGCACTGCTGAAAAAAGGCCTCCTTCAAGATTTCCTCACAGGGGAATTTTGCTATAGTTACCACGCTCAGCACGCATGTTAGCAACAGCAGTTATTTGGTAATTTATAATTATTATCAGGAATATGCTGCGGCCCATCTCTTGTTTCAGTTTCTTTCCCGACGTCTCTTACGACACCCACGGGACGAAACGGGGTATTTAGTAGAGATGGGTCGAATATTCGTTTTATATTCGGCATATTCGGCAGCTTTACCGAATATTCGTATTCGGCCGAATATTCTGCTAAATCACCGACTATTCGTTTTCAAAGTGTCCAATGTATTGAAATGTACGAATTGAGTAATGCGATGTCTTTTACTGATGAAAGTATATTTTATTTATGGGTTAAATCTACTTACTCCAGAGTACCTCAAATGCATAAATCTATACATTTATGTTTTTGAGGCACTGTGGATTTATTTCCGATTATGTCAAATAGAAACTTGATAAAATGTTTTTGGAATCAAACAAAGAAACATTACATTACATTTGTACATTTCACTTTGCTTTGGTCGTAAGTTTCTCTAAAATAAGTCCAAATAGTAAATCTCCTGCCGCTCATTTATATCATATAATTATCAATTTTCACTCAGAATAAAATTCTTACGGCTCTTTACTTTATTCACTAATTATAAAGAGCCGTGGTAGCTCAGATGGTAAGCGCTCGCTGTAAATTTCACAGTGCACGAGCAAACCGGGTTCGACCCCCGCTGGCACCAATGAAATTGTTAATTGCAATATTAAGTGCTGATTAACAAAAATTTTTGAAACATCGTGAGGAAACCTACATGTCTGAAAAATAAGAAAAAAATTATTTCGAAGACATGTAAAGTACGCCAACAAGCATTATTGTGGCAGTGCGGCGGACATTTCCTTGTCCTAAAACTCTCTCAGAAATGAGCGGAGGCCTGTGCCCCAGGAGTGGGACGTATATAGGCTGTAACTTTTACTTTAACTAAGAATAAAACAACGAAATACTTTTTTATCACAAGAATAGTCAAAAAATAAACATGCGCCGGCAATTTGCTCAGTACTAGATAATGCAATAACTGTCAGGTGTGGCGGGAAAGCGACAGGCAGGGTCCGGTGCTAATCCCGCGCGCTTTACGGTAACAAGTTTCGACATAAATTGGTCCCGAGGTTATTCTGCCGAATAATGTTCGGCCGAATATTCGGTTCGGTAAAAATTTTACCGAATATTCGGCCGAATATTCGTATTCGGTGAAATCCATTTTCGGCCCATCCCTAGTATTTAGTATTTTTACCTCTACCAGCAACGAGCAAAGAAACGGCACGGCCGTAACATCCTTTTCTCGAAGCAGTTCAGGCCATTTTTGATCCCCTATAACTTCGTTGTAGATAAAATAAGAAGCCTGAATTTTCAGTAACTCGAAAGGCATTATACAAACACGATATTCTTTAAATTTCATTCAATTTGAACCAGTGGTTAAGGAATAACAAGTCAAAGTTTCTTAATTTTGTCACTCACTCACTGACTGACTGACCGATCATCGAAACTCAAAGGCGTAAACATTACACACTCATGCAGGCTGTCAGCTCTACAACAATCACGGTTGTGATTAACGAATAACCTACCGTGTAATGCAGTGATTGTCGGCTGCATGAGCGCGTAATGTACGCCTATCAGTCACCATACGTTTTTTTTTAGTCATGATTGATGGAATTGATTGACGCCTGCATGAGCACAGTAATGTACGCCTTAGGTACTTCTAGCAGACATAGAAGCTTAAAATATAGAATACTATTAGTATTTAGTGTACAAATCAAGGAAAAACTAAAATATTTTGCAATTTCGGTCCAGTTTTCTTGATACACTAACCGCATAAATAACTTTGTAAATATATACTGCATACATTATATATACTACATACAATTCTTGTTTTACTTATTCGGGAGTTGTCAATTGTAATCAATATCAATTAGTAATTGTTTTACAAAATTATAACGAATTGAGCTTTGAGATACGTCACGCTCACGTCACGATCACGTGTTCAAAGGGTCACGGATTGATGACGTATGTCCGAGCCGCTCCCGTTGAGTTAGAATTCTATGCGTATTAGAGATCGCAGTTACTAGACGTCTCGCCTTTGATGCTTTGTCGCCACACGACTATATATTATATCTAGCTTGCTCTTATTGGGATAAAATTACCTGTTCTCGTTATCTTAACTTATAATAGTCGTGTAAGAATATCCACTACCGCATATCGTAGTGATGGTGTCGTAAGAGGCTGCAGAGGGGAAATGAAACAGATTCCTGATAACAACTCGAAATAATAAAACTTTGCAGTTGCCAAGCCGCTTGCCAAGCGTGGCAACTATGGCAAAATCCCCCATGAAAGAGGTTATGGGGGAAGCCTATGTTCAGCAGTGGACTTTTATAGGTTGTAATATATGGATGGTGCATTACCATAAGAAACTATGTGTGTAAGTACATGATAAATGTAATATCTAATTTTGAATAGTATAAGCCATTTTATTACAACACATGGCGTCCATATGTTATAGCCGTGGAAATGTCTAATTATAAAATTCGGTCCATTACAGCGATGACCGTCGGCAATCCCGCTTCCGCATAAAAAAGACTTATTACTTCTAATTCTCTATATATAAAAATCAATAACTGTCCGTTAGCCTCGGTAAAACAGGAGATAGGCTCGAACGATTTTGATGAAATTTTTTGTATGCATTTGAGTGTGACCCTGGATGGCTTAGATTCATAACTTGACGCGGTAGGTGGCGTTGCTGACGAGATCCAGAAACCAATCGTACAAAGCCGGGGTGGATGGCAATTGTAAGATAAAACTCGACGTAGTTTCTCACATTCATTAGCCTTCAGAGAAGCATTTAAAGAGTTTAATAATACTTTTCAATGCACACAATATATCAGTGTGTATATCAGCTTGTTACGTCGAAGTATACTGGCGGCCAAGGTCGGATAGTTAGATTTAAAGAGGACGTATTATCAATGACCGCGACCGCACTGCGAGACTCATAGAAGATAACCTTTTTATCACCTTACACCTCAGTGCTTTAAATATTTAACTACATATTTCGATTATAGAATTTATCATTAAATTAATACGTAAACAAAAATTGAATTATCTCTTTTATAATTCATTATAAAGAAATAGAAACTACTATCGTGCGAAAGGTAAAATGGCATAGATGTGCATGGAAAATAAAATTAAGTGTGTATGTTGCCGTTAAAGTAGGTAAAATAAACAGAACACAGACACAAAAGAATCCATACAAAACTCACTAGCTAATAAAATGAAAGCATTGTCATCAATACTTGAGAACCTTCCCTGCACAGGACAATATTACTAAAAGGAATATGCAAACAAATACTAAAAGAGTTGTTTGGTTTGACTTTGGGTGCGTTTGGCAGAAAAAAGCGCTAGCAAGCGCTTGTAAGCAAAATGGCGGTCGTAAGCGGTAAGCGCTGTCAAATCGTAAGTAGCTATTTTCCTCTAGAACACGAAGTTAGTTTTAACCGGGGAACCTAACCTAATTTAAATGTATGTTTGCAAAGTATTCGTATTAAAAACTTACCAATCATGAATTTTTAATAACATGTATATGTCTATTCATGTCATTATATTACTTAAAACTAATATTGCACAAAACAACTTATAAACTCTACTTCAAAACAAACAAAATAAATAAGCAAAATGGCGGATTGTGTCAGCGCTACTGAAGTTAACAAACGTGTCCTGGCCGAAAACCGTTTAGTTTCGCCATTTTGCTTACAAGCGATTGCTAGCGCTTTTTTCTGCCAAACGCACCCTTTGTTTGGATTATACAGCATATAATTAATTGATAATATTTTTTACATGTGACATTAAAATAAGGACTAGGGATGTATGTGTATCAAAAGATATTAAAATCTAAAAACAAAACAATATTGATAAAACGTAAAACTTGTCTTGTTCTCGTTGCTTGTCAGTGTGTCAGTTCGTTTCATAGACCATTTCCTTGTTTTCACGTAGATGATAGAAAGGCGCAGTCATATTACGGCATATAACAAAATACGACCAAAAACAGACGGTAATCTTAATTTTTGACTGAAGGAATTTTGGAGGAGTGAAATGGAATCTGTTCAAAGCACAATAAACTGTATAATAATGTCCTCGTCCAGACCGAATTTCGGTTACGGCGGCTAGTCACAACGGAGACTGCGCAGGACAGGATTATAGTGCCCAAGTGTATGTATGTGCAAGCACAGGTGCACTCTGTATTCCCCTCACTCGCAAAGGCACGGGGGTGCAGAAACACCGACAACTTCCTTACTCTGGGCTGCTATTGAGAATTTCTTGACAGAAAAACCCTATAACTGATTTTGTCCCGACCCGGGATTCGATCCCGGGACCTCATGATCAACAATCGCGTTTACGACCACTAAACCAACGAGGCAAGCATTAAACTGTATAATTAATGCCATCAAAAACATAACTTGTAAAAAAACCAAGTCTCGCAACATAGTTCTATCGTAAAAAGTTGTGAGATCCATGCAATACCAAGTCGGTTAATTTATTCAGTCCCTACTTTAGGGTCTTTCTGTTTTAAGTTATTTCGTAATTAGGTAACATAACAACATTTTATTGTGACCATATCAATATTAAAAATCTTTTATGTTTTAAATAAATAGATTGACTTGGGCCATCGCATGAAAATACAATTTATCTCATTATTTGATTGCTTAGTGCGATTGCCAAGTCAATCTATTTATTTAAAATTGCGAATAACAATATAATGGTATTGGTGGATATCAAATAAGGTTTGGAAGTGTACTTATAAAATTTTAAGACTAGCGCTTACATTCTGAACTATACGGTTCTCATTAAAAATATCTAACTGAAATTCATAAAAATTTATTAAGAAACGTTTAGTAATTACTAATATTCTCTGCACAGTAAACGTGTGCTGTGCAAGTATAACTTGTATTTTATTGATTTTTAAAGCCAATACTAATTATTAACTAAGTGGATTAACGTCGGATTTTAACTCACAGTTAACTCAATCTTCTACTTCCTACATGGGGCAAATCGATAGCAAAGCAAGTTCGTGAGATCATCACTATGCCGGTAGAAAGTAACATATTCCAACTAAATCACATACTCCTTCAATCATCATAATCGGACAGACTGGATTTTTTTTAGAGCCTGTTCGTTTATACGTGCTCACATGAGCTGAAATTCATGAAAAGTCATTCAATTTTGTGTTATTACAATCCTCGTTAAGTTTATAGATTATATTATTATTTGTATATTTAACCATTCTAAAACCAGTGATTGAATTCCATCACACCTGATGTTAAGTGGTGGTGCAGCCGAAGACTTAACAAAACAGCTTAACCAAAATCTATTCACGCTTGCCTTGTAGACACCCACATAGTAATGTGATGGAAAGACAGATGCTGGCAAATTATACTACTCCTTTTCTGTAGCAAACGCCGAAGCAAACGGTTTGGTTCGAAGGCGTGGTAATCGATAATGAAGAGGTGGAGACATACCGAGCGTCTAGTTTTCCAATAGTGGAATAGAGAAGGATATGACATTATTTCAATAATTAAATAATGAACTACCGGGTCTGAAATAGGGTTACCACCCGTACTACAATATATAGTATCGTACTATATTTCAGTCAATTGTAAAAATACTATTTTTTATCTCTAATTCAACTGTCGCGCTTTTTCATATTAACTGTGATTGAAAGTCTGGAACAAGTATCTTTTACGAAAAGAATTTTTTCCATCATGAACGTAAAATTGAAAGAAGAAAGGAAAAGAGCACGTATTAATTTAACTAAAAATTAATTGTTATTTTATTTTAATATGAATCTCAATTGCTCAGACTCCTATAATTATTTTAAAAGTAAAGTAGAAAGTAAGGTAAGGTTCAAAACGAAGAGTAAGAGTTAAGAGTCACTTATCGGGATAAAAACTCTCATATCTCTCAAGTTGGATCAAACTGCACACAGTGTGCAAAATTTCATTGAAATCCGGTCAGTAGTTTAGGAGTTCAACGCGGACAAACAATGTGACACGTAATTTTTATATATGTACAAAGATATAAAATATACGTGGTAGAGCCACGCTGCAGCTGTATTAGTTTTGTCACGAGTGGGTCGGCTAAGCCGGGATAGGACCACGCTCTCACAGAATACCGGGGTAAAATAGCAGCTTAAGGCTGCAGTGTTTCGTATGATGAGTGTAGAGAAGCAGAGACCCATTTTACTGGAAACGAGCCATTCCATCTTAGTCCTCACGGGTGACAACATTAATTAACCAGTGTTTCTGACCACCTGTGGTCAGTAGCAAAATTTTAACGGTGTAGCATATCGCTCTTTTCTGCTCTCTTGGCGCTTGTCTCGTGTCTTGTTTTATCGTGCAATAGTTAAGTTCAAAGTCAAATTCATTAAAAGCGGTAATATTTTTTTTAAAACATGATAATATATTGCTGCACTGCTGAACAAAGGCCTTTCCCATGCAATAACAACAAGCACGGTCCTGAGCCACCATCACATATACCTAGTTCTTACATATCCTACCAGATCGCCACTCCATCTAGTGGCATTTTTTAAATAAATGCTTAAAAATAATTAGAATGCCTCATTTTCTACGACGAATTACAATATTTTATTCCACACGCCGCGCCGCTTTTACCACTTCGTCATAAAATTCGGATATTGATAGTAAGAAAGTGCTACGGATATCCCATTTTCAATAAAGATGTTCGCTCGGTTTATTTCCCAGACGTCGCACTGATATTATAGTATTGTATTTTTGGAACGTACCTTCCAACATTTATTTAGTACTGGATTTCCTGTTGCGCAGACTGAAAAATGTTCTTTAAAAATGTAATTCAATTTTCTCTATCTTGCTCTTACTCTATAATGCATATATTCTCTGTAAATAATATAAATCAATTACTAAATTTTAGTCTCGCTGAAACTAAATAACGGCCCGACCGATTTTGATGAAATGTGTGTGTGTGTGTGTGTGTGTGTGTGTTTGGATGGTCCCTTGATGGTTTAGATTCACATTTGGACGCAGTAGGTGGCGCGAAGCTGAGAAGAATCACTAGTATTGAATAATACTAATTTACGGATTTTATCGCATTTAATTTAACTTTTTTTAATTTTCGACGTTTCGAGCGGTTTATATACTTTTTACTACCTACTGTACAAACAGTTCAGCACTTCAATATACCGACAGTCAACTAGGCACCGCTGAAGAGACTGTAGCACCGCCCAAATTTCGACGGAATCAAAGGCCTTCTCATAGTCCACATACGCCAGGCAAAGTGGCAGATTGTACTCTTCGGACTTCTGTACAATTTGCCGAAGGGTATGTATGTGGTCTATGGTACTGAAGCCTTTTCGGAAACCGGCTTATTCGGGAGGCTGGAAGTCGTCGAGTCTGCGTGCGAGACGATTCGTAATGACTCTCGAAAACAGCACGTAGACGCGGCTCAGAAGGGAAATCGGTCTGTAGTTCTTCAAGAGAGCGTTGTCGCCTTTCTTAAAGAACAAGGCCACCGCGCTTCTGCTTCACGCCTCCGGAGTAGTGGCACCATGGAGGACGGAATTGAAGAGCTTCTGAAGGACTTCAAGTACCGGTGTTCCACCCGCTTTCAGAAGCTCCGCTGTAATTCCATCCTCACCCGGGGCCTTGCCGTTTTTAAGGTGGTGGAGAGCCATTCTAATCTCGCTCAGACTGACATCCGGGATATCATCAGAATAGTGTCGGATAAGACTTGCTCTTGGATCGTTACTCACACTTGCGTGTGGCTCCAACGATGATGTGTACAGCTGACCATAGAACCTCTCAATCTCACTCAGAATCTCAGGTGTCCCGGAAACGATGCTGCCACACTCAGTCTTCAGCCTTGACAGTTGGCTCTTTCTGGCAGACAGATCTCTGGCAAAGACTTTAGAGCCCTGGTTCCGCTCGATCGCTTCTTTAATACGAGCAGTATTAAAGTTGCGTAAGTCTCGCCGCATGCATTTGGAGATCTGTCTGTTCAGTTGCCTGTATGCTGTCAAATCTGTTGACGATTGCAGCCTCATCTCCCGTCTAACAGCCATGAGACTAAGAGGAGTAGGGCTACGATGGCTATCCGAGTACAGAACCAGAGTACGAAACCTATCCAACTGCAGAGAGGTGTAAGACAGGGTGATGTTATATCCCCGAAACTCTTCACCGCTGCGTTGGAAGACGTTTTCAAGCTACTGGACTGGAAAGGATACGGTATTAACATCAATGCGAGTACATCACTCACCTTCGATTTGCCGACGATATAGTCCTTATGGCAGAATCGCTGGAGGACCTTAGCACTATGCTCAATGACCTCAATGGTGTCTCCCAACGGATAGGTCTTAAGATGAACATGGACAAAACAAAGATCATGTTTAATGTCCATGTCACACCTATGCCGGTAGTTGTTGGGAGCACTATGCTCGAAGTTGTTGACGAGTACGTTTACCTGGGACAAATAGTCCGACTAGGTAAGTCCAACTTCGACCGAGAGGTCAATCGACGGATTCAACTCGGCTGGGCAGCGTTCGGGAAATTACGGCACATCTTCTCGTCAGGTATACCTCAATCTCTGAAAACTAAAGTGTATAACCAGTGCGTGTTGCCCAGTGATTACTTACGGATCTGAGACGTGGTCCTTCACCGCTGGCCGTATGAGGACGCTCAAGGTCGCTCAGCGAGCTATGGAGAGGGCTATGCTAGGAGTTTCACTGCGTGATAGACTCAGAAATGAGGATATCCGCAGTGAAACCAGAGTGACCGACATAGCCCAACGGATTAGTAAGCTGAAGTGGCAATGGGCCGGCCATATAGCTCGAAGATACCGATAACCGATGGGGAAGAAAGGTTCTCGAGTGGCAGCCTCGTACCGGTAGGCGTAGTGTAGGGCGACCCCCCACTAGATGGAGTGACGACCTGGTAAGACATGCAGGAAGTCGATGGATGCAGGTGGCTCAGGACCGTGCTTTGTGGCATTACTTGGGGGAGGCCTACGTTCAGCAGTGGACTTGTGAAGGGCTGTAATGATGATGATGATGATTATGATGATATAGTTTTTATGTATACCTAGAATGTAACGCGAATACTATGTGTACGTAGACTGTGCTAGAACAATTAAATACTTTTTCAAATATCCCCGCACTGTTATCGCTACCCATGTGAAGGTTGCCATAATGCACTGAGGCAGAACGGCGGCCTCTTTGCTTATAACATTACTTTAATATCAAAACATTGTCACAAACATATAATAAGGCATAGAAAAGTACATTTTTCATTTTAAGTAATGTTATTATCATCATCATCATTATAGCCCTTCACAAGTCCAGCGCTGAACATAGGCCTCCCCGAAAGGAATGTCACAAAGCACGGCCATCTGCATCCATCGACTTCCTGCATGTGATTACAACACTTCTTCTCGTCAAGTACACCTCAAAATTTGAAAACAAGATTGTACAACCAGCGTGTGTTGCCAGTTATTATTTAGGGACCTGAGATGGTCGTTCACTGCCGACCGTATGAGGAAGTCTAAGGTCCCTCAGCGAGTAATGGAAAGGGCTATACTCGGGGTTTCTCTGCGTGATAACCTTAGAAATGAGGATATCCGCAGTAGAACCAGAGTGAACGACATAGCCCAACGGATTTGTGAGCTGAAGTGGCAATGGGATAGAGGAGGATAGATGTACCGAGATGCCTCATACTAGATTCCGAAGCCTCGTACTGGTAAACGACGTACGGTTCGGCCCTCGTTGGGTGACGAACTGACAACACACAAGCAATGCGAAACTTTTTTAAAAATTCTAATAAAATTAACAGCGAAAATATGGTAAGCATGAACGTTCGTTACATAAACTACAATAGCACTAATGATGAAACGAGCGTAAAAATAAGTCAGCGTAAAGGCACAATAGATAACACAATAACGAGATTTTCCTCAAACATCGGTAGGACACAACACTCGACTCAGTGCATGTAAGGATCTACAGCACAATACGAATGAGGTGAAACAAACCTAGAAATATTTTTAGTATAATTTTTTTCTAAATGTGCAGAACAAAGCATAGGTTGTTGTTGCTTTCTTTTACAAAACCAAGCCAGGAAAGTGCTTTTCATTACCTCAATATAATTTATTTATTTTAATTTTTTTACATTTTAATAATAATTTTATATCTATGTGCGTTTGCGTGTGTCTTACACACACACGCGCGTGGGTTTTTGTGCGTAAACCTAAAATAATTATCTTTTTCATTTGATATAAGTTTTACACGGTTTCATTATGGAATCACCACAAGTTTTTTTTTGAGCCAATTATTATAATTGGCGTTTCTGTATTACGACTGCCCTAGTGCGTGTGCTCTACTTTTATAAAATTATTTCATTTTTTTCTTTATAATTAAATCATGTAGATTTAGTTTTAAGTAGATTTACTGACGTATCATAAAAGTTTAAAAGTACTGCAACCTCGTCGCCTCAAGCATACACATTTCAAGCGAGAGATTTTGGACAACTTCTTATTGGACTAAATTGCAACTCTGTATACTTACTCGTTTCGCTTCGACGATAACACATTTATTATGTTGAGACTAGAGATAATGTGAAGCTAACGCTAGGATCACCACATAACGGTTATAACGGTTGTTAGTTACTTAGTTGTCAAAACGATATTATGATTTAATTTACGTTTTATGCAATGTAAGTTTGTCACGGTGTTAAATACATAAGCAGCAAATAAATAAATAAATATAAGTATTAGTATTTCTAATTGGATTAGTCATTGGGAGATAACCACTGGAGTACCTTGGCACTATGCTCAATGACCAGTAGTGTCTTCCAACTAGTGATTGCAAAATCCGGATACTTTTGAAATCCGGAGTTTTGAATTTTTCTATGATTAAGATCCGGATAATCCGGATTTTTCGAAGTTTTAAGGTGATTTGATAAAACTAAAATAAAACAGCATAAATAATTTAAAATCTGCATTTATTCAGTCACGTCGGAATAAAATCAACCAAAATAAACAAAAACCGTGTAGTGGTGGTATACAGTGTAGTGGCGGTTAAGAATATCCACTACCCCATATCTTCCCGTGGGTGTCTTAAAAGGCGACAGAGGGAAACAGGCAGGAGATGGGCAGCAGCATCTTCCTGATAGCAGCAACTGTACAACAAAAACTGCGGTTGCCAACCCGCTTGCCAAGCGTGGCAACTATGGCAATATACCTACCATGAGAAACGACGCAAATAGACGCCCCCCAGTCCCCAGCGGCCCGCTATTCCAGGCTACGGCGGCGACCATGGTAACGGCGGGGCATGTGCTAGGGTGTTAAGAATCTCCGGTGGAGATTCAGTTGCCACCTAAAACGACTCGACCTGGCAAATTACAACGCACGCACCCTGAGGACTGACGTGAAGATCCTGGAGCTGGAAGAAGAGATAGACAAGTTGCGTTGGAATACTATAGGATTATCCGAGGTCTGAAGAGAGGGGGAGGACACGGTGATTCTCGAATCCGACAACTCGTTCTATCAACGGGAGGATGACCATCTGTCCCAAGGAGGTGTTGGATTTATCGTCCACAAGTCTCTGGTTAACAACTTTATAAAGATTGGGAGTGTGTCGACGAGGGTTGCGTACCTTATACTCAGAATCACCAAACGGTATTCGCTGAAGGTCGTACAGGTTCACGCACCAACGTCGGCACATCCCAATGAGGAGGTGGAGGAAATCTATGATGATATTTCTAGAGCCATGCATTTCTCCAAAACCCACCATACGGTATTAATGGGAGACTTTAACGCAAAGCTAGGCAGAAGAAAAATCGGTGAGCTGAAGGTAGGGAAATTTGGGATAAGGCAACGGAACCCAAGGGGCCAGCAGCTGGCCGACTTCATGGAGAAAGAGGGACTCTTTATGATGAACTCTTTCTTTCAGAAGTGGTCCCACAGAAAGTGGACCTTGGTCGAGCCCCGACGGTTCGACAAAAAATAAGATTGAATTCATTATGACGACTCCACGGCAACTGTACAGCGATGTCTCAGCGATCGCAAGGGTGAAAACTGGCAGCGATCAGTGAATGGTTAGAGGCACACTGAACCTAATCGTTAAGTTGGAGCGGTCTCGTCTAATGAAGTCAACGCTCTGTCGAAAAATCCCGAAACCTTTCAGCTGGAGTTATAAAACCGTTGTCAGTGCCTGGAAGATTGCAATACAGTGGACAATATGAATGACAAGCTCGTGGAAATTGTCCATGCGGTTGGAGCTAAGTTCCGCAAGACCCGCCACAGAAGAACACAAAAACTCGCCGATCACACTCTTAATCTCATGGCTGTTAGACGATAGGTGAGGCTGCGATAATCAGCAGATTTGACAGCATACAGGTAATTGAACAGACAGATCTCCAAATACATGCGGCAGTACTTACGACGCAGGCTCGACAACTTCCAGCCTCCCAAGCAAGCCGGTTTTCCGAATAGGCTTCAGTACCATAGACCACATCTCCTACGGAAGACTGAACAGAAGACCAAAGAGTACAATCTGCCACTTTGCCTGGCGTATGTGGACTAGTCCGACTAGGTAAGTCTAACTTGGACCGAGAGGTCAATCGACGGATTCAACTCCGATGGGCAGCGTTCGGAAAATTACGACACATCTTCTCTTCAAGTACATCTCAAAACCTAAAAACGGGACTGTACAACCAGTGCGTGTTGCCAGTGGTGACTTATGGATCTGAAACGTAGTCCTTTACTACTGGCCATATGAGGACGCTCAAGGTCGCTCAGCAGGCTATAGAAGGGCTATATATATATATATATATATATATATATATATATATATATGTATATATACAATTTAGTACACATATATCAGTCACCAGTAGTTTTTTTTTAAAAGACGTGATCTTAGATCTTAGGAATTCTCCACAACCTCCACAGTTTTATAATGAATATCAACGTGAATCAGTTTTAATTTCATCATACGTAGGTTTTTAAACTTATCTTCGTCCTACTTAGTGTCATTTAAAAATTGATTAGGGTTGGGTAAGTATTGTAAGGCACCGACAATATTATAGAGTCACCTGTCTTTATTTCTCCGTTTCAATGACGTTGCCAGTTGCCTGGCAGACACCGTGTCTTGACTGTCCTAATGATTTTATAAAAAAACTATGAGCTGTATAGCTAACTATCCAATTCAAATATTGCTCGAATTTGCGTATTAGAGTACGTAACACCTAACTACTCATTAGTTAGAATGAAAATTTGTGGATAAATGCAAAATATTATCCATTGAACTCAATTTTCACTATAATCCGAAAAATCCGGATTTGAGCCTTAAAAACTGGATTTATAAAACTCTGAATAATCCGGATTTTTGAGTTATTTTCGAATTTCGAAGAATCCGGATTGCATTCACTACTTCTAACGGATGGGTCTAAAGATAAACATGTAGAAGATAAAGTTCATGTGTAACATGAATCATACACCTATGCCAGTTGTTGGGAACGCTACTCTCAAATTTAATACAAGCCCTAGTATGGTAGTTAAAACGAAAAACAGTGATGACAGACTATGTGAGGACGTTACCATGAACCGATGATAACAGCATTATGAAACATTATCCGTTACAACTTATTTCTGACCAAACTGACAAATTTGTTAACGGTTACTTCTATTTATAATTCTTTTGACATGGCCTGTTACATTGCATTCTTTGGGGTTGCTACCCGTCCAGGTTATTTGAATACTTATTAATTAAATACTTACTTCTAAAAAATAATTTAAATTAATTGCAGTAAAACATTTCTTTCATCATAATATGATATCTCCAAAATGACGTACATTATGTCATGATATTTGACACGACATATTCAGTTTTAAAACCTTTAAACAAGAAATATTTACGTATTTTTATAAGTATGCTAATAATGTCTACTAAGTAATCTTGGGCCAGTTTCAATCATATTTTTATATACGACTATACACAGAGCCGAGGAGAGAAATTGGAAGAAAAATAATATTCGAATTCCGATCATCCACCCCGTTTGGGGTGGTATCCACCCTATGGTGGGTTTATTAGGATGGATAAACGGAATAACCTATACGATTCGGTTTATGCAATTTTCTTTCAGTGTATCAGTTGTTTTAATAGGGCGACCGATGATAAAATGACATTTTAAATAAATTATACTTATTTTAGTTAGGGCTTGTATTGATTATCAAAAAAATATTAATATTAGTAACCTTAAAAAGTTTAAGCTTTTTTATGAATGAGGTCCATTGGATAACTTAGGTAACATTATTTCTGATGATCAGAATAGTCCAAGTTCGCGGAAAATAGATACACTTGTCAATCCCCTGTTCCTAATAATGCAAAGTTAGTTTGCCAGTTATACTGTTTAATGGACTGGCGGGTGTTTGTTACCGTTTTATTCTCAAATTCTCACGTATAATGCTGCCCCTGCTCGAATTAACAAAGAATGGAGAGTTGGGTACAGTTTCGCGTAGGGCACAAGCGGCATGCGTAACGTTTCCAGGATGCTGAGCTTTATAATGACGCTGGTAGCCTTGAATGATGCGCCTTTATTATACAAGTAATTGACGGACGTCATCACTGACATGGACTTTTAGAAGAAATTAGTTGGTACAAAGCGACCACGTAAGCCGGCACAGCCTCCATAGAAGCCAAAAAGTCAGGCTTGCCCTTTTAAACTGGTCAATCAATAATATCAACTAATAAAATAACTCGTAAACTGTTTCAAACTGTTTCAAATTTCCCGCGCGCTCCTCTATTATACACAAGTCAAGACCTCGTAGAATATTATATGTAACGTCACCAACACTTGGCAGTTTGTTTTCAATTCGAAATACACTGATTCGTGTTCTCTCTGTCTCAAAGCGAACACGCAATGGACTGTCAAAATTAATGAAAGCAAGGAGTTGATTTGAGAGATTAGTCGTCTCTCTTGCTTGCGTGGGCTTTGCACCGGGCTTTCGAGAAGACGATCGCTCCCTTTCTCACCTGTGGCAAATTGTTCTATAATGAAATATAATTACGAAATGTTTATATAGCAATTACTATGAAACCAAATGCCGTGCTTTGTTCTGAAGTTATTTCCACGCGGGCGATACGTTTGCAAGCTCACTTCACATTTCAATGTTTATGTTTCTTTTTGTTGTCTGTTGAAAGTTCATGCTTTTTCAAAGATTTTTAGTGAAAATGGTGCATAATAGTGTTCCTTGTGATGAATTGAAGTGTGTTAAAGTGCTAATCGGCGAGGAAAAGGTAAAATCTTTAAATTTTGTTGAGAAAATACACAAAGTCAAAAGCGTCTTTCGAACTGATCAATTATCGCAATTGAAGAACAGTTATTGGCACAATTAAAACGTTCATCAACATTTTACGCAGACGTAATCAAATCTTTCCTTAAGAAAGAGAGACCATTCAATTTAGAATATAATTTGCTTTTTTTAATTATGTACATAGTTTATATGTACTTTGTTCATGTATAGTATTATATGTAAATATGTTTCGCTCAAGCAAACCCATACGGCTTTTTTCAAAGCCACCGAAGGTATGCAATTGCTGATATTATGTCATACAATCTATCTAGCAGTAGTATGCCTTTTGTGTGCTTTGTTAAACACTTCCTCGATAGCACTGAATATGAAATTGAAGAGTAGAGACAGATCAAGATTGGTGTATTTTTACAAAACTGCTAAAAACAACAAAACCATATCTAGGGCTTGTCCTAGTTTGGAGCCCTAGCTTCGCCATTGACAACATTCTACATGCATTTGAATAAGGAGTAGCTGCCATATAAATTAACCTCAGTACGCTAGTTATGTACATATAGTTATATGCATATAGTTATGTACATATAGTTATGTACACATGTTATGTAGTATGCCCCCTAGCTAGATGAAGTGACGATTTACACTTACTTGCAGCAACTGGCAAGGCACTCTTGCTGCCTCAGCTAGCGTCAGAATCCTCGGCGTTGACTTATCGAAGAGTGTGCAGTTACGTGGACACTTGGACGGGAAGGCCAAATTGGCCTCTAAAAAGCTTGGCGTGCTCAGCAGAGCGGGACGTTATTTCATGCAACTTTACAAAGCCCAGATTCAGCCTCACATGGAATACTGTGCTCTGGCCGGGACACCCCTGTGCCAGCTCCTTCCACTTGACCGCATCCAACGCGGAGCGCTACAAATCGTCGACGACCGAGTTCTTCTGATCGATCGATTTACTGGCGGCCAGTGGCGCTGCGTAGGGATGTTGCATCCATTTACATTCCCACAGCCACAGTGTCACATCCCCTACGGGAAGTGCTCTGAGGAATTATTCGGATTAATGCCAGCCGCCAAATTTCACGAACGCATATCGCGTCAAAATTCACGATACCATCCTCAACATCTGGACACTTGGCAGTCCACCACTGTGCGTTATACTAAGAGCTTTTTTTCCTCTTTCGACTTTTCTGTGGAGTTGTTTACCACTGGTGATTTTTCCGGACCGATAACTCTTAGGAACCTTCAAGAAAAGAGCTTTCTCCTTTCTAAAAGTTCGGCAACGCATCTGCAATCTCCCTGGTGTTGCGGTTGTTCATGGGCGGCGGTAGTCACTTATCTGATAATAAGTGAGAGAGCCGCATACTCGTAGCATGCCGATAAATCAATTTCATACTATATTAATGTAAAATAAAATGTAAAATATCAGTGCCATATGGCTTTTATACCGTTCGCCTGTTACACCCTATTTTTTCAGACGATAAAAAAATCACGCAGTATATGTGATAAATATTAGGTCGGCAACACAAATCCTAATTAAGACAGTATAATAATTGAGTATTAATATATTATAATTACACAAATTCAAAATGTAAACGTCATACAGGGAAATACTCTAAATATACTAGGATTACATTATACAAAGTAGGAGTTCGTCCGCTGGAAAATATTTTAAACCTTTATAAGATTACAAGTCATATAAATTGCGGAGGCAAAAACCAGAGTCAGGGCGAGTGTGGGTTACCGACTTCACGTTTGACTCGCCAGGAATTTTCATTACGGAAATAATTCACAGGATTCCTTCGCAATGAGTTCCTTTATATTATAGTTTCCGTTGTAATAAATGTAAATTATAAGTTCATATAATTGTTGCAAAGATAGCAAAATGCACATCAAATTGCTAAAATAAAAGCACTTCATGGATGAATTTATATATGCAAAGGCAAAACTTTTTGTATGTTTAAAGCTCCTAAACAAATTTTAACAAATGTTTCAATTAAACGGCCTACATTACAAACTGATGGTCGTATAGCGGCAAAAGAATATCCACTACCCTATATCATTCCGGGACGTAAGCAGCGGCACATGTAAGTAAGTAAACAGGAGATGGGGAACAGCAACTGCCTTATAAAAACTACATATTTAATAAAAACTATGGTTTGTCAAGCGTAGCAATTATGGCAAATATTCCTAGCATGAGGCAATCAACTGGGACGCCAATGTTCATCAGTGGACTTTTGTGCTGTGCTGATGATGATGTCAATTAAAGCAAAATAAATCAAAGCAAACAAAATAGCAAGGAAGGATCGCCTCGACTGTAAAAGAACCACGCTCACATAGGACACCAGCGTAAAATAACAGCATAATGTGTTATGTACGATAAGTGATCTATCACCGCCGATGCCACTGAAAAACTTAATCACAATTTTAAGTGGTAATGTAGCACGTACACTGCGCTGGCAGAAACATTAAGAGAAATTTTGCAAGTCAAAAAATATCGAGAAATCAGAAATATCTCGAGGATATATGAACTCCGCTAAAAGGCTAACAGGTATTGAGGTAGTGCAATAGATTTTTTTTGCTACAAAACCCCCTCAGGAATGAAAGAGCTAAATCTAACAATTGGACGTTTATAAGTTGTATTGTAAGCACAAGTGTCTTTTATCACCGCTCTTCAAAACGTTGTAACTACATAGTTAAAATAAGTTTTTATAATGTAGTTATAACTTTTACCGAACCATCATATCAATAAAAGCATCACCAAGGATACAATTATAGCAAAAAATATTAAAATACGTGTTGTATTTATTAATAATAAAAAAAACATTTTAAAGTAACAAGTAAACAATAAGTCGAGAGCATTACATCGATAATCATTGCCAAAAACAGACAATAAAAAACGCGTTGACGTCAATAATTGAGCCTGATTAACTGCGTCTATTTGTCGCACCAACTGGACAAACCAGTTTCCATAAGCCCCCATGGTACAAAGGCCGGCGCCTTCGTGCTCTCACGACTCGAGCGAGCGATCCGACGCGAGCGCGTCGGTGCGAGTGTTATGGTTATACTCACAAAACTATTGGGAGGATTGTGGATTCAAACGACCTTAAACTTGGTAATTTACAATAAACCGTATCAAACAAACGGTACGTGTGCCGTTCACTGCAAAAAGATTAATTTCGCTAGTATAAAGACGTATTTCTTTACAAAATAATAATATTGAAACAAAACGCATCGCTTTAAAGCTTGGGATGATGTAAAAGATAATATTATATACCAACTACTATGACCAAATAAATTCTGTTAAACATTAAAATACATAATCTTCTTAAAAGTGTAATAATAATAAAACTTCTTACCACTAACTATGTAGTCTTAGTTATGTATGCTCTTATTTTTGTGTAAATTGATAAATTGTTCTACATCTCTGATTTTATACATTTTAGAAGGCATATAATCATTAAAATTTTGTAGTTTTTTAAGTAATTTAGTTATTTTTTGATAACTCTAATAATTTATTTTATAACCGACAAAAATATAAATTACTACATCCTATTTATGGTATAGGTTGTGGTATTTTATACTCCATAATATGTAATCTAGGAGGGAGACCTATGTCCATCAGTGGACTTTATATGCTGTAACGGTGACGGTAATATATCGTAAATCTTTCACTTGTTTTCTTTCTTTATTAAATCTGTATAAAACATACACACTCACGCCTGTCACCAAGAGGGGTAGGCAGAGACTACAGACTTCCATTTGGCACGATCCTGACACACCTCTCTCGCCTCCTTCACGTCCATATACCTACACATACGTGCTCGTCGGTTAAGGGTACTCCTAATTTGGCCCGTTTTCAATCGTTAATTTGGTTGATAAATTTTCGCCTAGGACGTCCCTTTCCGACTCTCCCATTCACTTCTACAACATAAATTTTCTTAGTCACTCTTTCCTCATTCATTCTTTCCACATGACCAAATCACAAAAGCATTCCTTTCTTAATCCTGTTCAAAACATCATCTTGCAAACCACACTCTTCTCTTATCACACAATTTATTTTTCAAAAATAAATCTGTGTAATACTATTTTAAAGGGTAAAATTATTATAAATCTGTAAATTTTTTATAGTACTACGCAAATCTTTCATTTTATTTATCTTTGATTTTTGCAGATAGCTATACCTAAGCCAAAAATAGTCATAGAAAACTTTAACTATGATTTGTTTTTTACAGTCTTTATATCATTGATAATTTGTTTAATTGAAAAACACTAAAAAATATCTCCCTAGTTGGCCTAATGGGGAATGTCGTGTTGAATGGGGGAACATTGAATAAAGTTACTATACCAGAGTAATTTGTCTAATCAAGAAGGAAAAAGTGAAATAATTGGCCGTGACATTTACTACACATGTCTGTTGAATATGCAGTATTACTCAAACATTGCCTCACATCTGGCTATCTATTTTGGAAGGAAGAGTTCTACAAGCAAGTAGATGGTGTGGCGATGGGCTCACCTGTATCTCCCATAGTCGCCGAAATATTCATGGAGGACTTCGACGAGAAAGCCCTTCTTACTCCAAAAAAAAAAAGTAAATCCAAGATTCTACAAGCGGTACATAGACGACACTTTCACAATTTTACCATCTGACAAAGTAACTGCATTTTTAGACCACCTTAACTCTATAAACTCTAAAATACAATTCACAATGGAGTTAGAGGCTAATAATTCTTTAGCTTTCCTAGATGTTTTAGTCATTCGAAATCCTGATAACACTATTGGTCACACTGTGTATAGAAAAAAGACCCATACCAACTGATATCTAAATGGTGAATCTCACCATCATCCTTCACAGTTAGCTACCGTGAGTAAATCTTTGTTTCAGAGAGCACGAGGGATCTGGCTAGAAAACATCTGGCCGCCGAGCTTCAGCACGTCAAGCAAGTATTGCAAGACAAGCCTCGGGTCCCGCGCCTACGTCACAGTGACCGAGTGAAGCCGGCCACAGTCGAGCCTACTGTACTATCTTATGTTAGAGGACTCACAGACAAGGGTAGCTACATCTTGAAGCGAGCTTCCATTAAAACATACCACAAGCCGCCGAAGAAGATTAGTAAATTTTTACCATCCGTCAAGTGTAATATCCCTCTACAAGATGCAGGAGTGTATAAGTTAGATTGTGAATGTGGTCTCTCTTCCATAGGTCAAACAAAAAGATTGATAAAAACCCGCATGAAGGAACATATAGCTGACGTGAAGCACCGACGCTCCGGGAAGTCTGCAGTCTGTGAACATGTTCAAGATCGTTCCCATCACTACATCAGATTTGATAAACCACAAATCCTCGCAAAAGAACACCGATTCCTACCAAGGATGATACGCGAGGCTATTGAAATTAAAAAACGTCCAAATTTCAATAGAGAGGATGGATGGGTGCTGCCATCTGCTTGGGATCCTATAATTAACAAAATTAAACCCAAACCCAAGCATACAACTACAAGACTTCAAGATACTGTAAGCTCGTTTTGCGTAAGTCGGACCGAAAAATTAATATTAAAAAACTGAAGGTAGCCGGGCCAACTACGACATTTGGGACGTCAAACATCTCAGTCCCCCCCCCCCCCCCCGTGACCATGGGTGCTGTAAAGCACCCGAAACGTCGGGAATTATAAAATAAGTAAAATCAGTTAAATAAACGCGATAAAATCCGTAAATTTAGTTTTATTCAATGTGTAGTGTTTGCGAAATTTAAGAAATCATAATATAAAAGTAATAAAAAATCTACTAGAAAAGTAATATATTATATAAATATAAAATAATTTGTCCCATCAAGAAGGAAAAAGTGAAATAATTGGCCGAGACATATAATACACAATAATATAAAAGTAATAAAAATCTACTAGAAAAGTAACATATTATGTATATAAATATAAAAATGAAAAAAAAAACGTACTGCACAATAAGCGCATACCATAAATAGAAGGCCGATAAAATTTCCAATTAGTCCAGTGTGGTGACTTTATGTGTGCAGAAATAACAATCACGATGGGAACCTCTTAAGATAACCAAATTAGTTAAAAACAATAAAAAACAATAGTTTAGAAGGCGAATTTTAATCTTACTTTTATCTTAATACTTTAAGCGAAGCTTTCTTATATAAATGTATATTATTTTCTTCTCGCAAACGATTTGACTCTATGTTTTACTTTTCAAGTTTATTTAGATAAGCGCCCCTGTGAAAATTCGTCTTCACTTTCACACAAAATATTAAAACATTTCCTTTTATTTATCGGCTTATGTCCTTAAATCTATAAATGTGTAATCAATGTCCTTCTCCAAACACTAATATTATATTAGTATAATGGTGTTTTTTTTTAAATAACTGATCTTATTTTATAATATAAATCATACCCTTAGATAGTTATTCAAAGGAATTATAAAAAAGAAAACCGGAGATACCACTCTTTGATGTTAAGTTTTGTTAGTATAAAAATGTGTAATGTTTAGAATTTAATAAACCACATGAGAAATATCAAAATTCCAATCTAGTAAAATAATTACTGTTATATAAAAATACAAAAGGAAAACCTGGGAGTAAAGGATGCAGAAGTATTTCTACATAAAGTAGTCGCTAGCCTAGATTCTTAGGGTCGGCCAAATACATATATACGCAATTCCGTTTCGGGATTCCGCATGCAGCAAGTCCATATAAAATCATGGGCCCGTTACACACGTGCATTAGTTTTCCGTACGAAATTTTGCGGGGAAAAAAGGGGATTCCGAAAGTGTGCCGACCGACCATTTCGGAATTCCGTATGTATGTGGCCGACAAATAAAAATACAAACCATTGGAATTTTTTTAGAATATTCTCGCAATGAACATCTAATGCAAAAATCCTGAGCATGTTAAGATATGCATAAGGTATTTCGCTAAGGATACTTATAAAACAGTAAGTTAGATAGTTGGGGATTAATAAGTTAGTGGGGGGAAACAGTAAGTTAGGGAGCAGTGTTAAATTGTCGGTCTTCACTTTCCCTGCCTTCGACGTCTAAAAGAATCGGAGGTAAATCACAGACCAGATCCGTCGCAGGAGCCAGGAAAGCTACATACTCGTTTTTAATTACATGTGAGAAAACGATTAACGGAGTATCCCACAGCTGAGATTGCAGATGTGAGTGAAAGCGTTCTCGGGACACTGCCATTTTGGGGCAAAGAATGAAAAACGTGAATTTAATGCGGTGCAATCAGACAAAAACAGTCCTTTGCTCAGAGAAATAAAGTACAGTAAAGTAAAGACACATTGAAAGATTCTAAAGTCCGAAATTTACATTAAAAAGCTTAAATTGGTTTATGAAACTTCATGTGTGCATCGCCGCCGCCCATGAACAACTGCAACCCCAGGGCAATTCGCGTTGCCGGCCTTTTGAAAAAGAGTGTGTTCTTTTCTTGAAAGTCCCTAAGTCGTATCAGTCCGGAAAAATCGCTGGCGGTAGTCGAATTTACGAGGAAGTTGTGCGAGGAAGAAAACTTCTTGTAAATCGTACAGTGGTGGACCGCTAATCAAACGGATGGTATGGATGGTGTCAAGAGTTTTGTCTGTGTACTATGTAAACGTACAATGTTATCTTATCTTAATTGAGACCTTTACCGGAACACCATATTCCTTAATTTTTAACTTATTAGGCTAAAAACTCATGATATATGCCTATAATTATACTATAATAAAGGAATCCTAAAAACACGATATTTTACTGGATAACGAGGCATTCCATCTTAGTCCTCAGAATAAAAACGCATCTTCCTTTTAATTCTTAATGTATATAATAAATGAAGATGTCTATGGGCTACAGCACCACTTACCATCAGGTAGACTGTGCGCTCGTTTGTCGCTATAAAAAACTAGACGTGTAAAAGTAACGTAAAAAAGTACTTTAATTAATTATATTTCATATTTCGTAATCCCCACAACCTAACTTCAGATTTTTATTAATCGGTTTCTATTATCAGGTTTTTCACACACAATTCCGACAGGCTTAAATATTTGACTTATTCCTCATAATATAGTAACTGAAGTAAATGGCCATTATTTAAAAAATACAAATAACAGTGTATTGGTCACACACATTTAAAGTGAATTTAAATCATGCATAACATTCGCTGAGCTTTCATGCGACCTTAAGCAAAATTATAACCAACGCCTCTTATTCAATTCAAATGCCAAATACATAATTAAATCAAAGAATATAAATCGCTAGCAGATAATTATTAAGTCACTATTGTGTAATGACCACACATGATCGACCAGTATAACGTAATAGGTAAACCGCGAACTATAAAATGTTGAGTTCGAACCTGCCACTTGACTTCAGTTAAAAACGACTTCTAACACAAGCATTTTAAGGTAATTTGGAATGGTTAACGGGATTATTAACATTTTCAAAGTAATAAATACACAGATGTTTTGCAATTTTTCGTAATATTTAAGATTCTTTGATTATATAATAAAATTAAAATTATATTCTAAATAAATTGTTTTACGGAAGTACGGACTTAGAAAACCTCAGTTATAAATTAACACAGTAATAACGCATAAGGTTAACCGGAAGTGCAAAGTTGAGAATACTTATAATGAGAAATCATCCCTAGGAAAATGTGTACAACTTGGTTTGTGTTTAAATTGTTACTTGCGAACGGATAAAGAATGAGCGTAAAAATACTCTAAGAGACGGCCGCCACTTTCACTAAAATGTTATATACAAAGCTACAAGATCACGTATACTGTAAACTTAATACTAGTAAAAAGTATTTTTATTGAAAATACTGATGCAAATTCTGTTAATACTAGGAAAAAGCACAATATTACTAGATCTCTACAACCAAGAGTCAGTAATTTCTTCGTGGGATAATGTATACAATTTTACCACATAGTACCACAAAATACGCAATGACCTATCAAAAACCTTTAAATATTTACTAAACAAAAGCTATAGCACAAAATTATTTTAATATTAAAGGAGAAATATAAGATAATAACCCCTGAGAATGAAGTGTCGCTACCATGCTGCTTCTAACATTTTGTAGTTTTCTACATTTATTTAAAAGAATCCCGCTGGGTTTCTTGAAGTTTTAACCACACCAATGGTAAAAACGTAAATTACTGTCATTAAAAATTAAAATACTGTCAAACCAAAATTAGATAAACCTAATTATAATAATTTATACGGAAAACATACTTTAGAATACATGGTTCCGAATTTAATTAATCATTTACCAATATCTTTTCAAAATGAAATTAATCATAAAAATATTAAACACAAATTAAAAAACTATTATACGAACTGTATATATCAGACTTCAGACTTAAAAAATAATAAAATTAAATACTATAATCCCCACTAACTATATTTCTTATATTTACATATATGATATATAACCTAAGAATAATCATTATATTCAGTAATACTAAATAATACAGGAACGACCGGTTTTTGACGTAGTGAAGTGGGCGGTGGCAAGACTCACACCTTTCTTGTTCACTATGAGGTTACTACGTATGTATTGCCGATTTACCGCGTGTTGACCGTGCCAATTGCTGTTTAGTGTTCAATAGTGTTGCGTTAAACATATCTTTGTAGATTAAGGTGTAGCTCATATTTAAAAAAAAATTATGTCGGTGGTCTGTGGTACACGGTAAAGTTTTTCATTAAGCTTATGTTGTACCATATTATATCCTTTTTATCATGTATAATATGTTAAATAAATAAATAAATTAATAAATAAAATAAATAAATAAAAGTATAATTTGTAATCTTTTTTATACTATTCCATTACGAGGTGAGTCTGAAGTTGAGGAAACGTAGTATTTCGAAGCGGTGACGTTGGACTTTACTGTCAACTTGTTAAGGTCCCGCCCCCGCTCTAATTAAATATAATATTTAAAAAAATAAACTGTGAAACTATATGCACAGACCGGCGGTTTAGACAGACGCTAATATGCTCAGCGGGCTGACAAGTTAACTTTCTACAATCGTTAACGCTGATTGAAAACTAATGGTATAAAATTAAAAAATCATTCTCATAACAGTTACATGACTTATCATTTCGAATGAACGGCGGTTAACTCTGTACGAAACGCCAGCAAGTGACGCAGGATTGATACCGGAAAGGTCCAATTAAAATTTAGTAGCGCCTATTAGTGCAAATTCTTAAACTGAAGATGATCCTATTTACTGCAAATATTACAAAAAAACATCCTGTTTAGAAAGTCAATGATTTGGAGGTGTGTGAATTCCCATACACTTGTATATTTCTTCAATTACTTATAACGTTAATTAGAAAAGATATATCATGATAAAACTGGCAATGATTTTCTAATTATAATAGTTAAGAAAACATTATACAGTATTATCAAAATATTATAAACAAAAAAACTAATGAATTACAAATATATATATATATATATATATATATATATATATATATATATATATATATATATATATATATATTGCAATTCAAAATTAATTTTTTTCTCGATTTGAAGAGATTGGTAACAAAGGACAACGTGAGGGAACATTAGACTCACAAATAAGGTGAGTCAACCATTAACCCCTGCTGTCATCAATTGACATCAAAATTTACGCCACTTATCAACAAAAAATATAAATATATATATATATATACACACACAAATATATATATATATATTTCGTGATAAAACTGAAAACCACGGAAATACAAAAAACAAGTTTTTTTATATTTCTAGCTGAAAACCCATCCGCTAAATGGACATCAAAAACAAAAAATACACACGAGAGATTAAAAAAATGTGAGCCATCGCGGGACGCCGCCTGACCTTGTATCAAACCCTTGGTCGTAGTTGGACTTAAAATTTTTAACTTCCTGCTTTGTGCTTCCCGAGATTTCATTGAGACTTCGACATATGTAGATTTTGAAGATATTCAAAATATAAAAACCAAAAAAATTTCCAGTTTTTTCTAAATACCATTCAAAATATTTGACCAATCAATTCCAGACATGCCGCCAAGAGAGTAAAAATCCAACAATGCGTTAAAAAATGATAGCTATTTTAAAATTTTCTGAATAATCGTTTTTTGAGATAACTCTTAATTTCTTTTAAATATCTATCGACTCACGATCTGAGATACAACTTTCTGCAATTAAAAAACTGCGTCAAATTACGCCAAGTAAATCAAAACTGAACGAGGCATTCAATATTTATAGCTATTTAAAAATATCTAAATAATCGTTTTTGATGTAACTTTTGAAACCAATTGAAAGATTTTCGATCGTTTCATGCTCGAAAATAGCGGGAAGTTCCAGGGTTCGTCCACCGGTCAACCACTTATCAGATCTTTTTCCTAGGATACTCGCCAACAACTTTTTATAGAATGGGATTGAAAAACGAGCACACAGTCTACCTAATGGTAAATGGATACTGTGGCGTATAAACATCTATATTTCATCGATTAAGAATCAAAATGCAGATGAGTTCCATCCCCGAGAACTACGATGGAATGTCTTGTTTCCAGTAAAAAGGGTCTCCGGTTCACTACACTTACCATAAGGAACACAGCAGTATTAAGCTGTTATTTTATGCTGGTATTCTTGCGAGAGCGTGGTTCTTCCCCGGTCGGCCCGACTAATTCGTGCTACAACCATAATATAGCTACAGGATGGTTCTACCCCGTAAAAAAAGAAAAAATAAAAAAAATTAAGATAAAAATCTAACTTCGAGCGTAGTGTTCCTAACTGCCTGTATTGGTGTGACATGGAGATTACCACTTGACCTTTGTCGTGTCCACGTTTATCGTAAAACCTATCATTTGGGAAACACTATTGGATTATTGTGCTAAGTTCCTCCAACGATTATGTCATGATGACTTTTCATCGGCTAATCCTTATTCTTGATTTTGATAACGTATCCTTTTGTCTAAAACGCCTTCCAATGCAGTGGCTAAGAGTTTTGGAGGCATAACGCAACACTCTACCTTAATTGTACAAACCCTTCTTTTTAATATGTGCGAGCAGCTATGCAGGTCTAAGGAAAGAGACCAGTATTACTGCGACCTAAAAGATCTATTGTGAACGCTGCTATGGCTATAGTTCACTGCTAAACTCTATCTCTTTAATGAATAGAAAGAGTTGCTTAGCCGTGAGCAATTTCACTTGTTACGTTTGCGCATTAAGGGCCAGCAATCAGTTAGGATGTGCAGAGGCGTTTCTTCCGTTATGGAACAGAACCGACACATCCTTGAGTTGCTTAGTCCAGGATGGACATGTGTTTTTTAAGACAACAGTGTCCAGTTAGGGCTCTTGCCAGAATGCGCAATTTATTTGTACAAACCCTTAAGCAGTTTCATATACTGACAGACAACTTTACACTATTGTCATAGTCCACAAATACAAGACAAAGTGGCAGATTTGTAGATAGTCTTCGGCTTTTGTAATGCCCCTCAGATCGAATTTTTGTCACAGCGCTTAGTTTCTGAAACCGGGACATCATGATCAGGAGGCACATTTACGACCATTTGACCAGCGACGCATTTGGACTTTGGTACAATTTGTTAAAGGGCACCCTTAGAGTTAAAATTAAGCTATATTAGCATGCTCACTTATACTCTAAGATCTTAGGACATACTCTTCTTATTATGAATCTAATATAAATAAATTCTAATAATGAAGACTAACTCCATTTATACGATAAAGTGTCAATTTATTAAGTAAATTGTATCCTTCGGTTTTTTGTATATTTGGGTTATGTATTTGGTCTATGGTACTAAAGTCTTGAAGTCATCATGTCTACGTGCGTTGTGATTAATGATAAGTCTCGAAAACAGCGTGTAGATGCGTCTCAGAAGGGAAACCGGTTTGCAGTTTTTAAACACAGCACTGTCACCTCGTCTTTGTGTTTTGAAGAACAGGTTCACCGCACTTCTTTAGACTTTCGGAGTAACTCAACATTGGAGGACGAAGATGAACAACTTCTGAAGGGCTTCAAGTACTAATTTTCCATTCGCTTATAAAGTTTCGCTGTAATTCGATACTCACGCGGAGTCTTGCCGTTTTTAAGATGCTGGAGTGCTATTCTATTCTCGCTTAGTCTGCCTTTCGGAATATCCCATAAGTTTTGGATGAGTCTTGCTGTTGGGTCGTTCCTCACACTTGAGTATAGCACCAACGAGAACTTCAAGAAATGGAATAAATGTGCGGCGCAGCGCAGTGTTACACATATCTAATTCAAGTCGTTCAACAATCGATATTGCCATGTTGCACCCTTTCAAAATGTACGACCTTTAACATGAACTATACATTAATAATCTACTAAGAACTCATGACATGAAGCGCCACTATTAGAACTTTTTATAATCATTTTATACGCGTAGAAGAACAATATACTTTACACGTATATGTATATATAAAATTGTATATACGTGTAAGTATATTGTAATTATTGTAGAATTGTTGTAAAATAAATTTAATATTAAAAAGAAAATCAAAATACAGGCACCTCATTTACATCGCGTTCTTTAAGTCACTGAAAAAATGAAAAGTTGCGTTGTCACCTGTTGAAGACGTTTCAGTGAAAATAACTTTGTTAATTTTTTAACTCTTCATTTTAATAGTCAAAAATTATATTAATCATCTGTAAATCACCACACAAAGAGGAGAACAAGATAACAGGAAACTATATACGTATTTCAATTTTAAATACATGTTGTGTGTTAGTGTGACTCGTTGCAAATAACAAAAAAAGCGTCACAATTGTTGCCTAACCTTAAGTAACTTCATTACTGAGAGGCGCACACTCCGTTAGCCGGTACGAGGCTGCCATTCTATAAATTTTCTTCCCCATCGCAATTCGATTTGTCAAGCTACATGGCCAGCCTATAGCAATTTCAGAGTACTGATCTGACGACTTGGTAAGACATTCAGGAAGTCGGTGGATGCAGGTGGCACAGGACCGTGCTTTGTGAAGCAGTGAACTTGAAGGGCTGTAATGATGATGATGATCTGTTAGGGTTGATCAGTTAATCTGGTTCTACTACGGATATCATCGTTACGGATTCTTACTGAATTGCAAAAATCCTTATAATTTTGAAACTCTGACCAAATCATGTAACTTGCGAGCTTGAGACATTCTAATTAATAATTGATATGAGTCTTATGCAAACATACGTATAATAAGTAGGTAAACGTGGTTGTTTTAATTGTAATATAGGTTTATTCTTTTGTCGTTAACACAAAAATAATAAAATAACTTAGAATTTTAGTCCCACGTTCCAGTTAGTATGTGAACACGGTTATTTTTAAATACATCCATACTACAATACGATACCCTTTACTCGTATTGTACACTAAGAAAACATATAACATAACAAGAAACAATCTAAGAGAAAAACAAAAAGCGGTCTTATTGCTATGCAGCCATTTCTTCCAGACAACCTAAATAGGAAATAAAAATCAGCGGAACGTTAATTAATTAATGTGTATAGTGCACTATAAATAATATTATAATCTAAAATATAAAAGTAAATTAATAAACATGACGTTATTTACTTAATTGACAAAGTAGTGATCATAAAATGACAGGAAGAAATGAAAGGAGGATGGAGAATTTAGGAGGAAACATAATGTTTTTAACTTAGTTTTTAAAGGAGTCTGTTGTTTGAGCACGTTTTATAGTTGATGGTAAGGAATTCCAAAGCTTTGCTCTAAGAACTGAAAAAGATTTACTGTATATGTACTACCGAACGATTTTACCAGATTGGCACAGAAAATTGTGAAGTTTGCATGCACCTATTTTTCTATGTACTCGTACTCGTATGTTGATGCATATTTGTTAGATTTGTCTTTTCGTGCCGTTCCGACACTTTTTGACTTACTTGCCTTGAAGGTTTGATACACTTTAAGTGCAAAGGATCGTTAGTTTCTTCTTGACCCCGAAATCACGCAAAACGATATGAAACGCTGGTTTAGCGTTGGCCGAAAGAGAGAGAGAGAGAGAGAGAGAGAGAACAATTAAATCGTGTAATCCCTACGCACTTATTCCGAATGTATCCTATAGAATACCGACAGGACTGTCTAGATTGATGGTGAACAGTTATTCAAAACTGATAGGATGGTTTAGTTTCGATCTCAACGGTCATTTTCGAAGGACTTGATTAATACACGAGTGTATTTGGGCAAACATAAGCGTACTCTCTATTCCCTCACTCTCATCATCCTATGGGACAGCAATTCAGCACTACCGGAGAGAGATCAAATGCAGGACTAACGAATTTACATTATTTCAGAGGTTTAAGGTGTGACACCGCCAACTTTCCGACTCCGGACTGTTACTCAGATATTCTTAACAGAAAATCTCGATAAATGATTTTGTTTCGACCTGAGATTCGAACCAGCGATCACATAATGAGCAGTCGTGCTTACGTTCACTCGAACAACGAGACAGTCAGAGCCTTGCACACACTGCGACAGCAAGACTTCATGCGCGACTGCGCTTGCGGTTTATTTACGGTAAGAAACTGTACTATACTAGTGTGAATAAAATGACACGTTGGTCGTAATAGATTACTTAACTCTGACAGAGTTAAGAATAATTTACTTGTCAAACAAAATCCGCATTATCGATAGTGTTACATGTGTTTTTTTTTTTTTGTTAAATTATACTTTGTTGTTATACATGTTTGACGTGAAGCACCGATGCTTCGAGAAGTCTGCAGTATGTGAACATGTCATTGCAAAATAACACGGATTCCTACGAATACTATGATGTGCAAGATACTGCAAGCATGTTCGGCCTAGATCAGACTAAAAACTAGTATAATTAAAATTTGAAAGTAGCCGTAATACCCAAAAAAATAGTAGCGATAGTACCCAAAAAAATATTTTTATTCAATATAACATGTAATAATTAGACTTTACTAAACAACTTTCAAATCTTATGTCCAAAAAACAAATGCATTACATTATATGCATACATAAGTTATTATACATCTATGTATTAAAAACCTTGTAACAGTTGTCCATATAAATTTAAGAAATTAATATCAATGGTTATTCCAAAGAAGAAGACCATTTCTGTTTCGATTTATTTTACACTTGGCAAATTAATGATTCTCTGATTATCTAAAACAAAATTACGTAACTTATAATAACAGTCCGTGTTTCCAAGAAATCGTTTACTACAACACTAATGTGTCGCTGTTGGATTAGGCTTTTGTTATGTAGCTTGAATAATAGTCCAAGTAATGGTATAATCAAGGTTACAAACGGAAATAGTCGTAGCAGATATAACTGGTTTGCATATTGTTTTTTATTTGAATAAAACTAAAATATTAAAACGAACTAGTTACTAACTGACAAAGATATTCATATAAGCAATTTCTTTTTACAATTTCAAACGCTTATATGAATAATATTAGACTTTAGGAAAACCTAAAAAACACACATCGATCTAACGCTGATTAAGTATTTAATTTTATCCTGGTGATCGCGACCAGGATCCGAGGGTAAAGTAATTAAATTATTGTATTGTGTCCTTGATACGAGTACAAATTTTGAAGTCAACCGGCCGCATACAAGTTGATGAAAATTACATTTAAAAGATTAGTTAAATTATACTTTGTAGTTACATAGATAGTTAAATAGATACACGCGAAGCGCATAAAAGTGTCTCGTCCGGAAATATTTACAATCTCGAAAAAATTTTAAATAAGTTCGCAACATCGGTTGCTGCTCTCAAAAATCTTAAATTTAATGATCTTGTGAACTTTATATTTGTACATATTGCATTTTAAAAATGGGTAGTAGCTGATTTTGTATGTTTCTAAGATGATACTTACCTACTACCTATAAATTTTATTAAAAGTTGTTTTTTAATTACTGTATAAGCACATTATTAAAAAAATAACTTAATAAAAAGTAAAAGTCAACTTGAAACAAATAAATAGAACAAAATAATTCAATAAAGTCTTTGCTAAGACATATTGTATAGAACAGTGATTCCCAACCAGTGGTCCGCAAGAACTAAGAAGTACGGCCTGCGAAAAATTTACATATTTAACTTCCCAGTGGGAAGTTATAGTAATGGGACCGATTTTGCAAATTGGAAATTTTAACATATCTCCACGTTTCATGGTCTTTAGAGTCGAATAGTATGGTTTTTAAGAGGATGTCCATGTGTGCACATGTCCGTATGTATGTATGTATGTATGTTCGGATTTAATGTTCGCCTTGTGTATCTCGAGAACCAAGAGTGATATTGACATAGGACCAGTTTCATTTAACGCATAATTATGTAACTTAGACCTCATAAAGTTATGAGCAAAATCGGTCGAGTCGTTTTTTGTGCCGAATGAAATATTGTATGAAATATTAAAAAATATGATTTTCTTATTCTTTCCACTGCGAAGTTAGTCGTGTGGACCCGACTATTAAAACAAGCTAACTGACAAAGATATTCATATAAGCAATTTCTTTTTACAATTTCAAACGCTTATATGAATAATATTAGACTATTAGGAAAACCTAAAAAACACACATCGATCTTACGCTGATTAAGTATTTAATTTTATCCTGGTAATCGCAACCAGGATATGAGGGTAAAGTAATTAAATTATTGTATTATATATAATTTATATATAAACACCTTTCGGGTCGCAACTAGACCGCTTTTTAACCTACCTAATCGTTTTACATTTGTTATATATTTTGCAATAAATAAAAAATGATAGCTTTAATTCTATCATTTTTTTGACCAGTGAGAGGTTATCTAACATTTTTTTTGCCCAGAGACCACTTTGATTTTTTTGTTGTTAGCAGGGACCACAAGGTGAAAGAAAGCACTGTGTTAATCTAACAATAAATTATAACCACAACTTTTAACATTATGTAATAAATTGAAAAGAAGCATTCATTAACAGCATTATTTTTGTATTTATTGCAAAAGAAATCCAAAGCCCCAACTTTAAATACAATTTTTTTTAAATTGTTTCAAGTTAGGTTTCACTTTTTATTAAAAGTAATTTTTTACTCTTTCGAGTGGACTAAATAACATCACAATCTTATGTTGTCTAAATAGTTCCATTAAAAACTTTATCGCTTATTTTGGCAACTTTGGACGTGGCATTTTTCTCCAAATTATATCATGATAAATCCCCCATAATCCATCATAAATTATACCAGCTAATGTTACAAAAGCACCAAGAGCTACAAAATTGGTGTGGTGCCCCTAAAGTATAAGCTATTTAATAAAAAAAGAATCATCTAAATAGGTTCACAATTGATGAAGATATTGTGTAACATACATACAAAATAAACATACAGTCGAATTGTTAACCTCTTCTTTTTCAAAAGTCGGTTAATGAAATTTAGATACCCATAGGTAAGTAGTGAATAGTACTTACTTGATTTGTGGTAAGTGGCTGCACTATAGTAGTAGCAGTAGACACCGAAGGCAAGAACCAGGAGCAAAAAAGCCAAAATGCGGGTGGAGAATGGTCTGCAACGCAGCACTCTTGTTCTCATAGTGCTCTGTAACAACAATATAGCTGTTTCATTCATTTTTTTTAAAGGATAGGGTGACAAATGAGCATACAGTCTACCTGATGGTAAGTGGTAGCTGTGGCCCATAGACATCTACATCTATCCTCAATTACGAATCAAAATGTCACCCATGAGGACTTAGGTGGAATGCCTCGTTTCCAGTAAAAAGGGTCTCCGGTTCTCTCTACACTCACCATACGAAACACAGCAGCATTAAGCTACTATTTCACGCTGGTATTCTGTAAGAGTGTGGTCCCACCCCGGTCGAGCCGACCCATTCATGCTACAACTAAACTACTAATATAACTGCAACATGGCTCTACCACGTAAAGAAACATAACATTAAAATCTAGTTCATAAAAGGACTGATAAAAAGTTAGGAACAATACATGAAGGAGTTTCTTTAGATATAAATCTGGGCTACTGAATAAAGTAACTCTGAATTGGAACAATTTCAATGGTTATTGTATTCGAAAAGATTAAGAAAACTCTTCGACTTTCAAACTAAAACAATATATATCAAATGACAGTAAGACAAAGCGACAGTAGCCTGATGTTCGCATGGACCGCAAACTCAAAAGGTCGTGGGTTCGAATCCACCATTTGAATACTGTTGTGAACTATTCCTTACACAAGCATTTAAGTTTACCAGGAGTGATTAATAGGAATATTAGTAATGTTAATAGCATTAGTAGTATTTAAAAAATATCATTTACATGCCAAGTCCATACAAAAATGGTCAT
Source organism: Parnassius apollo (assembly GCA_907164705.1). NCBI lineage: Eukaryota > Metazoa > Arthropoda > Insecta > Lepidoptera > Papilionidae > Parnassius > Parnassius apollo. Next base: position 4,359,788 of record CAJQZP010000444.1, read on the forward strand.
AGTTCGCTATCCATCACAACCCTTTACATACATACATACATACATACATATATGTACATAACATAACGAACCTTTCCTTTATTGTTTATTATATTGACTATATTGTACTATAATGATTTCTTAAGTCAACCGCTCAAAGCTAAAAGGGCCATGTTTTGTTACTGTTAAATTTCAAAATACTCATGTTTATTGGGATTTTATGAATAGATGTAATGTAATGTATGAACCAGGTATTTACAAAATATATAAACTTATCCAATAGAGAAATTTGTCGTTTTTCTTTTATGCACACATAAAACCAGTTCACAAGGAAATTTATTCAATGTAACGGAAAAATATAATATTTGAATATCACCACTTTGTTGCATTGATTTAAGGGGAGGTAAGTGTAGTAATGAGCAGGGTTCCTGTGCTCTGCTTCATACTATACACTTTCTGGGCATATCCAATACACTTTCAATCAAATAGGTAAGATTCCATTCCATCATTTGTTCCCAATATTAAGTGCATTTATGCTTCAATCATTTTTTTACTTATTTATTCCTTCTTTTTGGACACTTATTACTGAGTAATTAACATTTATGTTGATGATGACATGAATGATTGACAGTCTACACATGGAATATCAATATTTAGCTTGCCTTTATGTTTAACATGCTTTTATTAGCTTCTTTCGCTATTATGTACGTATGTATCTATCTATCTATGTACAGGAATCTTTCAATGTAATTTTCACCTGATTGTAGACTGATAATTGACTTGATTTGCACTTGTAACCAAGTCTGATGAAAATCCAATAATTTAATAATTTTATCCTGTGATAGTAACCTGATCGGAATAAAATAAAATAATTTGAACTTTAATATGTTTCTTTAGTTTTTTAAACTATAATTTTATTATTATTATTATTGAACTTTGCTAAGCCATGGCTTGACTGCTATCTCACCTGGTAGTAATTTTTGATGCAGTCAAATATGGTAAAATGCGCTGACTTAGCTTAACTTGGAGCTAGGCTTGGAGACACCCACACTTTAATCTGATAGAAGGACAGATACTGGCAACTTTCGCAATCGTTCTATCCCAATTCTATCACATATGCATGAGGAATGTTCAATCATTTAATTTGGTTCAAATTAATTGTAAATTGATAACAAAGGGGTGGAGACTGGCCAGGCATCTGCCTTTCCAATGACAGAAGGGGAAGACGGAATTAGGTTATGCAATTCCTGCGAACACCCTCCAAAATGTATTCTGTAAAAAACCTATAAACTGGCTACTTTGGACCTCTGTTTACCAAAATCTCTTAGCATGCCTTTCCATTGTGTGCAAAGCAACCAGCTGGCATTTTGAAGAAGCACCAGCCCACATATGGCATGTTTTTATATAGAATTAAGATGACAAACCAGCACACAGTACAACTGATGGTGCTGAGTGGCTACTGTGGCCCATAGACATTTAACCTTAATTAAGAAATAAAATGGAGATGTGTGTCAGCCTTGAGGACTGAAATGGAATGCCTTGTTTCCAGTAAAAAGGGTCTCTCGTTCTCTACACTCACCATACAAAATACATCAGCATTAAGATGCTATCTTACATTGGTATTCTATGACAGTGTTGTCCAACCCTGGTCAAGCTGAACCCATTTGCTCTACAACCACAATATAACTGCAGCATGGTTCTAATGTGTTAAAAGGCATCAAAACTACATTTATGACTGGCCTTGTATTTTACATAGAGTAAGCAGCAGTCCTCGCTAATACTGAAAACTCAAATCAATCAGGTGATATGTCGACACATCATTCATTTCACATCATGTTTATGTCACATCATGTTACATTATGTTTTGTTTTGTTGAAATAACAAAAAAAATTAAAGTGAACTAGTTATTAAGAATGGAAATAATATAGGTTATATAAAACACTTAAAGATTGTTTTGTTGAAAGTATTCAATCCCCAAGCGGTTGGATTTGACCGCGCACACCCACAGCACTTTAAACCATTAAAACTTATATTTAGAGACTACTTTTCTATGAAGAAGTTTGGCATTATAGAATCAATATCAAATTTTCTATTCTTTATTGCAATAAAAAGTCAAGTTATCCTATGGATATTTATAATCTACGTTCATTTCGTACGCCATTTTCACGTGAATGTTATTGTGTTGATTTTTGGTTTTTCTAGTGTGTTATTAGTGTTTTAGTACAGTGTTTTATTATAAAATTGTAATGAAAGTATTTGTGTGAATATAATTTATCTTTTTACGTAAATAATTTTGAGTAATATGTATTGAAATAATTGTGATTTTCACGTTCTTCATGCTTGTTTGTTGTTCTTGTTTTTGTTATCAAAATACAATAGTCTTTTTGTAATGAAGTAAAACCGGACTTTTATATAGAGAATTTTATAATAAAATTTAATAATAATAATAATAACACTCGCAACTATCAAACGACCAATGCTACTCTCTCGGACTCCGATGCTTCTGAATCGATTTCTTCGTCAACAGCTACGGATGTTGTGCAGAAGGCATGCGCTGACAATTCTGCACCCGCCAAAGCTAGTAAATGTGCACGCAGGAAATGGAGTGAAGATCTCTACTCCTAGGTCATATCTTCCCCAACTTCATGCAAAATTTATAGAAAAATACCCAGACATAGATGTTAGCAGACATCGAGTAGGTGACCAACGTAGGGCAATAACTAACGGTAAATTATTAACTGCTGAACAGGTTCAAGTAATACGTGAGGAAGTGAAAACCTACTGAGACAATAATCGTAACAATGAGCACCGGAAAATTAATAATATAGTAACCGGTAACCAAAGAATGCATTGGGACAACGACTTAAATGAATTCATCGTAAAAAGTTTCTACAGAATTACTACTGGTGGAACTAACAAAACTGCTTACAGACGTCCTCTACATCAATCTTTTATCACCAAATTCCCACATTTTTCTCACGTATCTGAGCAACGCGTAGCAGATCAATACAGAGCAATCATTCATAATAAACTATTAAATGCAAGTAGGGATGAAATTGCAATAGAGATGGCTATCCAGAATAAAACAGCAAATAACGACACAGAACCTGACATATTCTTACAAGACAATTATAGATTTGACTACATTCAACCCGCCACTGAGAATCTCGGGATACATGAAAGCCTAGCAATACACAAATTTCCCCGGATACAATTACACCCACAGATTATAATGCAGAACAAGAAGACTAAAATAATGAAATTCAGCAAAATTACAACAAACTTATTGGGGACATACGAAATAAAATTGATGGGACATTTGCAATGCTTTTAAATAAATATAAAAACGTCGATCCTACAACTTGACCTAGCACACCTAAACAAAAAATTTCTAAAAAACTGGCGTGTATTGTACATTACATTAACCAATCGCTGCTTCCTGTCCATGTACCACCTGATTCAGATTTTTACACGATTCAAAATGCTATATATATTGTGCAGCTGCTAATGTTTCAATTTATAATGGATACAAAATAATGGACCCTGAAAATAACTCCTCATATTGGAAAAAACGAATCCCTAAAAGGCAAATGAGACTAGAAGACAGAATCCCAAATATTAGAGTTAAAATAGGAAGACTAACGGAATATATAAATGGCAATACAAGCATAAACTCAAACGCGAAATAGAAAAAATTACAGCAGCTTATAAAATACATTCAATGCATGAACACCAAAACAAGAAACTAGCCCATTTCCTAGACACCCTCAAACAAAACCTTAGTTCACTTGCAAACCGACTATTTCTTAGAGTGGTTTCTTTATATCTACGTATAAAGAAACCACTCTAAGAAAACAATAAAATGCAGCATTTTATAATAATGAAAAAACATTCTACAAAAACCTAACAAACGCACATGATATTACTGATAATAATAAATTAGTAGAAATACCTTAAACAGAACAGCTGCATCAATTTTGGTCCAATTATGGTCAAACCCCAAAACACACAGAGAAAGCGATTGGATTAAACAAGATAGGGAATTATTAGTAGATTTACCAGAAATGATGTTCGATGAAATAGACATGAATCTATTCAAAGCTATTTCAATTTATAAAATCCATAATTATTGGTATAAAAAGTTTACTTACTTACATCTGCTCTTACTGTCACACATCAACACATTTATAAAAACACCAGAATCATTACCAAGCTACAATACACTAGGAACAACTTACATGATACCTAAAGACCGAAGTGACTCAAACAATCCAGCCAAATACAGGCCAATTACTTGCCTCCAAAACATTTATAAGATCATTACGTCTTGTCTTAGCCAATTAATTTACAAGCACACTATCTCTCATAATATATTAGCAGAACAACAGAAAGGATGCAGAAAAGCTAATCTAGGTTGTAAAGAACAGTTGATAATTGACGTAATCGTCTCTAAACAAGCAGTCACCAAAAAAAGAAATATTTTCACCATGTTTATTGACTACAAAAAAGCATTTGACTCAGTACCCCATAGTTAGTTATATACATTTTAGAACATTATAAAATTCATTACAAAATTAGAGAATTCTTAAAAAATACAATGCTTCATTGGAGAACTACTCTCAACCTATACAATGGTGACTCCTGTTTAGAGACTGATACAATAACTATCCGAAGGGGAATTTATCAAGGTGACGCCTTAAGCCCCCTCTGGTTCTGCCTGGCTTTAAATCCTTTGTCTAACCTTCTCAATAGAAATAACAAGGGGTATAAAATCAATAATGGAAATACACATCATACACTATCACATTTACTTTATATTGATGACATAAAATTGTATGGGAGTAGTTTAAAAGATTTACTTACTCTTGCTGACATAACGGAAAGCTTCTCAACTGATATTCAAATGGAATTTGGAATAAATAAATGTAGGATACAATCAATTTGTAGAGGCAAAGTAGAAGAAAATTCATATACTCTCCAGACAAGTGAAACCATTGAACCTGTAGATGAAAACGCTGGTTACAAATATCTAGGATTTACTCAGACACGACAGATTCACCAAAAACACGTTAAAAAAACATTAGAAAAAGAATTTAAATTACACCTAAATAGAATACTTAACACACATCTAAATGCACGAAACACCATAAAAGCTGTAAACACATTCGCCATCCCAATTTTAACTTATTCATTCGGTATAATTCATTGGTCTAAAAGCAACCTAATAAATCTGCAACGTATCATCATTAAAACTATGACTAAATACAGAAAACACCACCCTAGATCTTGTAGCGAACGACTCACATTACCTAAAGTAGAAGGTGGAAGAGGTGTGATTGATATAAAAAATCTTCATAACTCTCAAATTTCAGCTATGCGAAACTTCTTTCATCAACAAGCCAATAATAGTCCGCTTCATAATGTTGTTGTTCAAGCCGATACTAAACTTACTCCTTTAAACCTCAAAGATCAAAGAAAACAGAAAAACAAAAGTATTGTCTCTGTACAGGATAAAATTAACAGCTGGTTGCAGAAGACGTTACATGGAAGACACCGCCGTGACTTGATGAACACAAACGTAGACAAGATAGCGTCTAACCTGTGGCTCAGGCGCGGAGAACTCTTCCCTGAAACGGAAGGCTTTATGTTAGCAATTCAGGACCAAACTATACACACACTAAACTACCGGAAACATATAATTAAAGACCACACTCTACAATCAGACCTTTGCAGACATTGTCATAATAGTTCAGAAACCATTCAGCATATCACTGGTGCTTGCAGTTCAATAACACAGACTGACTATAAACATAGACACAACCAAGAAGCTGCCATCATTCATCAGTATCTAGCATATAAATATAAACTTATAGATGAAAAAATAGCATATTATAAATACAAACCAGAAATCATACTTGACTCTCACGAATTCGAACTCTATTGGGACAGAACTATATTAACTGATAAGACCATGCATTATAATCGACTGGATATTACGCTATGTGACAAAAGAAACGAATCAGTTTATCTTATAGATATTGCTATACCAAACACTCACAATTTGACCTCTACCTACAATGAAAAAATAGCCAAATACACTGATTTATCCATCGAAATAAAATCCCAGTGGAAAGTAAAAATTGTAAAAACTATACCTATTATAATATCAGCAACTGGCGTCATTCCCCATTCACTCTTTTCTAGCTTAAAGGAGCTAGATATCCATAAACTTATCTTTATATCACTACAGAAAGCCACAATATTGAATACTTGCAGAATAGTTCGTAAGTTCCTGTCTAAAAATTAAAACACTTAACCGATTTCGTTTGGTTAACAGCCCGCGAAAAAGGTATAATACCTCGGGAACAAGAGAATACTAAACAATAATAATAATATTTTCTTCCCCTTTTCTCCTAACCCTCGGCCATTTGTCCCCTGCTGAGGGCTTCCATCTGGTTGGGCTTTTATTTATTTATGTATTTATTTTATTTTATTGATATTTATGTATATTTATCTTTTCACTTTAATTTATAATTATATATTTATAGAACCCAACCAGATGAGAAAACTATATAGATACCCCACATAATAATAATAATTTAATATACATAGTTGATTTTATATTGTGTAATATTTCATGTTACTTTAAATTAAAAACAATAGATATTTACGACGAAAAATAATTGTATTCAATATTAAACATATACTAAGAACTATTATTAATAAATAGATTTAGGTGGTGCCATTAAAACCCATATAAATAATCTACTTTTCACAAACCATGTTAAGAGAAATCCTTTTGTTTACATAATACAAAAAATATTTATTAAATTATTATGATACATATTCATTTTCTTGATATCTTATTAAAATATAAAAACTATAAAAACACAACAAACAATTATTATTCCGTAATATTTGGATGAAATGCGAAGTTTCTAATAAATGTAAAAGTGTAATAATAAAAATATTGAATATTTTTCAAAATTCACTTACTGAAAGTTTACTCTAAAACCATTTAAAATTTAATAAATAAAAACAATATCTTTATGTAAAAATACGGGAACTTGTAAACATTGTACATTTAAAATGCGTTAAGTCAAAGTACTCACGTTTTATTTTTTATAATTTATCGTACATCAAAATTACATTTTACGAAGGCACAATATCACTGAAACTATCTAAATTTCTACTCGCAAACAAATTATTTAATTCAACTATACACGCAAAGGTGCGGGCATAATTATATTAAAAGTCAGTGCAGAAATCCTGACTGCCATAGACAGACTAAAGTCGTATTTTTATATGAAGCTGCCTGACATAATGTTTGTGAAATAATGTTGCCAGGTTCATTGTAATAGTGATGGTTCAGTCAGTCAGTCAGAGTCAGTTAGTATACGATAACTTGATGATTATGACTAAAATTAAATTAACGTATCTTGATTGACATTGTGAAACTTGTTGACAAATATTATATCATTGAAATAAACAGAAAAAATATTGTCAGTAAGAATAATACTTAAATACTATTGTGACTCGAGGGGACGATCTGACTTTCGGAACACACCCTGCGCCCACCATATCGGTCGCCGTTTTGTGTGTCATTTGTCTTGATATTCATTCGGCTTCTAACCTGTGGTTTTTTCAGAATGTAAATAGATAGAGGCGATATTGTTTGTGGCGCCAGTGATATCTTCAAAAAATTAAAGATTATCGCAGGGAACGAAGGTACATTTATAGGTATTGCATGCCACCGGTGAATTTAATGAATAATCGATATTTTTCATTTTCTCGAAGGTCAAACACCGAAGAAGCAAGATTGACCAGACTGTATAATCGTTCCGGCAGGCATTCTTAGAAGCATTGACTACCAGCTTGAAAGGACCTTTAGGAAAAGGCAAACGGTTAATTATTAGCCATATATGTGGGGAAGAAGGATTTGTAGAAAATAGCTTACTTGTGTTTAAGGCTAAAAAAGGAAAAGAAGATTACCATCAAGAGATGAATGTTGAGTGTTTTGAGGAGTGGTTTAGTGGGGTTTTACCCAAACTAAAACATAATTTCGTAGTGGTGATGGATAATGACCCCTATCATTCCAGAAAGTTAGAATCACTGCCTACAATGTTTATTCAAAGAATAAACCAAGAATACAAGAGTGGATGGTGAGCAAAAATAAAAGCTAAAAAAGTAAAAGCTACTCTTATAGACATTGTACGGCAGCACAAACACGAAGACTGCGACAAGTATGCCGTGGACGAGATGGCAGCGGAGCGTGGAGTCTCCGTTCTACGTTTGCCCCCTTACCATTGTGAGCTCAATCCCATTTAGTTGATTTGGGTGCAGGCCAAAGGGTATGTTGCAAGAAACGACAAGACCTTCAAAACGAAAGATGTAAAAAAACTTTTCGAAGGACTAAATGACGTGACTGCCAAAAAATGATGCCAGAGTAGCTGCGTGGCTCACATTATAAAAGAAGAAGACAAAATGTTTAATCTCGACCACATGATCGATAGTATCTCAGACAAGTTTATAATAAATGTTACTGAAAGTGACAGTGACAGTGATGATATTATATTTGATGACGATGAATAAAAAAATGTAATACTTAAGCATGTTTTTTTTACAAAATCCCTATGACGATATACACTATGGATAATTTTCGCCTGATGAACTGACAACATGGATATGCGTTAAATAAATCTTGACGTAATTTTTGAAACCTTAAGCTAAAAAAATATTTTTTTTTTTACCATTCAGTCGTTTTCTTTATCGGTCAGTCATTTTTGTTTTCCATTCAGTCATTTAGTCACAACACTATTTTTGATTCATCAAAACCTGACAACCCAGTAAACGTCAGGCACATGAAGGACAATCTCTCATAGGAGAATATTTGAAAATGTGTAAGCGGTAAATAACAGTTCAAAAACTCTCTACAACAGCGCTCGAGTACAGGGAGTACAGGGTATGATAAATCGCCTAAAAATAAAAATAAAAATGACGATTGATTTTCAAAATAAAATTTTGGATGCAATAAAATAATTATTGTAAAAAGAATTATGGTAAACGTCTATTATGCAATATTTTTTTTAAAAAAGTACTTTAAAATTTAGACTGTAGCTACAGTGAAACCACGTATCTATGATTATAGCGCTTTCCTACAGTCACTTTTTCATACAGGTTCTGTACTCCTTACCTCTACACCATAGTCAGGCAGCTTCGTTTAATTTAAAATACGACTTTAACTACGAGTGCGAGTTATATATTATAGATACTTATATCTAAATAAAAATTCTATTTGTCTACGTGAAATAGAACAGTGTTTACACTTTAATGATTTCATTTCCCCATGATTTAATAGATTTTCCCTTTTTGGCATCTTCCCCCATTGACAATATTTAATAACCATGGTATGATCCGATAGGTGGCGCTGTAGTCATGTTATTTACAAATTTTGCATTTATGGACCAAAATCACTTATATACAGAATATAAATTCCATACGTAGTAGAGCCAAACTGCAGCTATCAACGACTACATCACAGAAATCTAAATAATAAGACACTAGAAATGCCTTCTACTGTCTTTTAATATCGGGACGCGTGTTGCCGGTTTGCAGCTTTCACACATAGACAAACAATAAATACACAATTACGCCCACAGGTATCTATAGCATTTATGCAACAAAGATTAAACTATAAAACTATTTTATTAAGGAATATATTTTATAAAAACTTAAAATCTCGGGCCACTCGGCCCAATAATTAACGTGTGCGAAAAACAGAGAATGATATTGCGCGTTTACTCTCCCTTGGGCATAGTGCAGTGCAACGCACGTTACGATAACTCTCTATTAAGCATCGTTGATCGTCCAGGAGTCTCACACCAAGATATAACTAATTAACTGAAAGTGTCTCAGTAATAGACGCTTTTAGTCTTAGCTTTAGCTTTTAGACGTTTTATAATTAGAGAAAAGTGGATATATGTAATAAAACGTTAAGGATAAATATATTCATTTATCTTTAATTTCCGGACCTTTTGGAAACCTTAAATAATAGCATTGTATTAAATAAACAGTTGTATAAATTAAATAAATACATTATACAGACAGCAAATATAAATATATGTATGGGTGACATATTTATCATTTTTATTAGGTTTAAAGATCTGTAACTGATTTTCTATTGTTTGTTATTTTTCAGTTACCCGGCTTCTTACAGACCGAATTTAGTTTACTATCCTGACAATATAATAACTTATCCTTCCAATGTATTAAAACTGCATAAAAATTTATCAAGTAATTTAAAAGTACAAACAAACAAAAATTGCTGATAAACGGTTAACGGTATAAAATATTTAGAAAGAAAAAAAATAGAGAATGTGTAAATAAATATTTAACGAAAAATCAAATTTCATTCCAATTTCGGTAAAACTAGATAAGCTTAACATAATAAATTATCGATATAAAATAGTAGTGTGAAGTCACTGACTCGCGCTCGTCTCCTGCGACCTTGTTCTAGGAAATTTACGTACGCGACAATATTGTTTTTTACCCATACTATAAATCCATCGCTGCTTTTAGCTCTCGTACTCGTAGATATGAACTAGCTTAAGAATCAATGGATATTGAAATATGAAATCAGTTACATTTTCGGAGATAATGGTAGTACTGGAGGTGAATAATTTTATTTAAATATATTTCATTAAAAGCAACATTATTTAAAACACTAAGTATTTATTTATGAAATGTTATCCCTTTATTTGAAAATTTGCAAGTTGCGAAAGAATTTCCGCAGTCGGATATGCTTCAAAACACCATTTTTACGTCACTGCGTCCGAAATAATACTGGTGACCGAAACAAACGCTCCTCACGTGCTTGTGGCTCACGAGTCACATGTGCGGCGATAAGGTCACGCGCTTTTACGACTTTTATTGTCTTATTATTTAGATTTGTGTGGAATACACAGACCAAATAGACGCCTCATGCAAGGCCAACACATTCTGTCAACACGTTAGTCAAATATGTTTTACTTAAGAAAATGATCCCGCGGTCTACTTTAGTAGCGACCACAACCCAGACCCGTGAACATCTTGCTTGTGACTCGTGAATTTTCGACAAAATAAAATACAACAGACGCGGAATATGGCTCCCTGTAGAATAAAATAGTGCGGAAATAGTAGCCAAACGTGTAATTAAAAAAATGGTATCACTTTTCATAGGTAAATGAATTTTATTTTTCAAATTCATTAATTAAAATTAAACTCAATTAATTAAGCTCAACCTATATTTGTCGCAAAGAAACTCGCGTTGATTTATTCGGACCTCTTCGAAAATTTTCGGACTATTCATCCCTTAGTAGTTACGTTGTACCAGTTCTGGCGCACTGAGTCAGAAGTGGTACAAGTACGAAGTTCGTCGACTCACGATCCTAAAAAAAAAAAAATAAAATAAAAAAAAGGTTTTGGCATGCTCTGATCATGAATCTGCGGTCCATTTTTGTGTAGGATGCACGGTTCCGGAGATGTGCAGATCAATTAACTCTTATCTAATTGATATCCGGTGAAGGCCTCCACCGTCATTAGCGCTCCATTGTTCTTATCTACTTATCTATTGTTCATTGAATATATTATATATTATTCTTCCACAGCGTGGTGCTATTGTTCTCCTTTGCTCCTATCTACACTAATCTGACTCATCAATAAAACACATTACCTAATTTTGTTAAAATTTTTATTTACGAAATACTAAATCTTATTACCCATTATCTATAAAATAGGAGCGAAACATCTCATCCACTAAAATATCGTTGTACAATGTGTTCCCTGTAAATATATACTCGTAATACTATGCATTGAACATCCCTGAAACTTATATAGCAAATACATTAAGCACTATTCGTCACAAACTGAAGTCCACTCATTCTGAATCCTATCAACATTCCAGTTCCATCTTTTACAATTTCTTTTAAAAAACTCTAGATGATATCGTACAGGTGCCCGTCCGAATGAATCAAAATATTGACCGACGTCATTCGTATCGATATATAAAGCTACCCAATGTGACCCTGGTTTATCATCTGTATCCAAATTGCATATTACATACGTTGGTACGTGGGTGTACATGGGTAGTTTATTGGCAGCATAAACATTATTTTCTAGAGTGGGGTGAATCTTTTTCAGATGTTGTTGTACATCTAGTGTATCCATAATATTACTGCTATTAGTAGATTATTACAGTACCAATCTACTCAATGACTAATAAAGGAATGATCAATTATAGTGATTTCTAAATATTAAATTGCATTCTTTGTGTTATACAAAACGTATTTGACTTTTTGTCTACTATTTGTCATTACGACTATCTGATCGTACGTAACTTTCATAATAAATTAAAAAAATTTATGAATTCGTAGTTTTTAATGACAAAGAATTTATTTTCTGCGCACCTATAAAGCGTGATAAATCTGTTTTTGGTGCCCATTTCACCTTAATAAAAGTATTATTTGAAACAGAAAATTATAGGAATTTTACCAAATACGATACCTACTTAAATAAAACTTCTTTTGTATTATTTTTTTTCTGTACTAATTTATAGTAAAATATGGTTCTGTTACTAAAAATAGTGCCGTCACTGAGATCCTATACACACCTTAAAAGGGTTTTTTTTTGCGCCCGAAGCAATTAAAGGGCTACCCTATACGTAGGGAGGCGGAAAATGCATTACGCATACCACGATAGCCGGTCTATCGTGGTTATGAGGGGCTCACTGTCCTACCGGGGACCCTAAGTGATACCCTCTAAAAACCGCCTTTGGGGACAGGCAACCGGCTGATTAAGCTCTATTATGCCTTATCATGAGCGACCCTCTTTTGGGAAAAGAGGGCGCAGGCGGCTAAGTGCCGCTGAGGGACTGCCTACGAAGGCAAATTAATGTTGGTTATTACAATAATTTTATTTAATTAGAGTTGGCCTGAGCCGCCAGGAGACAGTTCAGGTCGTTTGAAAGTTTATTAGGCGGGTCCGAGAGAGAGTTTCTCGGCCTACGGACACGATAGCGAGAGGGGGTGGGGCTGCATAAGAAGCTGCCTCACGAATTAAATGGTTTGGGTGAGACTCTGAGGCTTTGAAGAAGTTCTCAGAGAGTTTTTTAAAAAATTGTTGAATTGTTGGGAGCTCTAAGTCCCGATGAAGGTCGGCATTACGGACGTACCAGGGTGCGTTCGCAGCTCGACGACAGAAGAGGTTCTGAACTATTTGGAGTTCATTTAAAATAAAATATTCGGGTTTGGGACCCTTAAAAGGGTCAACGGCAACGGAAACACCCAACGAAAGAGCCATAAGCTGCTATTTTACGCTGGTATTCTGTGAGAGCGTGGTCTTACCATTCGTGCTACGACTATTATAGCTACAGCGTGACTTTACCACGTAAAGTAGTATAGTGTTATAACAGTGTCTCGACTGAGGTCTGCCTTCTCTTATGTCGCTAGATCGCAACTACCAATAAATCGATTACAAACGTATTACCTGTTTTCTCTCTGCTCCCTTGTGATATTATCCATCATTCATTAATTAAATATAGCCAATCAAAAGTCTACTGCTGTACGTAGGGGGAATATTTGTTCCCTCTCTTAGCAGGTATTTTGGCAACCGTATTTTTTTATTATTTCGAGTTGTTATCACGAAGATTATGTGTCCTATCTCACGTTTCATTTCTCTCTGTCGCCTTTTACGATACTCACGGGATTGTATGGTGTCTTAGAGCTTCTGAGTAATAATATATATTATTTGGTAGGAGGTAGTGAGTCCTTTTCACGACCGCTACACAGCATTATCAAGATCCCGCCTTACCTTCACGATTTAGAAAAATAAATATCAATTACCGCATATATGAAAGATCATCACTTAGGAAAATTTGGACAGATTTCAATGAATATTCACACTTACAATTGGATCTTGTAAATGGCATTGTTATTGAGATCTAGGAAATAATCATGTAAAGCCACGGTGGATCTTTAGTCGGCATAAAAATTGGGATTACAAATGGGATCCAACTAGCTCATGTACCGTGTGTCTGTCAAGACTTAGTATTGATATCTAAATTATTTGTTTGCGAAAGGAATATTTGAAATATATCATCATCATAGAAATAAACCTTCATCATTTGATTTAGAAAACAATTTACTAGATTGTTCGAAATAATATGTCTAGTCCTATTTTTTTAAATATTTTAGGCTTAAAAAGTAATAAAATTAAATAACTTAACAAAACGAGTATATCGATATCGATTGTTACTAACATTGCGAACGAAATCACCATAGTAACATCATACTTAATACTACTACAATAGGGATGTCATTTTTTTAGTAAATCAGAACATACGAGTGTACCTACTTACTCTCATATTTAGCATAGTACCACTTGACATTTCTAGTTTCACACTTGAATTATACGCAACATCTTTCAATGGATTTGTCTATTTTTGCCTAAGGATGCTTTGGGTATATTCTGTGACCTATCCAAGGCCTTCGATTGTGTTCACCATGAAACATTAATCAGGAAACTTCAACACTACGGTGTAAGTAGTACTCTTAAATTAATTATTTCATATTTAAGTGACAGAACACAAAAAATTGTTATTAATAGTATGAGTTCTTCCGGGTCGATTGTACAAATGGGCGTGCCTCAGGGCTCAATTCCCGGCCCCTTTCTGTTTCTTGTATATATTAATGACATGCCTTACATTGTAGAGGATAACCATGATATAGTATTATTTGCTGATGATACTTCATTAATTTTCAAATTAAAACGACAGTTATTAAATTACGACGAAGTAAATAATGCTATAGCTAAGTTAGTAGCTTGGTTTAATGTTAATAATTTGCATTTAAATGGAACTAAAACTAAATGTATGAAATTCGTAACTCCTAATGTCAACATGTTAATACGAATGTAATTTTAAATGGGGAAGAACTGAGTCTTGTTTATACCACCATTTTTCTTGGAATCCCAAATATCCAAAACTTCAATGGCTCCCACATATATCAAAACTAGCTAGCAGACTTAGTTCTGCAGTATATGCTGTAAAAAAGATTAAAACTCTTACCAGTGTTGAAACAGCTAGAAAAGTTTACTTTAGTTATTTCCATAGTGGATTAATTAACTTATCGATAGCTGCAGTTGTGTCGTGAATCACTACATTATAGTACTTTCGGTTGCAGTGCAACCAGTTTAATTTTACTAAAATTGCATACATTTGCTACGAAGTAGCAAGTTTCGATTCGACTTATTCGGCCTTTATTTTAATATTTTAGTATATTCCGTATAATATTTACTAGTTATCGATTATATTAAATTATATTATATTCAGAATCGTGTTGGGATTGAGCTGAATATTTAAATAATTTGACAAAATCCACTACACATCTTAATGTAATGATTATTATTTATCACAAACTGATCTAGTTGATATGAAATAAATTTTCGTTAATTTATTTTGTGTAATAAATTATATTTATTTTAAAATCGCTTATTTTTCACTTCGTGAACTATGCTGGCAACACTTGCTGATTTATGAAAATATTAAGAAAATACGAGTTTTCACGAGTTTTAATCATGTTAAAGGTATTCACAGATGAAAACCCACTTTGTTCTTTTGTAGATTTGACGGTTTTGATTGTTGTTTGCGTGAAAATACTCTGCGATTCCGCTTATTTGTCGGAGCTCAATTGACTGGCACGATCACTTGTGTAATGGCATACGCATTTTTTTGCGCCCGAAGCAATAAGGGCAACCCTCCGGTAACGGAGGAGGGAGGCGGAGAATGCTCATAGCATACCACGCAGCCGGCTGCGTCGTTATGTGGAGACTTTTACCCACTAAACTCCAACTTTTGGGATTGGCTTATCGATCTGACGATAAATCTTTAAGCTCTATACGGACGTAACCCTCCTTGGCAGAAAGATGGGCGCAAGCGGCGAATAGCCGCTTAGAAGTGTGCCTAACTAAGGCAGATTACGAGATGTGTTAAGTAGGCTGAGCCGCCAGGAGGCAGTTCAGGTCAGCCGAAAGCTTGTTGGGAGGGTCCGAGAGGGAGTTTCTCGGTCTGCGCACACTATAGCGAGTGTGAAGAGGGGCGGCGCACGACGCGGAACAACTAATTTTATATAACGGGTATGAATCGAACTCTCGTACCTTTTTTGCGATGCCGTCGCCTTTGGTTTAATGCTCAAAGGGTCCAGTATTGTAAGCTTATATTGTTGTGTGGAATAAATTAATAAATATTACGAAAAGTAGAAAGTAGAGATAAACGCCTTTAAAATTTGCTTCCGTTTCGTTTCACCAGCCTGTATTGTACTATTTACTTTTTTTTTGGATTGATTGATTGACTTGATTAGTGGACCATGAGTACGGTTTCCGCCACGGTCGCTCAGCTGGTGATCTGCTGCGTAACTTAACTCATAAATGGGTGGAGCCAGTGGAATGTTGGCCGTTAGTTTAGACATAGCGAAGGCATTCGATTGGGTTTGGCAAAAAGCGCTTATTACGAAGCTTCTTTCCTATGGGCTTCCCCAAATATTGTGCGATTGGATCACCTGTTTTCTTACAGATCAGATTATCAAGGTCATGTGAGACGGTGCATGCTCCGATTACAAGCCCATTAACGCCGGTGTTACACAAGGCTGCGTGCTATCACCAACGATGTTTCTTCTGCATATTGTGACGGCTCATCATTATTATTAATAATTAAAAATCAATTTCTATATGAGGGGCATCAAAAATAGTCTTAAAAATATATGTTAAACAATAAAATTACATTAATAAGCATAAAGTTAAGATAAATACATTTCAGACATTAGAAAAATAATAAAGTTAATTAAATGCAAAATATTGTCTTTCAAAATAAATAAATTTATTAAAAACTTGTAAAAATATTTAAAACATGATAAATAATAGTAATACAAGTCGAAAATATTATAAACATTAAGATATATAACATTTATAAGATCGTGTATAAAAAAATTTTTCCTAAGTTATGGAGGATGTTCATGTATAGATGGCTTGTATGGAGGAGCTGTCGGAGACGCATACCCAATGTTGTACATATATATGGGGTGGTCGGGTGCCCGACGGCTTGAAGCAATGTAGCATAATGACTATATTAGGGACTTATGATAGTAAGCTCTATTGTACCAAACCATTATTATAGAAGGTCTAAATGATGCATAAGTATTATGATACTAGAGTTGTGGGTTGAAGTTCCCATATATTAAAGACATATAATACATATAATAGTAAGGTGTATGATACAAAAGCAATACTATAGAAGGTCTTTATGATGAAACAGAAACAGAAACTTTTTTATTCAATATAGATTATAAACAGTGGCGAAGCTACAGCTCCAAACTAGGGCAAGCGCAAGATATAAATTGATAAAAATATAGATTGTTGTTTTTAGCAGTTTTATAAAAATACACCAATCTTCATTCGTCTCCACGCTTCAGTTTCATATTCAGTGATGTCAAGGACGTATTTAACAAAGCACACAGAAGGCATACTACTGCTAGATAGATTTTATTTTTATGACATATAATCAATTGCATAGCTTCGGTGGCTTTGAAGAAGGCCGTTTGAGTTTGTTTAAGCAAAAGAAAAACATATTTACATCCAATACAATACATGAACAAAGTAAAACATGAACAAAGTACAAACAAACTATGTACAAAATAAAAAAAAATTATTTACATTCTAATGGATAAGAGATAAGATAAGTGGAATCGTCTCGCTTTCTTAAGGAAAGATTTAATTACGTCCACGTAAAATGTTGGTGAACGTTTTAATTGTACCAATAACTGGTTTTTAATTGCGATAATATAAGTCTGAAATACACTCTTGACCTTGTATATTATCTCAACAAAGTTTAAAGATTTTACATTTTCCTCACCGAATAGCACTTTAACACACTTCAATTCATCACAAGGAACACTCTTTCCCCCAATTTTCATTAAAAATCTTTAAAAAAGCATAAATTTTAAACTCGCAATAGATTTGCTCAAGCTCAACACACAATGCACAAAGTAC
This sequence comes from Parnassius apollo, assembly GCA_907164705.1. NCBI lineage: Eukaryota > Metazoa > Arthropoda > Insecta > Lepidoptera > Papilionidae > Parnassius > Parnassius apollo. Next base: position 4,377,842 of record CAJQZP010000444.1, read on the forward strand.
TTTTTGACACAATGTAAACACTAAACATTGAAATGTGACGTGAACTTGCTAACATATCGTCGGCTCGTCGGCGTTGGCCGCGCGCCTCCTCTCTCGACTAACTTCATACCTAACGTGACCATACGTCCCACTTTAGTCGGGACGTTCCCGATTTAAAGGTTGTGTCGCGCTATCCCCAAAATACATAAAAATGTCCCGCTTTGACAAACAAAAGCGTGACAATCATGCAAATCCTGTCACCCGTGCCATCATTATAACACCGCGCGTACCAGGTTTGCATAGCTTGTCTAGTTACGTGATTATTCTGAAAAGCTACACTTTTGAATTTAAAGTTACGAAGTGACAATTTTTAATTAATCTACAATAAATTATCAAATAACATAATATATTTCCAATTAGTACTTATTTGATGTTCAGAATTCACTTTTGATCATTAAAAGACTCATACAACTATGTGTTTTATTTATAAAACTATATTAAAGGGTTCCAGATTGAATTTTGGTAACGGCATAAGTATAATACTAACATATACAATAAGTGTAATACTACTGCTACTGAGAATTTTGTGACGGAAAAACCCAATAAATGATTCTTGACCCGACTCGGGTTTCGAACTTGGGACCACATGATCAGTAATTGCGTTTACAGCCATTAGACCAAGAAGGCAGTCAAAAGTGTTAGATATATAATAATTTTAAAAGCGTCCCGCTCTGAGGAAAAAATTGATGGTCACTAAAAAGCCGGGCTTTTATCTCCATACTAATTGCTATATAAACATTTCGTAGTTATATTTCATTATAGAACATTTTGCCACATGTTAGAAAGGGAGCGATCGCCTTCTCGAAAGCCCGGTAAAAAGCCCACGTGTGAGAGGGAGACAACCAATGGCTCAAAACACAATTCAACTCTCCTTATATGTATGACATCAGTATTCGTAAGGCTACGAGGTCGAACAGAGTGCGCGGGAAATTTGAAATAGTTTGAAACAGTTTACGAGTTATTTTATTACTTGATATAATCGATTGATTCATCTTAATGAGGCAAGCCGGGCTTTTGGGCTTGTATAGAGGCTTCGCCACTGTTATAAACAATACGTTAAAACTTATTACTTATTGAAAGTCAATTTTTTCATTTACTACTGGTTCCCAAAAAAAAATCCTCTGTCCTGGGAAGAACCAGCAAGAAACCCAACGGGACTATTTTTTTTTCAAATAATAGCTTACAATCATGTTTACAATTAACAACACAAGACAAATTAGAAATAGCTTAGTAGCGATCACCCTTCCCAGGGGTTTTATCATCCATAAATTCCTTAATTATAATAACCCTTTTTATACATACTTATTTTAATAAAAATTTTGAACTTTGCGTATGACAAAATTTGTATATTTTCTGGAATTTTGTTGCAAAAGCGTATAATACATCGCCCCAAGAATGAATTACTGACTCGCTGGAGTCGAGTAACTGGTACTACTAGCTTGTGTCTGTTGCTAATATTTACAAAATGAATATCACTTATTTTTGCAAAACTACGTTTATTATTGTCTACGTACATTACATTTTCATAAATGTATTGAGAGGCCAGAGTTAATATATTAATTTCCTTACATTTTTGTCTCAGTGACTCTTTTGGTTTTAAACTATATATTACTCTGATGGCCCTCTTGTGTAAAATAAATATAATTTCAGTGTCAGTTGCGTGTCCCCATAGCAAAATACCATACGACATAATGCTATGGAAATAACTAAAGTAAACTTTTCTAGCTGTTTCAACACTAGTAAGAGTTCTAATCTTTTTTACAGCATATACTGCAGAACTAAGTCTGCTGCGATATTTGTGATTCCAAGAAAAATTGTGGTATCAACAAGACTCAGTTCTTCCCCATTTAAAATTACATTCGTATTAACATGAATTAGCATTACAATAGTAGAGTTGTGGTTTGAAGTCCTATATATTAGACATATAATAGTAAGGTCTATGATACAAAAGCATTGCTATAATAGGTCTCCTTGATGCATAAGCATTATATGGGGGTGGTCGGGTGACCGACTGCTCTTAGTACTGTATCAAAATGACTAGTCCTTTATTAGGGACTTGAAAAGAATTATTATGGTGGCGTGTATGCTGCTTCACGAGCAATTGGTCCGGGTAAACTTGGACTCGCTAACCGATGTGTCCTAGACATATCATCTTAGTGCCGGTAGTAAGTGGGTCTGTTGTAGCAATTAGGCTTTGCCGTGGACACCGCACACCCATACCGTTTGTGGGCGGCATCGTAGCGCATAGCGATGCGCCGTCTATCTTTCGGATTGGGATGAGTGTGTTTAGTAGCACTTTTAAGTGTAATAGGCATACTCAACTTCATGTCTTAGTGCATTAGCGCTATGATACGTGGAGTTTTGTTCACTAGCGTCTTAGTAGTGTGCTACTATGATACGTTGGTGTTATTTTTTAGTTAACAATAATACAAATTTTCTTACCAAAGTCGATAGGGATCATGTGGATGTTTTGTGAGGGACCAACCGTACGATAGTAGCATTGATGCTTACTGCTACATGCGGTATTGTGTCTTGTGACGGATCTGCGGGTGTGCTGCACCTGATTCGACGCACTCTTGTGGTTCTGGTCGATGGAGGTACGCGGGTGGTGACGTCTGCTGGGATGTATCCACCTTACCCCACCTTGGGATGATGTCAGCCGACGGTAGTCGTATTGATGCTTGTTGCGTTCTGCAGCATTGCGCCTCTGCGATGGTTGTTTGGTGGGACGCTATTCCCAATGGCGCTCTCTGCGTCTTGATTTGACTCACACCTAAGTAGCTTTACCCAAGTCGGGTCCCTTCATTACGGGGCTGCAGATTTTCTGATGGCAAATTATTACTAACATCTTATAACTGCCTTTTGGCTATATCTACCGTTGTATTGGTTGGTGGAGCATATGTGTACGACCGCATGCGGGTGGTAGCTGGAGGGAGGATCTGAGGAGACTCTCAAGGCTGCGGCCGAAACCCGTACAACGCAGGACCCCATTCCCTTGAGGTGAGCGGTAGGCTCATGACACGCTCTGCGGCTAGTAGCCGGTTTGATCATGCAATCGGTGGTGATGCCATACACTTCACATCACGTCTACAGGAGCGGCGGTCTGGCAGGTGGTGGCGCTCACGGAGGGTTTACGGCCAGTGTGCCTATTTGTCTAAACCGTATGACGTACATTCACTGTAGCTGGATTCATTCGTATTCTGTATAGCGTTTACACGCATTCACATGCGCGACTTCGGTCGATGTTTGTGCTTACGCACTAATAAGAGGCCAAGCCTCTATTACTGGTTCGTCAGTTATTTTGCTGTGGACTACGGTCTAGTTCCCGAATTAGCGTTCCCTTCGAGGGGAGTGAATCAAAATGGTTAGCGCTCTGTCTTCGTGAACGGGGTTCACTTAGCGTATATATAATTTTATTGAAAAAAGGAAATTAATTATAAATAAATAATATAATATATTTACTAAGCGAAGAGGGGGGGGGGGTGGCGTTACAATATCAATGATATGTTGCAAACCGATAACATTCATTGCTATGCAAACGACAGCACTGGTGATGCTTAACACATAGACCGTGCCAATATTTCACGGGAAATCGTCGTTGAGTACCGGGACAACACTTGTGTATGAAGTCGAGACTTTGTTCAACAAAGTCTCGACTGGGGGCGACTAAATCTAGTTAAGTTTTATCCCCAGAAGACACAAGTTTGCGCGTTTACCGTTAAAATAAACGACAAAAAAATGTCTAAGAGCTATTTCAGGAGCAGGACCAAGTGATTCTTGCCGACCATTATTTAAAGTATTTAAATTATTGACGTTAACAGGCCTCTACATCTTAGAAGTAGGACTTTTCCAATTCAATCCCCAGAAGACACAAGTTTGAGCGTTAATCGCTATAATCCCTTGCTCGTATCTCCTCAGTTTCAAGGCATTCCTCCTGTTGCTTTAGTCAGTAACGGAATCCTCGGCTACAACATACCGAGTGACGTGCAGTTTCATGGTCACTTCGAAGAGGAGGCCAAATTGGCCTCTAACAAGCTTGGCGTGCTCAGCAGAGCGGGACAGTATTTCATGCCGGCACACCGCTGCAACTTTACAAGGCGCAGGTTCGGCCGAACATGGAATACTGTCCCCATCTCTGGGCCGGGGCTCCCCAGTGCAAGCTCCTTCCATTTGATCGCATCCAGCGCAGAACTGTTCGAATCGTCGGCGGCCAAGCTCTTTCCGATCGGCTGGACTCACTGGCACTGCAAAGAGATATTGCATCTCTTTGCGTATTTTAACGCATCTACCACGGGGCGTGCTCTGAGGAATTGTTCGGACTAATTCCCGGCGCACAATTTCACCAACGCACATCGCGACAAAACTCGCTATAACACCCATACCATCTGGATGACCGGCGGTCCACCACTGTGCGATTTAAAAGAAGATTTCTTCCTCACACAACTTTCTTGTGAAATGGACTACTACCAGAAGTTTTTCCGTACCGATACGACTTAGGGACCTTCAAGAAAATAGCCTACTTCTTTTAAAAATTCCCCTGGTGTTGCAGTTGTTCATGGGCGGCGGTAATCACTTATCAACAGGTGAGCCGTGTTCTCGTTTATCCTCATATCTATCTCCTAAAATTCTCCTAAAAAAACAAAAAAAGGAAACGACTGTATATATTCTTACTTCCCTACTTTTAGGGTAGGCACTGGCGAAATAAAACAGCAATTGTTCGAAAATGCCCCTTGGAATTGTGATACCAAAATTTCACTATTTTCATTACTTTCACTTTACTTTTCCTATTTTCATTTTGAACGAATCATTTTGAACGAATTGAAAACTGGGCGACCTACCTAAGGTCCCCAGATCTGACCCGTAAGGAGGTGCGCGCGCGAAACCGATTGACTCGATAATTTTCACTATCATATTTTCATATATTGTCCCATTACCTTATTTTACATGACAATATTACAAAACAGGTGTATTGTATATAAAGTACAAGTTGAACACATTATAAAAAACAATAAAACATTCACATTACATAAAGCTTTAACAAAATTTTCAACGTAATATCACAATTTAACGAGAAATTTCTTACAGTCATAAACTTTAAAATGACGAATATAATCTTTACAATACAATTTTCATTGTGTGTGTGATTTCACATATCTTGTAGGTACAATACGACAGTTTAATACAAGAATTAAAAATTTTAAGCATAATTATATTTTAATCCTATTGTTTACTTTTCTCCAAAGAGATTTAAATATTACTTAAATGTCTCTGTTTTTCACATTATTTCGCTATTTTATTACTATAGAATTTTATTGACATTTCTATTATCTTATTCTTATACAAAACATTAATAAATCACTATTACATGCATTTCAAAACTAATAAAAATATTATTTTAATTAATATTCTTAAGAAACGGTTCGGATTTGCGTTTTTCTTTTATGTTGATAATTCCTTAGAGCCTTAGACCATTCAACCCAATAATGCCTATACTAGTTGACAAACTCAATTTTACATGGCCCTTGGGATCTTATAGGAGGCTCTTGCCATCCATCTCTGATATTTATACTTGTCCCAAAGATGTTTTATAGGTACCTATAAAACATCTTTGACTTGTCCTTTTCTTTGAGATATACCTACACCACTCTAGCTTTGTCCTTACCTAACGTATTGTTGATATGTCTTATCAGTAATTAAACATTTATCAAAAGTGATTAAAGCGAATAAAAATGTTCTTAATACTTTATTTAATTCGTATTACATAGCCTGCATGACTCTAAGTTACTCAAATATCCTTACTTTACGCAGAAATTAGCATTCATATAAAATTATTAATTTTAATGTTTGTCCTTAAGAAACAATGAAAGATTTAATGAGGTTTATCTCGGGTCTCAAACATACGTACACATGGCGCGTATTAAATGTACTATTTTAGATAATACTACGATAGCAAGATTCGATTTTAGACTTTTTGTATCGCTTACTTCTGCTGCTCAAATTTATTTTGATTTTGCATTTCAGAGATGAGACAATACAATCACTCTACAATGTCTAGGTAGGAACACTACGCATGTCACTGGGATAAGTACGCAAGGGACCAATATATTGATACACATCGATATACACCGATATACCCACAATTATATTAGATAAAGTTTTGTTTTTGTATAACCCACTCCTAACGTATCAGATAAGTGCAATGCACAGTATAATAAAGTATGGATTTATATATTGTGGTATCAGGCGCGCTCACAGCCCAATCACCAATCAGTCGCTAGCGGAGTGAGCGGGTGACTAGTCATTGTATCGCAACTATTTAAAATCACGAACATAAAATATATTACCATGAAATACAACGAACTTGGTGACACCGGCCTCAAGGTCTCTCATGTGAGCCTAGGGGGAGCCGCTTTTAGTAATATTTATGGGTAAGTTCAAGATATTTTCGTGTCAATCTAATATAGTTTATGGAAAAACGGTAACATTTGCATTCGTTATATGTACTATCCGATGACTACTAAAAATATTAACGAAACGCTGCGCATGGTCTAAATATTTATATTGCTGCTGCTGGGAACGCAAACTTGTATAGCTGGCGCACTTATGGAATAAAAAATCTGTTTTATTTTATTTTTCCTTCCATAAGTGCGCCGCCGACCATTTTCGTTAAGGGGAAATATAACCTCAAATGGCTTAGCAAGATCCTCCGTTATGCCGAAAGTATTGCAGCATTAATTTTGAAATAAATATATGGTAAAGTTGAGGATTAATGTTAAGGTTTATGTTAGACGAAAACACGATTCCGTAAAATTTTCTCGATAGAAAAAAAATCCAAAGTTACCTCCAAACTGAACAATAAACCGCTGTTATTCATAAAATACTTTAAATAAGATCATGAATTCATGAATTCCTGCGGAGCAGGAACCAAGCTTACGCGCCGATAGTTTAGGTAATTTCTTTTTACAGTGAAAATAATGATATTTTAAAAAAAGTAAATAACATAAGCACTGCTTTATGGTTAGTTCAGTTAGTATGCAAAGTTTCATGATCTTATTTAAAGTATTTTATGAATAACAGCGGTTTATTGTTCAGTTTAGAGGTAACTTTGAATTTTTTTTCTATCGAGAAAATTTTACGGAATCGTGTTTTCGTCTAACATAAACCTTAACATTAATCCTCAACTTTACCATATATTTATTTCAAAATTAATGCTGCAATACTTTCGGCATAACGGAGGATCTTGCTAAGCCATTTGAGGTTATATTTCCCCTTAACACTCAGTAGGTATTCGACTTTCTGAAACAATGTTAAAACAATATCAATGACCTATATTAATAGTACACGGGACAGGGAATGGGTTAATATTCTATTATTTCGGAGTTTTGAGCCGCATGCTCGTTTGCCTCCTCTTCTATATATAAAAGTTTATTGACCTACCTGCTTTAATTTATTACATTATTTTTCTACCGACTTCAAAAAAGGAGGGTTTTCTAAATTCAGCTGTTTTTTTTAATGCGTTTTCCTCAGAACTTTTTTCTAGGTGAACCGAATTTGATAATTCCTTTTTATTTGTAAGCTGGTGCTTCTTATGTGGTCCCATATAAATTTGATCAAGATCTGACCCGAAGTTTTTGAGTTATCCTTAATAATGTGTATTTAATTGACATAAAATTCCATGTTTGCAAAAATAAGTGTTCCTTTATATTAATTTTAGAACTGTAATCGGTTAGACATGCCAACATATAAAATAATTTTAAAATTAATATTATATCTTAATTAACTTTATAGGATGTGAAAATCAAGTGTACAGGTTATTAGTAAAATGATAAAAATAGCTAATCAAAGAACAAACATTATCATAATTCTAGAGTTAGACCACAGATTAATAAATAGGGTAGACAATTAGTTTTACTATACAAACTAGCGATACGCCCCGACTGGGTAGGATCCATTTATGTAGCGTTACTTAAAATATTTTTTATAGAATAAGGATGACAAACGAGCACACAGTCCTCCTGATAGTGAATGTATACGGTGGCTCATCTACATCTACATTTAACCTCGATAAAGAATCAAAATGCAGATGCGTTGTCACCCCTGTGGATTAAGATGGAATTCCAATAAAACGGATCTCCGGTTCTCTACACTCACCATACGAAATACAGCAGTATTAAGCTGCTATTTTACGCTGGTATTCTGTGAGAGCGTGGTCCTTCCTCGGTCAAGCCGACCCTTTCCTGCTACAACCAGAAACGGTTCAGCTATTCTGAAGATTACCCCCGACACAGGCATACAAACAGGCAGACTGAGAGATGCGTAAAAACTTTGCAAATGGTTTCTGTGTGTGATCCCTTCAACTCCTCCCTCTGATCCCTCACTCTCAGCAGACAGACAGAAAACTGTGATTTACGAAATGTTTAATAGTAAAATATTTGTTTTAGAGCGTATGATGAAAAAAGGAGTTTGGATCTTATAAGAGAATCCTTCAAACGAGGCGTTAATTATTTAGAGACTGGGCCTTGGTACGGTCAAGGCATTTCCGAGAGGACAATAGGAAAGGTAAAATTTATTATGTTCCGAAATTACCAGTGGCGGATTATCCTTAAGCCGAACTAGGCACATGCTTAAGGGCGCAAGGTTACAAAGGGGCGCGCGCGAAAATGTTTAAACGAAAATAAATTAAGTAAGTATACCTAGTTGCATAACCTAATTAAGTTGCATGCCTAATTGCTTAGTTCAACAGTGGTAGAGCCACGCGGCAGCCTTTGCTGTTGCACGCATGGGCCGGCTCAAACCGGGGTGGTACCACGACTTCACAACCAGCGTGAAGTAGAGGCTTTGCTTCTGCGTTTCGTCTGGTGAGTGCAGGTGGCTGGAGGACAATCCCGCCGGGGGGGGGGAGGCCCCAACAACAGTGGTGGAATTAAATGCAAGTTTACCCCAGGAGGGTATCAGCACCCCTGGATAATCCCTCGCTGAGCATCCAAGACCAAGCTACTCCACTCCTGAGCGTCGGTCCTCAGGCTCAGCTTTAGGAGAAATAAGTCAAAGGCGACCCCGGGTACAAATTAGAACACTCCTTTGTGCCCCTGGCTGGAGTTTTCGTGTACGTCAGGGTGGACTTCTGTTTTCGACGCCTTTGCAGCCTTGACGGACGGACCTGTCCATCTCATGGTTGCGCGTAGACAGCGACGACCATCCCCGCGTCTACAGGAGACTCTATAGGTCTCATATCGGTAATGCTGAAACAGACCGACTCATCGACCACGTCCAGATGGCTACAGACTCCGTGCTACAACAGATCCCATCCGCAGAGATCGTGATACTTGGTGATTTTAACGCCCACCACGCTGAATGGCTTGGTTCTCGTTTAACCGATCATGCGGGTAGATCTATTAATGACTGCTTTGGCATATGGTCTGACATAACTGGTTACCTCGCCTACGCGGATCCCTGATGTGGAAGAACATGTACCTTCCCTTTTGGACCTTCTGCTGACTCCTCATCCGGTCGGATATCCCTATCCTATCGATGCCCCTCTTGGCTCCTCGGACCATTGTCTGATCCGGAGTACGGTGCCACTCACGCTCTTATCACGGTTGCGTACTGCAGGTTGCCGCCGTGTTTGGCATTATAGGTCAACAGATTGGGACGGATTGCGATCTTTTTTTGCATCCTACCCTTGGAGGCGGGTTTGTTTCTCGCCGGATGATCACAACGTTGTTGCTGATCCTGTCGCTAATGTGGTGCTACAGGCAATGCACAATGGAACTTTTTATTCCATCATTTGTGGTATCCATCGGAGGCAGACCCAGCCTTGGTTTGGGCTCGCGCATCGACGTCTCGAAATGCAAATACCAGCGCTCTTAAAAAGAAGTACAATTCTGCCTCCAGGTCCTTCAAAAGTGTCATTGTCAAGACAAAGTTAGAGCACATCGACAGAATTGGCGAGAAACTAGTTTGTTTTCCTTCGGGAATACGTGCATTCTGGTCTCTCGCCAAGCCTATCCAAGGGAACTTCTGTCAGCCATCTCTGTACAGGGAGGACGACTCACTGGCCCACGCCACAAAGGACAAAGCCGATCTACTGGGCTCCCTCTTTGCGTCCAACTCAACTCTTAATGACGGGGGGAACGCACCGCCGACCATCGCGCAACCGCGAAGTGAGTGCTCCATGCAGGAGGATGTCCTGTTTACCCAACGCTCAGTGCGCAGAGCAGAGCACTCTTCTCCCTGGACGTCAACAAGTCGAGTGGGCCGGATGGCATACATAATATACACTCACGCCTGTTACCCAGAGGGGTAGGCAGAGATTACAGACTTCCATTTAGCACGATCCTGTCATACCTCTCTCGCCTCTTCCACATCCATATACCTACGCATACATGCTCGTCGGTTAAGGGTACTCTTAATTTGGACTATTTTTAGTATATCGCCAATTTGGTCGACAAACATTCGCCTAGGACGTCCCTTTCCGATTCTTCCATTCACTTCTGCAGCATATATTTGCTTGTCAGTCTTTCCTCATTCATTCTTTCTACATGACCAAACCACCGAAGCATTCCTTTCTTAATCCTGGTCACCGCATCATCTTGCAAACCACACTCTCCTTTATCACACAGTTTCTCACCCTGTCACTTTTAAAATAAATAAAAGGGTTGAGTCGAAATTAAAGAGCTATTATTAAATCACTATATTAGTTACTATATACAACTGATTGTGCGGCAGTTAAAACTAAAACCTAATAGGGATCTTGAGGGCTTCTTTCTTGCTTGCTTGTTCCGTTGTAGCCGCTTGATTCCGCACGAATGCCGAAACCTCGCCAGTGGCGCTTTTTTTATTCCGGCGGTCAGTGTGACGTAGGCACCGAGTTGGTGCGTGCGTTTGACCTTGCGGGGCCCTTGTTCTGATGCAGGGTGCGGGGGACGTGTCGACGTGGGCACGGTGCGGGGCGACGGATGATCATCTCCTCGCCGTCCGTAGGTAACATCCGTGCCAATATTTCTCGGGAAAACGTCGCAGAGTACCGGGACAAACTTGTGCCCGAAGTCGAAACTTTGTTGAGTTTTATCCCCAGAAGACACAAGTCTGCGCGTTTACCGCCATAAAAACGACAAAAAAATGTGTAAGAGCTATTTCAGGAGCAGGAACAAGTGATTCTTGCCGACCATTATTTAAAGAATTTAAATTGTTGACGTTAACAGGCCTCTACATCTTAGAAGTAAGACTTTTTGTTAGAAATCATCCACAATTGTTTCAGAAATATTGTACGTGGTAGAGCCATGCTGCAGTTATATTAGTAGTATAGCTGTAGCACGAATGGGTCGGCTCGACCGGGGAAGGACCACGCTCTCACAGAATACCAGCGTGAAATAGTAGCTTAATGCTGCTGTATTTCGTATGGTGAGTGTAGAGAACCGGAGACCCTTTTTACTGGAAACGAGGCATTCCATCTTAGTCCTCACTGGTGACAACGCATCTGCATTTTGATTTGTAATCGAGGATAGATGTAGATGTCTATGGGCCACAGCAACCACTTACCATCAGGTGGACTGTGTGCTCGTTTGTCACCCTAGCCTATAAAAAAAAAAAAAAAAAAAAAAAAGAAATTCGAAATGGTCATTCCACGACTACGCCCTAGAACCACTAACCGCCTTTTGGCTCCATCATGTAATTGATGAATTGATGACTATTAAAATTTATAACAAAATAGCATTCTGATATCAGGGAGTTATCTTCCCCTCTCTTATAAAGGCGCTAAAATCATGGTTGATTGATAAATGTTTATATAATGTAGCAGAATATTTTGAGATAACATAATACCTATGTACATAATTAATTATAAATTCGTCAAATTTATTACCAAATAAGTCAATGGTATTGATATTTTATTTCTAAAAACAAATAGTAACTCATATTGATTATTTATTTATTAAAATGTAAAATAATGTATAAAGTTAAATGGTAATATTTGCATAATAGCCTGAGATGTGTAAATTATAATTTTACTATATAAAATTATTAATTAATTTATACTGTAGGTAGTGTAATTATTAAAATAATAAAAGCGTAAGTAATCTCATATAATATTTAATATTATTTATGTAACAATTTTGTTTATTTATGTAAAAATTTATTGTATAAGAATTCAAATAGAGTGGATCTGTATAAGTATTTAATTGTACATAATATTTGAATTCAAAAAGAATGTTTGTACATAACTTTTAAGCAATGAAATAATTTTAAAATGTAACATTGGGTTAGTGTAATTAGCTGTATTTCACATAATTTTTGCATGCCAATTATGGCCAAACGTGACAGTTCCACGTCATCGACCATCTTATGTACCATGTTTTTAAGCAAATAAATTTTCTATTCTTCTATCTAACTGCTACTAAACTTAATATTTTAATTAGGCTATATTACTTAGGCTTTCAGCTCATAATATAGTCTGTTTAACCGAAGTTGAGTTCACGTTGTTTATAGTTTATTTTAATTTTGGTTTCCACTCTTAATCTTGTTTCGGTCCTTTTAGTGCATTACTTTTAAATTGTCTTTCTTGCAGTCGGGTTTTTTATTTTTTTATTTTTTTTATTTAACTTTGTCAGCACTAGCTGTGAAGCGGAGGGTTGTTTTTCCAGGATGTCGTAGAAAATGTTGAAGAAGCGACTAATAATTTATACAGTTCTATCCATAAACTGTGATTTAACATAGGACCGACAATGTGATAAAATAAAGCAATTTGGAACGCAAAAATCTAGTGCAAGAATCTAGAACTATACATAACCTATTAATTTCTTATGCAATAATGTCTTACAGTTGCTGTTTGTGTATCTAAGTTATATAATTTTATTCCAAGCCGTATACTAGAAAATGGTATAACAGAAAAAAGTTTTTTTGACTTAATTAGTTTGATTAAATTAGTAGGGTTCCAAGTAGTCTTAGCCCAGGGAGCCACAAATTCACGGTGCTCCCTGTGCCTACTGCCTACCAGAAGTAAGCTTGTGTGTACATACATATATGTACTATTGGTCATAGCGCTTACCATCAGGTATACTGTGTACGCTCATATGTCACTTTTAAACTGTAAAACAAATTTTGGCCTCAGCATCTTTTATTTAGCTCCCTAAGTTTCGAAGTGAAATCTTCTTTAGAATAATTATGACTTGAAACCCGATAAAAAAGCGACACTAAGAGATACACATATACATCTATATGATTTAGCCTGCGGGAGAATGAAGTAGAATACAGTACATATACAGTGTTTCCTATCAACTCAGTCTCTTTTTTTTAAGGTTTTACTTTATCGCGTGTAAACTGCGCACATGATTTTTAATAGCCCAATATTTTCTTAAAAAAGCAAGTTATTGTTTTATTTAAGAAAATAGAGTTATTACCAGCATGATTTTGCTATAGATTTATCATGTGTTTTCAGTAATCATTTATAACATTTATTTATTTCGAAGGCACTACAAGGTATCCCAAGAGAATCATATTTCATTGGAAGCAAAGTTGGACGTTACGAAAAAGCTACTGAGAAAATGTTCGATTTTTCAGCGGAGAAGACAGAAGCCGGTGTGGACAATACCCTAAGTCTTCTTGGTTTGGATTACGTCGATCTCATTCAGGTCTGACGTCAAAATGCATGGCTTATTTCAACTTATTTTGTCACGCTTCGCCTTCAGGCTTATCGTACTAATAGAGAATAGTTTCAATAATTTTATTGTTCGCACGGATAACGTTTTGCACTATGACTATATACCATAATATTATTTTGTGTCAATTTTAGTTTTAATTAAAAAATTTAAGTTTTATAATGTATTTTGTAATGAATGTACCTCTAGTAATGATCACTATAGATACTATTTTTGAAGTGAAAACTTCTTTAGAATCGCTGTGATTGCAATTCGATGAAAGGAAAAAGCGACACTAAAAAGAGAAAAAACATCGATAGGATTTAGCCTGCGAGAGAAAGAGAATGAGTTAGAACACAGTGTAGTAAGCAACAGTAGCCTTATGGCCATCAACCACTCCTAACACAAGGATTTTCAGCTTGCCAGTACTGGTTAAAGGGAATATTAGTATTTTTTAAAAAAAAATACAATGTTTCACTCACCTAATTTTGAGGTGCTTTAAAGACGGTTAATATAAATTGACTTAACTTTTAATATAATCAATATATAAAATTAACAAATTTATTAAATAAATAAAATTAAGCATATTGAATAAAATTATCATATCCAATCCATTTAGCGTCTATTTTACGTGCCACTTTGGGAGGTACTCAATTTTTGTTCGATAAAATGACTTTACCTATAGAATGAAATAGATGGAGCTATTACAAAGCAATTTTGTTTGAAAGAAAACATTCTTTTGATTTATTACACTAAAGTTTAGTCTAAAAATAAGGATTGTAACATTTATGTGCTATAAAATTAAACCTTTGTCTTATATTTTATGCACTTGTGTTACATCTACCGTGTGTGAACTGCACACATGTTTTTCTTAAATAATAAGTACCTATAAATCTAGAAAAATACCGTAGCGAGAAGAAACACGTAATGAGCATCAATCTATGAAAAAAATATTTCTACCACATACCACGAATATCTTTTTATTGATCTAATTGACATTGAGCCAGTACTTCTATGTGTGTCGTAATTAGAGTTACACAACTACACATTGGGTCAAGTCTATTAAAAATAATTCTTCTACAAAAAATCGTGGAATATTGTTTTACACAAATATAACACATATAACCATCTTCTCGATCAACTTAATTTATTTAAACAAAATTGTAATCCTTAGCTTACATTAAACAAAATTTACAGGTTCACGACATTACATTTGCTCCCGAAACGTCGATCATCTTAAAAGAAACACTCCCAGTACTCGATAAAGCTGTTAAAGACGGCAAGGTCCGATATATTGGAATCGCTGATTACGATATTGACTTGATGAAGGAAATCGTCGAAGAGTCTGACGTCAAAATATCTACCATACTCTCATATGCCAAATCGACCCTTTTTGATAATCGCTTGCAAAACTATACGAATTATTTTAAGGTATGCGCTCGTTAACGTTATAGGTATTAGAGTTAAAAAATATAAAATTATGATTATATTTTACTGTATAATATACAGTAAAATATAATTCATTAAGCTTTATTTAAATTATAGTAAAAAATTTAATCATATATTTATTTTTCTTTTTTGGATCTATGTGACTGATGAAATCAGGAGATACATTACTAATGCGAAGGTCTCGGGTTGTACACTTACCAATCCGTCGCGTCCATAGTGATAATCGACAACTATTTTCAAAATTATATATATTATAGATTGTGCATTTTTGAAAAGGATTTTTACTGCAATGGATTTTAAAAAGGCAAACGATGGCACGTTAGCTTTTCTTAAATTCACTTCACATCCACAATAGCTTAGTTTTTAAAAACCATTTTTAATTATTGACATCCAACCAGAAAACGTAGCCAGCGTTCTTGGTACTTAGTATACTGCGGGGAGTAGGACTGTAGCTGTATGAGACTAAGATATTATAAGCTTTTGTTTTAGTGTTTTCATTTAGTTAATAATCGTATATATAATGTATGTATGTTATATTATTAATATATTATGCAAATAAATGATTACAAAATCATTTTTATACTTTCCTGGTGAGGACCAAATTAATATATAAATTTTGTATTAATTTTAAAAGGTAATTTTATTTCTTTAAACGATAGTGTTTACAAGATTTATGACGTTGTCTAAAATAAATAATCGTCACTCAAAATATTATCATTTACGTGGTAATAATGTTTCACAGAGTAAAGGAGTCGGCGTGATTAATGCAGCAGCTACAGGCATGGGCTTATTGTCCAATAAAGGTCCCCTGCCTTGGCATCCAGCTAGCGACGACATTAAGGCAATCTGTAGACGGGCGTCTGCGTACTGCAAAGTAATTATTTTGCCGTTCATATGTTCCTTATCTAAAAATTTACATTGTCTGACTAACCATAAATTTTAACCTCTTTTTTCCTTATTTAAAAATTTTATTAACCATAAATTTTAACCTCTTTTGAAGATAAATTAATTATATCATTGTACTTGAACGAAGTCGTGAAGATCATGTTTATTAGGTACGTTTTGTGGCTTTCTCTTAAAACTCATGTGAGTGCCGAATATGTAAAGGCAATATTTTACAACAAACAAACAAAGGCGAGATGCCTTGTCCGAAAAACCGTGAAATTGTTATCCGCATGGCTATAGAAACATTTCCATGTTCATTTACTCTTTATGATTGAGTAAGATACATCCAAGCATCTTACAAACTTTCACATATATATTATAATGTAATATTTTTTTTTTATAGAAGAGGGGGCAAACGAGCATGCGACTCACCTGATGTTAAGTGACTACCGCCGCCCATGATCATCCGCAACACCAGGGGAATTGCAGGTGCGTTGCCGGCCCTTTAGAAAGGAATAAGCTCTTTTCTTGAAGGTCCCCAGGTCGTATCGGTCCGGAAAAATCGCCGGTGGTAAACTATTCCACAGAGAGGTTGTACGCGGAAGAAAACTCCTTTTGAAACGTACAGTGGTGGACCGCCAAGCATCCAGATGGTGTGGATGGTATCGGGACGTTTGCCGCGTAGTGCGTTCATGAAATTTGGCGGCTGGGATTAATCCGAACAATTCCTCAGAGCACTCCCCATGGTATATGCGAAAGAGAATGCAAAGAGATGCAACATCTCTTCGCAGCGCCAGTGAATCGAGCCGATCGGAAAGCACTCGGTCGTCGTCGACTCGAACCGCTCTGCGCTGGATGCGGTCGAGTGAAAGGAGCTGGTACTGGGGAGCCCCAGCCCAGAGATGGGAACAGTATTCCATGTGCGGCCGAACCTGCGCCTTGTAAAGTTGCAGACGGTGTGCCGGCGTGAAGTACTGTCCCGCTCTGCTGAGCACGCCAAGCTTTTTAGAGGCCAATTTGGCCTTCTCTTCCAAGTGACCACGAAACTGCACGTCATTCGATATATCGACGCCGAAGATTCCGATACTGGCTGAGGCAACAAGGGGAGTGCCTTGAAACTGAAAAGATATGACAAAGGGGTACTTTTTAACGGTTAACGCGCAAACTTGTGTCTTCTGAGGGATAAACTGGACTAGATTTAGTGGCCCCCTAATCCGAGACTCTGTTCAGTAAAGACTCGACTTCAGACACAAGTTTGTCCCGGTACTCGGAGACGTTTCCCCGAGAAATATGGGCACGGCCGATGTAAAGAGCATCACCAGTGCTGTCATGTTGTCACGACCTTGATGCTCCGATCTGCAAGAAAGCTGGTGATCCAATCGCACAATTTCTCGGGAAGCCCATAGCCTTCGCTATGTCCAAACTAACGGCCAATGCCTCCCCCTTGGACTCTACTGCCTGCGCCCATCTATGAGTTAGGTAGACCAGAAGATCACTAGCTGATCGACCACGGCGAAAACCGTATTGGCGATCACTAATCAGCTGGTGATCCTCAAGGTACCTCATGAGCTGGCAGTTTACAATGGACTCCATTGTTTTGTAGAACAAGGAGGTGATGTCGATAGGCCGGTAGTTGGACGAGTCTGAGCGGTCACCTTTTTTAGGGATCGGGTGGACGAAAGCCGTCTTCCATGATTTTGGGACTACGCCTATGGAGTAGTAGTATCGGAAAAGACGCGTTAAAACCGGTGTCAACTTTGAAGCACACGTCCTCAGCACAATTGGGGGGATTCCGTCAGGCCCACTGGACTTGTGGATGTCCAGGGAGCGGAGTGCTTTGCGAACCGAGCGCTGTGTGAAATGCACTTCCGGCATGGAGCACTCACACCGCGGGATGGTCGGCGGCGTAAATATTAGTGGATGTGCCTTCTTGAGAAATGTGATAAAGGTCATGATGGAAAAAATATTGTATTTTAGTCACGATTTTCACGCCCGAAAATTGATATTTCTTGAAATAATATGTCCCAGAAAAATATGATAATGCATGTCGAATGGATTTTTAGAATACTTTATACACTTTGACGTTAGAGTTTCCTTACAGTATTTCTCGAATATGAAAGGTATGCTATTGAATTTTGATTCTTAATCAGCTACATTTTTATTTAGATCTTTTCTTTTTGTTAATAAGCAAAAACGTTTAAAAAAATTGATAACTTTGTTAAAAGAATGTCGCACGCTTTCTTCTTACTGGAGAAATATGCATGCAGCGGGTAAGGAAGCTCTAAAAGCCTTTTAACGTAGGCTAAATAATCAAATGTTTTTAGAATTTCTTAAATTTCAAACCGAAAAGCGAATATTTTTTAAAATCGATACAATTTTTTTACAGAGACAAAACGTGGAATTGGCTCGTCTCGCTTCCTGGTTTACACTAAACCAACCCGGCATCGACACAAACGTTTGCGGCTTCTTCAACGCGGAACAGATGAACGACACCCTTGATATGCTTGAAACCGGGCTCAGTGAACACGAAAAATCGGTGCTTGCTGAGGTTCAAAAGCGGTATGAAATAATTGCATGTTTCAGGACGATAAATTAACTAAAAGACTCGTAATTATGATAACAAAACTAGTAAAACGACCTTGGCTCTGCTTTGCTGTAGTATTTTCATGTCTTTTTCGACATTGCAGATTGACGTAAGTAAAAGATAAAAGTTACGATTACATATACTCTTTGGATGTATTTAACAAGTATTTAATAGGTGTCAAAGCTTTTTTGAATGTATAAAGTATACCATTCACGTTGCGATAGTCATACCTACCATCTCACCAACTTCTGTCGTATGCAACAGGTTGGTTCGTTAATTGATTGGTCGTAGTGTACGACCAAGGTCATGTCAAATGATGTGATGAACCTCACGACACGATCGTATGAATCGTAGTGAGTGTTAATGTTTGCAACGGCCCGAATGACTAAGCAGTCAGTCCATTAAAGTCAAGGAAAGGAAGTATATAGTGTAGTAAATAATAAAAGAAGTCACGGAAAGAAAGTATATAGTGTAGGAAATAATAAAAAATATAAAAAAAATATGGCGAACTTTATATCGCTTTATGGAAAACCGAATCTATTTCACAGAATCGACAACTCAGAATTTCTTTTCAGAAATGTAGCTTTTATTTCCCCCAGGCAAAAAATAAAAAAAATGTGACTATAATTATTAAAATTTAAGAACTTTGGTTATAAATGTATTATTACCTAGTTAAAAAATTGCTATTTTTGTAATTATATATTTTTTATTTGCCTTGTGAAATGTGGAATACTATTTAGTATTTTTGAGTAAAAATTTCTGAAGAGAAATTCTAACTTATCGTAGGTAAAAATACAATGATATAAAACTCAGTCAACAAATTTCTTAATATTTTTATTCCATCTTTATCATTTGACTTACTAACCTTTTCTTCTTTCCTTTCCTTGAATTAATTGACAAAATTTAGAACCGTACACTCACGCTACGATAGATGCGGTCGGGTCACAAGTTTCCATTAGTTTTTATCGAACCGTCGCGTCGCCATGACCCAGATCGTACGGACCACTATACGTACAATCAATTCACGATTGAACCTGTCACATACAACTCAAGTTCGTGGGATAGTCCTTCCTGCCGTCGCAACGTGAATGACTACCTCGAGCTACAGCACAAGTGTTCGAGCGAAATACTAGTGACGTATCATCTGCATAGGAGAAGAATATACCGTTTATGAGATCATATACCGGATGACCTTTTTTACCGTCTGGAAAAAAATAGGGTGTATCATGTGAACGGAGTAGGAGCCTATGGCACTGATATTTTACAAAAAATGAAAACAAAAATTTTGAATTAAATAAAAAAATAAGATAAAGTCTATCGAAATTCATATCGTATTCGTATTTGTATTTGAATATAAGTTATTAATTTTTGCATTTTGATAAGGTCTTAATATCTTAATAAATTTTTCTGCCGTTAAGCATTTAACGATACGCTGGGTATGTAATCGGCATTTCCTTCCGTTATCGTATTATGTTGCACGTTTAATATCAATGTATTAAAAAATGATGTTGTTGATTTTCGAATCATATTTTCATCCTACATACAAAGAAGATACTTACCTTTTTATAGAGGAGGGGGCAAACGAGCATGCGACTCACCTGATGTTAAGTGACTACCGCCGCCCATGATCAACCGCAACACCAGGGGAATTGCAGGTGCGTTGCCGGCCCTTTAGAGAGGAGTAAGCTCTTTTCTTGAAGGTCCCCAGGTCGTATCGGTCCGGAGAAATTGCCGGTGGTAAACTATTCCACAGAGAGGTTGTACGCGGAAAAAAACTCCTTTTGAAACGTACAGTGGTGGACCGCCAAGCATCCAAATGGTGTGGATGGTATCGGGACGTTTGCCGCGTAGTGCGTTCATGAAATTTGGCTGCTGGGATTAATCCGAACAATTCCTTAGAGCACTCCCCATGGTATATGCGAAAGAAAATGCAAAGAGATACAACATCTCCTCGCAGAGCCAGTGAATCGAGCCGATCGGAAAGCAATCGGTCGTCGACGATTCGAGCCGCTCTGCGCTGGATGCGGTCAAGTGGAAGGAGCTGGTACTGGGGCCCCCCAGCCCAGAGATGGGAACAGTATTCCATGTGCGGCCGAACCTGCGCCTTGTAAAGTTGCAGGCGGTGTGCCGGCAAACCTACCTACCTACCTATCTTTAGACATAAATCTGTTCAAAATAAAGGTTTATGCTTATTATTCTTATTTTCAGGTTTTTCGAGAAGGTAACGCTGCACTGGGACGACGTAGAATTACCAGCTTATAAAGACGACCTGGCTAAAATTTTAAAGAAGTAATGGAACCAAAATTAAACACAGAATTTAACAACATACTTATTTTAATACGTGTTTGGTTATATAACAAAATCGAACATTCATGTCATAGAAATAAAACATAATTAATTAGTAAATAGTTAGAGATAAGGTAAATATAGGATTGAAAATAAATGTCGTAAGCTTTAACATCTGTAGAAATAAAGGTAATTGCATAATTTGTATTTTTTATTTATATCCTATATATATATATATATATATATATATATATATATATATATATATATATATATATATATATATATATATACTTCTAATTCTTATCCTAAATATAAAATTTAATTGTTTTATTTAGGATATAAACTAAACGCATAATTAATAATGTTTTTAAAGGTTAGTAGTTAATGTACTGTACTGTAATATATCCATGCTATTGTGTTTCATATGGCGACTGTAAAGAATCGGAGAATCTTTTTACTGGATAGAAGGCATTCCATCTTAAACCTCGATGGTGACAAGGCATCAGCATTTTGAAATATAATTAAAAATAAATGTAGATGTCAATCTAACATTACTCAACCTTATTATACAACAAGGGGTAAATTAAAATATTGTACAACCGACTTCAATATAATTAAAATGAGAACATCATCAATCTATTTGAAGTCAATTTAATACGCGTTATTAAAGATAACTCAAAAACTACCGGTCAGATCATGATGAAATTTATATAAGGTCACACAAGAAGCACCAGCGTCATGTACTGTCAAATTGAATACCTCCTCCTTTTTGAAGTCGGTAAAAAAATGAGGCAACCCATCTACAGAAACAGAAACAGAAACTTTTTTATTCAATATAGATTATAAACAATACTTATTGAAAGACAATTTTTTCATTTACCACTGGTTCGAAAAAAACCCTCTGTTCTGGGAAGAACAATAACAAATAATAGCTTACAATCATGTTTACAATTAACAACACAAGACAAATTAGAAATAGCTTAGTAGCGCTCACCCTTCCCAGGGGTTTTATTAAAATATATTATAAAATACATCATCATCATCATCATCATTACAGCTTTTCACAAGCCCACTGCTGAACATAGGCTTCCCCTAAGGTACGCCACAAAGCACGGTCCTTCCACCTGCATCCAGCGACTTCCTGCACGTCTTACCAGGTCGTCACTCCATCTAGTAGGGGGTCGCCCTGCACTTCGCCCACCGGTACGAGGCTGCCACTCGAGAACCTTTTTTCCGCAACGGTAGTCGGTTCTTCGAGCTATAAAAAAATATTATATATGGCCAGCCCATTGCCACTTCAGATTACTAATCCGTTGGGCTACGTCGGTCACTCTGGTTCTACTGCGGATATCCTCATTTCTAAGTTTATCATGCAGTGAAACCTCAAGCATAGCCCTCTCCATGGCTCGCTGAGCGACTTTAAGCGTCCTCATACTGCCAGCAGTGAAGGACTACGTCTCGGTTTTATAGGTTATCACTGGCAACACGCACTGGTTGTACAATTTAGTTTTCAGGTTTTGAGGTATACCTTACGAAAAGATGTGTCATAAAATACATATTTATTTAAAATATGAAAATAATTTTCATCTGGTACGTTGATTGGTGAAGACCTATCTTAGTATGGTTCTTAGAAAAATGGGTACTGTGGATATCCTTTTGAAATAAAAATAGGCCATATGAAAACATTACAAGAGTTTTTTCTTTACTATTTATTCTGTATACTTTTTCCACTCTCAAGTAATAAGATTATCGTGAATTTTAAATGAATTAATTGATGGTGACGGCTGGTGGCAGCTTGAGCTAGTAGAAAATCGATGATATTATCTCAAGACGTTTAAGCAGACACAATATTCTTGATGTTCATCTTGCTCAACACCCACAACACTTGGCTTGGCCAAGCAGCAGCTTGTCTAGGTCAACAAGCAACGTTTCGGCGAGTTAGTCAGCAGCAGCAGCATCATCAGTAATCAGCAGCGTAAATGTAAGATCTTTCCTTTTTTAACCGTTCCGCATTTAATGGCAACATGCAAAACGTACACGCTAATCAGGTCGAGATTGTAGGAGCTATTCGTAAAATTGGTGTCAATATTATAAAAGATGGGTCAGAGCGTAAAACAATAAATTATTTTAAATGATAACTTGAGGTTTTAGAATCGTACTAGCAAGATTACTATAACTCGGTAAAAGAAATCATGAAGCTAGCCAGCATGTGAAGGTAAAACAACTCAACAAGTGGAACAGCGTGGATTAGGTGAGTCATCTTCGGGAAAATCGGCGTAGCCGGCGTACCTGAGGCTCTCCGCCACGAGTACATCGCGGAGCAACCAGTTAGTTAGATGATATGTTGCACCAAAAAAAAAAATATATATATATATATATATATATATATATATATATATATATATATATATATATAGTCTGTTGCATAAATATAAATAACATTACGGAAAAATGGGAATTCGAAGATTCTTTAAAAACATTATAGTTGCGATGGTCGGCTATAGATTCCTTGCATTGGGAAATTGATCAATAAGTTTATGGATTTGAAGAGAAATCTCAATTCCAAAATGTGGTCCGTCAATCACTGAGAAAACTGTACGCTTAGAATGGATATCCCTACGTTTAACGGCAATTATAAACAATGGATACCATACATAGATATTTTTACGGAAACCGTTCACAACAACCCGTCGCATTCAAACGTTAAAAAAATTCAATTTTTAAAGAGTAAACTCCAAGGGGATCCAAAGCGTTTAATACAGCATTTGAATAATTATTATATTACATCGTTTAGAAAATTATGTAACCTGTTGGGAAATTCTAAATCACAGGTATGAAAACAAGCGACGAATTTTCGTATCTCGCTTTAGCCTATTACTTTGTTTCCCTAATATTCAGCAGCAAGCGGTAAATCAATTTGATTTACCGCTTGCTGCTGAATATTAAAAAATTACATGATACCTCTTTAGTATGCCTGAACGCTATCAAAAACGTAGGTGGAGATATTAGCAATGGGATCCGCTGCTAGTACACATACTGTCACAATCAAATCACATACTGTCAAATTAGATATGAAAACATATGCAGGATATGTAGACTCGCAAAAGAGGCCCAGAGAATCTACCTGTGCTTCAGGAGTTTTTGGACTATTTAGAAAGCAAATTTACAGCACTTGAATTATGTCGACGAAAGCAGAGTAATACCTACATGAAAATTAAACGGTCAGTCTCAACATAAATTCAATTCATCATCGATTAATAATTACAAAAAGCAATTCAATTTTAATCGAAATGCAACGAACAAACTGATTGCTAAATCACATAACCTTACTGGAATCAAATGTTCACTTTGTAATAATGATCGTGGCATTTACAATTGCAAAACATTTTTAGCAATGTCAAATGGAATTAAATTGAAAACCACCAACAAATTGAAACTTTGCCTAAATTGTTTTAAATCCATGTATTTCAACATAAAGGTGCCGCAAATGCTTGGAGAAATGTTGTTACATGATGCGTGTACTTAAGTCCATATCTAATGTACCTACAGATTGCGAAAAAACCTAACGAGTCCGTGACAAACACTTTGCACATGTCACAAAATAATTTAAATGGAGAAATATTACTATCGACAGCTTTGGTGAAAGTTATGGCGTTAGATATAACCTATAAAGTCAAAAGAGCTTTGATAGATCAAGGAACCCAAATTTCGCTCATATCTGAAAATGTCGCACAAACCTTAGGTCTAAAAGGACAGCATCGCGAAGGATTTATATATGACGTCGGGGAAAAGGAAAACATTTGCAAGGGTATATTAAATGACGTGTACATCCATGTTTAATGACTATTTGTTCAACACTAATGTTTATAAAATGGACAACCCAATTAAACATTTGCCAAACCAATCGTTCGCAAAGCCCTTATGGTAATTTATAGAAAACATAAACTTGGCTGATCGTGAGTTTTATAACAGTCGTCCCGTGGACTTACTCTTCGGTGCTGATATTTTTATAGTATGATCATGTTAGGTGGCATTTCAAAGGGCGATCCATCACAGCCTATCGCACAACCAACACAGCTAGGGTGGTTGCTGTGTGGTGGTGCTAAAACATTTCAATGTAATGTTATCACAAACGACATTGAAAACATTCAGAATTTTTGGGAAATACAACAAATAACGGAACATTCAGAGCTATCCTTATAATAACAACATTGTATACAACACTTCGACTACGAAACGTCATGAAAATGGTAGTTATGAGGTCCGTTTACCATTAAGGGGAAATATAATATCAAATGGCTTAGCAAGATCCTTCACACGATTTCGTAAAATTTTCTCGATAGAAAAAAAATCCAAAGTTACCTCCAAAATAAACAATAAACCGCTGTCATTCATAAAATACTTTAAATAAGATCATGAAACTTTGCATACTAACTGAACTAACTATAAAGCAGTGCTTATGTTATTTACTTTTTTAAAATACCATTATTTTCACTGTAAAAAGAAATTACCTAAACTATCGGCGTCTTGAGCTTGATTCCTGTCGCGCCGTTAGTATCGCTTAGGCTTTTGAAGGGAGAAGTTGTGTCGCTTACGATCAGAATATACATTACGCAACAGTACGACGTAAAATTAAAATGGGAAATAACCGTGATAAAAATAAGAAGCGGCTGGCTTGGCCTTAAGAAACAGGCATAAATATGATAAACCTAATGAAATAATTGTCTAACGACCTTTCTACTTACAGTATTAGTGATTACAAACATATCGGTACATAGCATACGACGCGCGGGGAAGTGGGGGCGAAATTAGAATTTGAGCTGACTTACTCTATCCTCTTAAGACCAGAAATTAAAGCAAAATTGGGATCAACGAAATCAATGGTAATTGCACAATTTCGGAATTTAGAAAGAAAACTTGGAAAACATGATAATTTCGCGGAAAATGTAAAGCCTTTATTAAAGAATATGCACAATTTAATCATATGAAACAATCGGACGGTCCTATGATGTCGGAGTGTAATCTAACTCACTACGGTGTAGTGCGTGTCGAGTCAATGACCACAAGCCTCCGCGTCGTTTTTAACGCATCAGCAAAAACTTCGAGTGGGTAGTTTTAATGACTGAAGGGCCTAATTTAAAACAAGATTTACAGTGCTTGTTATTGAAATGGCGTCAATATAAATATGCTTTCACCGCAGACAAAATGTATCGACAGATTAACAAGAACAACCTCTGCAATCTTATCAACTTGCCACCGTTACATAAGGCACAAAGGCGGCACCATTGTTAGCAATGATAAGGTTAAAACAGCTAGCAGAAGACGAACAGGCTTCCTACCCAGAAGCATCAACGGTTTGGTATTAAAAAAAAAAAAATTTATGGAGTTTAGTCATAGAGCCACAGTTTAAAGGGAGAAGTGGTTAAAGACAAACAACAAGGAAAAAAAAAAAAAAAAAAAAAAAAAAAAAAAGAAATAGTGACGCATCAGAAGGTAAGCAACATCAACCACTTACATTGGGGGAAACCAATAACTTATCGATTATTTAAAAATCATTGATTTTCATACCGTGATTTCTTCACGTCGTCCTTACCGAAGAACCACCAGCCCAGTGAGATTTCGTCGAGGTAGGCCCAGCAAACTGTTCTGGTCACTGTCCACTCCATGAAGCCATTATATTTCCCGCCGATTGTGATACCTTGAACTTCTTAGGCGTTGCTGCGCCTTTTTTATGCCACTGCATGGAATCCTGCTTTGGATCAGATTTGGTCAGGTTAACAAATTCTCCCTCACCTCTCTAACCCTTCCATTCCGCAAATTTTGTGACTCGGTCTCGTATATGCCTATTGAAGGAGATACATGGTAATGACTATCAAATCCGATCACGGTTATCATGAACGGCGTAGTAATGATGCTATAAAAAGGCTATTTCGAGCACAGAAAAGAAACTTCAAAACTCAACTGCGAGTGGACAGCGACCAGAACAGTTTGCTGGGCCTACCTCGACGAAATCTCACCGGGCTGGTCGTTCTTCGGTAAGGACGACGTGAAGAAATCATGGTATAAAAATCAATGATTTTCAAATAATCGGTATGTTATTGGTTTCCCCCAATG
Organism: Parnassius apollo; assembly: GCA_907164705.1. Lineage (NCBI taxonomy): Eukaryota > Metazoa > Arthropoda > Insecta > Lepidoptera > Papilionidae > Parnassius > Parnassius apollo. Next base: position 4,404,836 of record CAJQZP010000444.1, read on the forward strand.
TAAGTGGTTGCTGTGGCTCATAGACATGCACATCTATCCTCGATTACGAATCAAAATGCAGATGCGTTGTCATCCGAGAGGGCTAAGATGGAATGCCTCGTTTCCAGTAAAAAGGGTCTCCGAATACGAAACACGGCAGCATTAATCTACTATTTGACGCTGGTATTCTGTGAGAGCGTGGTCCTTCCCCGTTCGAGCCGACCCATTCGTGCTACAACTATAATACTAATATAACTGCAGCATGACTCTAGCACGTATGAACCAATCTACCAATTTGACGGAAGGTCCAGGTATAGCCTGCAGGGTCAATATTTTTTAAATTAACTTTGAGATTCAATTTGACATTATATACATTTTACTTTATTTACATTAATCATAGTACATTACTACTAGTGAAATGTATGAAAATGTACTTTTTTTCTTGCACTGGCATAATATCAGGAACGCACTATCGGCGGTCGCGCTGAAACAGGCGGATTATAAAAGGCAAAATCAAATTAAACAAATGTTTTCATTTTATTCATTTATTTTATTCATTACAGAATAAGTTTGACTAGCGAAGCGAAAATTGAATAGGCGTGGGTAACCAGTACCATATCATTTTATATTAGTACACAGTAATTAATATTAGTTTCGTTTACCCTTAGTTTTACCCGAATACGGCATAGCCAAAAGGAGGTTTATGGATTTAGCAAGGTATGCATGTTCACACATATGATAATTATGTTCCATTAACTCAGATCTCCTTTAGTATATACTCGTCGTATTTTGACAAACGAGCTATTATTGAGCGGGTTATAGATTACACACACATATGACATAAATCCAACATGTTGACATATTGTAAAGAAAAGCTCTAACATAGAAATTAACACAGTTTTGTACATAAAGATAGGTGAAGTAGGTACATTCCAAAAATATATAGATTACATTTAAGGATTTTTTAAATTAAAGTCTAATATGGCTAAACGCTTTTCTATAAATGGTCTTTGTCTAAGGCTTGTAACACGTTACATTATTAAATTTAATTTACTAAATATTTATAATAATAAATGAACAAATAATTAAGTAATGACAAACTAAAACAAAAATATACATTAATAAGTGTTTTGGTATTTAACACGAGTATAATACGAAATTACGTACTTATTATATGTATTTGTATCTCATGAATTTCCAAAAATAAAAGAACTTCGCACGTACCTGCCCCTAACGATCCCTAACCTGTCAGAGATAGTGTGTAGTACATAAGAATAGAAAGAAGAAAGGGTAGAACTCGAAATCAATTTTAATAGCATAAATAATATGAAGTTCGTCGACTTTGGTGTTAGATAAATTTCGTTACACCCGGTGGTGCACCTTATTATTTTGCTAATATTTCATTTTATACTGTTTGTTAAATAAATGTTAATTAACAAACAGTATAAAATAACAAAAGTTCTAAGAATAAAATAGTTAGGGAGCAATGAACTTTTCACTACGGCGCTTTCTTTTTAAAATGCCAAAATATCCTACAGGTGTACGTCGCACACAGCGACGTTTGATGTCGCGGCGGCGCCTTTGACAAAATACGGCACGTGCAGAGGCGAGGCGCGACGCAAAGGCGACCGTGTCTAAGCGAACATTCTATACAAATCACAGTGCCATGCCACACGGTGCGATGCGACGTGTTTGCGATTCGATATGACGCATGCGCAAAGGATAAGGGGATGGATGATGCGGTACGACGCCGGAGAGGCATCGCGTTTGTCATTAGCGTTTCGACGTTGCGTTGACTTAGTAAGCGGCGCTGTGTTGTAACAAACGCGTGACGCAACGCACGTGTTGCTCACTCTTACAATACGCGTGTGATTGTGACCGACATATTATGGATTACAGTATGGTCATTATTAATACCTACACCGAATGTTTACGTTTTTGCATTACACAGTATTATTGCTATTAACACTCCGTTACACGCGCGGGGCACAGGCGTGCCCCAGCTGCATATTTTTGTCTGTAAATCACAAAACTTAACAGCCAGGATTTTGATTTTTTAAGTAGCTGTTGCATATATCTTCGCGTGAGCGTCAGTGACGCGTCGACTGTGCCGGCGCTCGGACGTGCTCTGTGTAAGTGTTTATGCATCTTTGGGGCACGCCTGTGCCCCACGCGTGTAATTACGTAACTAGTGGTACGCGGCTTATTTGGTATTTATTATGTTTTTTTTATTATTTTCAAGATAATTATGTTAAAAATCTGTGTAAATTTGTTAAATTCATATTACTGTTTTTATTTTTCTTTATTGGTGGTATGATTTTCGTAATTAAATTGGACATTTTTCTTGTTTTAGGTATTTTATCTTGTAAAGTTTGTCTGATTATCTGCTAAGATGGATGCACAGTCACAACGTGTAGCTAGATGGTTGGAAGAGACGGACGAAGAGGAGGAGAATGATTTGGAGGACCTGCCGAGTAGCGAAGATGAAGAAGATTGTTGTTTAGAAGAAAGACACGATTCTGAGTCGGAGCAAGAAAGCGATGTAGGGGAACAGATAATCCCAGATACTCCATCTGCATTGCAGCCGTTATCAGAGTCAAGCTCAGACGAGGATGTTCCATTGGCCAATTTAAGGATTTACAAATCTAAGTCAGGTCTTGAATGGCAGGCCACACCATACAGAACTAGCGTCCGATCCCAAGCGTCGAACATTCGTAGTCGTATTTGTGGCCCCAAAAATGACGCTTCAGCTTGCAAAACTACAATCTCTTGTTTTGAATTATATTTTAATGAGGAGACAATAGATATTATTACAAGATGTACAAATATATATATCGACAAAATAAAAACAAAATACCAAAGACAAAGAGATGCCAAGAATACAGACTATACTGAAATCAGGGCAATGATTGGGATGTTACTCATGATGGGTGTAGAAAAAAGTGGTCGAAGAATACTGAAAGATTTTTGGGACAATAGGTTTGGAACTGCAGTGGAGGCTATTTATCTCACAATGTCTCAAAATCGATTTGCCTTTTTGCTAAAGTGCATTCGATTTGATGACATCCATACAAGAGATTCCAGAAAGGAAATTGATAAACTCGCTCCTATCAGACAAATTTTTGACATTTTTGTATCGAACCTACAAAAGTATTATACACCGAGTGAGTATCTCACTCTAGATGAGCAACTTGTGGCATTTAGAGGACGTTGTGGTTTCCGGATGTTTATTCCCAACAAACCAGACAAGTATGGTCTTAAACTTTTTGCCTTAGTAGATGTTACGTTTCCTTATGCATACAACTTAGAAATTTATGCCGGTGCTCAACCTCCTGGACCTTTTCAGGTCTCCAACAAAGTGAAAGACATTGTTCACAGAATGTTAAAGCCTCTCGAAGGTATGGGAAGCAATGTGACCATGGACAACTGGTTTACCAGTATACCGTTGTTGATGGAACTAGAAATGAAGAAGATTACTGCTATTGGGACACTGAAATCTAACAAACCTGACATTCCACTCAATTTCAAATCATCCAAAGGTAGACCCATCAACGACTCCTTATTTGGTTTCCAAAAGAAATGCACTTTAGTGTCTTACGTACCAAAACCAAAAAAAGTAGTTTTAGTGGCATCAACCATGCACAATGATGGTACGATTGATCTTTCTACCGCTGAGAAAAGAAAACCTGAAATAATTACTGAGTACAACACGACAAAATGTGGTGTTGACGTTTTAGATAAAATGTGCAAGCATTTCAGTGTAGCACGAAATAGTAGACGTTGGCACCTCACCCGATTTTTTGACATGGTAAATATCGCTGGCATCAATGGCATGATAATTGACACAATGGTCAATCACAATTACCAGCGCAAATCTCGACGCGACTACTTACGTTCGGTGGCTATAGAACTTATAAAGGCTCAAATGCGACAGAGACTTATGACTAAAAACTTACCTCGGACTATCAAGGAGAAGATCATGATGTTTTTAGAAGTAAAAGAGAGTAATTTAGTGCCTGAAGATGAAGTTATACCAAAAAAGAGAACCAAAACAGCCAGATGTTACGACTGCGGAAGAGCCAAAGATAGATCGACCAGAACATTTTGCCAGAAGTGTCAGAAGCCTGTGTGCAATGACCATAAATATCCTGTATGCCTTGGTTGTTATAATAAATATGTAACCGAGCCCAAAGAATAGTCGGATTATGTCAAAAATCTTAATTATAAGTATAAGTGCCATTTTTCTTTAGTTTTATCAGTATGAAGCCAAATACTTTTTATTTTTTGTTTTAGTACAGAAGTGTCTATTTTTTTGTTGTTTTTTGATAAGTCAATAAAGGCTGATTATATATAAAAACTATAATATTTTATTTCTATTCCTATGTTACTAAAAAATCACAATATTTTGGGCCACAATTGTGCCCCGCGCGTGGAATCGTGTCACTATTTTAAGCGCGTGTACTGGAGTGTTAATCTTGTGTGAGCAAGAGAGGAATTTAAACCTAATTCGCACACTATATAGAAACACGTCAAGAGTCACTAACCCCGTACTAATTTCAGTAACGCCCATCAAAAAGGAATAAACAAGACAACGATAACAACAGTCATACTGTAGAGTAATTATTAGCAAGTTTATTTTTATTACTTTATATTTTTTTATAATCTACACCGCCGTCTTGTTAAATACCTTTTAAGTGTGCGTTATTTGTAGTATCGTAACGTTATTATGTTTTTCAAATATTGGATTTTTTTTAATAATTACTTAATTATGACCAAATTCAAGAAATCTATCTACTTAATATCAAGCTAAGAAATGTAATATTTCGTAAAACTACATTTATTTATTATCTCATATAATTAAATATTTTAATTACGACAATTACAACAGAGAATATAAATGTTATATAATCACAGTTTGTCTTTGGAAAACTACGGCTACTCGTAAAAAAAGTATAATGTTATCAATATTTTAGTAAAATCATCGCACGAATTTCAGTACAGTATTTTTATAATGATATTTAACCGGAGATTCAAATAGGCTTTATAAAATGCTGGATTCATTCCTTACTTTTACTCTAAGAACAATGAATTGAAGTTTCTATAATATAGTATATGTATATGACGATATGACACAAATAATAGTGTAGTGGTGGTTGAGAAAATTCACTACCCCAAATCCTCCCGTGGGTGTCGTAAGAGGCGAAAGAGGGAGACGGACAGGAGATGGGAAGCAGCATCTTTCTGATAACAACAATTTTACAATAAAAAAACTGCAGGTGCCAACCTGCTTGCAAAGCGTGGAAACTATGGCAAACATCCCCCATGAGCAACGCTACAAACAAAAGACCCCCCGTCCCCGGCGGCCCCGCTGTTCTTGGCTACGGTAGCGACCATAGTTATTACTTAATCTTATCATTAACCTGAACAAATCCAGTTTTTTTGATCATAAACCTAGACTGATTTCATTTTAATAAAAATAAACTTTACTTAACCCAAGCTTAAATTTTATCATTTACCTAAACAATGTTTTTTGACCAAAAAATTTAATTTTGGTCTAAAAACTGGATTTGTTCAAGTTAACGATAAGATTAAGTAATAACTATGTATTCTTTCGATTCTTGATTAAAAGCCTGGGTTTTTGATCAAAATCATGATTTTATCATAAATATGCGACATATACAAACATATTCCTCTGTTTTCTCACTGGATAATGAAGCATAGCATAAACACTCACGCCTGTCATCCAGAGGGGTAGGCAGAGACCACGGACTTCCATTTGACACGATCCTTACATACCTCTTTCGCCTCCTTTACATCCATATATCTACGCATACATGCTCGTCGGTTAAGGGTACTTTTAACGTGGCCCATTTTCAAAATATCGCCAACTTGGTCAATAAACTTTTTTCTAGGGCGTCCCTTCCCGACTCTGCCGTTCACATCTGCCATATAAATTTGTTTTGTCACTCTTTCCTCATTCATTCTTTCTACATGACCAAACCACCGAAGCATTCCTTTCCTAATCCTGGTCACGTCATCTTGCATACCACATTTATCTCTTATCATGCAATTTCTCACCCTGTCATTCAGATTCAACCCTAGCATATTCCTTAAAGACCGCATTTTTACAGCATTTATTCTACTTTCGTGCTTCTTCTGCCACACCCAGCTTTCACCACCATACATTAAAGTAGGGACTAACACAGCATTATGAATTACCATACGTGCCTTTTTTTGATACATTCTGGTTCTTCACAATAGAGTGTAGTGCCCCATTCACTCTATTCCCTGCATTTACTCGTCGTTCTATATCCTTATCATATCTACCATCCCTGCTAAATACACATCCCAAATACACAAACTCATCCACTTGCTCAATTAACTCTCCTTCTATTCTTATTTCACATACCGTTTTGCTTTCCTCTCTTTTAAAAACCATCACTTTCGTCTTACTTGCGTTCACTTTCATTCCCCTTTCTTTTAATGCCCAGTTCATTAATGTAACCATCATTTGCAACTCAGCCGCCGATGACGCAAATATGACTTGATCATCGGCATACAGAAGGCATTTGACGGTTAACTCGCCCATTCTTAACCCACATTCTTCATCTTTCAAAGTTTACAAATACCTCTCCATAAATAGGTTGAACAGCCAAGGGGAAGCCACACAGCACTGTCTGACACCCTTTCGGATGCCAAACCAGTCCGAGTAGACCCCATTGATCCTGACACAAGCACTAGAATCCCTATAAAGAGACCTCAATGCCTGTATCAAATCAGCGCTCAACCCATATGAGTTCAGTGTTTACCATAACACATTCCTGTCCACTCTGTCATAAGCCTTTTCCAAGTCCATGAACGCACAAAAAACTTTCTGGTTTTTAGCCAAAAACTTCTCCGCAATCATGCGCATGGAAAAGACTTGATCTGTACACCCCATTCCCTTTCTAAAACCCGCTTGCACATCCCAAATTTTTCCATCAGTTTCTTTCATAACTCTTTCAATTAACACCTTAGCATACAGTTTACCCACAATACTAAGCAAGCTGATACCACGGTAGTTTTTGCAGTCCTGCTGTGACCCTTTTCATATATAATGACACTAAGCAAATATTTTTTACGAGGCGATCTCTATTTGCCACTGCCATGTTCCTCCAGTTTGTTTCTTCAAATAATAATAATGACGTAGCTTTAGCAAAATTGTGGCCTCGATTTTAAGACCGCACTAAAATTTATTTTATTCATATAACGTTTTAAATAATAAGTAACTTTAACGTTGCAAAGGGAATTATAAAAAATGCGCTTTAGCAATCCAGTTTTGAAAATAGTCTTAGCAAGTATGTATAGATTATATAAATACAAAAAATGGGACACCTGTATACAACTATGAAATTTTTTTTGATAAATACTACGCACAAATAACAGAAATATATAAATTATAAAAGGATTAAACAATCACTGTTAAGTATGCTAATGCGAATTCACACTGTAATCTGTTTGGACATTTATCGTTAATTAATTTAATAAGTTGTTATAAAAATGTACACATTTGTGTAAAACGATTCGGATAAAACATTAAAAAAAAAAACAATTCGGGGTTTACAATATTGGCAAAGAAACTGGTATGCAATAATTGATTCATAACTGTCTATGGTAATTATAACAATTTATTTTAATTATAATCCATAATATAATAACACAACATTACTATAATACTAATGATAATTATCTTTATTTCCTTAACAAGTTAAAAATGTTTAAATTCTAGTGATTAAAAAGGAACAAATGAAGTACTTTTTTAAAACAAGAAAACTAATATGTGTGTGTAGTTGGTACATTCAAATTAATTTATATAATACAATATTATAATTTATCTATCTATGTAAGATCATACATTTTGTAGTTTAGAACTCATTTACCTATCTTATTTATATTATTATGGTCTCATCACAAATTGTTTATTACAACTCCACAACACTATATTGTAATAATCTAAGCTATATTAATAAAATGTTAATCTCTTAGACGTCTTAGCACATCAGTGCCTATCCTAACATTATGTATCCTACACCAATCAAAAATAAATACAACAGTATCACTAACGTTACGTGTAACGGACGTAACTGTGAGGTTCACTTGGTATGCTGTAATTACTACGCCGGGGAACGTAAGCGTTATTCTGATATTAGTCATTTATAAAAAAAATTAATAACACTTAAAGTCGAACTTAATTCGATAGGCATGTATGCTTTATATTGAAATTAATATTTTCTTATTATTAATTTATTTTCATTGACAATCAATGACAAGAAATTATTTAAGTACTAACTAGTGCTAAAGGAATCATCTATGTATTTCTTAACTTAAAATTTAAATTTAATCGAATGATTTTTTTATTGCAACGAATTTCTGTACGATATCCTTTTCGAATAACGTTAACCATCTTCTAATACGAGCATATTACTACAAAAATGAACACTAATGGTTTTTATAAAAATGTTTTAACACTGTAATTTGAATATCGATACCTCAGTTGTCATTCTTACGAACTACTGAAGTCTCTCAGTTATATTCAATTTATAAAATATACTAAATAATACTAATATTAATTATTTATTATTATTATTTGGGGTATCTATATAGTTTTCTCATCTGGTTGGGTTGTATAAATATATAATTATAAATGAAAATGAAAAGATAAATAAACATAAATATCAATAAAATAAAATAAATACAAAAAATACATAAATAAATAAAAGCCCAACCAGATGTAAGCCCTCGGCATCGAGCGGCATGGATGCGGGCGGTATCGAGGAGCCTTCTGCATTTGAGCCCGGAGCGGTCTCGCGGATGTATCTCCGATAGTTGTTGATCTTAATAACCTGATTCTGTATTGCACACACAAAATCCTCGGTTTACCCGAAGAGGTCACCTAAACGTAACCAGTGGAGGGAGGCGACTGTATCTACAAAGGGCTTATGTAGAGTCCTGTAGTACCTCCCGTGGTGCTCCTTCTTCTTCCGTACGGTCTCCCGGTCGGAAATGCTATATACTGCTGGGTCCTGCCAATGCTCGTTGACCAAGGATGGAGGGATAAGCTCTTTATCACAAGAAATGACGTCATTATAGAATCGATCATCCGATCTCGCCAGGAAGTAATGACGGAGACTGCAAACTTTGCGATTATGCACGGTGAACGCGCTCAAAAACCAAGCCCACCATAATTTCGCGGCAAGTACAGCCTCATTATCGACGATCTCGGATGATGCATCCTATGGGAGGTCTGATAGTGCGGACTTTTCTATCCAGGGCTTTGAGTTCAGTCTGAGTCACCTGATGAGTATGCCTAAGGTATACATGAGGACAGGCGTGACCCAACTGTTATATGTGTGTATCTTATTCACTCCCGGAGCCCTCCAGTAAAGAGGACTCAGACAGTCGCCCTGGAATATATCACTTCTCATCCTTATGCGGCTTTCCGCAGCCGTCATCCGCTCACCCAGATGACAAAGGATCGTAATCCATTGCCCCATACACTGCTCGAGGAAGTTTCTAACTGTACAGTCAATCTTGTACAGCTCGAGGATCCTCATTAGCCATGTATGGAGCACCGAGTCAAATGCCTTTCTGTAGTCTATCCAGGCGGCGGAGAAGTTCCGACGGTTGCGTTTCAACATTTTGCCAATTACCGCGTCAATGAGGAGTGGTCCTTGGTTCCATGACCACCGCCCCGACATCCATTCTGAGCGCGCAACATCACCTGATTTGAATCCAGGTGACGAGTGATTCTCGCGCTCAAAATGGATGTTAGTGTCTTGTATATGGTCTTTAGACACGTGATGGGGTTATTATTAGTCGGTATTAGCTTGGGTCTGTGGTACCCTGGTCCTTAGGAACCAAATGAGCGACCCCAGTAGTGAAGAGGCTCGGGAGCGACTTCTGGTTGAGAGCCTCTTGAAACTGTCCGGCGAGCACAGCGTAACACACCAGGAACCCCTTCAACCAGTAGTGATGCAGCCCATCAAGCCCCGGACTTTTCCAGTTCGGGGCCCTACGGACCGCCTCAAGTACATCATCCGGCGTTATGATGACGGGGTCCATGGGCGTAATATCCGCACACTGACTCGCCACAACTTCCGTCCAAGGGCCCTCGTGGTTTACGGGCTCTGACTACAGGCCGCGCCAGAATGCGACAGTGTCGGCCTGATTCGATGCTGGGTCCGTTCCGCTTATCATGGGTCGCTAAAATGATTTATAGAGCCTCTTATGATCACTCAGGAAGAGACGATTCTGGTTGAACCGTGTCGACCTCTCGGTATATCGCCGAATCCGCTTTCCCCAAGTAGCGATTCTCTGCTTCAGCTCGTCTATGCGCTCCGTCAGTCTTTGTATTATATCCGGCTGGGACAAACTAACATTTGTCCAAGCAAACTCCATCCTGACGATGCGCACAATCCTTGGCCTGGTATTGCCTGACTTGAAGCATATCAGTCTGCCGATGAGAGCTCTAGCCCTTGCGATACGTTCTTCAATTCTTATTCTCCAGACGGGGATAGCGGTCCGAAACCGAACGCGGTCTGCCAGGTTTTGCTCGGTGACGGTTACAGATGGCTCCAGCTCAGCAAAAAGTCGATGCATCCTTGCCCGATATGCAAAACCTTCAATTTCTCGCCCTCTCGCCCTAAAATAAGCCCCCAATGCGTTGCTGTTCATCTAGGTTGTCCAACGCATGCGGCGTACTCCACCAGTGGCGGGTGCCGATTGCTGGGCCCGCGAAGACCCTGCCAACACCAAGCCAGCTGGTGGGGATGATGGATGCGAGGGGCTGCTGAGTAGTCGTACAGCACCTCGCACTCGGCTGGCGCCTTCAGCGTCAGCTCCAGACGTGCCCTGGGGACCTCCAGGCAGCGGCTCTTTACGCGTTTTTTTAAATTCTATCATCCATTTTTGTTGGCGTCATTTAAGGGGAGACGCCCAGACTCGGCGCCGTTTCATGGTGAGACCATGTAATGGGCCTTTGCACCTTAAATTTTTGCCGAGACACGGCACTAACACCTCTTGGCAAGGTGACTGACTGCGATGACGTAGCGGTATTGTCACATAACCGTTACGTCAGCGGGAGTTGGGGTCGTCACTTCCCTAAGCCTTATTATTATTATTAATAATAAATAATATTATAAATAAACTGTAATCAATATAATTGCCAGATAGTAACTAAGGAGACAAGATAATACCCAACGTGAAAGGGAAAAGCTTTTACTACGAAAAATATGAAACTAGGTTAGTACATATTGATAGCTAATCTGTTATAATACGATAGTCTTCAAAGTAAAAATTAATTTGTAATATGTTCTAAAATCATCCTTACCTCAGAAAGATATTTGCGTAAGACACAATTATATTTTAATGTTGTTGTTGTATTATGAATAAATGACTGTATCGTATGAAAATAGCTAAGAACAACGTAAAATAAAATAAAAATATACAAAGATACTATTTTGCAACAAAAAACGGTGTAATATTATTGTTTGTAAAACAAACATATTTGCATTTAAAATAATACTTTGAAGACCATCAATCAGGAAGGACGTTTTAATCTCTCTGAGTTCAAATACAAAAAGGCATAACACACAAACTAGCTATTTTTGATATCTTTATTTTAGAGGAAAGATAACTTAACAACCATGCGCTTTGATATGAGATCATTAATTAAATTTTAATATAATATATAAAATAATTATTTATGTTTTAGGCCTGCTTCGTTATACTAACAACTTATTAACGGCAATTTTTGTTTGATTCATTGACAATTAAGTCTTATACGGAAAATAAAAGAAAAACCTTCACAACATAGTGTCAAGAATAATTCACGAGAACTCATTATAACTCACATAATTTGAAAATATTATTTAATCGAAACACCAATGATTTATTTAACCTCAATAATGTTATATACATTTTTATTAAACGAATATAGTTTATTTAAAATAAAAGTAGTTTATTGAAGGCCAGTGAGAGTTTCATAGGATTTACGATTGCGAGTTATGTATGGTTTCGTTCCGTTATTTGGTTCTATATTTGCCATACCGAGCCTTGATGTTTCTTTAAGAAGGTTAACAAAATTGCGATATTTAGGTAATTCGCCTAACTGTTTGAGATTAATCTTTACAGTAGGTTTTTTATACTTCACGGTCTTAGTATGCCAGACGAGAATCTTAGTACAGTTGTCTGCAAGAGGTTCAATATCTTCCATTTGTAAACCTAAGCTAACCAAAAATTTATCCTCCTCGTGACCGGCGATGTAGGGCATGGTAGCAGTCGGCTTTAAGAACTCAATGTTGACAGCGAAACCAGCCATATCGACTGGAAATGTCCTTGAACCCGGCCAAGAGTCAAAAAATCCAGCTACCTGTAAATAGCAATAAAAACATTCGCTGTGAGTAAATTAGATGTAATAGCTAATTAAGCGCAGCGGCTAGAAGATATCCTACCAACATCTTGTCTATATCTTACTTCACTCATCTTTTATCTATGAACAACGGTCGCCCGCGACTTAGTCAGTGTACAGTGCTGCATGGATCTTTTGGCACGTGGCTATAATCGGAACTAAACGCCGTCATTGCCGCCATCTTGCAAAACGTCAGTTTAGACAGCCGGCTCAAGTCGTTGTTGTATACCGTTATTTATTGCTTTTAGTGCCGTTTTTAAATCTCAAAATATGCCGAAATTGATAGAGGTACTAGAGAAGTGGTGCTAAATGTGAAGAGATTTTTTATGAAGGAAAAGCAATCTAGCGCCCCTGTTATTCCATTTGAAAGAGTAAATGAGCGCGTTGCAGCTGCTACAGGCAAGTGATGCCATACATAGTATTCTTAGTTTGCTCGTTTTATTTACCAAGGATAGTGGTCATATTTTGTAGGCATATTATGAGATATATTTTTCAGGTATATCTTTACGAACAGTTGCAAGAATTACAAATGAAGGGAAATTAGCTGAAGAATCGTCAAGTAAAATAGTAACACCGGGGAAAAAAAGAAAAACAAGGAAGGATAAAATTGTTATGGACAATTTTGATATTGGTGTTCTTAGACGAAAGATCCATGAGTTTTATTCTTGTAAAAAAAGAAATACCAACAGTGAATAAGTTGCTTCGTCTACTTAAAGAAGAGATTGGATTCACTGGCAGTAGAGAAATTCTCAGACAGCACATAAAAAACATTGGTTTTCGATATAAAAAAACTAAAAGCAATAGAAAAGTACTGATGGAACTTAACGATATAACTGCTTGGCGCGCTCTTTATCTTCAGGTAGGTACATTTATTTTCTATTCATAATGTATTTTAAATTAAAGTGACACACTTATTCATGAGTAACATAGAATTATTTTATTTCAGACTATAAAGCGTAATGACGAGACAGAAAAATTACCAATTGTTTACTTAGATGAGACATATAATTACTCCGGTCATACAGCTGGTAAATGTTGGCAGGATGATGATGAAGGTATTGTTTAGTTAACTATCTCATAATATTTATAGTCTAGTTAATTAGTGTTATTTGCATTTGTTAATGTACAAACGATTGATTTCAGATGGAGTATTAAAGCCTGTCTCCAAAGGACAAAGATTTATTATTGTCCATGCCGGAGGTAATGAAGGTTTTGTAGAGAATGCATGTTTGGTGTTCAAGTCACAAACAAAAAGTGGTGATTACCATGATGATATGAATCACACAAATTTTAAAAAATGGGTTGCAGAAAAGTTAGCTCCCAATTTGACAAAACCCAGTTTAATTATAATGGACAACGCTCCATATCACAACACACGCATCAACAAACTCCCAAACACAACTACCAGAAAACCAGAAATAATTGAGTGGTTACAGAATAACAATATTGTATATTCAGAAGAATACACAAGACCACAATTGTTGGAAATTGTCAATAGATATAAGCCCGAACCAGTGTATGCTGTTGATGCTATTTTAAAAGGACTGGGTCACAAGGTAATCATGACTTAAATACTAAATCTACTAGTAAAGTGACTTCATAAATTGTTATTTTTTATTAAAATAAATGACTATGGGTTTATTTAAAATTGCTTATTTTCTTTTTCAGAAATCGCGTTTACCACCGTATCATTGTGACCTCAATCCTATTGAAATGATCTGGGCATCAATGAAACGCAAAGTAGCTGAGGTAAATATTGGCAAACCAGCCAATGAAATGCCAGAAATGGTACAAGAAGCTTTTAATTCCATTCCCGTCGAAGAATGGCGCAATCATTGTGCCCACGTCAAGAAACTTGAAGAAGAATACAAAAGTAAAGATGGATATTTGGATGCACCTTTCATCGTGGAATTATGCTCTGAGAGTGAAGAAAGCAGTGATGACGATTCTCAAGATGAAAGTGATGAAGAATTTAATAGCATTGAACCTCTCGCCATAGTTCATGCAGAACATAATTATAGTAAAAAAATTTGAAATATTGTTTTTTATTTCGTTTACTATTGCATTAAAGTTTTCATGTTATAAATTCTGTCATCCAAATATTTCCTTCTTTTAATTTATACTACTAAGGTTGCTACCTTAACTAAGCATAATGCCTGCCTTATGGTAAGCCTGAGCCTGCAAAAACCATTTTACAACCTAGTTATATAACCCAACTAGCTTTCGCCATAACATCATTCCCAACGTGTATGCAAAATTTCATGATGATCGGTTCAGTAGATAGGGCGTGAAAGCGTAACAAACAAACAAGCAAACTCACTTTCGCATTTATAATATTAGTTGGGATACTGCCAAGCCCCATACTCCATAATTAAGACGAATTCCATAAAACAAAGGATTTTTTTTAGCTGGTAACCATTAGTGAACACCCACGCCCTCATGTCAATGTCATGCAAGTGCCAAATGATCCTTGTGGGACTATACAGTTTCTGATTTCCTATGAGATTATGAAATTTTCTTGCTGCAAAAGGCCTACCCATATATAGGCTATAGATATAAAGCTTAAACAAGTTGATGATGTAGAGATGTTATGTTATCCCGTCGAGTTTAAATAATCCATAAAGGCCAAAGTAATCACCGGATGTGCTCAAAGTGAAACAGTATTCGTACAACGAATACTTAATACTATCAGAATACCCGTTTGACACATTCCAAGCTAATTCCATGCGGATCCACAAAATATTGTGCATCTTTAGACACTTTTTTGATTCCTTATTTTTGGCCTACATTATAGTAAATAATATTTTAATTAATGTTTGTTTTTATTTAAGGACCTATTTGTATATAACATTTGTGGCACAGCTCTTGTTAAAACGGTTGCTGATTTACAGACTTTATTCGTAATAACTGTTCGTTACTTACCTTCCCATTTTTGACGACTGGTGATGATATTCCATAACCACCAATGAGGCCCACAGGGAACATAGACACTTTTTTTGTATTTCTTATCTCTTCAAAAAGTTGCAAGTCCACGGTATTATCATCATCGCCAAAGTAAAGTATGCCTTCTCCGACATTCTCTTGGAGCCAGGTAAGTGCAGCACGGCGGTTGGATACGCCACGAGGGAAGTTAGTACCTTTGTAAATGAAGGGCTTTGGACTAGAGATATGGGTAAAAGGTAAATTGGTACGTCTGAAATCATAGAAATAAGATTATCGAAAAGTGTTTTAAATGTGGAGGTCACATAGTTATAGTTTTACAAGTGTGCGATAAAGTACAAGCGCTAAACGAATACGACATATCTAATATAACAACTACCGTGTTTGTGGCAACAAGAGTAAAAGACTGTTACAGAATTTCGAAAACATGCAACTTTTATTTTTTTTATTTTTCTGACAACCAAGCATGCACGACTTATCTTTTCACCCGATTCCGGGTTGAATTCGAGTTTTGGGACACCCTGTATAATATTTTTTTATAGTATAGGGTGACAAACGAGCACAAAGTCCACCTGATGGTAAGTGGTTGCTGCGGCCCATATATATCTACATCTATTCTCGATTACGAATCAAAATGCAGATGCGTTGTCACCCGTGAGAACTAAGATGGAATGCCTCATTTCCAGTAAAAAGATCTCCGATACACTCGCCATGGGAAACACAGCAGCATTAAGCTACTATTTTACGCTGGTATTTTGTGAGAGCGTGGTCCTTCCCCAGTCGAGCCGACCCATTCGTGCTACAACTGTACTTCTGATATAACTGTAGCATGGCCTCTACCATGTATCAAATTTATGCATAAAAAAGAAGTTAGATACCTGAGAATGTTCAAAACCAATTCAGAACAAATTGGTTGATCATCAGCAATGATCCAATGAAGCCGAGGTACATGCATTAAAGTATGTGCCAGTCTTGTTAGTTCTGGAGCCTGTTCCGGTCTTGGGTATGTTGGCGTCACATAGTATATCATTTTCAAATTGGTGCTATTGCTTATGTGGGGTCGATCATCAGCATAGTTTACAAAGCATAATTTATTTTTCACAGCCAATGGAATACTCTTTGAGTCAACATTTTCAAAACTGAAAAAAATTAAAAGGACTTACAATCACCTATATTTTAAATTTAACCTGAACACTTAATATAGTCAAGAATTTTAACAACGTAAATAATCATTACAGCACAAATATGTTAAAAATGTAATCATTTGTGACAATGTCATTTTATAATTTCAATAAATACATTGTACAAAATTTGTGAAGAAATATGATGTCAGTCATATAAGGGCTATAGGGGTTATACACAGGGCAGACTGAAAGTAGTAATAACAATAAAAGGTTTTGAATAAAATTATATTTACTTCTAACATTATACGAGTAGCATAACTTTGCTATTCTATTTTATACAGAAAATCAAAATCTTGTCTCATTTGTCTCTTATTTTCGTAACTGATTACTATTGCATACTAGGCTGCACTAAAAGTATCGGGAATGGAATTTTTCCACTGTTCCTGTCATATTAAAATCTTTTTAATTGAAAACTCCTTGGTTTTAGAAATCGAATACCAATTATTTATTTAAAAAAAGATTCTCGGTCTTGTCACAAGGTTTTGTCAAACTTCTTTAGTCGTTGAAAAAATGGAATTGACACGAGAAAATTACTTTATTATAACTTTCGAAGTAGTTTAACACAAAACAGTGTGTTGACCGGATTATTTCTGCATTTGGTGATGAAGCCCCATCCAAAACCACAATTTATCGCTGGTTTGCTGAATTTCAACGTGGACGTGTCAAGCTCAGTGCTGATCCCCGTCAAGGTCTTCCAAAAACTGCAGTCACCCAAGAAAACGTTGATGCTGTGCGTAAGCTGATTGAGGAAGATCGACATGTGACATACCGCGAAATTCAGGCAACTTTAGAAATTGGCATGAGTCAAATACAAATAATCTTGCATGAATAATTAGATGTAAAAAGTTGTTTTCTTGATGGATACCGCATTCGCTCTGTGAAGAGCAAAAAGCGGCTCGCGGTACTTGGCGTCAGAACTCTCGAAAGATTCCACGCAGGATCCTCAAATGCTGTATACAACATCGTATGGTGACGAATCCTGGATATACGCGTACGAACCCGAAACAAAAAACCAGTCACGAGTTTTGGTGTTCGAAAATGAGTTAAAGCCAACAAAAATTGTTCGTTCACGGAGTGTTGCAAAAAAATGGTGGCCACGTTTGTCTCCAAAACCGGCCATGTTACGACTATTCCTCTTGAAGGACAAAGAACGGTTAATGCAGAATGGTATGCTAGCATTTGTTTGCCACAGGTCGTTTCTGTACTCCGTAAAGAGAATGCGAGTTCTCACACCGTACACAGAACAAAAGAGTTTTTAGAGCAAGAAAACATAGAATTATTAGACCATCCGCCGTACAGCCCCGACCTAAGCCCTAATGATTTCTATACTTTCCCTAAAATAAAGAATAAATTGCGTGGACAGAGATTTTCATCACCTGAAGAAGCCTACAAAACGGCCATTTTGGAGACCCCAACTTCCGAATGGAATGGTTGCTTCAATGATTGGTTCCATCGTATGGAAAAATGTGTCAAATTTCGCGGAGAATACTTCAAAAAGCAATAAATATATTTTTAAATAGTAATGTTGTGTCACTTCCTTGATTCCCGAAATTTTCAGTGCCGCCCTCGTATACTTGTATTACTTTGTCAATGGTTAATTGTACCTAAACATTAGTCATAAATCTTTATCTGCAATAATAACGGTATAAAAAGATGTAGCCATTTAGAGCATGCAAATAATAATTTTAAAGTATCTTCCGCTAGATAATTAAAATACTTTAGGAATATTTTTAGACGTTCAAAAGTTATGAAATGGTTTACATACTTACACACAACACAACACACACACACACACACACACACACACACACACACACACAAACATAGCACGCACGCACGCACGCACTCACGCACGCACGCGCACACACCCACCCCCCCCCCCACACACACACGCGCGCGCGCACGCGCACGCGCACACACCACGCACTCGCACACGAACACGCACACGCACACGCACACGCACACGCACACGCAACGCACACACACACACACACACACACACACACACACACACACACACATCTCTTTGCTTTACGTGTTACGGGTAGCCCTGCATGGGACATGAGGAAACAGCATCTCACGTTTTTCTTGATTGAGCGGTTGCCAGCTACAGAGCTTCGTACCTCGGATCAACGAGGTGGCTCCCTGAGATCCTTGGTACTGAAAATAAATTACATAAGTGGGCAAAGTGCCTTTCTTAGTGGTTCTATTGCGATGTATTGATGTAGATGGAAACTATTTTAAAAAGATTAAATAAAACTCAGAACTTGCTAGTTTGTTCAGTTTTTGATTTTCTAAGAACTTTCAGTATCGTATATTGGACGGACTCTACAGCGACACTCCACTGGATAAGGAACGATACAGCGCGTTACACTTCATACGTCGCACATAGACTCGGCGAGATAGCGAAAAAGACATTACCTGATAAATGAAAATGGATATCAACTGTCCAGAACGTAGCAGACCAGGCGACACGCATGAACTTCGTAGTGAAACACGCTAGCGATCTGTGGTTTACCGGACCGGCATTTCTACACAAGAAAGACAAGGAGTGGCCGCAGCAACCACACGAAATGGCAGGAACCGAAGACATGGAAAAGATCGTGGCGCATCATCGTGGAATAGAAGACACACCACCCCTGCCAGATATAAATAGATCCTCTTATTACGAAAAACTACTAAGAGCCACTGCAAAAGTGATCCAAGTCGTCGTCATCGTACGAGGGCGGGCTCGAGGTTTGACCCTACAACACGTCGAGAAAGTAGAGCGCCAGTGGATAGCACGTAGTCAGTAGGAAAGCTTCGCTGATGACATCACCCGGCTCTGTCAAAACAAAAACATATACAACGGCAGCGCCTTAAGGAAGCTAGACCCAATGGAAGATGGGATACTGAGCAAGAGGCAGAATAAACGCAGCTGATGTAAAT
The DNA here is from genome assembly GCA_907164705.1 of Parnassius apollo. Classification (NCBI taxonomy): domain Eukaryota; kingdom Metazoa; phylum Arthropoda; class Insecta; order Lepidoptera; family Papilionidae; genus Parnassius; species Parnassius apollo. The sequence goes on from CAJQZP010000444.1 coordinate 4,424,315, forward strand.
GACCAAATGAAACGACCAATCACATTGGATGGATAACACCAGTTCGTGAAACTGCTCGTGAAGAAGACACATCAGGGCGCCAGCCATGCCTATAGAGAATGGGTGGTCAATTATCTGCATATGATGTACAACATCATTCGACTGCGACCGACGGTTAGAGAGATCGAAAGAAGGTGAATACGCTGTAGAATTCGAAAGGCGACACCACCACCGGCGGTTATAGGAGACTTGCCTCCCGAGATGTTCGCGTTTACTTCACCAGGTTGGATTATTTCGGGCCGTTAACGGTAACGATAGGGCGGCGGCACGAAAAGAGGTGGGTGGCGTTATTCACTTGTCTAACGACGAGCGCGGTAAAATTAATACACGGCTTAACCACAGACTCGGTAATCACGGCACTAAGACACATGGCAGGTAGGCTCAGGTGGCCTAAGGTAATTTATTCAGATAATGGGACCAACTTCCACTGGTCAGACACAGAGCTGCGACGGACCATGGAGAAGTGGGCAACAGACTGGAAATTCATCGCACCGGGTACGCCCAACCAGGGAGGTGCATGGGAACGACTCTTGCGTTCAACCAAGACCTTAGCCACAATGTAACAGAAGCAGAGAAACAAACAATAAACTCCAGACTTCTAACTCACGTGCCAGTAGAAGTCAACGACCAAGAGGCCCTAACCCTCAACCAATTCCTCGTGCCGGGACTTTCAAACGTTCCTGTCACCGCGACGTGCTCATCGGCGGATCGACGAACATGGAGGGCTGCACAAGGACTGACATACGAGTATTGGCGACGCTGGGTACGAGAGTACCTTCCCACATTAGTCCCACGAGGAGAATCGAGGAACGCCCAGCAGAAAGAAGTGAAGGAAGACGACCTCGTCGTAATCGTAGACGTCACCTTCCCAGAAACGTGTGGCCAAGAGCGGTTGCCACAAAGACTTTTCCCGGACCTGACAAGGTAGTTCACAACATGGATAAGAACACGTGGCGGCCTGCTGAGGTCGGTAAGGGAAATCCCTCCATCCTCCCAAAAAAGATTGCGGACGACGCGGGGGGGGGGGGAAGGAAGAATTGCTACGGATGGCGAGTGGAGCAACAAGCATCAGAACAAAGAAGAAATCCCTTTCAGTGATCCCTATAGGATAGATTAGATTATAGTTTAATACTGCTGCAATGTTGTAAATAGTAGATAAATGCATAGTTGTACCATTCTTTAATTGAACGTCCCTAGCTACTTAGTTTTATAAATCATTCAGTCCATTAGTTTAGTTATCGAAGTAAATTTAACATACACATAGTCTGCTTGCTCTGCTTATCTGTAACTGTATGATCCACTTCATTGTCAGATATTTAATCCCATGGGTTCTGAAACGACTTTACGATCATAAAATTGCTTTGGTTTAAATAGTTTACTTCTTTGAACCCCCCCTTGATGTGCGCTTGTTACAAATTTAATTCTCTTAAATATCGTTCATGATAATTATAATAATAACAACTCACCTAAGTCACCCTAGGAACACCACAAAACAGAGTCCTATGCCACATCTATCGAAATCCTGGATGTCTTACCAGGTCATGACTCCATCTAGTGGGTATATCAAACTTAAATTCTAATAATTGGAAACGCTTTAGCATCCTGCCACGGGTTGAGGCGTGCACCCCTGCACTTCCATATACTCCATCACATCTCAACCTACCGTTACTGAAATTACTTAATAAGTGCTTTCATATTTTAGGCAAAGTTAACAGAAGTCATGGTTATATTAATTAATATTGGTACATTACTATCCCTTGTTTATTATATATTATTAAGAGGAAATAATATAATTACATAAAAGTTTATACCAGAGCCTAGTTTTCGGTTTTCATTAGAATATCCATAATTTCTGTTTTGCAATATAATCTCCTAATACAATGTTAGAAAGAGACAGTACTACACAATATAGTTTTAAAAATGTCTAGCAAACCAAAAAAATTGACTTTTTATAAATTTTGTTATTATTCGAATTATTGTATAATGTAGATTTAAATTAAATACAAAAATATAAAATTTTAAATAAAAAATAACATATCTGTAGGTATTAATAACCATATTTTTTTCTTACCATATACTTTACTTACATGCATCTTTAATAAATAATTGTTGTTTTTTAAATAACTTTAAGATAACTTTAAAGTACACTCTACGAACTCTGCCTGCAACAGGAAGCACGGGCAACTAACTTTGTCAATGCTTTTTGTTGCTGCCAGTCCCAAGCCCGGAAAAGAGGAGGGAACGGTTCCGCCGGAGAGAGTTGGTGTATCCGGTGGACTAACACATCCACCTGCGCTAGGACCTGCGCAGTTGAGCGCCATATGCGGGGATGAATGGATATAACAAAATAACTCAATAGGCTGACGTCTTCGCTCGCGGGTGTTGGGGGAACTAATACCATAGCAGATCAATCGCTCCTAGAAGATCAGGTAGCAGCTGTTACTAAAGCCATGATCGATAGCTACCATGAATCATGTCCAGTAATCACTCCACCAAAACAGGCTGAGCAAAAGCAACAGTGGTGGGGTAAAGAACTAGACAGGAAACGTAAGAAGGTAAGAAAAGCCCTAAATAGGGCAATGAATACCTCAAAGGATGAAGACTGGCTTCTATATAAGAAAGCTAAGTCAGAATACAAAAAATATATCAGGTATCGACGCTCAATAGGGTGGCGCAAATTCTGAGGTAGCATAGAAACCTGTGAACAAGCAAATCGGATAAGGAAAATCCTAGCTAAACAGAACGTCGATCTACTGAAACCTGACGGAAGCTACTTAACATCGCCGGATGAAACCCAACGCATCCTAATTTACACTCACTTTCCAGGTTGCTATATAGTTGAAAGGGTGAACAGGCATGAAGGTGCACTGACACTAACAGAAGAAGACTGGAAAAGAGTGGTGACGATGGACAAAATCCATTGGGTCATTCAGTTTCCAACCCTATAAGGCAGCAGGACCTGACGGCTTATTCCCGGCACTTCTACAGTGGGGGGGGGGGGTAAAGTCCTAATAGTCAGACTTGTTGCCATAATGAGAGCATGTCTGGCTCTTAAATATGTTCCTAGGGGATGGAGGGAAGTGAAAGTCACGTTCATACCCAAACCAGGTAAGAACGACTATACAGACCCTAAATCCTACAGACCTATTAGCCTCACATCCTTTCTCCTAAAGACGATGGAGAGGATGTGTGAACGGGAGTTGAGAGGGTCGGCGCTAATTAACTTACCACTGCATGAAAAACAACACGCCTATAGCTTAGGTAAATCAACAGAATCGGCACTTCACCAGGTAATAACAAAGATTGAAGAGGCCATCCAAAACAAAGCAATATGTCTAGGCTCCTTCATAGACATAGATGGTGCTTTATGTATACCACTATGTAGCATGTGGTGGAAAATATTGAATGTCTTGGATGAAAATACAGGATCAGTCATAACAAATTGATTAGAAAATTTAGGTGATAAAGAATTAAAAGACAATTATTGTGTTACTAATTTTATTGTTGAATCATAGTACAGAATCTAAAACAAGTACTGGGTCTGAAGGTCATATTGAGTGTATAAATGATACTACATGTGTGTGATATTCAAATAAAGTACCTAGGCAATAGATAGTATGCAAATGACTAAGGTCTTTACAGAATATTTTCTACAGTTATATACAGAATTAAGTTATAGTTTTAGTTTTTCTTTATTATAGTTTTTTTTTAATATTATGTGTAAACAAATGTTATATTATATTAGTTTAGTATTTCATTACCATAAAAAGAAAAAGTTGTAACTATAAGATAAATGAATGTTTTAATTTTAAATCAGCAGATTGTATTATAGTTTGAATTTTCTAATAAACTTGATATAAGTGGTTAACAAAACTATAAATTCATTCCAAAGTCATTCTATTTATTCAGTTTGTTTTAGTTGTCAAGAAAAAATAAAAAAGTAAGAAAGATTCATTTTGTCAACTTTTAGTATATTTTGAGGCTCATAGTCGCTGTCAATTTTTATATAATTTTTTAAATGATAAATGGATTGTAATTTATAAGCTAAGAAATAGTATTTATTCCATTTGCTAGGTAGGCACTGCAAAAATAATGTTAGTAATGTAAGTTATGGGCTAAGCTTTCCATTGACGTCTGTGGAGTTGGGGGTTGATATTTTTTTTACAGAAAGGTTACATAAGCACCCACGTAAAGTTTCAACATGCAGAAACGCGTACTTTTTGAGAAAAAGTTATTGAAATTATTTTTGTTATATTTATGTCAATCCTTACCTCAGATTATATGATATTTTTTTTTATAGAAAGGTTACATTATTGTAAGCACACACGCAAAATTTCAACATGCAGAAACGCATACTTTTTGAGAAAAAAATTATTGTTAAACTTACGTCAATACTTACCACAGATTATATCGAATTCTCGCCATTGAACATTCGTTTTACGTACGGTTAAGTCGTCATACATTCGGTAGCATTTTATTGTACATAAAATTACGTAAATAATAATATTTTGTATTCATTTCAATGGTTTTCATGCATACACATATATTTAACAGTTTATATATATAAACTACAGAATTATTATTATTACAAGCTATTAAAATTAATATGTGTAGTGTTTACTGTATTTTGCCAGCTTGTGGCAATGTAAAACTGATGATTTCTAAGAATTAATTAAAGCAATATGTGTATAAAATTGTATAAAACATATGTATAAAAAATGTGTATAAAACAGTACCCACCTATTAGGGCAGATAACAAATAAAATAGGTTAGGTTCAACTTATGTCAAGGAACCGAATTAATTGACCCCGACTCCACACGGTACGAGTCTGTCCTACGACCGACCAGCCTCAGTTGCTCCGGCTCGTCCAATGCCTACGATTTGTAACAGGAGGCAGCTCTTCCCGCAGCGACAGAGACGTTGCAGTCTCAAAATAGATACAGAGATCCCTCTGAATGAGTCCCTCTATTTATTTTTGGTGAAGGGGGTTCCCCCTTCCTTAGTGGGTACCCCCTTCCCCCCAAGAGGTCCCCTTGATTTTATACACTTAATATTTATCCATAAAATGAGGAAAATTTCCTCAGAATTAAAAATGAAAAAACTCGAAAAGGGGGGGGAGCTCCGCAACTTTTCCTTTTAAGGGGGAGTAGTACATCTCCCCTGCTCCCCCACCTCCACCCTTCCCAGCTTCAATTTGAAGGATGTCAGTGGAAAGTTATACCCTTGTTTGTCTTTAACACTTATTTTCTACATTTAGAAGTTCCTGTGACTGTATATTTTAACATTAATCAGTAAAGTAAGATAAATGCTCTTACAAATGCTTAGTTTATAAAGTGGGAAAAAATCGTGAGAAATTCAGGATAGAGACCCAAGACATCCTTCCTTTGTTCAAACTAGCAAAATAAGATGAGCTTAAGTTCAAATAACATTTATATTATTACATAACGTGGAAATGAAATTAAATAAATTAAATATACTTTAATACAATAAATACATACCTTAATATTCCAATATTGCTCCAAAAAATTAATAACCACATTACACTTATAAATAACGCCATTGCAAGTGTTTTTTTAACTATTCTAATAGATTTCATCACTAGATAATTAACTAAAATTAAAATATTCGGTACATACAGTTTTTAAGCTTAAAATTATTAGAATATAAATTTAAAATATAATTATCTAATTTGTCACAAATTATTTGTCATAGATTTGTTATTTGTGTTTAACAACCACAGACACAGAGTATGTGCTGTAAATTTTGCTACCATAGACATGTCGATCTGAAATCGATTATTTAGAATAGAATAGAAATACTTTAACATACCTACATAAAAAGACTTTCAAAAGGCTTTCACAATTTTCCAGTTGGAAAATCTGTTCTTTGTTAATGGCTTTTTTGTTTGGGGGAAATATTGTTAGTGACGAAAGGAGTCGTCTAGATCCCGAGGGATTAGATTAATAATGTTTTTTAAAGTTACTCGAATAAAATTTTTAACAAAGAAAACTTTTTGTTAATTTGTTATAAAACTTTTGTCCCAAGCGCAACTGCTGAGCAAAAGACCTGAGTTCCATCCCCGGATTGAGGAAAGTATTTTTGGGTTTTTCTAAATTCAAATTCCCAGTAGTAGCTCAGAGTCTGGATTTGTGTCCGGTGTACGGCTATAGGGTCACTCCTATGTCCATGGGACGTATGACATAACTTCGTCTAGTGCTGACGAGGATAAATTTAAACGTGAAAGTAATTCAATGAGGTAGTCGTGATCGACGTAATTGGATGTGTTTGAAAAGTCAATAAGGACAATAAAAGTCAAACATAACCACTCCATGCCTTCTCTAAAGTCTTCTCTAAGTTGAAGTAATGCTGTGGTGTTACTGTGTCCTGGGCGGAAGCCAGACTAATATTTACTAAGAAAGTTGCCTTTCTAAATGATAGAGGTAACTTGTTTGTTTACCAATGATTCAAGAGCTGAGGAAACGGCGGTACAGAAATAGGTATAAAATGGGAAGAAAGCAATGGATTTGGTACTTTATCAAGGGGCAAGGCAAAAGCTTTAAATTAGCCATAAGCCATAACTTGGAGGTAACGGAATTTAAAAATAAAAGACTACCCCAGGAGGGTACTAGCACCCCTGGTAATGAAGAATCTCTCACTAAGCATCCACGTCCAACCTACCCTTCTCTTCCTGAGTGTGGATGCTCAGGCTGCTTCGCCTATTATGGGGGCGGGGGAAAATCCTTCAATACTAACACTGCACGAGGCAAATAAAGCGATATAACCATAGCGACTACTACCTACCACGCTAGCCGTGGACTTTTGCAACAACAGGGGAATTCATTCAAACCTTAACGCCGTCCACTACCACCTAGAGCTTGAGAAGCTAGCCATGCTCTTTTTGACCGAGACGCAAGTGTCCTCTCCGGCTGTTACTTCGTACCTGTTCTACCCGGGGTACAGATTAGAACACTTCTTTGTGGGCTGGAACTTGCGTATACGTCAGAGAGTACATCTGATCTCGACGCCTCGGCAGTCTTGAAGGTACGGACCTCTCTATCTTTTGACTACGCGTATACATTGATGACCATCCGCGCGTCTACAGGTGCCTATATAGAACCCATAGCGATAATGTCGAATCAGATCGAATAATTGACCATGTCCAAATGGCTACAGATTCCTTGCTACAACAAATTCCATCTGCAGAGATAGTGATACTAGGTGATTTTAACGCCCACCGCGCTGAATTGCTCGGTTCACGTTTAAACAATCATGCGGGGAGATCTGTTTATGACTTTGGTCTAACACAACGGATTACTTCACCTACGCGGATTCTAGATGTGAAAGATCACGTGCGTTCCCTGTTGGTTCTTCTGCTGACCTCTCATCTGGACGGATATCAGGTTTCCGTCAACGCAGCTCTCCGCTCTTGGGATCATTGTCTGATCCAGAGTGATGCCATTCACGCTCGCTTCGCGGCTGCGTTCTGCAGGATGCCGCGTTGCTGCCGTGTTTGGTCACAGGTTAGCTCAATGAGACGGAATACGGTCTTTTTTTGCATCCTGCCCTTTGGGTTTGCCCATGCAGGTATACTTCTCGCCGGATAATCTCAGCGCTGTTTCTGACTCTGGTACTGATGTAGCGCTACAGGGAAAGGAACTATTTATTCTATCATCTTTAGTACAAATCGGAGGCAGATCTAAACCTTGGTTTGGTCGTTCCTGTAAGACTGCATTATACAGTAAGCAGGAGTGTTATCAGGTCTAGGTTGACGCTTCAGCCGCTCGGGATGTAAACACCAGCAAACCTAAAAGAAGTATAACTTCACCTCTAAGTTTTTTAAAAGAGTTACTACCAAGGTAAAGCACGTGGCAGAATTGGCGAGAAATTAGTTCACCTTCCATCGGGAACCCGTGATTTCTATTTCCTTTCCAAGGCTGTCCAAGGGAATTTCTGTAAACCGTCACTACTATATCTATGCACAGGGAGGCCGACACACTAACCGACACCGCAAAAGAGAAAGCTGATCTTTTAGGCTCTCTTTTGCGTCCAACTTGACTCTCGATGACGGAGGTTTCATGCCTGATGTGAAATACACACAGTGCTCATTACGTAAAGCACTCCTCTTCCCGGACATCTACAAGTTGAGTGGGCCTGACGGAATCCCCCCAATTGTGCGGAGGGCGTAAGCTTCAGAGTTGTCACTGGTTCTAACGCGTCTTTTCCTCGGTACTCCCACTTCCTGGGCATAGTCCCAAAATCATGAAAAACGGCTTTCATGCACCCAAACCCTAAAAATGGTAACCACCCTGATCATCCAACTACAGCTCTATGACCATCAACTTGTTCTTCAAAATAATGGAGTCCATTATTAACATCTTGTTCATGTGGTACCAGCTGATTGGTGACTACCTGTACGGTTTTCGCTGGGGTCACTCAGCTGGTGATCTTCTTGTTTATCTAACACATCGATGGGCCCAGGCGATTACGTCCAAACGGAAGACTTTGGCAGTTAGTTTTGACATAGTGAAGGCCTTCGATCGGGTTTTGCGCTTTTTTAAATCGAATAAGGGAGAGGGAAAGAAACGAGCACAAAGTCCACCTGATGGTAAAAGGATGCTGTGTCCCATAGACATCTACATTAATCCTGATTAAGTATCGAAACGCAGATACACCCCTGAGGACTAAGATGAAATGCCTCGTTTCAAGTAAAAAACGGTCTCTAGATCTCCACACTCACCATACAAAACACAGCAGTATTAGGCTGCTATTTTATGCTGGTATTCTGTGAGAGCATGGTCCATCCCTGGTCGATGCAACCCATTCGTGCTACAACCATATTATAAACTGCAGTATGGCTCTACCACGTAAAAAATTTCTTTCGAAACTTCCTTCTTATGGGCTTCCCGAAAAATTGCGTAATTTGATTACCAGTTTTCTGGCTGATCAGAGCATGAAGGTCGTAGTAGACGGTGCATACTTCGATTAAAAGCTCATTAACGCTGGTGTTGTTTCTTCTGCATATCAATGATATGTTGTAACCTGGTAACATTAATTGCTATGCGGACGGCAGCACTGGTGATATTGGATATATCGGCCGTGCTAGTATTTCTCCGAGAAAACGTCACCAAGTACTGGGACAAGCTTGCGTCTGAAGTCGAGAATTAGTTGTACAAAGTTTCGGAATGGGGGCGACTAAACCTCACCCAATTCAATCCCCAGAAGACAAGTTTGCGCGTTTACCGCTAAAAAGAACCCCTTGGTTGGTTCCTCTCATATCCTCAGTTTCAGGGCTCTCACCTTGGATCTTCAAGGGAAGAGCCTATTCTTTTTAAAAGGCCGATAACGCATCTGCAATTCCCCTGGTGTTGCAGTTGTTCATGACATCATGCATGAGCCGCATGCTCGTTTACCCCTCCTATATTAAAAAAATCCTCATCAGTTACTTAAATGAAGTTGAAAGAATAACTCGATAAGATAAAAAAGGCATGGAATTAATTTCCTGGGGAGTCTTAACTTTTGTGGAATAATGCAGATGCGAAGCAGAATAGAAGTGTATGTTCAAGTCATTGAGGGCCTCCGCCTGCTGCTTCGGATTTTCATAATTACTTGTATTTACGATAAATTATCATCAATATTGTTCTGTCTAATATTAGGCATGTTTGAAAATGTCCAGATTAATAGAAAATTGATCTTTTATGTCCGATTTAATCGAAAATCGATTTAATCGAAAATCGTTCCAAATATCTTCGAATCGGATCGGAGATCGATTTTCGCGCAGTTCGACATGCCTATCATCAACTAAATCAAGTTTCCTATCCGGACACCACAAAAAATGCAAGATCCCAGAGCCACTAGACGTCACTTATTTTCTGACGAATGAAATGTATAAGATTGAGTTATTGAGCTAGCTTCGCCGGACGGCCATTTTCCAGGTATCAGGTGATCAAGGTACGTAAAAACATTACTCACCTCATTTTATTTATTTTAAGCCTCCCAGCTGATTTTTACATATATGTTAGATAATAATGTTAAAAATCAAGTCATTAATACTTCCAGACACTTTCCGTCGGTTGCAGACGCTTTAAAGCTCTCAAAAAATTATTCAATTTCACTTAAATTCTGAAGCTCCATTTTTATATATTATGTTTGCCAGACAACTATTTTAAAACGTTATACAAGAAGGCAGAGCGATCTAAGGGGCCAATCATCCCCAAGAACCAATCTTAATGCCTCTGTGAGTATGAGAGCGAGGGCGTGAGTGAGACATGTATTAAAATTATATTGACCTTTCTCTCTCTCTCTCTCTCTCTCTCTCTCTCTTTCAGTTTACTCTTGTAGATGCTAAGTATATGCGTGAACGCAACAAATAATAGGTATGGGTAATATCACTCCTACACTATATCAAATTGGATACGAATGTCGGATATGATATTTATATATTTCAATATGTATATATAGGTCGAAATCTTAGTGATTCTAAAAAGAAAGTCAGTACTCGGATGATGATGATTGATTTCCTGATTACTGGAAAATGGCCGTCAGGCCAAGCTAGCAATTAGGCATTCGATCATAGTACATACTAACACTACTTAATTTTACGAATTTCGATCGTGAGAAATAAGTGACGTCTGGAGGCCCTGGGATCTTGCTCTAAATGTTCTGCAAGCAAAGGATACGTATATTACCAACATTTTATCTTATTTTTTTTCTTTTAATAGTCGACGACTACTAACAAACTAAAAAATAATGTAAAAGAATGTTAACCGCTCTGCACCCTTGTGCATCACTTTTGAGATCTTATAATCGGCTAGTGCGCAGATCAAGGCTGTGCTCACGATTCGTGCTAACTTGATAAGTAGAGTCGCTCTGAGGAGGCCTCTTCGAGTGAGTTTGGCTAACCTATTCCGGATGCAAATTTTAACAGTTGTTGAGACACACGGCAGCATTTGCTGTTGCACGTATTGGAGGGGGGGGGGGGCAAAATTTCGCTCAAGACTAAACCTGCTCTAGGCAAACGGAGCAATAAGTCAAAGGCGACCCTTGCCACGCTATCCGTGAATTTCTGCAACATCAGAACACTCCTTTGTGCCCCGAGCTGGAGTTTGCGTGTACGTCAGGGAGGACATCTGTATTCGATGCCTCGGCAGCCTAGAAGGTACGGACCTGTCCATCTACTATCTACCTACAGGTTTGGACAGGTCTATCTACGGGTGCCTCTATAGGTCCCATAGCGGTAATGCCGAAACAGACCGATTCATCGAACACATCCAGGTGGCTACAGACTCCGTGCTACAACAGATCCCATCCGCAGAGATCGTGATACTTGGTGATTTCAACGCCCACCACGCTGAATGGCTTGGTTCTCGTTTAACCAATCATGCGGGTAGATCTGTTTATGACTTTGCATTGGTATATGGTCTGACACAACTGGTTACCTCGCCTACGCGGATCCCAGATGTGTAAGACCACGTACCTGCCCTGATGGACCTTCTGTTGAGCTCTCATCCGGACAGATATCAGGTCTCCGTCACTTGGCTCCTCGGACCATTGTCTGATTTGGAGTACAGTTCCACTCACGCTTTCATCGCGGTTGCGTACTGCATATTGCCGCCGTGTTTGGTATTATAAGCCAGCAGATTGGGACGGGAAGCGATCTTTTTTTGTATTATACCCTTGGATTAGGCGGGTTTGCTTCTTTTCGGATGATCCCAGCGTTGTTGCTGATTCTGTCGCTGATGTGGTGCTACAGGGAATGGATGTTTCAATAGAAAATGTCAAATACGTACATGATTCCATCAGTTTTCTTTCAGTGAGATCGTTTGGTACTCAAGTGTCTAGTTTTCTTGTGTAGCCAGACTTTTTCAAATGTGTCAAAACTTTTCCCCGACCTATTTTATTTATCTCCTTGTATCGCTGACCTCTATATGTATATATACAGTGCTTTGTATCTATTATGTGGTGTTTTAATATAGTTCAAGTTATAAAAAATCCAATTTTTATAGTAAAATTTTTCTTCTTTTTATTTAATTTCTATGCCTAATGATATAAATAGAAAACAATATTACTTTATTAAGTATTTAGTCACAGTCAACATACGAGTATATAACTAAAATAAAATTGTCTTTACAATTAGTCTTCAGTAATAGAGAGATCATTACATTGATGCAATCATCGTATATAAAATCATTAGCCCCTTCACAAGTCCACTCTTGAACACTCTCTAAGGAACGTCGTTCTAAGACAGTCAAGGACTATAGGGATATGGACTAAAATTACTATCACAACACAATATTTTGGTGAAGTGACAAAAAGAAAAATCACCGGACCTAATAGGTGGCACTGTGTTCGAGTGACTAATAAATTTTATATTTACACTGTAAAATGTGCGGAATGAAACTCTACGTGGAATACGTACCGGTAAAATTTTATTTACCGGATCAGTGTGTTTAATAAATTTTTTTGTGAAAATGAAATGGCAGCATATTACAGCCCCCAGATAGTAAGTGACTATGACTGGACACCTGCAACTAACTTACAACAAAGGAAGCTCCTTAGGCGCTGTCCCTCTGAGGGTTAAGATACTATTATAGCCTGTATTTACACTGGCTCATAGATAGATCAATGGGTTCACTAAACGTTTTTTTAATGGCAGAAGTAGGTAAAAGTGTGATACCCACCCAGACAGACACCTAAACAGAAAAGAAGTTCTACCACTTAGTGAAAGTACATGTATGTATATTTTGTCAGACAAAACCATTAAACAAAAAATTAAAAAATATGAAGAAAGAGTAGACATAGGAAACGTCCAGAAACTCAAAATAATTTGTAAGTAAATTTCATAAACGCGAAATATATCTAGGCTCAGTGATTAATTTCAAGAGATTTTAAAGTACAAATCTATAAAACCAATATTTTTATACTACAACTTTGTAATAAATATATAATATGCTAGTCATAGACAACACATCAGGTTTCCAATAACTATTTTTGCGGAGAACGGAATTAAAAAATCAATACTTTAAAGACATGCGTGTAAAGGTTTTGAGACAGAAGTTTATTAATAATATTAATAGCTTAAATTCTGTGTAATCTTAAGTTTATATAATATTTATTAATATTTTGTTCCTTTTAAAATTAAGTATGTATTGGTAAAATAAACCAAAGTGTTTTAGTTTATAGTATAAGTTGGCCGTATTGATTTGGTTGTCAACAACTTCAGAGTGGTGGTGCGATAGTGATTGCGCGTAGTGTTATTGTTTTGTGGAAAAAATAGTGAAACCTAACTAAATTCTACCAAATAACTATTGAAATTTTTTGCAGTTCTCATCTTTATTCTAGAGTATTTGTTTTTACAAGTGGAATATGTCATTCTTCAATTGGGTAAGTGAAAAATTTTGCTACATCAACATCAGTATTGGGCGGTACGATCGAATAGAAATTGCTTTTATTTCTTTTCATACCACATGTTTTATCACTAAAAAATATCATAAATCGTCGAAAAATGTAATAAGCGTAGGAGTTTAACCTAAAAAGATTAATATAATTCGTTTAGACAAGTTTTTTCGTTCGGTTCGGATTTGCATCCTCCATATTTTACTGCTACGTGCATGGTACCAACTACATAATATAACTATGTATAGCTTTTCATTTTGGAACCTTGTTGAATATTAGATCGATTTCTACATACAATTTTATTATCAGTATAAATAAAAGCTTATTTCAAGAAATTTAAAATGTTATTTTAGAGATATTTGTTAAAAAATCGATAGAGACGAAAATGATATAAGTTTCTTAGGGACGAATATTTAGTTCATGTTTCAACAATGTTACTTTGTCATTTTCACTAATTAATCTTTCTGTCTATTTATATATTATTTTATTTTATATGAATATAGTGCATATTGACATAAACTTCTACATTTATAATTTACACATAGGTACATGCCTTTATATACCTACATAATATTTTATACGTCTTTCGTGATATAAAAGGTAAAGCAATAATTTAAAAGTAATTTATTTTATTTTTGTACTTAGAAAAGATACCTTAGTCAAGGTATTTTGTCTTTATTTAAATGTCTGCTGAATCGCTTACTTCTTTGATATTGCCTAAACTACACACAATAATTATGTGCATTTGAAACATCATTCATTTATTCATGCTAGGCAGACGGTTGGCAGCGGCAGTTTTTAATACTTTGAAGTATCAGAAAGATGTTGCTACCCATTGCTATTTCATAAATTTTTTCACAACATCCATTCCATGAAATGGGGTAATGGTTTATCTATGATGTTTCAAATCTGGGATCTGTTTAAAATGTGCATATTATGTTTTTGAAATCTTGTAGTTTTCGGTGTCTTTTTCTTAATACTACATTGCTAATCTTTACGATAAAAATCCTCAACAAACAAAGAATGAAACATTGCAATTTATTTTTGATAATATTTAAATTGGTACCCTAATTAGGATATGTAATATTTATAAGTTTGTATACAAGAATTACAAGAAGCATCTGTAATTATTTGTCCAGTTAACACAAGGTATCTCTGCTTAAAATTTTAGCTTTTTTTTTAAACATTAAGCTTATTTTAATTTTAAAACACCTTTTTTGTATATGATAGTTTTTAAAGACATAATCATAGAATTGGGATCTGTGGGTGAGGCACAGATTATACTGCAAATGGTTATGTATTTCAAACCACTGCTATGCATAATATTCTTTTGAATATTATATTATTGATGAAAAATCTTATAATTTATTAATTGTAATAATGTTAAATAATACTTTCCTAAATGATTATTTTTTATTAGCAAATTACAAGCTCAAAATCCACTGGTCTCCAGTAGTATACTATATTTTAATATAGGTAAATAGACTCATTTTAAGTTTTTAATATAACATGATAAACTTAAAAAGAACATGCTTATAAATAATTGAACAGTGGTAGAGCACTATTTAATTTCTAATATATTATGTATCTATTGAATGGAATAGATATGAGAGCCCAGCTGATTATATTATAAGACATTTTATAACCACTCGAATGTCGAGGTCATTTTGGCCAATATGGCGCATCTGTCGAGAACTTTCCGAAGTACTAAGTAAGTATATAACAAGTATACTAAGAAACAAATAAAAAAAAAAAAAAAATTATATATATGTACTAAGTAACCGATAACCGATGGGGATGAAAGGTTCTCGAGTGGCAGCCTCGTACCAGTAGGCGTAGTGTAGGGCGATCCCCCACTAGATGGAGTGAAGACCTGGTAAGACATGCAGGAAGTCGATGGATGCAGGTGGCTCAGGACCGTGCTTTGTGGCATTCCTTGGGGGACGCCTATGTTCAGCAGTGGACTTGTGAAGGGCTATAATGATGATGATGATGATGATACTAAGTAAGTATATTAAAATTAAAGCGACAGTAGCCTAATGGCAGGGTGCGGACCGCGAACTCAAAAAAGGTCATGGGTTCGAATCCACCATTCAACTACTGGCGTGAACCACTCGTAACACAAGCAATTTAAGCTTACCATGAGTGTTTAAGGGCAATATTAGTAATGTTTATAGCATTGTTAATATTCTTAAAAAAAATCATATATCAATGGAAACGTTATTAAATAAGCTATCAGATTATGCATTAACAGATATATATGTTATATATATATATATATATATATGTATAAAAAAAAAATATATATCATATATATGTTACAAATAGTTTGCTATCACTCGACGCCATTGATATATAAAAGAAATTGCTTATATATAAAACCTAAGGCTTATATATAAAACCCATATTAAAGGAGTATATGCCTACCTGGTTAATAATCATTGTAAGTAGGTGATCCAAAAATACCTCACTTTAGGAAATAATGAGCATTTTCTAAAAACTCAATACAAGGGACTGTTGCCAACGTCACAGAACTGTGTATTCAAATGAAAGAATACCATTTTAGTTCAGTTTTTCAGTTTGGCACAATTAGTTAATATGAAGAATTAAGTGACAAGAAATCAAAAATTTAAAAGAAATATTCAATTATACTTAAATTCTAACTTTATATTATCACTATCAAATTGAATCACATTTTTAAAAGGAAATAGGTACTTGATTCACATATTCAAAAAAAAAAGAATTAAGGCAAGGCAGTGCCTCCTTTACTGCCCTAATATATGTTGGCAGATGGACACACACATGTCTATGAATTAGTTTTAAATTCTGACATGCATGTTTCCTCACAGCATTCTCCTTTACTGAACATGTAGTAAATCAGCATTTAGACTGCAATTAAACATTTCATTAGTGCCGGTTTAGTGGTAGTAGTCATGTGTGAGATACTTTGATTTTCATTGGTCTCTTCATCTTCTTTCTGGTTTTCAATTCAGTAAAAAGTGGTTAAAGGTTCACTTTATACTCTGAATTATGATATAAGTTGTTTAACTCCGTTGGTGAAGAGATCCAGGATTGTTTATGTTGTTGAAATTCGTCTCTGCAAACGGGCTAATCCCAATCAACCTCTTGGGTGATCTGAGTTGATTGGGATTCTGTGATGAACTGCTTTGGTGTCGAATGCAGATGGCAGTGAGTAAATTTTGTGAATATTTTGTAACCATTGACTTCGTGAAATTTATTTAAAAAAATCCTGCTGGGTTTCGTGCTGGTTTTTCACAGGACAGAGGTTTTTTCGAACCAGACGTAAAGTAAAAAATTACTTTCAATAAGAATTACATCTAATCTATATTGAATAAAAAATTATTTTATTCAATTCTATTATATTTTAGTGCTCTTTGACACCGCCTGCATTGTCGGCCGGATTCTTTCCCTTTGTCCGAAATCCTCGGCCATTTGGTCTCCCTTGCTGAGGGCTTCCATCTGTTTGGGATTTTCTTTACCCATTTAAGTAGTATTTATTTTTTTATGTTACTTTATTTAATATACACATATTACTTTATTTAATATATACGCCTAAGTTGATTTCAGGTACCTGGCACTAGCGCCATCTAGTGTCGGGGACCAGAGTGAAGAGGGTTTCCTAGAAAATGTCAATCTTCACTTTCGACCAACAGCGCCATCTAGTATCGAACAGAAGAATTAAGCTTTCTAGAAGCCCCACACTCGAACTTTCTGCGCCTGGTCGGTTGTCGCCCGTGTTTACTTGAATATTCTGGATGTTTCGGTGAAAAATGTGTATTTAAAGGCGCTGCAAGACGCGATCGAGGCAGTATTGAATTTGGCGAGACAAGCGAAGCTTCGGAGCGAAATAAAGTGAATCATTGCGATTAATTATTAGTGTCTTAAGTTTTAATTGGTGTTCGGTAATAAAAGTGTAAATTTTGGTAATTCAATCGGCAGTTTTTATTGTCACGAACCTCAAGCTCGTAACAATTGGCGTCAGAAGTGGGATAAAACCATGCCGATTTTACCTAACGAGGAAACGGAGGGTGTCCGTACCCGAAGTCATCGCCAACAGGAGACGGACCAAAGAAGATTTGCTGGTGCAACGCCGCAGACGTCGGAGGGCCAGCCACCGGCTCAGGCCCGTCAGTAGCTCCTACATCTGCAGCACCTGACAGGTGCTCTGATGGTGATGCTGCAGGAGCAGGCTCGCCGACAGGAGCAGGCTCGCCGACAGGAGGAGCAGGCTCGCCGACAGGAGGAACAGGCTCGCCGACAGGAGTAACAGGTCCGTCGGTTGGAAGAGCAGCTGCGGGGCGGACAGGATGCACAGGCCCGCCGACAGGGGGAACAGGTCCGTCGTTTGGAAGAGCAGCTGCGCGGCGGACAAGAGGAACAGGCCCGTCGGTTGAAAGAGCAGATGCTCCTCATGAAGGACCTTCACGCTACCTTCGGGAAAGGATATAAAGGAGGTGAAGGATAGGGTTGCTCGGGATGACAACCGCCTGTCGGAAGCTGAAATCCAAATCGAGAAAGCTGAAACCCGAATCGAGAAAGCTGAAACCCGAATCGACCAAGTGAACAATCGGGTTAACAACGTGATGGCTGACGTGAAGAAAACGCTGGACGACCTCAAACTGGGGGATGGAATTACAGCTCCCGTAGTAGCTACAACACCTTCGCTACGTGGGTTCAAAGTGCCACCGTTCGACTCGACTTCTTCCTGGTCAGCTTACAAAATTCAGTTTGAAGCCGTTATGAAGGCGAACGGCTCGAATAAAAGTCAGGCCATGACTGCTCTCACACTAGGCCTGCGCGATCAGGCATTAACTGTTCTGGAAGCTCTTGGTGAGGAAGTGACTTACGAGCAGCTCCTTGAGGTATTGGAGGCGAGATATGGCGACGCTCACCTGGAACCTGGCTTTCGTGCGCAGCTTAAAGATCGCGTGCAGCGCATCAATGAAAACCTGCAACATTGGGCTCTAGAGGTGGAGAAGCTGTTGCGGAAAGCATACCGGTTTGTACCTGCGCTCATTGAAGGGAACCTGGTGCAGACATTCATCGACCGCATCCGCGACCTTGAAGTCAGAGCTGCTGTGAGGCTCGGGCACCACGAAACGCTTAAGGACGCCTTGGCCCATGCACTGGAGGTGGAAGCCGTGCGGCAGGATCATCATTCCCATCGCGTCAGGGAGGTTCCTTCGCGACCGCAATAAAGGATACAGCCCTAGGTGCTATGGCTGTGGGGAAAGGGGCCATCTTCGATCCAGCTGCCTAAGCAAAACCGTAGAAAGGGAAGGTAAACGATATCATATAGTGTGCGGCTAACGATCAGCCCCGCCCAGCAGCAGCAGGGAAACGAGTAAAAGCCAGAACTGCGGGGCGGGTGCTGGCTGACGTTAAAAGAGCCCCAAGGGTCTCGATCTCCCAAACCCATGATGGGAACAGTCTAATCATCAAGGGCGAGGTCAACGGAATGCCGTGTAAACTGACCATAGACAATGGAGCCCTTCGCACGGTCGTTAGTTCCCAACTTATAACACAGTTCCTTGGGGACTCCGCATACAACTGAGAACGCATTAATTTCGTAACAGCCACCGGTCAGCGTATACCCGTCCGTGGAGAGGAGATGGAGTTGAAGCTAGGCAACATGATCTACCGGCATAATGTCATCGTAGTTGATATAATGGACGACTGCATCCTGGGCCTAGACTTTATGAGGAATAATTGTTGTGAGATCGACGTTAAGCAAGGTGTTATGAAATGTGGACAGGAGAAACTTTTTATGGAAAGTGCGTTACCAGGGAACGTGTACAGCATTAAGAAGATTGTTCTTCCGCCGAGATCGGAAACGATTGTGTCGGTTAGTCTTCGTCGGAACCCTGGGCAAACTCACCGTTGTGTACTTGTGGAAAGGGTAAACAATGACCTTCCATGGAAAGTAGCTCGAACCTTGGCCAGAACCACTGATTTGTGACCAGGAACAGATTATAGAAAAAGGCACACTGGTTGGTACTTGTGAGGAAGTGGATTGGTTACGTCGGTGCCAATATTTATCGAGTGGGACCCCCAGTAAGGATTCACAAACCAGAGTGACCACAGTTTTGGAAGACTGCGTTCTCTCCCCGAACGAAATGGTGAAGGTGAAGAAGTTGTTACTCAAGTATGCCGATGTATTCTCATCAAACGATGCTGACATGGGAAAGACTGGCTTAGTTCAACACAAAATAAACACAGGGGAAGAATTGCCTATCCATCAGCGGCCAAGAAGATTGCCGGTAGCACGTGAAAAGGAAGTGGAAACCATGATTGAGGGAATGGTGAAAGATGGTGTTATTGAACCTTCATCTAGTCCATGGTGTTCACCCGTGGTGGTGGTAAAGAAGAAGGACGCATCATGCGGTTCGGTGTTGACTACCGCCGTCTGAACGGCGTTACAAAGAAGGACAGCTATCCCTTGCCAAGAATTGATGACACGCTGGACATGCTTACAGGAGTAAAGTGGTTAGCACGCTGGATCTAAAAAGTGGCTACTGGCAAGTTGAAATTGACCCTAAGGACAAGGAGAAAACTGTGTTCTCGACGGGAAAGGGTCTGTGGCAATTTAAAGTAATGCCGTTTTGATTGTGCAATGCTCCAGCAACGTTTGAAAGCTGATGGAGCTTGTACTTACCGGGCTAATTGGCGATGCCTGTCTGGTCTACTTGGATGACATCATCATCGTGGGCCGTACGTTTGAGGAACACCTTCAAAACCTGGAACGCGTGCTCATGAAGATTCAGAGTGCCAACCTCAAGTTGAGTCCGAAGAAATGTTCACTATTCAAACGGCAAGTCAACTTTTTGGCGTATGTAGTGTCGAAAAAAGGTATCCGCACGGATCCGGAGAAAACTCGTTGTCAAGGATTGGCCGGTTCCAAAAGACAAGACGCAGGTTAGAGCAGTTTTGGGTTTGTGCTCCTATTATCGGCGATTTGTGAAGAACTTTGCAGATATAGCCAAACCTCTGCACAAGCTAGCTAGCTAGAGAAGCGACTTTTCTGCTGGGATGAAAGTTGCAATATCGCATTCCAGGAGCTCAAGGACCGTGCGAAACACCTATTTTGGGATACCCTGATGCAAGCAAAGAATTTATAGCTGATACCGACGCAAATGATATAGGACTTGGCGGTGTGTTGTCTCAACGGAATGGTGACCAAGAGGTCGTGATAGCGTACTTCAGCAAGTCGTTGTCAAAACCGGAAAGGAACTATTGTGTCACAAGACGCGAATTGCTAGCTGTGGTAAAGTCGTTGCAGCATTTTAGCAAATATCTTCTGGGGCGGAAATTTCACTTACGAAATGACCATACTGCACTAAAATGGCTATTGGTGTTTAAAAATCCAGAAGGACAAGTTGCGAGGTGGATTGAACTACTGCAGGAATACGACTTTGAGATCGAACATCGCAGCGGGAAATCTCATGGCAACGAAGATGCATTGTTAAGAAGACCTTGTCCTGACGATTGCAAACATTGTACTAGGCAAGAGAGTAAGGAAGTGGTATCCATGAGGAATGCTCAGGACAGACCACCTCAGCAACGAGTGGAAGGACAGCTTACGACATGCACAGCAGGAAGATCCGGACATCAAGCCGATTCTGCAATGGAATGCCAGTGCTCCCAAGCCCAAGTGGAGCGACGTCTCAGCGATGAGTTCGACCAATAAAAGCTATTGGGCCCAGTGGGACAGCTTGCTGATTCAGGATGGAGTCCTGTGCCGTAAATGGGAAAATGTTCGGGTAGACAGCTGTCATTTGCAAATGGTTGTCCCTAAAGCTAAAGTACCGGATGTTCTACAGCTGTACCATAATGATTGTTCAGTAGGCCATCTGGGAGTTAAACGAACTCTACTGAAGATCCGAGAACGGTTTTACTGGGTCCACTGTTGAAGCGATGTCGAGGACTGGTGTCGCAAATGTACAAGTTGTGCGGCTGTAAAGGGACCTCAGACTCGTAGTAGAGGTGTTGATGCACCATGGGAGAGAATAGCCATTGACGTGGCGGGGCCGTTTCCGGAGATTTGAAAGCGGTAACAAGTATTTCATGGTTGTGATGAATTACTTGGCCAAAAGTCTTCGCCATTCCAAATCAAGAAGCTTCAACAGTTGCAAAGATAAACTAGTTCATGAAGTCTTCTGTCGTTTTGAAGTACCTTTAGAGATTCACAGCGATCAAGAAAGGAATTTTGAGTCTCAAATATTCCAGGAAACTTGCCGTGTTATGGGTACTTATAAAACAAGAACGCCTTGTTATCACCCGCAATCTGGTGGCATGGTCGAACGATTTAATCAGACATTGGAGAGGTACCTAGCAAAAGTTGTAGACAATCGGCAACGAGATTGGGACAAGCACATACAACCGTTTTTGTTGTCATATCGAAGCGCTGTTCACGAAAGTACAGCAGTGACACCAGCTTTCGCAAACTTTGGAAGAGAATTACGGCTGCCTGCAGACCTGATCACCGGGGTACGACCTGATGGGCGCATCTGGATGCGTGACGCAGTATAACCGATTATGCAAATGACTTGCGGAACAAAATGAATGACATTTATGAGCACGTCAGACAATCGGGCCAGCAAATGTCCGAAAAGATGAAAACCCGGTATGACCGCAAAATGAACAACAAAAAGGGTTCGACGAAGGTTCACTAGTGTGGTTGCACAATCCAGTCCGCAGCAAAGGGAAATCTCGTAAGCTTCAAGCTAAATGGGACGGCCCGTACCGGATTGTGACCAGGATCAACGATGCAACCTACCGGATGATCGTCCTGGATCGCCTGGCGCGTTATTATAGGGCCGATAATGCTCGGGACGAGCATGTCTTAGGAGGGGGCAGTGTTGCGCGCCTAAGTTGACGTCAGATACCTGGCACTAGCGCCATCTAGTGTCGGGGACCGGAGTGAAGAGGGCTACCCAGAAAATGTCAATCTTGACTTTCGACCAACAGCGCCATCTAGTATCTAACGGAAGAATTAAGCTTTCTAGAAGCCCCACACACGAACTTTCTGCGCCTGGTCGGTTGGCGCCCGTATTTACTTGAATATTCTGGATGTTTCGGTGAAAAATGTGTATTTAAAGGCGCTGCAAGACGCGATCGAGGCAGTATTGAATTTGGCGAGACAAGCGAAGCTTCGGAGCGAAATAAAGTGAATCAGTGTGATTAATTATTAGTGTCTTTTAAGTTTTAATTGGTGTTCGGTAATAAAAGTGTAAATTTTGGTAATTCAATCGGCAGTTTTTATTGTCACGAACCTCAAGCTCGTAACAATTGGTGTCAGAAGTGGGATAAAATCATGCCGATTTTACCTAAGGAGGAAACGGAGGGTGTCCGTACCCGAAGGCAACGCCAGCAGGAGACGGACCAAAGAAGATTTGGTGGTGCAACGCCGCAGACGTCGGAGGGCCACCACCAGCCACCAGGCTCTTCAGTAGCCGTAATAAAAGTGAAGTTTGGTAATAAAGTGTAAATTTTGGTAATTCAATCGGCAGTTTTTATTGTCACGAACCTCAAGCTCGTAACACTGTATAATTTTAGTTAATAAAATTTAATAAAAAAAAGAAATATAGACTATAAACTCACTGATAACGTAACTTTCTATAGATGTTTGTGATGTTCAATTTTTGGATATTGGTTATAAAATATATTAGTATAGATTCAACTGGAATCTTTTCGGATGAAAATACTATGGCTAAAGAGTTAAGTTCTACGTTACAAAACAAACAGCAATCGTGGGTGCCGCCGCGGATCTTCCAGTTGTGGTTTCGACGATGACGGAATAGTCGCCCATGAACTAGAGCTAGAGCAAAAGAATAACACTTTAAATAAAGCGATTATAGAAACGCGCAGTACGTCTCGGAATTCGACCGCGGCTTCCCCGCAAGCAAGCGTAATCGGGCTTCCGTGAGGGTTCTGAAGCCCATGCTGGATCTTATTTCGAGCCTGGCAAGGACCTTTGCGATATGGTCCTATTATTGACGCCGAACTTTCCACGGCTGGATGCGCTAATGGGTAAAGTAGTTTCAAGCAAGCCTGGAGAATAAGGATCGAGGACCGTATGGCAAAGGCAAGACTCCTCATCGACAGACTGATAAACTTCAGGTCGGGCAATGACAAGCTTAGAATTGCGCGCACCATGAGGATATCGATACTTGGGACAAAATATTAGCTTGTCTCAGCGGGACATTATGTAAAAACTGTCATAGCATGTGGTCATTAAATAACATAGGCGAGCAGTCTAAAAATAAAGGATCACTCCTAAAGAATAATAAAAATAATGTCCTCCCAACCGAATTTCGGTCGCGGCGGCCTGTCTAAACGGAGACTAGCCATCGGCGCATGACAAGATTATAGTGCCCAAGTGTATGCACAAGCACAGGTGTACTCTATTCCCTCACTCCTATAATCCAATGGGACGGTAAACCGACACGACCGGAGAGAGATCAGGCGCAGGACCATTGGCTTTACGTGTTTTACGAGGCACGGAGGTGAGACACCGCCAACTTCCAAACTCCGTGCAGCTACTGAAATTTCTTGACGGAAAACTCAATAATAAATGTTTTTTTGGCCCGACCTAGGTTAGAACCCAGGATCAGCAGTCGCGCTACTACAACCACTAGACCAACGAGGCAGTTAAAGAAGAATTAAAATAATCTTATAAATCGGTTTCGACGTTTCCGTTTAAAAAAAATATACGTGTCAAATGTCGCGCCCTTCTTTTATGAAGTTAAAATTAGAAAACATGTATGAATTGTGGGTAGGTATTACATATCCCTTACTTACTTATACCATATACCCTATTGTGGCGCGAAAAAAATGCTATCAATTTCATTAGTTGAGAACGCTTGTTTATAGAAAAATGGTTAATAAGGAGCACACAGTCCACCTGATGGTGATGGTTAGTTAAGACTCAAAATGCAAATGCGTTATCACCCCTGAGGACTAATATGGAATGCCTCGTTTCCAGTAAAAAGGGTCTCCGGTTCTCTACACTCACCATACGAAATACAGCAGCCTTAAACCGCTATTTTACTCTGGTATTTTGTGAGAGCATGGTCCTATCCAACCCCGGTTGAGTCAACCCATTCGTGCTACAACTAATATAGCTGCAGCGTGCTCTACCATGTATTCGTATACGGTAATCGTAAAAACTTTATTAACAAACTAACTATTAAAAGATATTTACTTAATGATTTCTTATATTTACGCGAACACTACACAATTGATTAAAACTACTTTTACGGATTTTATCGCGTTGACCATGGGTGCTGGAAGCGCCCGAAACGTCGGGAATTAAAAATAATAGTAAAATAAACGCGATAAAATCCGTAAAAGTAGTTTTAATCAATGTGTAGTGTTCGTAATATTACGTTAATTTATAAAATGTAGCACTTATTTTTAATTTTATTATTATTAGAACAATGCTTTAATCGTGTAAAACTGTTGGAATTGAGTTTACAGCAATAGAGCTCAATCAAACGAGGTGATTTTTGCATTATAAATTATTTCGACTGTAAATAAATTCATAGTAAAGACATTTTTAAAACAAGCTTTTGCTTAATAAAAATAAACTTTAGTAAATTACACAATTTATATGATATAAAAGCTAGTCGCGAGATTTACCTGTTTCATAAAAATATATTTTTTTAGTTACCTACTAATGTCAATATCAAGTTACATATTGTATACTTGTTTATATGAACGCAGGTATCATGAGAGTGCATAAAAATTAACTAGTCCGCCATTTTGGGCTGTCCGCCATATTGGATTTAGAGTGACGTCATTTTATTTTTCATATTCTCAGTAAATCCTTTCATTTAATACCTATTTCAAGGGAGTGTATAAAAATAACTAGTCCTTGTAGTCGTATCTTGGGCGGTCCGCCATATTGTATTTGGAATGACGTCACTTAACCATACATTGCGTCATCCAAACTAAACATGTATGCAAAATTTCAGCTCAATCGGTTTATGATAACTACTTTAAAATTCAGTTGCAAGATTTGACACAAACACAAACATTGCAAGTTAAATAAAAGGCTTTTAAAGAAGTTTAAAGCTCCCAATAATGTTTTAAATATTTGCCCGTTTTCCTGCAAGTCTGCTTATTACAGTAGTTTTTAATTTATTAACTGAATTTAAAGGAGGATGGAGAGCTTCTTAAGGTGATGCTAAAACAACTCGGCCGCCAACCGCGGTCACTCAAGAAATAGTGCGAGTAATTGAAAAACTTGTTGGGAAAAATCGACGTATTACTTAATATAGCTAGCAGCATTGCACTTGAATTTTATAGGCTGTTTAATGGATGGTAAAAAGTTTAAAAGAATTTGAAAAATTAAGCGTTTTGATGTATCTTACACAAAATCTATCATAAACAATTAATACTTTTTTATTTTATAATATTTTCTTAAATTACATTTAATCGGATATGGATTTTTTACATATTGTGTGATAGGTATTAGGTCTAAATATTATTTATAAGATAATGTTTATTTAATAAACCGCATCTTCTCATATTGATGTGCCTTGTCATTAATAATGATCTAAAAATATTTTTTGAATAGGAATTAAAAAATGAAGCACCGTTTAAAATTTTTAAATTTTTATTTTGAGCATAATATTATTTCACGTCTTTCTAAAAAATGCTTTAAAATTGCAGTACCCCACTGTCTCTCTAAAGTCACAAATGAATTTTCAAAATTCCATGGATGCATGTAGTTACGAAAGAGGTGATCTTGTTTTTTAAGAAAGGCGATGACGCCCTATTCAAGAATTACAGTCTGAATTTTCTTCTGAGGTGCGCATGCTACATACTGTTTTCGAGTCTTTGCAAAATGTCTCGAACGCAGGCATATATTTAATAATAATAATATATTTAATAGAAATTGAACGACTTTCAGCCACTCGACTCGATGCCTAAAAAGTGTAGCCCAACGGATTCTTAAAATTAACAAGGACGAGACAAAGGTTATGTGGCGTAACATCCCTGTTACACCTATGCCGGTAGTCTTTGGGAATACTATCGAAGTGGTCAACGAGTATATTTATCTATGGTAAATTGTCCGACTAGGTAACTACACCCATTCGGTAAATCGATGTATACTACTCGGCTGCGCAGCGTTCTGAATATTACGACACATTGAAAACAAGTATGTACTACACTGATAGAACACTCACGCGTTGCCAGAGATAACATATAGATCAGAGAAATGGTCCCTCCTTACTGCAGGCCGCATAAAAAAGCTCAAGTTCGCTGAGTGAGTTGTGGAAAGGGCTTTGCTCGGAGTTTTTCTGCGTGATAGACTTTGAATTCGATGAAATCAGGTTGGTCAAGACCGTGTTTTATGGCTTGAGAAGAGCTGTGATGATGACCTTGATAAAGATGATGTCATCATTCACCATTACAGCCCTTCACAAGTCCACTGCTGAACATAGGCCTTCCCCAAGGAATGCCTCCATGCACGGTCCTAAGCCACCTGCATCCATCGACTTCCTGTATGTCTTACCAGGTCGTCACTCCATCTTGTAGCCTCACTTCTTGTACGGTACTTTCTTGGAGCTATAAGCGGCCCACTTCACTTCAGCTTACTTAGCCGTTAGGCTATGTCGGTTACTATTTACTGTTCTGTACTAATCTTCTATGTATATCCTCATTCCTAAGTTTATCACGCAGAGAAACTCCAAGCATAGCCTTCTCCATAGGTCGATCGGTCTTGAACTTCCTCATACGGCCAGCAGTGAATGACCACGTCTCAGATCCATAGGTCATCACTGGTAACACGCACTGGTTGTACAATCTAGTTATGAGCGTTTGAGGTATGCCTGACGAGAAGATGTGTTGTAATCTCCTGAACGCTGCCTAGTCCAGTTGAATCCGTAGATTGACCTCTCAATCGAAGCTGGACTTACTTAGTTGCTTCAGGTAAACATACTCTCAACAACTTCGAGCTTAGTGCTTCTTTAGAGATTCTTAGCACCCCCTGTCCTGCCGTTTCCATGGCCGGTTAAAGATGATGGTATCTTTAAAATAAAAATAAGTTTGTTTTAAGCAATAAGCAAAATTTCTCGTCTAAGACATTTCGATTTTTTTCCAGAGCCTGTTGATTGTTCTCAAGTGAGTCATAAAAGTAGGTTGGTTATAATTTCAGCACTCTGAATTATTTCGACAAGGGCAGCGATAATAGCAAAATATTTTAATTATAGCCGCCCGTTTTTATATTTTAAGTCTGAGAATTTTTAATATACTTCTATGCTGCCCGAGTAAATATTTAATAGAATCCTATTTATTTAATAGGGTTTATATATTCTTAAATAATATTATTAATGTCAACTTGAATAACTTTGCGATTTTGTTAAAAATTTTCAGGTTCACAGATAAAACTAAATGTGTGCCTACTGGTTTTATTCTTGTCTTTGAATAAAAAATGTCATTTATGAATTACTATGTTCTTCAGAATTAAAAGTATTTCGAGTTTGTTTCGGCATTAAAAATATAGGATGTAATTATTCTGGGATTGCACATATCCATAAAAACTTGTAAAGCACAACAGTTTTAGTCAATAACGGTCAAAAAGAGTTTCAGCAATTATCTAAGACAAAATTTCATCCAAATCCTTTTTAAGACACTTTTCCTACTACTTACTTACTTTTCCTAGAAAAATACTAAAATGGTTTTCTGTAAAAAAAAACTGTACCTAATCAAACCACGGACGTAAAAAACCGATAATCGAAAAATAATTATAATTTCGTTATAAAACTTATGTATGATTTTTCCAATTATAACAAAAAAAAGGCGACCCGAATTGTCGACGATCGGGTTCCTTCTGATTGGCTTGACTCACTGGCGCTGCGGTGATATGTTGCATCCCTTTGTATATTCTATTGCATCTACCAGGGGAAGTACCAGTTCCAAAAAATTCAGTATGGCATTTTGCGACGAAATTGGCGATACCATCCATAATACATTTAAAATCCGTATTATTCGCGGGTCTCCACAGTGCGACATACGAGACGTTTTCTTCCTCGCACAATATCTTTGTGGAATCCAACAATTGCAACCACCAGCGGCAGACCAGCAATTTTCCGAACTCATACAACCTTCATGAAAAGTCTATACGACCTTTATGACAACAGTATACTCTATTTCTAAAGGCAATGCACATGGAATTCCCGTGGTGTTGCAGTTATTCATGGGCGACGGGAGTTACCATCAGGTAAGCTGCATGATCGTTTGCCCCCTCTTATATAAAACAAAACATAATCAATAAACGACAAACGTATTTTGTTCTCTCTTTATTATTGAAATTCGCAATGCAAGAAACTCTTTTTTTTTTAATATTTGAGTAATTTTTGTTAACCACTTTTTTATTTCTTTTTACATATTTTTTTAGGACATATTTACGGTACTAAGTTTTTTAATTGTATAATTGCGCAGAACCCTCGGTGTTGATGTCATGATTAGTTTTTATTATGAAATGAAATTACACCTTAAAAGTATATTAACTAATACACCTTAAAACATATTAAATGTACAATTGAAGCTGTAATAGTAGTGAAGTTTATAAAATTAAAATTGGGACCAATGTAATGAAGGTTCAATCCAAACAAATTACTAATTTACTTGTCTTTCTATATTCCGAGTAAACGGTTCAATGCGAACGAAGTCGCGCGCACGCCTACTACAATATAATAATTAGCGCGACTGTTAGTGATTTTGTAACTTCTGAACGACAGACTGATTGAGTTCACAGCTGTGCTTAGATCCGATAGGTGACGCTGCAGTCAGGTTATTTACAACGCTATTTATGGGTTGACTCGTATTTACTGTCTTGTTGATTTAGTGACATAAAATTAAATTAAAAAATCTGGACCCGATAGTGATCACGGCTGTAATAAATTAATAATAAATATTAAATAAAATACAATATTTATTATTTTTGTATCTTAAAAAATAACAAATGTTATGTGTACACTAAGAATCCCGTGTGATACCTGACGGAAAAGGTAGAACACCTTCTGCCGGGCTAGCTAGTAAATAAGAAATAAATAGATAAATCATATGTGTAAAATTAATGAATCGTGAAGGTGGGACAATATTAGCCGGGTAAAACAATAAAATAGGTATAGATCACTAGGCTATGAATTTGTCAGGCAATCTTCTATAAAAATAAATAGAATTGAAGTGTCTGTTTATAATGTCAAAATTACGTCTTTTTACTAAGTGCTTACGAAAGTACATCCGGTACTCATAACATAATTTTTTTTTAAGAATTTTCTTCCAGCTAATCTTCGAAATGGCTGGACCGTTTTTGACGGGTTGCCACTGGCAGATGGCTAATGTTTATAAGGAGATTTAAGTCACTTTTATTTTAGAAAAAGAATTAGGGTTCCGCGCAAAAAAAAAAACCGCATAAAATGGAAACGTAATAAATTCCACGCGGACAAAGTCGCGGAGAACAGCTAGTAACTTATAAAAATCCACGTCAGTTTAGGAAATGCTGAAGTTTCTCCATCTTCAGTAAAGTGATAATTTGAGTAAGCGATAATCAAAGATTATAAGTAAGGTCATCTGTGTATATCATACGACATATATACACCATAAGCTACCATTTATGTGGTATTTTATAAATTATAACATTAATTTAACATCTAATTCTGCCTCTGTATCTATAAGATATAACTGATAAAGAACAAAAAATGCCGTTTATACCTTGTAGTAAGGTGGACCTGGACTTGATAATTCCCAGAACATTACCGTCATCTACATCTGACATCAATAATCTTTCAACACTTAATTCCTTGCTGTTAATATTTATTGTATATCTATTATCGTCACTGCGTTGCTGGCAAAACGTATCGTCAGCAACGCAAATTTCAACTGTTCGTTGCGGTGAACATTTTAAAGCACCTAATTTTTAAACTGGGCGCCTAATTAGCACCAAAAAGCCCCTAGTTTTGGCTTTTTCTAAATGCAAATTCCTGATTTTGCGTTGCTGGCGATACACATCTAAAATCTGTTGCCAAACTGAGTGAGATCGAGCGAGAGTATAGTCGCTGCGTTTCGCCTTGCCTTGCCTCGAGCACCGAGGCGAAGCAACGTGACATAAGTGGTAATCTTAATATACTTTTGAGCACTCTCGACGTGTAAGTGTTAAATATATATTTTTTAACAGTTAAGGCTTTATAATATTCACTAAAGTTTTGTTAACACTTACGAATTATAAATTTCATCTACCTTAATTATATATTTTTTGTATTAAAGTGAAACTAATATTCATGTGAAATTTTAATTCTTTACTACCATTAGCAAAGTTATGGCGGCTGCATGTGGTCGGTGCAAATTTTCTTCTATAATGTTTCATAAAGCTCCTAACAACAAACTCGCAAGGAGAAAGCTAAGAAGCTTTAACAAGCATTTGTCACTTGTATAGATTAATGGGATGGTGTTTTAATTCTTTAGATAATAGCGCCTATCCTAACTTTATCGCTTCTTGTGGGCGGTGAAACAGTACCAACCAATTGGCTCACTTGAGTGCGATGCGTTTTTTAATGGATATGCTTTTCCATAAATATGCCATAACATATTTTAAATTTGTATTGTTCCATTTTACACGAGGAAAAATTATAATTTTTTTGCGGCGGTTAAGTTTCAGTTGGATTAATTACATGGAAACTATGCAGACTTCTTACCTTACGGTCTGTTAACACATACATATGTTACATTTTGTAACTAGGCATACCCAAGTGAAATGCCACCCCCTTGTAACAAACGCCCAAAATATACAGCGACCATAGGTTTCGTTCGACGGACAGGTTATCATTTACTTTATAGATTTCGTCAGAATGAGAACACGTGTGAGCTTTGTGCCATTTGAACGAATCCTTGCAACGTTATATAAATAACAAAATAAAATATACACAACACTAGTGCATGGAAAGTTAGGTTTATAAACTCTCGCTCGATCGTGCGCTCCGAGCATTTTCAGGAATTAATCCAGGTTTCCTTGGCAACCTAGAGTTCCACCGGATGTTCGCCCGCCCGCTCATACAGTACTGAACAGCATAGTTGTGAAAGCGGCTGCCTCTAGCGAGCTTGAAAAAATTCAACACATCTTCGACCTCCTCAATTTTCATCGTAAAGGTTTTCATTTTTGCTATAAATTAATAATATTATTACGAAATGTTAAGGAAAATTTGCTTGATATTAGTGAAAGATTTGTTTAATTTATACATTTTAGTTTAAGAAGACAGATTTATGTAGAAATAATATTAATATAAAGAAAATTCAGAATTAGATTATAAATTAAAAAGTGGTTTTGCTAAAGCTTATTACAGATTGAATAAATATTTTGATGATAGAGGAGTATGATGGAATAATGGTATTACAGTTCAACACAAAGCTGTGTAAATTTGTGACTTTATTTTTATGTTAACCTGGATAAAGTGATCAATTTATAATATTATTATTAATATTGATATATTAATAATTACAGCATTTGTAACTTCTAATACTATTCTTCCTACTTTATTAAGCTTCGTGATCCTGGTTATATTTTATTATCTTTTAAACGGCTCGCACTTATTGAAATAATATAAACTTTCTGATCGTTTTGGTATTTAATATTCACACTTAGTCTTTATTTAAAATTTTAGACATAATCGAACGAGTTTAAGATTAAAAGTGCCTTCTTTCATCAATTACTTATTTTAGCAAATGTTCTAATATTAATTTACGTTATTGGAACAACTACATTATGCTGGCAATTGCTAAATTAAATTATGGTATTACATATCTTAACATCAGTGTACTAAATTTGTATTATTTAGAGAATATCATCATCATCAATATAGATTATCTAAGTCCATTGCTAAACATGTGACCCCCATAGTTTGGCTTACAGGAAGTATACTTGTCACGCTATAACATGGGGGTTTCTATCCCCAGTTTTTTCATTATTATCTGTTGTTATCAGAAAGATTCTGCCCATCTTCCGTTTCATTTCTCTTTGCCGCCAATTACGTCACCCGCGGAATGATGTGGGGTAGTGGATTCTCTCTGGCACCACACGGCGAAGAAAATTATATATTGATTTTATTTTGTCCGTTGCTTGTAATCTTTTTATGTTTCACCGCTTTATCGCAAATCTGGTCCGTATTCTATAGAAGCCAACATGTTTTATTGTTTGGGCTTAAATTATAATAGCTCTCTATACTTAACAAAAACATCTCAACAAAAAAAAAAAAAAATCAGTTTGCTGGTAAAAATCAACCGCTGGGCATAGGCGTATCTCATTGTGTTTGTTTTGCCGATATCATCACGATTGGCAAGCACAAGCAATATTTAGACCATTCTATTAACCAATTAATTTACAAATAATGTTTACTTAAATACGTTTAAATTTACTTTTTCACGTTTACCTTATGTGGTGTTAGGGGTTAACGTTAAAGGATTAGCACGATTCGGTCCCACAGAGTTGGTCGAGTATTTTGTATATATCCAATTCTATATATTATCTTTTTCTTTTTATATTTTTAAAAATCTAATTACATTTTATTTTTGGTGTGAGTTATCATAGTCATAATTTTTTGAATTATCGATTATTTACTAAGCATCCTAATATGGCAAAATATGAAACGAGATCCATTTCATACTGAATCCAAATTGTTTAATATATAGTATTTAAAATATTAGGATTAGATGGAATAGGTTTTTTGTTTCGACAAGTCATATTTAGTAATTGTGATTTTTATGGCACTTCGACATTTAGACTGTAAATTTTCATATAAGAAGTAAAAACGAGTATATATGTGTTGCATTAAGATGGCTGAAGACGTGATATAGTTATCACTAGGGATATAATTATATACCGTAACATAGTTATATCACAGTGACTCATAACTGTCGTACTAGGAATATATGATACGAGGATGGTCTAATAATATAACTATGCTACTATTTTTTTTATAGGATAGGGGTGACAAACGAGCACACAGTCCACTTGATGGCAGGTGGATGCTGTTGGACATAGACATCTACATTGAACCTCAATTAAGAATCAAAATGCAGATGCGTTGTCACCCTTGAGGACTAAGATGCAATGCCTCGATTCCAGTAAAACGGGTCACCGGTTCTCTACACTCACCATATGAAACACATGTGAGAGCGTGGTCCTACCACGGTCGAGCCGACCCACTCATGCTACAACCATAATATAGCTGCAGCGTGGCTCTACCACGTATAAAAGTTATATACTAGACCAATCTGGTGAAATAAATGTAATTGTAAACTGAATGTACAGGAAGGAGCACACTTGTGTTGCTCGTGTAGACAAAATGTTCATGTTATTTGTAATATATAGTTATATCGGAAAGGTTCGGATCGCAACTGTTCTGCAATTTTTGCAACAACTAAAACAATATTTTGGACCAAAGAGATAAATCTGTACATAACTTAAAAAGAGCTTCTGAAATAATGAAAAAAGAGCTTCATCAAACTCAACATTAACGTAGAATCTTTAGTTCCTATTGTGTTGTTGTTCAGGTTTCTCTAAAAAATCCAAGAAGTTCATTATTTGAATTCGACGCCCGGTTACGCTACCAGAGACTATTCATTATATAAATTTTTCTATTTCTTAAAAAAATCTCCAAATTCTTCGCATAGCATAGATCATGTCAGGAATTGCTAATCTATCTGTTCGTCAAGTTTAATTACAATCGGTTCAGCCGTTCATAAGATTAGTCCGGTCTGATAGACAGACAGACAAACATTTAAAAATTAGTTTTTCATTTCTCAATGTATCGTACAAATAACTCCCTCAGCTCAATACAAGGCAGTTATTGCGGACAGACGCATCAATTTTATTTATATGTATATATTTATTCGTCTTCATCATCATCATTACAGCCCTTCAAAAGTCCAATGCTGAACATAGTCCTCCTCCAAAAAATTTAAAGATTATTATTGATCATTAAATCAGTTCCTTATAAAACATACGTGTGTGACGATCGTGGGTACTTATTTCGGGTTCGGACTATACTAAATAATATTAAATATTATATTTAAAAAATAAGAAATTTGCAACCATAGTAATATGAAGAAGGAAACAAGTTGAGATCAATATCATGAAATTCTAGATACAAAGGCAACTGCTAGTAATCTCTGTTTTAAGAAGTACTTGCGTACATCCTTTTTATTGAATTGAAAATAAGCAACAAAACCTAAATTTACAATAATGCTAATACCTACTATCTCAAAAGAAATTAGTAAATTACTTGATTGATTGAGATTTTAAAAATACATTTACCTAAAGTGTATGGATTTTTCATTTTCACGGATAATTGTATGCCTCGGTGGTAAACTGCCATTGCAATAGAGTTATCCAATTACATTTATACTATCAATACATATATCATTACAATACATTTATATTATAATTACGTATTCTGATGAGTAAAATGGTAATTATGAATGCATAACTAATAATTAAATAACTATAAAAGCTCGTCTTCATAAATGTTTCTTAAATACATTACACAAAAAGGTTTCCAGAAAAACTTATTTTTCAAGCACAGACATGATAATCCAACCTCGCAGAGTCTAGGCGGCCAGGTCGGGGGATAAAACTGTAAACGAAATTATTAAATGTGTTCTCAATCAGACCTAAAAAATAATAAGCCGTTTCGTTTGATATAAGTTTACATGGTTTCAATATGGAATCTCTGCATGTTCTTTTTTCTTCTTTTTTAAAAAAACGTTACCCCTACTCTAGGATTTTCTCCTGTATCGTGGGGGCAGTTTACACACATAAATTGCACAAGGACAAACATCCAGACCCGGAACAATTATTGGTAGGCCATACAAATACTTGTTCTGTGCGGGATTCGAACCCGCGACCCCCAAGCGCAGCCACTCATTGCTAAGCCACTGCGCCACGGAGTCGTCAAATGTTACAAGTTTAAATATCGATTTGGAGTTATTTTATGCTTTATTTTTAACCCTCTCAGAAATGAGAGGAGACCTGTGCCCAGTTGTGGGCTTGTGGGACTTATATAAGCTTAACCGTAACTTTTTATTTTTTATAAACCAATTATTACGATTCGCGTTTTAGCCTTAACATGCTATTTGTATGCTCAATTAATATAGTTATAAGGATTTTGCTTTAGCACAATAATTACATTTTCGTAGATTTATAGATCTAAAAAGGTATAAAGTGCAACTTTGCCTTAAGTCCTTCCCTTTTTAGCCTTCTGTCTAGCTGACTATGACACTTTTCCGGTAAAGTCCGGTAGAGTAGTCACGGTTAAAATAATACATATAATAATTCTGTCTGTGTATTCACGATTCACGCAAAAACTTCTGGACGGGTTTTCATGAGATTTATGCATAGGTAGTTAGGGACCCCGGGCGACTTAAAGGCTACTTTTTATCCGATTATTGAACTTGAAAAATGAGGGTTAAGTATTTCCGGGGTGTCGTAGGTATACCGGAATTACGTTTGTGTTGTTGTTATTAGAAATAGCTCATCAGGTACATTTAATTTTTGGTGACTAACTATAGATCATTTTCAGGTATTATTGATGAGCCAGAGGCTGCATCAAGCTGGCTGTGACTGCGCGTTTGCACTGTGAAATCGTTTGTAGTGATAATTTGCGTATTGGCCACAGCGAGGAGAAGGCGCCACGTGTGGGCCTGCGTACACCCGGGGGCGGGCGCTCTGCGCCGCCCCACAACTACATATTACGTAAGTACTTATATACTGCATGCACACATACGCCTTCGCCTGCGTCTCTATTGTGATTCGATTACCTGAACCCGGATGTTCTGTTACCTGACTCGCAAACGCAATTTGTAATTTTTTTATTTTTCAATAAAATATTTAAAATATTTTTCAATAAACGAATACGATTTGTTGCAACCCCAGACATGAATTATTTTTTAAATTTGTGTTTCCCTTTGTTCGAATTATTATGATTTCTTTTAAATGTTTTGTCTGTACGTCTTTCAACGTACTATTACATATTTTGGGATTAAGTTTTCTATTTTTTGTCTATTTAAGGCATTGCGAACGCTTTAACCTGTTCCGCTAAGTTGCGCTCCATTCCTTTCATTAAATTTCATTATTTTTTCATCTTTACATTGATTTTATTTTTCTGCAACCGTGCTTGCTCACCTCTTGTGTATTTATTTGTTTTATTTAATTTTACAACATATTAATGCCGAGCGAATGCCAAGCTTTCAAATTCTTAAGTAGTTTTGTTACGAAATTATTAATACATTTAGGGTAAATTAACCATAATGATAACCTGTAAATAGCTGTAGCGGGTAGCTGGAAGTCGTCAGGATATTTCTTGAGTTCCTAGAAACTACATAAATATTAGAAAAGTAATGAATGCTGGGCGCTTGACAAAGTATGGTCTTAATTCTTAAAAATATTTGAGTATTTTTTCCCAATTCAAAACATCTTTTAATAAATGTGTTCATTATTTTAATAACATAAAAGCAGTTTATGGGCGTATAAGTACGCGCGTCCTTGTTATATTTTTGTATTCAAACAATTTTCACGTGAGTTACGTTTACGTTTTTAGTATAATTTTTTTAAAAATTTGTTAAAAAATATATTCTAAATATATATAAATTACGTGTCACGTTGTTTGTTCGCGATAAACTCCTAAACTACTTAATATCGATTTTAATCAAATTGCACACCGTGTGCAGTTTGGCCCAACTTGAGAGATAGGATAGATTTTTTTGCCCATGAGTGACCCACAATTTTGTTTTGCGAATTGAAGGATTTTTAATAGGACATGACAAAGGGTTGTCGAAAAGGGCAGAACAACGTCTGCCTGGCAAGTTAGTATATTTATAATAAGTTTTGTAAAATAACTATATCTGTATTTTTTTTAATTGAAGCGTCTGATGATAAGTCTGTTGTACAGTCCATGGGCACCTGTAGCCTTCTTTGTTTGAACATGGCGCGCCGTCACTGCTGAAAAATAAGATGGAGTGTCCCGCGGCCTGAAATTATACTGGTTTCCTATATACCGTTCAGGCTGGAACACAGCGGCACAATCACTGCTATTTGCTATATCAGTGTAATTAATTCACAAAGCAAATTTAAGTCCCATTGCCCATTCCTTAATATTTATGTATTGTGTTTTAAATACTAGCTGATATACTATGGATGAAAAAAAATCAATGAAAGTTCTTTTTTCTATACCGCTAAGCAATTTGGCGAATTTTTATATAATAAGAATGATAAACGAGCACTCAGCCACATCTACATCTATCCTAGATTAAGAATCCAAAATGCAGATGCGTTGGCAGCCTAGAACACTAAAATGGAATGCCTCGTATCCAGTAAAAAGGGTCCCTGATTCTCAACACTCACCATACGAAACACAGCAGCATTGAGCTGCTAGTTTAAGCTTGTATTCTGTTAGGTTCTTTCCTGGTTGAGCCGACCCATTCGTGCTACAACCGTAATATAGCTGCAACATGGCTTAATAGTGTATAAAAGAAACTACAAAATGTAGTCCGAAACAAAACGTGAGCAATACTACATTAAATTTTATATTCACATAATATGATTTTAGCCTAATGGGGCTGAGTGCGGACCGCGAATTCAAAAGGTTGTGGGTTCGATTCCACCATTCGACTACTGTCTTGAACCACTCCGAACACAAGCATTTCCTCATAGGCAAGATATTTAACATAGTTACACCACCCTTGGGGGGTACGGAGGAATATAGTAGCTCTTGCATTATATAAAGATTTTAAATCATTAATCAAGATAAAAATGTGCTTAATAAGACTAAGTTTAAGTTAATAAATTTAAACTTTGGGAATTGTTGTAGTAACTCTGATATTTGGAAGTACCGATGTCAACAATAATAAGTGAACGTCACGTTTTATAATCAGAGTTCTGTTACAGCCGTACACAAGTCCACTGCCGAATATAAGCTTAACACAATTACCTCATAGGAGCATGTTACCTAAGTTGCGGCGGTTTGTAATCGCAGTTTTTTTTTAATTTTAGTCGTTACTAAGACGACACTGCTGCCCATCTCCTAATTTGTTTCCTCCTGTCGCCTGTTACGACATTCAAGTGTTGATATGGGGTATTGGATATTCTAACACCGCCACTACGTGGTAATAAAGTATATTGTGACATTGCAGATTTTATATAACGATTTAAATATTCCATAATTATTATACTGTAATATTCACATACGTAATAAAACATATTATATGTGTGAAATACACACGATCCAAGTTAATTAAAAAGCCTTTTGATAGCAAGAGGTCCGGGCGGAAATAATGTGGGGGAAGGGAGGCTTCTCAGAGAGGACTGGTAGTGATAGTGATGTATTCCGTTTTCTGAATAAATACTGAATGCACCTCGTATGCATATACGGGACGATCTCTGAATGTACCCAATATCGGCGCAATTAATGAGGTTCATGACCACCAGGAGTTTCGATTTGCCTATGCATAAAGATGGATTTTCAAGTAGTGTAAATGTTACTATGATATTAACGTATAATAACTTAAATTTGGAAGTTGCCGTATTGAATCGAATTTATCTACTTTATCGCATTTGTGGAAAGAAAC
The DNA here is from genome assembly GCA_907164705.1 of Parnassius apollo. Classification (NCBI taxonomy): domain Eukaryota; kingdom Metazoa; phylum Arthropoda; class Insecta; order Lepidoptera; family Papilionidae; genus Parnassius; species Parnassius apollo. Next base: position 4,463,394 of record CAJQZP010000444.1, read on the forward strand.
ATTTGCAAGAAGCTTAACACAAAACACGTTTCTTTGTCACTTGTTGATAACGGGTTTTGTGATACTCCTTGGTTTATGTTCAGCTGTGGGCTTGTGAAGGTCTGTAATGATAATATTAATTGCACTTGTGGCTTTTGGGATAAGATACAATCAGGGTGCAAGAATAATTATTTAAAAACATAAGTTACCTTATAGGTGTATTTTCCGAAATCAGCGTTAAATAAGGTCGCGAAGTCATATTTCATCGTTACATTTATTTACACTTCTTATACTGAAATTAATTCCACTAACACTTAAAACTTTTTGGTCCAGATACCCACCAGATGGTTTATTGACATCGGGAAATACTAAGCATGATGTAGACTTGGAACCGCACATCATCGCACCTGACCCAGTCGCATCAGACAATTGTTTAGATGAATTTTCTCCGGTACATAAGTTCCTGTTGAACACGTAAGTACTTAGACGTTAATGACATTTTTAAATTAGCGTACATTTTTAAAATTTTTCTGTATGAGGAACTGTAATTCCAAGTTTGAGTTTTAGCGCTTAGCTTATTTGTAGGCAAGTTCATACGGTCACGTGACTGGCTATATCTTATCCAAAGCTCGGGAAGTTTTTTAAGATCATTCAATGAAAATGATAACGAATTTCAGTTTTTTCTGATTTCTTGTTGTTGCCCAGCGAATAGCGTATCACTCGCAATTATTTGACTATCCAACTACTATAGTCAATGCTGCTTTTCATGTGTCTTTGATACTGCGTTTGACAATCATGTTATGGTATAGGCACACACCACTTGTTGGTTCTTTACACTTTGCGTGTATTGTTTAGTACTAACGCTCTTCTTTCTTCTTCTTTTTTATTTTAGCCGATTTCAAAAAAGGAGGCATATAAATTTGCAGAAAAAATTCCATTATAAATAAAGTTTTTAATGTAACTGTTCAGGCGACAATGAGAATTGTGCATATTTCTTAGTCAATGCTAACTAAGCCACAGTGCAGTGTGTAGAAAGTGTATAGAAAAATTAAATCACCGACTTCAGAATGTGAAATTATTTTATTGTTTTTAATTTTTTAATTCGGGTTTTTTCTTTTTTGTTAAAATTCATTTTAATATTGTTACTTAATAATTATACATTCATTTAATTTATTGCAATTAATGAACTATCTTTGCTAAGATTTTTTAAAAATTATATACATGATTTAAACGTTTGCATTCATTATGCTATAATATTTAAATTATTAAAATACATCAAAACATAAAAGTTTAATTTTGAAATGAAAATATAAAGTAATGTAAAAACCTTTTAAGGGCGGCTATTAATTAATAGTTAATAATAATCAGTTAAATCACCCATGATATTTATATAACGCGTCTGCATCGGTTGAGCATACTCAGAATGATCAATATCCTGTTGAAGAATATTGGCCTAGGTCCTACTGAGATGCTTAAAAAGCTGTTCTTCTGTACCGGCTAGCAGGCACACAGCTGTCGCCGCGTGGACAGCTGGGTGCCTGCTAGCTGTCGCCGCGTGGACTGCTGGGTGCCAGCTAGCTGTCGCCTTAGTTCAAGGCGGTATTGGGTAGGAGCGGTGTTGGAGCAGATTCGTGTAAGTGGGCTATGACTCTAATATGGAATGCTGCAGAGGCTTAAATTATAATAGCTCTCTATACTTAATAAAAACATCTCAACAAAAAAAAAAACATAGTTTGCTGGTAAAAATCAACCGCTGGGAATAGGCGTATCTCATTGTGTTTGTTTTGCCGATATCATCACGATTGGCAAGCACAAGCACATTAGAAATAACAGTCTTAAATGTTTCATAAAGTACCTTTTGACTCTGCTCCAACCGATGACTATTCTGTGCATTTTATATCCGGCGCAAGCAATGTTTTAACATCTTTAACATCGAAGATTATAACAACTTTCTGAGCATTCGCTATATTTCTCTCTTAAGAAATATATCTTGCAAAATGGCGGAATGAAGACAGGAGTATTTAATAAATTACGTATTTGGATTAGGTATTTTTCGACGCTAGTTAGCACAAAATCCAAGTCAAGAATTAGTTGTGCTTAGGTTTAACCGAATATGGCTGCAATATTTAGACCATTCTATTAACCAATTAATTTACAAACAATGTTTACTTAAATACGTTTAAATTTACTTTTTCACGTTTACCTTATGTGGTGTTAGGGGTTAACGTTAAAGGATTAGTACGATTCGGTTCCACAGAGTTTTGGTCGAGTATTTTGTATATATCCAATTCTATATATTATCTTTTTCTTTTTATATTTTTAAAAATCTAATTACATTTTGTTTTTGGTGTGAGTTATAATAGTCATAATATTTTGAATTATCGATTATTTATTTACTAAGCATCCTAATATGGCAAAATAGGAAACGAGATCCATTTCATACTGAATCCAAATTGTTTATTTATTATATAGTATTTAAAATATTATGATTAGATGAAATAGGTTTTTTGTTTCGACAAGTCATATTTAGTAATTGTGATTTTTATGGCACTTCGACATTTAGACTGTAAATTTTCATATAAGAAGTAAAAACGAGTATATATGTGTTGCATTAAGATGGCTGAAGACGTGATCTAGTTATCACTAGGGATATAATTATATACCGTAACATAGTTATATCACATTGACTCATAACTGTCTTACTAGGAATATATGATACGAGCATGGTCTAATAATATAACTATGCTACTATTTTTTTATAGGATAAGGGTGACAAACGAGCACACAGTCCACTTGATGGCAGGTGGATGCTGTTGGACATAGACATCTACATTGAACCTCAATTAAGAATCAAAATGCAGATGCGTTGTCACCCTTGAGGACTAAGATGCAATGCCTCGATTCCAGTAAAACGGGTCACCTGTTCTCTACACTCACCATACGAAACACATGTGAGAGCATGGTCCTACCACGGTCGAGCCGACCCATTCTTGCCACAACCATAATATAGCTGCAGCGTGGCTCTACCACGTATAAAAGTTATATACTAGACCAATCTGGTGAAATAAATGTAATTGTAAACTGAATGTACAGGAAGGAGCACACTTGTGTTGCTCGTGTAGACAAAATGTTCATGTTATTTGTAATATATAGTTATGTCGGAAAGGTTCGGATCGCAACTGTTCTGCATTTTTTGCAACAACTAAAACAATATTCTGGACCAAAGAGATAAATCTGTACATAACTTAAAAAGAGCTTCTGAAATAATGAAAAAAGAGCTTCATCAAACTCAACATTAACGTAGAATCTTTAGTTCCTATTGTGTTATTGTTCAGATTTCTCTAAAAAATCCAAGAAGTTCATTATTTGAATTCAACGCCCGGTTACGCTACCAGAGACTATTCATTAAATAAATTTTTCTATTTCTTAAAAAAATCTCCAAATTCTTCGCATAGCCTAGATCATGTCAGGAATTGCTAATCCATCTGTTCGTCAAGTTTAATTACAATCGGTTCAGCCGTTCATAAGATTAGTTCGGTCTGATGGACAGACAGACAAACATTTAAAAATTAGTTTTTCATTTCTCAATGTATCGTGCAAATAACTCCTTCTTTGCACGATACATTGAGAATCTTTAGTTCCTATTGTGTTGTTGTTCAGATTTCTCTAAAAAATCCAAGAAGTTCATTATTTGAATTAATTATAACATTGCTTATTTTAGTTACAATTATAACATTGCTTATTTTAGTTGTGACGATTAAGTAATAAAAAAGATATTTTATTGGTTCATTTTATTTAAAATGAGTATGCAGTTCTGCAAATTAAAGAAAATATTATAGTCTAAAATAGTATATGCTAGATCGTGCTCGTATCCCAGTTATATTCCTTGTAAGACAGTTATGAACCACTTTGATTTAAACATTATGGTATAACTGTATCCATAGGGATATAACTATATCACGGCTTCAACCATATTACTACGACATAAGCATACCATCGTTTTGGCCACAGGCCTTCTATCATTTCTGACAGGGTTTTGCAGTCAATCTGACACCACGCTAGACACTACCAACGCTCAATTTTCAAAGGAAAAAAGGGCGTTTTTATAATCCACAGGCGCAAAACTAAGGGGTAGATAGCATTAACAATTACTATAGCTGTAATTAAAACGGTATAAAGAATAAATTATATGGAAAATTATTATCTAGGGCTTCCAATTATTAAGGTATGCATATTGTAATGCTTATTGCATTTGTATAGGTATGAATTGTAAAGGTTTTTTTTTGTGTGAAATCTGTGAAATACATAGGTGTATGGAGAGAAAGACTGGAAATGGCTAGAATATTATGTTTAGTGCCTGGTTTCTGAAATTTGCAGTAATATTGTTACTAGCTATTGATTCAATTAAGTTATGTATAAGATAAACGTCGGTTAACTGTCACGCTTTTGAATACACAACGAATTGTTCAATAACTATCTAACGGTTAACCATTTCCATACTCTGCCGCTAGATCGATTTTATTAAGGGCCGATTCGACCAAACTTGTATAATGATTTCTTATATTTACGCGAACACTACACATGATTAAAACTACTTTTACGGATTTTATCGCGTTTATTTTTGCTTTTAGTTACTTTTATTTTTTTATTTTTTTTTATTCCCGACGTTTCGGGCGCTTTCCAGCACCCATGGTCACGGGGGACTGAGATGACTGACGTTCCCGATGTCATTGTTAAACCCGGAGTACCTTCAGCTTTTTTAATTATTGTTTATGGTCCGATCTATGCAAAATGAACTGACTATGTCTTGAGGTCTTGCAGTGGTATGCTTGGGTTTAGTTTTAATTTTATTGATTATAGGATCCCAAGCAGGTGGTAGTACCCAGCCTCCTTCTCTATTGAAATTCGGATGTTTTTTAATTTCAATAGCCTCACGTATCATCCTTGGTAGGAATCGGTGTTCTTTCGCGAGGATTTGTGGTTCTATCAAATCTTATGTAATGGTTGGGGCCGTCCAGGATATGATCACAAACTGCAGACTTCCCGGAACGTTGACCATAAACGGACCATAAACAATAATTAAAAAAGCTGAAGGTACTCCGGGTTTAACAATGACATCGGGACGTCAGTCATCTCAGTCCCCCGTGACCATGGGTGCTGGAAAGCGCCCGAAACGTCGGGAATTAAAAATAAAAGTAATTAAAAGCAGAAATAAACGCGATAAAATCCGTAAAAGTAGTTTTAATCAAACTTGTATAAGTTTTCCTTCGAATAAAATCACTAATCACTCTAGATTTAGAGCATTTTTTATTTTACCAAATACTAACCCAGAAATAACTCTATTCGAGAGAAAATCGCAAATTTCAAAAAATTCATGGAGTAAAGCCCAGATTAAATTAACGGCGGACACTACATTTTGACAGTTGTTTTCGTATGCTTTGTTGAAAAAGTTGTTTGGCTTCGTGTATTTATTACTTTTAAAAAGTATATTTTACAGTTGTGCGTTTATTTTTCCTGTATTTTTGGGCTACGTTTCCTTTTTTCTATACACATAGTAATTCAATTCAATTCAATTTACTTGCTAATCTTGTTATATACATATGATCTTAATTATAAAAATAGTTCCAAACAAGAACCCTGCAAGCGCACTACAAATATTGGCAATCATTATCATATTTTATTTATTTACAATAACCATAACATGCAACATAAGTTGATAAGATAAACCAAAGAGTATAGTTTAAGAGATAAGTAACCAACTGACAACTCATGTAAATATTTCAATGTTTAGTGACAGTTGAAACTATTATAATTCGGCAAATTATGTGGACATAAAATCTCGCGTTGCGCTATATGAACTATTGTATTTCGATTTTAGTTGGCTTACATGTTCATTCGTCATACATTCAGCAACTCTAAGAGTAACAACACTCAGTATTGGTTACACTACTTTTGTGTTGGAAAAAAGCAAACGGAGTTATCCGAGAGTAAGACTAGAGTAAAATTATCGAGGGAGTTACCCTCGTGTAATATCGATTTTGGTTGAATCCACCCTAAGAAATACAAGTCTAAAATTCATTTTACTATTCTGTTCGTCATTAATATGTACTAGTTTTATTTGTAAAAATATTTTTCGACAAGGCACTATGTAGCTTAATTATAAATTGTGATAGTTCTTTATTTATTAGCGGATGTATGAACGCCATCATGTAATTTTTGTAAAAGCAAACGTCACTTATTGTCGGTTTTTATTTCAGATGCGTAGTATATTCTGCTTCGCCGTGGAATTTTGAGTTTAACGGTGTTTGTTAGATTTCACGCTTAATTTATTAAATTTTAATACTGATCATCGTGATCCTGATCGTGATAATGGGAAAAACGCAGTAGAATTTTACTAAAAGAAAGATGTTCTTTATGAAAGTAATTACCTAGCTAAAGAAATTGTGGCTATAATCGACAATAAAAATTTCCAATATATATTTTAATCATCAATTTCAATAAAGATTTCTGCAACGTTTAAGCTTTTAGGTACTTATATGTGTTAGAAATAAAGTACCTACTTCCAAAGCAGACTCAAATGAGCTGCTCGTAGATTTCACTAACAATTTATTTAAATAATTGCACGTTGTTACCTAAAATTAGATGATGTTCCCTTAAAATAAATAGTCAAATAAAGTTTTGGAACCGATAAACGCCCCCGCGATAAACGCCTCCGCTTAAACTTAGTGGTCAGTTTACTAAACCTAAGTTTAAGCGGAGTTTATCTAATATTGTGACCGGACACGCACTTTCATAAGTTATCGAACCGATACGTGAAATACACTGAAAGTTTTGCGTAACTAATACGCAGTACAATTTGTATATTTACCACCTTTCAAAGTATTTTCCCATTACATTTTAATCACTTTTTCATCAATTTAAATCGTTTTTTTAAACACGATTACCATTGGTTTGAGGGCATTTTTTCACGTTCGGTTATACGTTACTCGTAAAGGCCTTATCACGGCCTGTTCTGGCTCGGTAAATATTCGAACACACACAACTTAAATATACAAGTACATATATTTCTGGTGGATAACTCCTGTTCTAATTTATCATACATTAGTCTAAAGAATTATGTCCAATCTTGACCTGAAAATTTTCTAACGCGTCTAGTGATGTAAAATATCTTATAAAATTGTCTTTATTTTCCTTATTTCTTATCGCATTATTGAATTTTCCAATAAAGCCAGAAAAAAAAGTAATATTACTATGTTTATCATTCTCAATAAACTTTTGGAGACGGAACGCGTTTTAAAATGGCTTAAAGGCCCAGAAGTCATGCCAAAATATATTTAAAAAAATGTTTTACACGTTTCGTTTCACGTGAAATTTAAGATTTTTGGAAAAATAAAGAAATCACTTTGAGCGAGATATGAACAGTGTGCGTGCGGAATGGGTCAAAGCTACATTTTCAGCAGCTAAAAATTACTTTCTGATGTTCCTCCCAAAGCGCATCGAAAGTTACACACAACCGTTTTTTCAGTCTGTCGCTTACACACTTAACATTTGGGATATGGGCTTGATTATACATACAGCCGTCCATATGATTTCACATAGTGGCGTCTTTGTGGAAAAACCTAATCGAAAAACGTAATATTTTGATTTGTCTTTATTTCTAGGAAATAATTAACACTTTAACGAAAATGATTTTAATTATTTGATTTTTTAGTCAAAATGTTAAAGACTAATGAAATATAATGAAAGACTATTTAGTAAAATTTTACATATCAAAACTTATTTTGAATTATGAGTTTTTGATGAATTGTTCTTTAATCTCTTTAAATTTTATATAGCATTATTTTTGGCAACTTTGCTATTCTTTTTAATAAAAATAATAGAATTTAACTTCATGGAAGGAAGATAAGGCTTACCACATGATATAGTACACAACACTCAGAGTTACGATTTGCTCTTCTAATTGTGTTACAAGTAACAAAGTTTCAAGTTTGTATGAAAATTCAATTTTTAATACAAACTTGAAAATATGATTCAGGGTTGTCAACAATCCTTGATTTCATACGTTACTTCATTTTGAAATTAAACTTCTTTATCGACATTGCGGTTAAAGAAAACTAACTTTTTCTTGAAAAGTTTCTTACGTAAGCTTTAAATAGGGCTTACTATGGGCTATGGGAGGGCTACTTATGTAAAATATAAAATAAAAGGAGAATGATATCTCGTAAAGAAGTTTCACTTCGTTCATGTGTACACAATTATACGCAATTTTTTTATTTAAATCTATTTACAATAATTTCTTAGGCAAAAATCTAAAATATATCAAAGAAAAACACTCGTCTAAAATTATAAATCAAATTGGTGCAATAATAGACTTAAATCAATTATAGTATCAGATCAAAAATAAAGCTTGCCACAATCATTGTTAACATGTATTCGTTTTTTACTAGGCATTATTATCATTTTATTACAATCGGGTAAAAAATAATTGCAATCACTCTAAATATTATTTTCTCACAATAGCGAAACATTCATAATCATTAAAAATGACACTGTTTTTAGGTGCAAATTTATATCAATATACCAAGGCTAAGCTAAAAATATGAAAAATGCTTAGTGGTCGTAAAAAATAATATTACCCGACAACGCAATAAAAATAATATAAATTTCTCTTTTCTTTTCCTTTACTTTTGATAAAGATGAATCTGATTGACAACTCATTAGGTAAAATCAGTATAATAGGCTACACTACGGTGAAACATCTATTCAAACATACATACATAGAATATTAAACATACGAGGGCGACACTGAAAGTTTTTAGAACTGGCCACTTGTAAACGATATAATAAAAAATAAGTTTAAATTTTGAAAATGAAAATCTTAGTCTATATTATTGTGTATGTATTTTTTAATTTGTCATTTGTTTACGATTTGGCGGCAAATTAAAAATTGTCTGCGTAACGTCAGCATGAATTTAACGCGAGAAAATTTTCGTACAATGATTTTTTATGACTTTCGATGACATCTAAGTCAACAAGAAAGTTATGATAGACTTCGATTGGCCTCTCACGATGAAGCCCCATCTCGTGCCACTGTTTACAACTGGTTCAATGACTTTAAACGTGGTGGCACAAATCTCACCGATGATCTGCGTAAGGGACGGCCTTCTATGGTGACGACTGAAGATAACATCAGTGTTGTGCGCCGTATAATAGAGACTGACAAAACAGTGACATCATAGCGGCGCTAGGCATCGATAGAGTCAAGGAAGGATTTGACAGAGGCCTAAAAATTCCTTCGTGTTGATTGATGTCGTGAAATGGTTCAAATATTTAAAGGAGGTGACTCAAATGCTGTGTTCGACATCCTTACGGGTGACGAAAGCTGGATTTATTGGAAAAAAAAAAAAAAAAAAAAAAAAATATATATATTATGATCCTGAAACTAAGAGACAGTCTGCTATCTGGGTGTTTCTTTCCGAGGAGTTGCAAACTAAAGTGAAGAGAGGTCCAAGCGTGAGAAAAAAGATGGTGGCCTCGTTCTTCGGAAGGGCAGGGCAACAATTGTGTTAGAGAATCGAAAAACAGGTACTGCAGAGTGGTATACTAACAATTTTTTGCCACTTGTCTTGGAAAAGTTCGGGAAAAGCGACCTCGCAGTAGGATTCTCCTTCACCACGACAACGCCTCATCGCACACCGCCACGCAAACAATCGACTACTTGGCGACGTCAGAAGTGTAATTGCTGGGTCACCCGCCCTATAGCCCCGACCTCGCGCCTTACGATTTTTATTTATTTCCGAAAATAAAAATAAAAATTTCGAGGAAACCCAAGTGAATAAGAAAGCAGATGTAGTAGCATGGGTGCAACACAGGAGTCGAAGCGGACATGAAATTGTTGAAAGCAGAGCTAATACAATTAGCAAGGTGAAATAAAGCACTTAAACCTTTGTACAATTGACAAATTAGCGCAAGAGAACGGCCATAAAGTTGTAAGACTACCACCATACTACTGACAATGCAATGGTATTGAATAGATTTGGGCCCAAATCTAAGGCTAGTTCTTAGATGAAATGTTCTAAATGCAAACATATTAACTCTACCTAAACACATACTAGACGAAAATATCTTATGCTTTTACAGGCTACGCAGTACAACATTGCCAAGCCATCTTTCACGGTGAAGAGGATGGAAGGTTTTCTGAAGGAAGCCCATCACACAAAGGATGATAGAGCAAATATTTGAAATGAAATTTTATTCATTTCGTATATTTCATTTCATTTAATTTCAAAAGTGCTGGAGAAAACAAATAAAATTTTTATAGTTGACTGAAAGAGACTTTCATTTTGATTACATTATTGAAAGTCATGTAATAATTAATCTTAAAAACGACAGCTCGCGTAGTTGTAGTGGTATTGATTGAATAAATTTATCTTTTATATAATTTCAATCTTAAATGTTTATATCTTTGCCTTTAGAAAATAGCAGTAACAATAAATATGGAGACACTCATAAATGTTGTGTTTTAAATTATCCGTTTCTAATTTATTCTGGTACTAATCGAAACAAAACTGTGAGTGATTACCGACTCTAAAGAATTTGTACCGATTTGTATATTACGATTGTATGTACCGATTTTTTCTGTCAAAAGGTATTTCTTAGATTTGGTTGACTATAATGGTTTCATATGTTACTGATGATACCTTTATTACTATAAAAGTAAAAGCCGATCGTTGTAACTCGAAAACATTACGATACAAATGTTAAAAACAAACGTGGGATATCGCATCATCGGGTATCTTACATTACTTTTGTTGCAATTAAATTATTTTATAAACACATTTTAAAGCGGTAATTATTTTACTACTGAAGTTAGCAGTGGCGGCCATTGTGTGGCCGGTTAGGTTACCAAGATTATGTCGTCGACTTATGCAACGCGGCACTCATGTAGTTCGTATGAGTTACAGATGGCGCTTCTTTTGCTTGTATGAAAAAGGTATAAGCATTGACATATATTACTAGCATAAGGACCGGGCCAACCGAACAACCAAAACGGACCAGTGCGCCTAAAATTACAGTTTAGGGCCAACGCGAATCGGTCGACAGTGGTGCACGCGCAAGACAGGTTTGCCTGTCATAAATATGTCTAGTTGCGTGGTAAAAGAATGCAAAAATGATGATACAAAGATTTAAAAAACACATGGGATATCGTATGATCGGTAAATAACCTTATATTTTATTTTTGTTACAATTAAATTACTATAAAAACGCATTTTTAAAGTTTTATTTTACAGTTAGTTTAGTTACGTTATCAAGATTAGACCAGGGTTGGATTCAGACCTTCAAATATATTGTACATGGAAAATAAAATTATACAATTAAAAAAAAATCATATCACATTTGACGTTTCATGTTTATTTTTTCCCATGTGCCGGGATTTTGGCGTCACGCGTCTGGTATAATCTATACGTTTTGTTTTTTGACGGTTTTATTTTTATTTCTGTTTAATTTTTGTCTAAAGAACTTAATGTAAGTTAAATTTTGAATATTGGTACCTAATATATTTTATGTTCAATAAGGGTAAAACGAAAAGCGTACAAAAGAAATGATATCTGCTTAATTGAATCTGAAAATCTGATTCATAAAATATTTTGAAATTCTGTTTTCAAACCGATTGCTTCTGGAGCATAGAGTTTTTATCGTGGTAGCCCCTCATTATAGTTGTATCAAGGATGCAACGTAAATACATTGACCAGAAAGGGAGCTAATACTAATATTATTAAAAAACGTGGTACTCATGTACAATATAGAAGTGGTGTTAAAGAAATGAAATGAGGATATCCACAGTAAAACCAGAGTGACCGACATAGCCCAACGGATTAGTAAGCTGAAGTGGCAATGGGCCGGCCATATAGCTCGAAGAACCGATAACCGATGGGGAAGAAAGGTTCTCGAGTGGCAACCTCGTACCCGTAGGCGTAGTGTAGGGCGACCCCCCACTAGATGGAGGGACGACCTGGTAAGACATGCAGGAAGTCGATGGATGCAGGTGGCTCAGGACCGTGCTTTGTGGCGTTACTTGGAGGAGGCCTATGTTCAGCAGTGGACTTGTGAAAGGCTGTAATGATGATGATGGTGATGATACTACAAACTATGAAATAATGGTACAATTAGGATAATTATACTACGAAATCCGACCCTAGTTGCGCTATTTTTTATTGTATGAAATGCTGGATGCGCTATTTTTTATTGTATGAAAAAGTTATGAGTAAAATATTTAGATGGGCCTATCCTTCCTTTTAAAATCATTGGGTATAAGTAAAATTTTTCGTGGGGCATATTTTAACTTTTGAAATCATTGAGCATGATACACATGATTTCGGCCGGGTGATTACTCATCGTACAACAAAGTTATACGTGACCACATTGTTTCATAGCCACCAATGTCTCAATGAAATGTTTTAATATTATATTTATTAACCCACTGATAATGTCAATCCGTGAGACAACCCATTGACAATGTCAATCACATGTATATAGGTCATATATCACGTCTGTGCAAAATTTCGCTTTGTATTGAATAAAGTTTATGTTTTAAAATTTAAGTTACCATAGGTATGAAATACAGATTTGTTGTCACACTCCATGATCTGTTGTCACACTTGATGAGTGACTTAAAACGGAGGACGCGTCGAATGGTTTCTAATTGCAAGTTTTGTAATGTTATTAGGTTTTGTCGAGCAATGTGTTTTGCATTATTATGGAGCAATAATGGCGGGTATCAGGGTTGTATCTCTAAGAGTTTCGCCATCCTTATTCGAAGTTCTTCACAATAGATTATTGATACACTGGCTCACAAAAAGCTATATTGAACTACACCATGAAGTGACCGACAAACAGTTACCATTATTTTTCTATGGGTGAGTTTCGCTTTAAGCATATCAGTTAATTCATGATACACCCATTTATCGAGGTTTTTATTTTACCAATTTGGTACAGATGAGTCAATATTGTGGGCAAACTAAGGTCAAACCATGACGCTAATTCCTTGGCTGTTTAGTAAAGAACAGTTTCCACCATTACTTTTATTTATCTTAATTTAATTTTTTCTTTATGTAACGTTTACCTTATTGTCTGGTTTTCCTCCTAGTTCATTCTTCAAGTCGAACTTTCAACTACGAAATCAACTAAACCAATATTGTACGGTGCGTTCGTTAGTCGTATCCTTTCTAAACGCAGCACTGATCTCTATTCTGCGAAAAACTGATGTCGGCACTCGTATTTGAAAATCACTTTAATTTCTGAAATATGTATTTTGAACATGATTTAAAACCGAGTGAATAACTAAAAATAGAATGTAATAAAACAAGTTCCGGGTTGTATGTTTGTAGGGTCTGTACCTTTTTTTAAAACCAACACCATCAATTAAATAAAGTTCTTTTCTTTTAATAATGCACTAAATTATATAGTATTTAATTTATATAAAAGTGTTTATGAGAAAATGCAATACTCCATGATGTCCCATGGGTGTCGTAAGAGTAGACCAAGGAAAATGCCAGAAAGGTTTTGTGACTTATCTCGTTTATACCAGTCGTAAAATACCCAGACCAGTGGCGACGAGCAGACTCGAAGGCATAGGAGAATATATATATTTTAAATATTGAACATTGATGGCTTTTGCTTGCCGGAAACAGTTAACTGTCAGTTTAAGACGACACATCGAAAACGTTATCGCCGTACTGATCCGAGTGAGTACATAATTTCTATAAAAACGTGAAGAAACGCCGTCATAAGGTCTAAAATTGCGTAGCGCCCGCGACTATTAAAAGCGCTTAGAAATTGCCAGAATCTTAAAATATTTTTTAGAAAATTATTGATTTAAGTTGTCAAAATAACGAGCAAGTAAATTATGAATATTGATGTTATGAATATATTTGAGTGATTCCTAGGCATATAGATCAAATGATTTCGTTGTAATTTCAACTATAGTGATTTTTTAGAGGTGTTTTCGCAAATAATTATGATCGAGTCTAAATTATACAATCGTGTTTTTGAGCAATTCAAGATAAAGACATGAATTTACCTATATCAAAATCCCACTTTTGTTAGTGGTGTCATAGTCCTATACTATTCGATGAAAGGAGGTGAATTTTTTCACGGTGTCGCCTTAAGACCGAAAATGTCGGCATCATTTCCGAAGACGATTTCTTACGCGCGACGATGACCCAATCTCGGTCTTGCAATTTCTGTAAAAATTATTAATGAAATAAATATATATGGCACTTCTAAAACTCCAGAATTATTTAATAATTCAGGAGTTTAATTAAAAAGAATAATTTTGAAAGCTCCTTTAGTTTTAAAGCGAACCATACTGATTTAAAGCAAATGAACACAAACAATGACATTAAATGAACTCTCTTCATTATCTTATATATAATATAACAATTCTAATACAATCGATAGTTCGTTGTGAATTTGTGACAGGAATGCTCTACGAGCCTTCCTGTCACAAATACAATAATGAGGGCTAATAATTTTCCGCTCACCGGATGTCGCATTGTGTTGACACTAAGGTGAAGTTTTTTTGTTACACAATGTCATGTCAGAGAAGTTAGTTTCAAATACAAGTTTACCAGTTTGAGTATCCTATACCTTTAAACGAGCAATTCTTGTGTATATATATATAATCGGAATCTCGGAAACGGCTCCAACGATTTTCATAAAATTTTGTGTGCAGGGAGTTTCGGGGGCAATAAATCGATCTAGCTAGGATTTATTTTAATAAAATGTCTTTTTGTCCGTGTTTTTAGGCAGTGAAAAACTGCTACAATATCGTTAGTATAAGAAGGTAAATTTTGACCGTTTATTAATGATTACAAATAGCTTAATTGGTATATTGGGCGGTCACAGAATCGTACCATGGTTCAAGCCCAGACCGACCGACCGACTTTTTTAATTTTTTTTCAAGTTCCTTTCTTTTTTGAGAAAATCTATTTTTTCGAGCCCTTTTTTTTTAGTATTTTTTAAAAACACGAAAATTTAAATTAAACTAATTGCACTCATGATTTTTTATTCAAATAACCAGTTCAGTTTTTTCTATTACGTCGCTAAGATCAAAAAATATTATTCGTATTTCATCAGTATGTAATTTGTATCTAAATATAATTTCCAAAACACACGAATTAAAAAAAAACCGAGCCAAAAATACCGAGCAAAGCTCGGTCAACCGGGTACTTATCTCAATACACAAAACAGTGCCTCAGTCATTTGCTCTTTAACTTTTTGTACATTGCCGACTCCTATTTTATTCTTCTACTTTTAGGAATGTTTTTGGTTTGGTTAATTTATTTTTAATCTAATTATTATAAAGAATAACTAATAGTACAGAAATAAACAATAAACTTTACATTTTTCGAACAAATTAACTTCGCCGCTATGAAATCTGTCAAGTATTACACCTCATTTTTATGTGGCGCTGCACATAAAAATGAGGTGTAGAAAAAGTCGTTGGTAGAAAAAGTCGTGGATGAATTTCCCCTCATTATAACATATAGCCAAACGCGGGCTAACGAACGAGCTAAGATCATTTAAAAAATTGTATGTCTATCTGTCTGTCTTTCCATGCTGATCTTCGGAATGGCTGAACTGGTTGTGAACAAACATAACGAACAGATAGAGTGCACCGCTAGGACGGACCTAGGCTATATTTTATTCGAAATAGTTAAAGATGTTTTTTTGAATAAACGATAAATTGGTAAAATAAATTGTCTTTGATAATCTTAAATCAAAATAATACCACATTATTAGATCCTGTCCAGGCGAATAATATCAGCCAACAATATAAATAATGAATGTCATTCGATATGTCGACACCAAGTATTTTGATGCGAGCTGATGTAAGGGGTGAAGTGCTCTGAAATTAAGAAAAAAAGTCCACAAAGGAGTTCTTTTTTTAGGTGAACGCGAAAACTCGTGTCTTATGCGATCGTCGATCGAATGCCGTCACTTTATTCAAACTAACCGTAATCAAGAATATCACTAGCTAAGCAGCTCCGATAGAAACTGTACCAGTGGTTACTAATCAGCTCGTGCTGACTTATAGGCAGGCCATATATGCATTGGGAAGACGATATAAAATAGCAAGACCGTGAAAAAAAATCGTACCGTGTTTTATTTTACACATAGAGCCACACAGGAATTCATAGCGTTATTTTTTGATAACAAACTGTTCGTCATTATTTGCGCCTTGCACATTTTCTCAGACTTACACAAAAAATAATCGTCTGTCAGTACGAAACTCACACTTAATAATTAAAATAGTACATTTTCAATTTCACACACACACACACATAGATACATTCTGTGTCATAACAGTAATGAAGTAACGCAACTATATTGACAAGTTGCATATAGCTGTGGCTGTAACAACTGTCGATACGCATTGTCGATGAAAAGGTGGATATTATAATAAAGATGGTACTTTATTTATTACTACTATAATTACCTATCAATTAACAAATAAATTTAATGTGTATGTAGGAAGGTAATCAGAAAATAAAAGGTTATTACGTGAAAGGGTTTTACAATAGAATGATTTTTATTCGTTTCCACGAATTAATTATCCAAAAAGTCGAGGTTGAGCTAGTAGCGAAGTACAAGTGCACCGAACTAGGCATGTCGATCTAAAATCGATTAATCGAAAAATCGATTCTTTGTAGCAAAATAATCGATCGATTCGGAGCACCGCATCGATTCACTGAATCGATCCAAAAACCTCTCGAATCGGACCGATTCATCTGATTCTAGAACCAGCGATAAAATTCCCAAACTGGCTGGGGTAAGATACCGCAGTTTTTTAATTTTTTGCTGTTGGGGAACGCAAGACAACCGATCTTACTTGGTTGATAATTTGAACGCAATATACAACACGTAACATAATTAACGCACTTTGAGAAAGTAGTTTGTTCAGAATTGTTTACTGAATCGATTCCTATCATTTTTAATATAGGTAGTTTTTGTCCCAAAATAATTAAAACTACGTAAATTACAGTCACACTAAATCTGTACAGTCAAAACAAACTGAAATGGACCGTAACTTAAGGCAATAGGACTTATAAGAGTGTAGTTTTATTTGTATTATTACTAATTCTGTCATTCAATAAAAATAAAGAAAAATGAACTTTATTTCAAGCACGTTAAATTCTTTGCGTTCGTGGATTTGTACTGTGACCACAACATTCTTCCGGAATTAGTATAACTAATTTGAAAATAATCAGTGCATAAAAATGTTTAACTAAAAATTAAGTGTATGTATTATGTTTATAACATAATATCCTAATTCGGGTGTCTGAGGGTGTGCGTTAATTACGATACATATTGTATATTTGAATAAAATAAATATTTATGAACGCATCCAACAATATCGAAAAGTTATCATTTCATTTTCATTTCTAAATTTCTAATTCTATTCTTACCTGTGGAATGTTAGTGTAACTTAATCTGTGCTTTGAACAAAACTACATATACATACTACAATTTAATATTATAGCTGTGAACCTGTTTGAACTGTGAACTTGCGAATTTACTTTATTATCAAAAACATACATACTGTGAGCTGTAAGTACAGACGGAGTACTTTCTATATATCTAGACGCTGTAAATAAATATTATATGTTGAAGTTTATAGAAATTTATAGTAAGGAAATAATAAATGACTCTTTTTCGGAACCTACTACTCTTCGTTATCTGCTTACTCAAAAGTTTCATGGTTTGACTAATAACTTTAACGTTTGTTACATTAACGCTCAGAGCATTCCGCAACATTATAATGAACTTGTTGATACTTTTCATAATCAGTCTATTTCTGCGATACTTGTTTCGGAAAGCTGGTTAAAACCTACCTTACCGTCCACCTCCTTTGGAATACCTGGTTTTGTCCTCTTAAGAAATGATCGTACGGGCAAAAGAGGTGGTGGAGTAGCGGTATACTTACGTAATGGTATACCCTATAAACAATTATGTGCTTCTTCTTCTGTTTATTCTGGTACAATAGAATACATGTTCTTGGAGATTACCATCAGTGGGACTAAGACTGTTCTCGGTGCAATTTACTGTCTACCAGGAGTTAATTATTTTTGTGACCTTGAATCGGCTCTTTTTTCTATCGGCTCTGATTATCAGCACTTTATTATAATGGGAGACTTCAATACCGATATTCTCTGTAACTCTGCGAGGTCACGTGAATTGTATACAGTTATGAACTCCTTTAATTTGTCACTTCTTCCTTTCGACCCCACACACCACAATCTTGATACTGCTGATTCTTTAATAGATTTAATAGTGGTCGCTTCTGAAGACCATGTCGTTGGCCACGGTCAACTCTCCGCCCCTGGGTTTTCATTACTGTATATTCTTATGGATTAAATGTCCTAAGGTCAATCATGTGATGGTGCATCTGCGTAATCTAGCGAGACTTAATATTGAAGAACTTCAGCAAGATGCTTGTAGTATAGATTGGAAGTGATACTTACAGCGTAGATAGTGTTGACGAAAAAGTAGCTCTTTTTAATTCAAATATACAGAAGTTGTTTGATAAACACGCTCCTCCACATAAAGTCAGACTAAAACGGTCTCCTGCGCCGTGGATTACTGAGGATATCCGCAGGGCTATGGCAAAGCGTGATCGAGAATTTAGTAAATATAAGAGTAATCGGTGTACTGTTAACTGGACTCGATTCAAAGCCGCTAGGAATCGGTGTAATCAGATGGTGCGGGCCGCTAAACGCCGTTATATTCATCGAAATATCCTTAACGCTTCTATGGCTGATTCGTGGAAATTTTTAAAATCAATCGGGATAGGTAAATCTACTACTATTGCCCATGTTAATTCTCTTCCAAAATTTTACAAAAGCTCTTTCAATTTTTCTCCCGTTACTGATGAGGATATAAAAAAAGTCAATTACTTCCATCAAGTCCGCCGCAGTAGGCTCTGATGATGTGAGCAGAATCATGATCAATCTCATCCTCGATTATGTCTTACCAGTACTTACCCACATAGTAAATTTTTCATTAGATACTGGGGGTTTTTCCTTCACTATGGCGAAATGCTTTTGTTCTCCCACTTCCAAAAATAAATAATCCTAGTTCTGTTTCTCACTTTCGTCCTATCTCTATTCTTCCTTTTTTATCAAAAGTACTTGAAGCTGTTGCTCACAGACAAATTTCTGACCACGTTTTTAAAAATAACTTTTTAAGTAGCTATCAATCAGGTTTCAGGCCAGGACATAATACAACAACAGCCCTGCTTAAAGTTACGGAAGATTTACGTATAGGTATGGAGGAGTCAAAATTAACTGTGTTAGTTTTAATAGATTTCTCAAACGCTTTTAATGCTGTTGATCATGACATCCTTCTTACAATACTTTCTCACATTGGTTTCTCCTCATCAGCGCGGGAATGGTTCGCATCCTATCTTCAGGGACGTCAGCAGGCTGTTCGCGTGGGTCCAGTTATTTCTGACTGGTGCACGCTGGTTGCTGGCGTTCCTCAAGGCGGAATTCTCTCACCTCTTTTGTTTTCAATTTTTATAAATCTCATTACATCTCACATTCGCTGCACGTACCATCTCTATGCCGATGACTTACAAATATATGCTCAGTCTGATGTTAACGATATCGAAGATGCGATCACTGAGCTAAACTCTGACCTCACTCGTATCTCTGATTGGTCTAGCAAATTCGGTATTACTGTTAACCCTACCAAGTGCCAAACAATTATAGTTGGAAGTAGCCGTCGCTTATCTACATTCGATTTTAATTCACTGCCACCTGTAAATTTTAATAATGCTGTCATACCTTATTAAGCTACTGTGAAAAATCTAGGACTTATCATTGACAGCAGTCTAAGTTGGCGGCCGCAAGTCACGGAAGTAAGCAAAAAAGTTATCAACACCTTGCGTTGTCTGTATCGACTCAAAAATTTTCTTCCAGTGAGAACAAAGGTAATGTCGGTTCAAACGCTCGTATTACCAATACTAGATTATGCAGATGTATGCTATGCTGATGCCTCTCAAGAACTTCTTAACAAACTGGATCGTCTTCTCAATAATTGGTATTCGCTTTATCTTTGGCTTACGTAAATTCGATCACGTCTCTTCATTCCGTTCTCAGCTCAAATGGCTGCCTCTTCAACTTCGTAGATCTTTTAGAGTCCTTTCTATGCTATTCTCTATTTTACACGATCCGTTTGTCCCTGCATATCTGAAATGCAAATTTCAGTATCAGGGCGATTCTCACAACCGATGTCTTCGTTCCGCGGAAAATCTAACTCTTCATGTTCCTTACTGTCGCACAGGCTTCTCTTACAATTCTTTCACTTCAAATGCAGTAAGACTCCGGAACATGTTACCCAGAAATATAAAAGAAGCAAAAACTAAACCTATCTTTAAACGTTTACTCTGGGAATATTACTTAACGAAGCAGTAGTAGTTTCGGATTATAATAAAAAATTTAAAAAACTTCGGAAACTGTTATATTCTCAAGTATGTATAATATAAAAATATCATATTTATTTATTTTGTATTTATTTATTGTGGGTATTTGTGTATATATATAAAATAATATTGTATGCATATAAGTAGTAATGTAAATGTATATGTATGTGTATTGTTTATTATCATTATATTATAATTTTATATTTTTTCCTTAAACCTTTAATTTTTTTTAATTATGTGTTTTGCACCCATCACTAGATTCTCTACACAAACCAAAGGTAGTCCGCCGTTTTGTACATTTCCTTTATGTGTGCAAATAAAGATTAAATAAATAAATAAATAACCAGTATTGTGTTCGTGTAGTATTCATTTCAATTTGATAAATAGTGAGTTAATAGATTGAAACAGATTAATCGAGAAATGTACGTTGCAATTTGCCCTTTTGTTAAAGTATTGTTGTTGTTTTTAGCCTAAAATGTCAAATAAAAGTGATACATGGAATCACTTTGTAAAAAAAGGAATCGAGTGGCGAACCACCCCTAAAACAAGCGTTTCAAGCTTACCAGGAGATGTTAAAATGAATATTAGTAATTTTAATTAATAAGATAACTAATATTTTAATTTCAAAAAATATTGAAGTTCAATTAAAGAAAAAATCGCAAATTCTTAAAATTTCATGTTTGAAAGTGTCGCGATTAATCGAAAATCGATCTTTTAATCCTCGATTTAATCGATAATCGATTCTAGTATCTTCGATTCGAATCGATTCAGAGATCGATTTTTTTAAGAGTGAATCGACATGCCTACACCGAACCACGCCAGAGCCAAGACTGTCCGCTCCGCTTTTTTTTTTTTTGCGCCCGAAGCAATTAAAGGGCTCCCTACTAGAGCGAAAATGCATACCTACCACGATAGCCGGTCTATCGTGGTTATGAGGGGCTCACTGTCCTACCGGGGACCCTAAGTGATACCCTCTAAAAACCGCCTTTGGGGACAGGCAACCGGCTGATTAAGCTCTATTGTGCCTTATCATGAGCGACTCTCTTTTGGGAAAAGAGGGCGCAGGCGGCTAAGTGCCGCTGAGGGAGTGCCTACGAAGGCAAATTAATGTTAGTTATTACAATAATTTTATTTAATTAGAGTTGGCCTGAGCCGCCAGGAGACAGTTCAGGTCTTTTGAAAGTTTATTAGGCGGGTCCGAGAGAGAGTTTCTCGGCCTGCGGACACGATAGCGAGAGGGGGGTGGGGCTGCATAAGAAGCTGCCTCACGAATTAAATGGTTTGGGTGCGACTCTGAGGCTTTGAAGAAGTTCTCAGAGAGTTTTTTAAAAAATTGTTGAATTGTTGGGAGCTCTAAGTCCCGATGAAGGTCGGCATTACGGACGTACCAAGGTGCGTTCGCAGCTCGACGACAGAAGAGGTTCTGAACTATTTGGAGTTCATTTAAAATATTAGGGTTTGCGTGGGCAAAGACGGGGCCCGCGTAGGACATGACTGGTCGTATACAGACCTTGTAAAGGGTACGCTTGTTTCGAAGGGACATTTTACTGTGTCGGCCCAACATACTGTTGAGCTTGAGCCTACACAGATAAAAACGTGCGTGACGGGTTACTCTTTTGACGTGGGGCTTGAAAGTGAGCCCTGTGTCTAGAGTGACACCTAAATATTTGGCGGACGTATGCCAGGGGACAGGGGTCCCTAGCATACGTATTGGTGGAGTGTTTTTGAGACGGCGTCGTTTATAATCGAAGTGAACGGCGGAGCTCTTCTCCGGGTTCACATCGATACGTCCGCTCCGCCGCCGCGCAGTCGCTTTATACCTGTTGCAAAACAAACCTCGCCGAGCAGTGGGGCCATGGGGGAAATCGAGCGACACGGGTAGCGTAATCGGTGCACGTGTTGTTTACAATAATTCTGACTAGCTACACAGTTTTTAAAATTGATTAATTTGTATAAATAACGAATACATGTGGGTTCGCTTTTTTCATTAAGAAAGAAATATTTGTCAGTATAGAGTTAAAGCATAACTCTCTATACTGACACAAATATTCATCGCAGTTGTGGTGAATACTTAGCTCGTGAGAGCTTCCCACTTTTACATTTTTTTTCTTAAGTTGACGCTTAATATGTACTGTTTCTTCAACGCCATTTTTGCAAGAACCATCGGCTCTTCTTTATTCAAAGATTTTTCATTCAGATTCTAAAAAATATTTTCAATCAACAAAAAAGTTCTTTAAAAATATTTTAGCTTGGAACCTTTAATATTTTCTTAGTAATATAGCTGTTGCTGTATTTTTCTTTTTCTTGCTGTAAGTGCAATGACACAGCGGTGACACTCCCTGTACGTGAGAGCTTAAGCGCTGGTGACCTTGAGTCGAAGCGTGTAACGCTAGGGTTAATATCGAACCGAAATAGAATATTATAGACTTTTATCAAAGAAGGTACATAGTAGGTATATGTTATATATTATGTAAACTTATGTATTTGGGTAGTGAAAGATACGTTCAATGTTAAATCAACTTTTATTAAATATCTTTACAAATGAGGAATATTAAAACTTCCGACAGTACCAAATATGCACGGCAGTTAATGGTAATCATAAATAATTAACCAACACTTAGTATTTGAATACGCACTAATCAGTATTATTTACTCTTATATATTTTTGAATTTTTTGATTACCTTTATAATTTTCATTATTATTTCTAACAATTGCAAAAATTCGTAGCATTTATTATTTTTTATAGATATATACAGATATATAGACAGTTATATATATAGATATACCGTCGTATTAAGATATCAGTAATATTGATATATTAATTGAAATATTATATAACTTGACGAATATATTCATATTAACTAATACTGACAAATATCGGTATTAACCCATCTTTACTACTAGCCCTCGGCCAGGGCAGTCGGCGACTGCCCGTACCACGCCACAAACATATACCATACGTCTTTGCCATTTTATCGATAACTATTTGCAAAACGATATATCAAAACTATCGTTCGGTGAAAGCGACAGCTCGGATACAGACTCGGATCATTCGCTCGACCGAATGGTATAATGTATGAGGGCGAGCGGCAAGTGTTGGTAATCAAATCCGAAACAACACGATCGTTACTATGGAAATTATGAACCGTTATTATTGTGATTTTTAGGTTTAAAAAGAAATAATAGTAGCAATATTATTAAGAATTACATATAAAAAAGGTAACGCCATCTTTTTCTAAATTTGACGTCTGAGAATCGGATCTCTTTCTTCAGCAAAAAAACTAAATAATTTGGCATTTTTGTAGAACGTCGATTCAGTCGCGCAACTAAATTTGGTCTAGTAAATATAGTGAGCAGTGCGGTTGCAACTACTTTCATTGTACGCACAAGGACCGCAGTGTCATATTTGGACTTATACTTCGGCACAGGAGAACGCGGCGTCGGCGGCTTATGTTCCTTTATTATTTTACGTTAGATTCTCCATAAACATCACATTGGGAACAGGACAATGTCAACAAATTAATTACTTATATCGAAATAAATATACAAGCCTGTATTTGAAATAAATTTGAATTTAGAATTCCGAACCAAACCTCAGATAATGGAGATCAAAGTGACCAGATCGACAAAACGCCAATTACATATACAAGGACCTAAGACTTAAGAATTATGACATTAACTGTAATCATATTTATACAACAATTCTACATAATTACATAAAATAATGTAAATAAAGCCAGTTCGACAAAACGCCAATGTCATATATAAGGACCTAGGGCTTAAGGATTATGACATAAAATGTAATCAAATTTATTCAACAATTCTAATTACATATAAATAATTTAATGTATGTAAAATTATTTTATTGTTTATTAATGAATGTCAAAATATGTAGTCAGTAGAATGCGAGCACGGAAGAATGTTATATTTGGCATAGTTAAAATTTGTATTTAAAAGGAGTGCAGAAAGCTAAAATTTATTTAAAATATGTGTTACAAGTACTTAAATTAAAACAAAATAAAACATTCGTTGTTTACTTCGTTTACGTTCATACTATCAATGTCAATTGACAAAATGATAACATTGGAAGAGTATAATTATAATCATATTTTACGTAACTTGTATGTAATTTGAAATGTCACATTAACTTACAATTGACAATTGAACCTATGATGATCAATTCTTTTAAATCTCCCTAAAAATGCATCAATAGGCCAGTGGCGAAAAAATATATTACAGTCGTCGTATGGTAGCGACTATATATCAAATATATCTTAAAATGTTAAGCGTCAGTCCCTGAGTAATTTTATAAAAAAATTGTCCTGAGAAGGCGTAAATTATATTTGAACCTCTTTAGATTATCTCTCATGTCATTTGGAAAAGTCATGCATCCCGTGGTTGTTTGATTTTAGTTTAAAATACATCTTCAACATAATGTACCTATCTACATAATCGGGAGTTTTTAGGTTATTGTAACTCTATTATATATTCCATACTATAAATGTATATTTTTAGCTTCAACTAAAAGTCAATCAACCTGTAGGTATGGGGTACTAACAAAATATTTATACATCAGTACATCGGTGTTTTATTATTCAAAAGAGGTCTAGAAGGTTTCTCTAACAGTCAATGGATACCTTAAACGTTGGCGAATGTAAAAAAAGCGAAAAAGGTTTGCCAGGATCGTAGTACGACGAAGGATGTTTGCCTACACCTCTACGGGGATGAGGCGTGATTTGCATAGGTGTATGTTTGTAGCATTCATCATATTTTAATAAATATCCGCCTCGTTGGTCTAATGGTAACAAGGGCGACTGCTCAGCAAGATGTCCCGGGTTCGATTCCCGAGTCGGGCTGTGTTACTGGATTTTTCTATTAGGAATTTCTCGGTAGCAGCCACGGAGTGGATTTGTACCCTCTTGATGGCAATAGGCTTGCCTTCTATAATAAATACAACATACGTGGGTGTACTATTAGTCACACCTCTGCCTTACTCTTAGGAGATTACAGGCGTGATGTTATGTTATAAATAAAAAATGAAACAATTCTTATTTTTTTTTGTATTTTTATTCCTCGTCATAAGCTTCTCTTACAATTACAGAATCTAAAAATTCTGCTGCCGCTGCGATACTTTGTTGATGTCTGGCCCATCCAAATACCACACCAAAGTCATAACATGGGCGCAGCACCTCAATGTGCGCCGACTAACCAAACAGCTAAAGCAGTTTTCTACTATACCGGTTCGGCCGGGTATATCGTTTTCTATTAAAATATAGATAATAATACTGTTTCCTTGCTACGTGGCGTAATTTTATTCTTCCTCTTGTTAATGTTGTCAAACCATTACTTTTAAGACCGTATTCAGAAGAATGAATGTGTTCACTACTGATTCCGATTCGGTATCCGTAATGGGAACGTAACGTATATGTTCGCCATAATGTGAGCGAGCTTGTCTATACTGATTCGTTACCAGGGCGAACAGAATTAGTTCCGAATATTCTAGTGTCGGAAAGTATAAAATATTTTTGCGATCTGCTGTAATATTTCTAAATTGGGATGTCCTATTCATATTTAAGTCCTGAACCATTTTTGCCAGATTATTTTAGATAACAATTCTTTCCCTTATTATTTTAAATATTTCACTGGCATATATATTATCCTGAAAAAGGACACCAAACTTATTTAACTTTTGCATCATGTGTGGTCGAGACCGATGAAAATATTCTTGTCTTAATAACTTGAAGTCGGTTTTAAAGTGACCATTGACAGCCGCTACCGCCCATCAACATATCTACCACCCATCAACGGCTTCCATTTTCTTCCCTTGTAGTTAGTCGGTGCTCGACTTCCAGAAGGGAATCTGGTATACAGGTTCTATAGCCACATCCTTCTAAAAACATAGCCCGGTCAAGTTAAATTCATGATGACGTGATACAGACAATTTTCAATTTGCCGCGAAATTGTAAACAAATGACAAAATGGGCTGTGTTTAGAAAGCCCATTTTGTCATTTGACAGAATGGCAAAAAAAGCGTTAGGAAGCGCTTGTAAGCAAAGTGGCGATCCTAAGCGGTAAGCGCTTTCAAATGGTAAATAGCTATTTTCCTCTAGGACACTAAGTTAGCTTTAACCGGGGAACCTAACCTAATTAAAATATATGTTTGTAAAATATATTCATATTAAAAACTTACCAGTCATGATTTTTAATAACATGTTAAATATGTTTATTCATGAAACTTAAAATATTACTTATAAATTAATTATAAAACAACTTATAAACTACTTCAAAACAAACAAAATAAATAAGCAAAATGGCGGATTGTGTCAGCGCTACTGAAGTAAGCAAACGTGTCCTGGCCGAAAACTGTATAGTTTCGCCATTTTGCTTACAAGATCCTAAGCTGTATTTGAAAGAAAAAAGAGCTTCCTAGCTCTTTTTTTTTGCCAAACACAGCCATTAATAAAGTACATACACAATAAAATTGGCAAAGAGTGCCATTTTCAAAATTTGAACTTATTTTTTTTTATCATATCGTTTACAAGTGGCCAGTTCTAAAAACTTTCAGTATCGCCCTCGTAATTAGGATCAGTACTCGAGTAGTAGGGTTTGTCACATGTTTGGATCCTCAGGTAGTCGAGTAACGACTGCCTTTGTGACTAGACGTTTTAATTGCGAATTCGTGTTTATTTCGGATGTTCTTTTTTATTGAGTTGAACCTAGCTCTAGCTGTATGCTCCTTCATTGTTTTCCGACTATTGGTGACATCCTTAACATTTCGTCAGTTTTCTGATGTTAGAATCCGTCACGCGAAACCTGGAGTCAATCCGGGAAGACATGGCCCAAGTGTCGAGGAATACATTATTGCAGACTTCGATGCAGATCCCACTACGAGCGTCAGAGCAGTGGCTCAAAACCATAAAATTTTGGTATGGGAAGTGTGAAGTACTATGCACCGAGAATCCATTTTACGGCACGGGTGCACAAGGTCTGGAAAATGAAGATCCCCTACGAAGGATTCAGTTATTTGAATGTCACTTTTTGCTAAATAGTCGCATTGAAGATGAATGGTTTTTAAAATCCGTCTTACGAAGCGATGAGTCAAAGTTTTCGAAGCAAAGAATTAGCAACTTTCATACCCTCCATCGATGGGCTGGCAAGGACAGCAATCCACACCGGAAGAAGCAAGTGTCGTTTCAAAGGAAATTCTCAGCAAACGTGTGGGCGGAGTAATCGGACGAACGTTGATCGGTCCCCACTTCCTAACAGATAATATAAATGGAGACAATTACCCGGAATTCCTCATAAACGTCTCCCAATCTCCCAGAGCTTCTAGACAAGCCCGAAATACCAATATTAGCAACGAGAAGACTAATGATCTTTCAGCAAGATGGTTTTACAGCGCATTGGACTCTAAACGCGTGAGTACATTTAAATAATTCTTTCCCAGAGAATTGGATCGGCAGAGACGGGCCCATTGTTCGGACACCTCGATCGCCTGATTTAACTCCTATTAGGCCAAGAATCTCGTCTAGACGCATGTGGAAATATCAACCTGACGAGTTAATAGGAAGAATCCATACTGCTTTTGAAGTTTTGAATCAGGAGATGAAAATGAAAATTGTAACAACAAAAGTGAGAAGACGTGCTTACGCTTGTGTCAAAAATCGCGGTCGGCGTTTTGAACACGAAAAATAAATTATTTTATCAAAAAATGTTGTTTTATTGATCTGTTTAAAAATTAAAAATATTCATAAAAGTGGAGTAAAATTACAGCCTATATACGTCCCACTACTGGGCACAGACCTCCGCTCATTTCTGAGAGGGTTTTAGGGCAAGGAATTGTCCGCCACGCTGCCCCAATGCGTGTTGGCTATTATTTGTGTATATAATTGCAATTATATTATATGCGAATATTCATCCGCAATTTGAATTGTACAACCTAATTCCAAGATTTGATGAGATATCAGCGTAAATAATACCTCAAAATAAAGGGCGATAACTAAACATATTTTTAAAAATGTTTGAATAAAAAAAGCTATTTTTTATGATTGCATAAACACAATATTTCCTTAATTATTTTTAGATTCTTTAACTTAAATATGCGTAGAATGTTTTTCTGATGATGAAGATTCTTGGAAATTATTTTGTTTGAGTAATCACACATTACATTCATAATAAATAATGACAATAATTGTTTCTGGACACTATTAGCAATAAATGGATAAACATGGGTTTTATTGAAAAACCTTATTAATTCAATTTAAAAAAGGAGCAGACTTCGTCTAAGACAAATATAGCTTAATATGTTCTAAATGGTTTAAGGTATCTCTCCTTCAGGAGTTGCACCCATCTTCCAAACATTCTGTATGCTCACTAAGATTGAGTGCCTCATTTCCAATAAAAGGCTTTCAGGTTCTCTACACTTAACATACGAAATACAGCAGCAATAAAGCTGCTATTTTACGCTGCTATTCTGTGAGAATGTCCATCCTAACCGGTCGAGCTGACCCATTTGTGCTACCACCACAATATAGCTGCAGCGTGCCTCTACCATGTATAAAATTTACAATATGATTGCAAAATATTTCCCAATAACTTCACAAATTATTACACAATCTTTCGTTAAAATCGGTCTTCTTAGATGGTATTACACTCAAAAGCACATAGTAGTAGGCTTATAATAATAATAATAATTTTATTTCAGGCATCAATAAATTAAAAAAAAACAACATTAGCAATACATACCTTAACCTAAAATACAGGGCTGTTCCAAAGTAACGATAATCTTTTATATCCAGTGCACATAGAAATCCAAAAATTTTTTTGTTTGCTTCTGCACAAAGCTAGATCAGCATAAAAATCATATAAGAAGACTGCGATTCCCGAAAGGTACATTCATTTGAACACGAATGATCGAAGTGTTAATAGCAAAACGGAAAAAAATGAAATTAGAGCTGTCGTATAAAAAATGTGTACCAAAGACATACACAGAGACTTGGTGGAAACATTTTTTTAAACGTTACCCCCCACACAACAAAATCCACACTAGGATTTTGTCCTGTATAGTGGAGGCAGTTTAACATACATAAATTGCACAAGGACAAACATTCAGACCCGGAACAATTAGTTGTAGGCCATACAAATATTTGTTCCGTGCGGGATTCGAACCCGCGGTCCACAGCGCTATAACTCTTTGCTAAGCTAATGCGCCACGGGGCCGTCAAATCAGACAATGGGGGGCTCTGCTTCTTCATATTCCACTCATATTCCATTCGGTGGGAAAAGTTCGTTGTTATGACGTTCGTTTTTTTAGGACGCTGAAGGAATAATTATGGTGTAATATTTGGAAAAGGGAACCACTATTTAGGGCTCTTAGGCAAAATAAGAGGATTGTGGGAGACTATTAAGGAAAAAATATGTGGTAAACTCCAAGCTGGATTGCTGTTTTACCAAGGCAACGCTCCGGCTCACAAAGCCGCAGTTGCGATGGCTGCTATTCAAGAAACGGGATTTGAACTGCTTGAATACACACCCTATTCGCCAGATCTAGATCTCAGTGACTTCTATCCATTTCCTCGCTCAAGGAACACCTTCGAGGCAAGAAGTTTGCAGATGATAGCGAAGTGATAACCATTTTTTTTCTAAGGGAATCCTGTGCTTAGAAAAAACGTAGGCTAAATGCATTTAACTTAGAAAAATAAATTATTACTTTTTAACTATAATTACCGTGTTGAATATTCATTATTTACTTTCGGATCACCCCTCGTATATATAAAACATGAACATAACACTATTTAGGAAACTTTCTTAGTTGGCGCGTCCCTGTGTCGGTAACATTATCCCGGAGGGCCAGAAATCGA
The DNA here is from genome assembly GCA_907164705.1 of Parnassius apollo. Lineage (NCBI taxonomy): Eukaryota > Metazoa > Arthropoda > Insecta > Lepidoptera > Papilionidae > Parnassius > Parnassius apollo. Next base: position 4,493,722 of record CAJQZP010000444.1, read on the forward strand.
GAGCGAGAAATGTCTCTTTGTATTTTGCAGAAACCTAGAGTACGTAGGAGTTGTTAGAGACTCCAGATGCTGAAAATGTAAAGAGATCATATCCGCTATGCAGATTCGGCTTCGTTCTTCTATGAAACGCAGAACGTCTTCACCCGACTTATTTTGTTCCAAACGAGAGATGTAGAGCTGTATGGTGGGCTCTACAAAACGCAGAGTTGTACTTGCTTTTATTTTGGCGGTCCTACGCTGGTTACAGACGGGTCATGACCGATGTCTCTTCTCAACAAGAGAGTACTCCTCATTATCAAGAGGGTGCCGGAAGTGAAGATTTTCGAGTAACATCCGCCAACTTCTTCTCTTGTTGTACGGTTGGCTTCGGCGTAAGAGTACTCATGGGCATACTCATAGTCATGGGCTGAGGTGGTGATCCAACGACGACTGAGTTCGCCTTAGTTTCACGTCGTCAACCCACTGACAAGACTGTATCGCTTGACGAAGTCGCAATCATCGGTGAAATATGATTACTGTTACGGTTTGTGTGTGCGTATTTACATTCTGCGACGGAGGTAAATTCGCAGACGTTGCTGCAATTATGTTGTGCAATACAGCACTGTTGCGGCTCGTTACAATTCTTCATATTTGAAACAGAGGTCGGTGGCTTCGGCTTTCAACGTGGTGATGTCTTTCAATAATCTGGTCACACATACGTGATCGAATGTCACGGGAGGCAGCTTATTGAGATCACGCGGGACGAAAAATAGGACGTCATCAGGTCGGTCTTATTGAACGGTCTGAAGATGTCTTCCAGCTTCCAGGTCTTTCTTACCGCGTTCGGTGAAGTTAGTCATCAGTATCTGTTGCAGAGGCACCTGGTCCATAATGTTCAATTTTTGTTGAACTAAGGCCAGAAACTCGTGGGCAACGACTGTATCGGAACGTTTAGAGTTACACGCCATCTCGAAATGTTTTTGTGCAGTAGGTGTGCTTACGCCACGATAATATTGTTGGTTCGGTATTAGTGACGCCACATCGATATGAAGCGACTGCACTGACCGGTATAAGAATCGCGACAGCTTAAATCATTGCTTATCTAAGACAAAAACTACAAAACATTTAACTTTCACCTCGTTCATTTGCGATGAGTTCAGTATTAATAATAACCAAATCTTTTGTTCAAGTTTTTTATTGTATTTTGAAATGTTTTCAATATGTAAAAATGGTTGTAAACTTTGACCAGTACTGTTTATATTAGGTTTGTTTAAGAAATATGTTGATCGAAAGTCGGTAAATGGCGGTGGTCATTCTTTGTTTTTATAAATAATTAACATGTTTAATACATTAAACGACAATGTCAGGTTTATTTCGTAAGCTACTTAGCTTGCCCATATTAAAAAAAACTTTAAAATACAAACTTTTTATAATAAATTATAAATGTACGCAAGTAATTTTCCGTCGATATGTGTTACATAATTCCTTTAACTTGTGCTCCATCCCAAATTATATAAATGGAGCTTAAAACTGAAAACTCTATTTTTTTTATTTTTTTTTTTTTTTTTTTTTTTTTTTTTGCGCCCGAAGCAATTAAAGGGCTACCCTGTACGTAGGGAGGCGGAAAATGCATTACGCATACCACGATAGCCGGTCTATCGTGGTTATGGGGGACTCACTGTCCTACCGGGGACCCTAAGTGATACCCCCTAAAAACCGCCTTTAGGGACAGGCAACCGGCTGATTAAGCTCTATTGTGCCTTATCATGAGCGACCCTCTTTTGGGAAAAGAGGGCGCAGGCGGCTAAGTGCCGCTGAGGGAGTGCCTACGAAGGCAAATTAATGTCAGATATTACAATAATTTTATTTAATTAGAGTTGGCCTGAGCTGCCAGGAGACAGTTCAGGTCGTTTGAAAGTTTATTAGGCGGGTCCGAGAGAGAGTTTCTCGGCCTGCGGACACGATAGCGAGAGGGGGGGTGGGGCTGCATAAGAAGCTGCCTCACGAATTAAGTGGTTTGGGTGCGACTCTGAGGCTTTGAAGAAGTTCTCAGAGAGTTTTTTAAGAAATTGCTGAATTGTTGGGAGCTCTAAGTCCCGATGAAGGTCGGCATTGCGGACGTACCACGGTGCGTTCGCAGCTCGACGACAGAATAGGTTCTGAACTATTTGGAGTTCATTTAAAATGTTAGGGTTTGCGTGGGCAAAGACGGGGCCCGCGTAGGACATGACTGGTCGTATACATACCTTATAGAGTGTACGCTTGTTTCGAAGGGACATTTTACTGTGTCGGCCCAACATACTGTTGAGCCTACTCAGATAAAAACGTGCGTGACGGGTTACTCTTTTGACGTGGGGCTTGAAAGTGAGCCCTGTGTCTAGAGTGACACCTAAATATTTGGCGGACGTATGCCAGGGGACAGGGGTCCCTAGCATACGTATTGGTGGAGTGTTTTTGAGACGGCGTCGTTTATAATCGAAGTGAACGGCGGAGCTCTTCTCCGGGTTCACATCGATGCGCCATTTTTTGAACCAAGCTCCTAGGTCATCAACTGACTTTTGGATCTTGTTCCGTATGAAGGGTAGTGAGACACCTTTGCAGTAGATGGCAGTGTCGTCTGCAAAGAGGGAGAGTTGAACACCTTTCGACGGGATGGGAATGTCGTTGGTGAATATGATGTACAGCAGAGGAGCAAGTACTGAGCCCTGAGGGACACCAGCCTTGATAGTTCGCTGTGAAGAGAGCGTGCCTTCGTGTCTGAAACGAAAGGTACGATGTTTTAAATAGGAGGCCACGAGACGAACTAGACGATCGGGGAGACCTATTTTATAGAGCTTGTAGATAAGGCCTGTGTGCCAGACTCTATCGAAAGCTTTGGCTATATCGAAAAAGACCGCGATGGTCTTATGACGACGAGGATAGAAACCGCTGAGGATATATTCCACAATGCGGTGAACTTGTTGGGGACATGAGTGTTTGGCTCGGAAGCCGAATTGATGGGGAATGATAAGAGGGTCGCCGTCTGTGGGAAACAGGTAGCGCCTCATACGACTTTGGATGACTCTTTCGAAGAGCTTGCCCATTGCCTTGAGGAGGCTAATGGGGCGATGGCTGGAGGGGGAGGTTGAGAGGCTTGCCTGGCTTGGGAATTCCAATCACAGTAGCCTCTTTCCACGTAGTGGGAAAATAACTAAGGTTGAAGCAGGCGTTGAAGATAATAGATAAAAAGGTTAACACCTGCTCGGGAAAGTGTTTTAGGGCTTGGTTGGAGATGCCATCCGCGCCCGGAGCCTTTTTAGGCTTAAGTCCTTTGATGAGGGATGAGATCTCATCATTGGACACAGAGATAGGTTCAGAGGCCGTGGGGGGTGAGCTCCGGCGGCGGACCTCATCCTCCACTGCCTGGACGTGTGAGGGGTCGACGGGTTGAGAACTGGGAGAGCATTGAGCGGCAATGCTGTCTGCAAAGCACTCAGCCTTTTTCCTCGTCCTCGAAGGCAACCGTGCCGTCGGGACGGGAGAGAGGGGGAGTGTGGGTGATAGCGTCTATGCGGAGGGCTCTAGCCATCTGATAGTACGCTGTGTGAGATGGAGAGATATTCTCCATGAGCTTACTCTTTTCGAGGTCTCGAAATACAGAGAGGCGGAAGCGGAGTTCTCGTTGAAGACGATTGGCCGCGCGCCTATATTCGGGGGTGGGATATTTTGCTGCTCTCCGGAAAGCAGCTTTTTTGGCTTTTATTAGGTTGCTAATATGTAGGGGAAGCCCACTATTGTTAGCAACCGGGACGACCCTTTTCGTTCTCCTTAAGGGAGGATTTAATAAGGGTGGAGAGTGAGTCGACCGCGGTGTCGATTTTTTCAGGACTATCTAAGTCCGACGGTAGGGAGATGGTAGAGTCCTGTGAGTCCAAAGCTTTAGCTAGGGACTCCTTGAATCCCTTCCAGTTAGTGAAGGTTTTCGTGTGTGTTGGGGGAGGTGGCTGATGGCCAAGAATGAGGGAGACCGGTCGGTGATCTGATCCTAGATCGTCTAGTGTCTCGATTGCTCCGAGGTTGAGAGAAACTCCTTGGAGTAACGCAAAATCTAACACATCGGGGGCGTGATCGGTGTTATCGGGAAAGTGAGTAACACCGAGAGGACTATGGACGGTAATATCAAGAGACTGCGTGATATCGAGCAGTATCTTGCCACTAGGGGACGTAGTGCGGCATGTCCATTCAGTATGCTTGGAGTTAAAATCTCCAAACATAATGACTGAATTGCCTAAAGATAAAATGGCCTCAAAATCCTTTTTAAGGGGATAGGTTCCTGAAGGGATGTAACAGGAGGCTATGAGGATGGACTGGTGTCCAGTCATAGCTAGCCTGCATACCGTGGCTTCCATGTTGGTAAGCTGCGGAGTAGAAATGGGCGAGCAATGAAGTGTCTTCTTGTAATAGATGGCCGTTCCGCCGCCTCGGCGGTCGGGTCTGTCGTTACGAAGAAGAGAGAGGAAAACTCTATAGTATCCATTGACTTATATATTACTAGCGTAAGGACCGGGCCTACCGCACAACTTAAACGGACCAGTGCGCTGGCCCTGAAATTACAGTTTAGGGCCAACGCGGATCGGTCGACAGTGGTGCGCGCGCAGGACAGTTTTGCCTGTCATAAATATGTCTAGTTACGTGGTAAAAGAATGCAAAAATTACAATACAAACATTTTTAAAAAACATGGGGTATCGTATCATCGGTAAATAAACTTATATTAATTTTATTACTATTAAATTATTATATAAACGCATTTTTAAAGTTATAATTTACAGTTATTTTAGTTACGTTACCAAGATTAGGCCAGGATTGGATTCAGACCGTCGAAAATATTGTACATGGAAAATAAAATTATACTCAGTATTTAAAAAAAATTATATCACTTTTGACGTTTCATGTTCCTTTTTTTCCATGTGCCGGGATTTTAACGTCACGCGTCTAGTTCGGTTTTATTTTTATTTCTGTTTAGTTTTTGTCTAAAGAACTATGTGTAAGTTAAATTTTGAATATTGGTACCTAATATATTTTATATTCAATAAGGGTAAAACAAAAAGAGTACAAAAGAAACCATCTCTGCTTAATTGAATCTGAAAATCTGAAACTACAGGGATTTGTCTTTTTCGGAAGACGAACTACAAATGCGTCTTTCCAAGCTGAAGGGAAAAAAGCAGAATTCAGTGAATTATTCAGGATAGACGTGATTATAGGTAAAAGGAGATCAATGAGACGGATGACCATTTTCCGACTAATGAAGTCACTACCAATCGAATTTGAATGGATGGACATTATGGCTCTCTTAACATCATAACTGTTAAATTGGCTAAAATTAAAAACAGGTGTCCGGAGTGGGAGCTTTTGAAAGAGAATCCAAAGTATTGTGTTTTGCTTTATCGTTAATGCAAGACGAATAGACGAATATTTTGAAATTCTGTTTTCAAACCGATTGCTTCTGGAGCATAGAGTTTTTATCGTGGTAGCCCCTCATTATAGTTGTATCAAGGATGCAACATAAATGCATCGGTCGAGCATCGATTGACCAGAAAGGAAGCTAATTCTAATTTTATTTAAAAAAAACACGGCACTCATGTACAATTCAGAAATTTTCGATATCGTAGGGTTAATATTAAAATGTAAAAGGACCCAATAATAATACAAGTTGACCTTTAGCTAAAATTATGTTATTTTCGCTTAGTATTATAACGATATGAAAACTATTAGAAAGGGAATACAACAAACTATGAAATAATGGTACAATTAGGATAATTATACTACGAAATCCGACCCTGGTTACGCCGTGTTTTGATATGACGTTTGTATTATGACAGATGTACTACTTTTTCTTGTATGAAAAAGTTATGAGTAAAATATTTAGATGGCCTATCTTTTCATTTGAATTAGTAGTAGTATCATAGTTTTCTTAATATATGTTTATGTTATAAGTCAGAAATATCTTATGGCTACCTATAGTTGGTGTTATACTTTCTTGTATAACCGGTCTTGAAATACCCACTTTAGAGATGGGGAGCACTGTCTAAGGACCTATACACGTGGAAGTGCAAACGTCAGTTCCACTGTCTGGCTTAGTGTTGATGAAATGTATTTTATTGTGAGCGGCCACATTCATCTGTGGACTGTTACGGGCTGATTAGGATGTAAAAAGAAAAGATAGACGTCCGTCCATCTAGAGTTCACTTATCCTCTCCTGCCTCCATCCATCCAGGTCCTAATTCTTATGTAGTTTCGTACACCTCACTTACCGGTACCTATCTACTTTTATTTTTAACCGAATTACTTTACTTTTTAATTATTTAACCGGCTTCTTGAAGATTATATTTTTTAAGGTATGTTCAGGCATAACTCCATATTATATTGACGGATTAGCAAAATTTTGCTCCGTCATATATAAAAGGACTTCCAAAGAATTTTGTTCGGGAATTGTCTCCTATTAAATTTTGTAAAGATCCGATTATGAATTTTGATGAAATTGTGAGTTTGATGAAAAATTTATCAGAAGGCGGAGACAAACAACAGAACTCTTCAATAAATGCCGCAAATCGACCGCAACTGCTGCTATCACATATCCATGTATTGTTAACACAATCTCACAACGTAATAATAAATACCTACAACAAAATACCCACGTTGCATCCTCATTTCTGTGAAAGTGGTTGTTGAAGTAGGTTTTTACTTTTTCAAAAGTTTAATCTTATCAAGTTACATAATTATATTGAGTATCTTAAACTTAGTTATGTGTTTTATGTTAGTTTGCATGGTCATTCGTTTTTTTATAATATTATGGATATTTGATATCTGCAATAAAGTATTATTGTTAGTATTAATACTTTTTTATATCAAAATTTTTTCTTTTGTAGGACTGAGGGACTAGACACAATGAATACGGGTGGAGATGAGCCATCATCTAGTTTAAACGGAAGATTGAGGCCACGAAAGTCCAACAATGCCAATTCCCAAACTTATAAAGTCTTGCGTAAAGCAGACGGTAAATCTTTCTCATGTAAACCTAAACGAATCAGCACTCCCTCCAAAGTGTCGCCAAATAAATCGGATGAACTCGTTAACAAGTCTGATAACACGCCAGTTCTGCAACTTCTTTGCCCATATTGTGATAAAAAATTCACATCTAGACAGACTGCATCCAAGCATGCTCGGCGTATTCACTTGTCGCCTTTAAAACAAGATTTTGTTATTGATTGCCTTTTCTGTAACCATGCAGAATCACAATCCAATGATATCATTCGGCACATGGTGGATAGTCATCCTAATCAGTACTTCGCTTGCCTTGATTGTCATACCCGTTTTTCGTCCACGTCGGATCTGGCTGAACACAAGCTTAATGTTTGTGAAAAGCAAAAGATACCATATCGAAGTAAACTCCGGCAGAAATCATCAGAAATCAAAAAGAACCAAAAAACACTCTGTGTTGATGGAAGGGATAATTTTCGGAATGAAAAGGAGTTTTCTGGTGGACATGGCTTTAACGGCATCGTTATATCTTGTGAGCTTAAACCAGCCCACGTGCATGACGATGCCGACATTGAAGATAATATAACTACAAATTTAATTTTACCTTCAGGCAAGGGAATTGGCAATAACGCAGTAATTGAGAAGAACGCAGTTATAGTATTAGATGATATACAGTGGAATAAACGTATACCATCCAATTTTTCGTTCCACAATACAGATACTGATCAAATTTTATCTAGGCTGGGTGTGGTACACCGATCCCCCCGTACTGGAGAATCTACTAAAAAAAGATTGGCTTAAAACTGCTGATGATTCAACACAAAAATTTGAGAAGTGTTTCGACACAAGTTTTTATACAAAAGTTGCCAGTAATGTACAAGAAAATTTGTCAAAATATCTTGATGGATCGTTTAATGCTAACCCTGATCGTGATACTACAATAAAAACAAGAAAAGCTAAAAATTGTGTGACTATTAATGCGGTAGAAGGTTTTCCAACTCTTCTAGCTTGTGAACAGTACTCTCGAAATTTATTTGATAGTTACATGCCGCGGGCTGTTGCCCCGAAACACAAATGGAAGTGGGACAGTCCAGAAAACGATAGATCTATAATCAATCCTGATCAAATGAAACGTGACTCTCATTTAAATAATTGTATAATAACGTTGGTGTCTAGCTTGGATATCTGGACCCAATTAAGTATGAGACGAAAATTCGAAGATAAGTTTAATAGCTTACCGTTAGGAAAAAAGACTGAAAAACAAAATACTATCAGTAAGGAGTTGAAAGAAATACTTGAAAGTAGAGATATACCAACATCATCTACGCAAGTTGCAAAATACACCAGTAAAGCTGTCACTTCAAGCGAAGGAATTGATTTTCCCGCTTTATTAGGGCTGACACCTGCAACACCTTCATATGATTTGCAGCCAGCGGTGTTAAGTGGCGAGTGGGTGAGGCCCCGTTGCTATGTTTGCTGTGCATGTGGAGCTCAGACGCGTGATTCACGAGCTTTATCTACACATATTTCTACACAACATCCTAATGCATATGTACAACATTATGAAATCGTAGGAGAACCTTTACTAAATGCTGATATACTTAAACATTTGTACTTGCCACCAAGCCAAAATCTTAATAGAACTCGCCCACTAAGAGGGTTTAGAGAGTGCACAAAATGCAAAAAGTCCGTTACCCTTGAAGAATTACACCAACATATGTTAGATTGCGCGGGAGACACTCCGGCTGTACGGAGAAAATGCCGCTACCGACCCTTCGGCGTTCGCAAACGTCGTTCACGGCTTCCGGACAATAGAATTCGAAAAAAAATGCGTAAAGATATGAGGACAGGACAAGCAAATGACAAAAATCATATGAGGTCTCGACCAAGAATAAGATCTGAAGTTGGCGATGGTAAGTTTTAAATAAGTAATAAGCTTTCCATTCTAAATAACTTTAACTCACTTTTTGGTGACAATAAACATCCGTATCTTTAGATGATATGGTACCCATTAATGAGTGATGCTATGTACTTTTTGTAATTCTATTTAATTAATGTAAATATTTATTTTTACATTTCTCAGTATTAAATTGCATAAAAAATACTAAAAAAAATCCACATTATTATTTTATCCGAATAACTATTATTTAGCAAATGAAAATTTTGTCCCTATTCTTTATGTTCTAAATATATATTTAGTAGTAATTAAACAATGGAAATTCACAAAACATCATAAATACTATTAATATTATTGTACTAATATGTACAAACACAAGTACCACGAACTCGTAATTGATTTTTCCAGTACTTAAAACTGAAGGAACCAAAATAAACGTGATACTTTTTTGCTTTTATTGTATTCACAAACATTACCATTAGGTCTCACGGTAAGCTTCCAACGCCCAGGATACAGAAATACTTATCATAAACAAAACTAAGGGACGAGCGACACTATGCGTTTATTATAGTCAACGCACGGTAAAAGGAGCTTGTAAGGCATTTTATTACATGCATAGTGATGCGACAAAGCAACACAATTTTTTTTATAAGGATGACAAGCGAGCACACAGCCCACACGATGGTAAGTGGATGCTGTGGAACATAGACATCTCGACTGAAATGAAAATGCAGATGTGTTGCCGCCCCTGAGAACTGAGATGGTATACCTCGTATCAAGGTCGTGGTAAAAGGGTCTACTGTTCTCTATACTCAACATACGAAACACAGCAGCATCAAGCTGCTATTTTATGCTGGTATTCAAATTAGTAGTATTGTCAAACTACTATCGGGTATAGGTTGTGTTTGTTTCGTTAACACAACCTATAAACGATACTAGTTTGACAAAAGGGAAAAGGATCGCAGAAGGACTGTAAAAACTACCGTGGTATATCACCCTTCTTAGCAATGTGGGAAAACTATATGCTAAGGTACTAATTGAAAGGGTCTTGAAAAAAATTTGGGATGTGCAAGAGGGATTTAGAAAGGGAATGTGATGTACAACATCATGTCTTTTCCATGCGCATGACCGCGAAGAAGTTTTGGCCAAAAACTAAAATATTTTTTGTGCGTTCATGGACTTGGAAAAGGCCTATGACAGAGTGGACAGGGATATGCTATGGCAAACACTGAACTCATTTGGGCTGAGCGCTGGGTATATATATATATACAGGCATTTAGATAGATACAGGCATTAGTCTCTTTAGAGAGACTCTAGTGCCTGTGTTAGGATCACCGGGGTCTACTCGGACTGGTTTGGCCAGCCATCAATAAAGGACAGGGCTGTGTAGCTTCCCCGTGGCTGTTCAACCTATTTATGAACAGTTGGTTGGAAAATTTGAAAGTTGAATAATGCGGATTAAGAATGGGTTAGTTAACCCTCAAATGCCTTTTTTACGCCAATGATCAAGTTATTTTTGCGTCATCGGCGGCCGAGTTGCAAATGATGGTTACATTAATGAACAAATCATTAAAAGAAAGTGGCGTGAAAGTGAACGCAAGTAAGACGAAAGTTATGGTTTTTGAAAAAGAAGAAAAAAATCGATATGAGAAATAAGAATAGAAGGGGAGTCGATCGAGCAAGTAGATGAGTTTGTATATTTGGGAAGCGTATTTAGCAGAGATGGGAGATATGATAAGGATATATAACGACGAGTGAACGCAGGAAATAGAGTAAATGTGGCTCTATTGTGGTAAGTCAGAATGTATCAAAAAGTACACGTATGGCAATTTACAATGCTGTGTTGGTTTCTACTTCAACGTATGGTAGTGAAAGTTGGGTGTGGCAGAAGAAACACGAGAGTAGAATAAAAGCAGAAGATATGCGGTCGTTAAGGAGTATCTTAGGGCTGAATATTAGTGACTGGGTGAGAAATTGTGTGATAAGAGAAGAATGTGATTTGCAAGATTATGTTGTGACCAGGATTAAGAAAGGTATGCTTCGCAGGTTTGGTCATATAGAAAGAATGAATCAAGAAAGAGTGACGAAGCACATTTATGTTGCAGAAGTGAATGGCAGAGTCGGAAAGGGATGTTCTAGGCGAAAGTTTATCGACCAAATTAGCAATATATTGAAAATGGGCCTAATTAGGAGTACCCTTAACCGACGAGCTTGTATGCATAATGCCAAATGGATGTCTGTAGTCTCTGCCTACTCCTCTGGGTGACAGGCGTGAGTGTTTATGTATGTTTTTATATGTGGTTTTGTTAACTCTCCGTAATATTAATTGAAATCGTGTTATATTCCTTCCAATTTGTTCAGTAGTATTCTCAAACTAGTATCGGGTATAGGTTGTGTTTGCTTTTTTTACTGGCTCAGTGATATGAATTGATATCGTGTTATATTCCTTTCAAATTATTCCCTTTGAAAAATGCGATGTAGTAGCGAAGAAGAATTTGATAAATTGCATAACAAAGAACTTTTCCTTATAGGTCATGTTCTATTCATCCTATGTCTTCTACTTTAATTCTATATTTTGAGCGTGTGTATGTACGCTGATCTTCAATAATAGGCCGCTTATCCACTACAAATACAATTTTTTTGGGAATCAATAAATGATAACTTCTTTGAACGTCTTGTTATTTTTATTACTTGACTGTGAAACAAACAGAAACATATGTTATGATAATTACTCTGTATTAGATGATTGTGTACCTAGTCATTAACGCGGAGGATCTAGTATTATAATTACAATAAATAGATTGTGTAGATATTGACTAGAGAATTTATAGCTGAATTATTTATTTGTTTATCTGCCACTCAACTCGAGTAAAGTCGCATCACGATGTTAACCAATCACAGCGTCCCAATCAATGCTATGCGTACGCACAAAAACGACTTCTTTCAATATTGTTAATAAAATATATAGGAAATAAGGCAAATGACAAATTTGCCATAACGAACGCACTGAGAAACATCTTGTGATATCATTACCCTATACTTATTTGAGTAATGTTTGTGAATACGTATGTTAATGTAGATGGGTAGCTGCGTACCTGGTTAATACTAACAAGGAGAAACACATACATACGTACACGTATACTTACATATTAATAAACACCTAATCTTATATAGTGGCAAAAATGTTGCGAAAACTATCCTAAAAATCCTGGGTTCATTCTTCTAAAAATATAATTATAATAAATTGAGGTAGCTAGCTGAGGGGTATTATTGTTTAACGATCGAACGAACGAATAACAAACTTATTTTTTTGTTGTTTTAATTATATTAATGATAATACGGTTCAGTAACAACATATAATATATATTTGTATTTTGTTCCAGCTGAGACTATACGCAAAATGTTAGCTGACCTACCAGCTAAGCGTCATCGGGTTATGGTCAATCCATTGAATTCATTGCCACGTAAAACACTTGATGGAAAAAGAAATAAATTAATCATGAAGCAATTTTCCTCGGGTGATCGAAAGAAAAGAAATACACCTGGAGAATCGCCCAGTTCAGAATGTAGTAAAGCTTTTACTAATATTAAGCATAAACATGGCGCTTTAAATAATGATGAAGAGGACGATGAAGATGATAATTTACCTTTGCGACCTAAAACCAATAGCATCGAAAATAAAATCTCACGCCACAAAAAATCTTTAAATAAAAATGCAATTATGAATCGGTCTAAAAGAAAACCAATTAAGGAAATGAAGGTAATTATTGAAAAATCTAATGATATTTCTGTCGACTGCACAGAGGATAACCAACCTGAGCAATTGTCAATTGATAATACTCCGGCAAGGATAGATGTAAACGTTGGTCCGTGCAACATGAGGGAACATTCAAGCCGAGGAGGATCTAATAACAGAGATGATCAGCAACCAGGCTGCAGTCAACCTAATGGAAATTTAAATAATTCTACTGCTCCAACTCAAAATGTTCCTCTTAAACATTCAATTGCTCGTTTGACCGCTGATTCTGAGACTCATGATAAATCAGTACAATTTCATCATCTTTTTCTTGTTCAACAAGAATGCAATAATATAGATCACCATTTACCTTCTGATCGTCGTATGCTTTTTGAAAACGAAGCAGTGGTTACTAAGCTTGATAAACCGCCTTTACACTTTAATCAAAAAATATTGGAGCATGAAAATCCTAGAAGGAACAAATTAAGTAAGCCTCGTAAAGGATTGAATGATTGCATTGCAATGTTAAAAAATAAGTTAACGCCAGCAAATGAGAGTGACGTACCTGGACATGTTTCTGTTCAATGTGGCACTGATGATCCCATTGAGCCAGAACCAATAATAATTGAGAAAAACTCAACCAAAATAGATGCAAATCCTAACATTGTAAAGAAAACTACCGATCCCATAATATTGTCACAAGTTTCGATACAGAGTAGTGCAGTAGAACAAGTAAATATTGAACAATTAAAACCTCGTGAATCTAATTGCGATGTAACATCTCGAGAGATTACTACAAATGATAAAAATAACGAGGAATTAATATTTAGAAACCACACTCCGGAGCCGGAACAAACATGTCAAGATAAAGTCATAGCGATTGACGAACATGACGATACAGTTTCGATATATGTATCGACTACACAGAGTAATATGCGACTAGAAAACGAAAGTGCACATAATTTTGTACCTTTAGCGCCACCAAGAAATACAGTTATTAGAAAATCTCCAAAAATGTCAATTAATTCTGCTGCTTATGAAGAGGAACTAAAAATCAAGTACAAAAACTCTCCTGCCGAGACAATGGACAGTATTAAGAAAGGTTGTAAGACACTAAATATGAATGATGCCAATTTACTGAGCGAATTGTCACCAAAATTAACGGCAGACGTTCCCTTCGAATGTAGTAATACGCAATCACGACCAATGAACGCTCAAGTTCAAAATGATTTAACTGATAATTTATTTGGGTTGACTTCTTTAAATACCTGTTCCTCGGGTTTAAAATCTCATGTGAAGCCAAGAAACCAGGAAAATATATGTTTTTCATCGAAAGAACTAAATATACAACATAATCATGGTATATCTCGTAAAGTTAGTCTTGAATATTCTCCTGCTGACTTTCAAGATGTTCCAATCGTAATTCCTCCTGCTCATGCTAGTACGAACGTTGAGTCAATTTTATCGACACCTTTGGATTTATCTGGAAAAAAGAATCATATAGATGATTCAGTAAATTCTTCTAATCAGGAAATTTCTTTTATTGAAAATACTTACGAAAGCTATGAGACATTAGATCTGTCTAATAAAAATGTATCTGTTGCTGAATCTCTTAAAGGTAATGTTATTTCGAAAGTGGATCATCCTACGGATGTTATTGTGGATTTAAGCATTAAACCAACACCCCAATGTCCTCAAGACATTTCCGCAAATTTGCGTACAAAACCTGCAATTATTGATGCCACTCCATCACCATCAGATTTATCATACGAAAATGTTCCTACGGATTTATCGATTAAGAAAGTAGGAAGAACTGCTTCCGTTGACTTAATTCCAAAACGACCGGAAACGGATTTCGTCCATGATTTATCTAATCATAAGTCGTTCAAGCAAAGGGAAGCATTTCAAGATTGTTTCATTGAAACTGAATATGATAATAAAGATATGCCGACTGATTTATCCGGTAAAACTTTAAAGGACAAATCTTCAGTAATAGACATTTCTTCACGGGAAATTGATGCGAAAACAAAAAGCCGAGAAACTAAAGGTGTTGCTCAAATTGACCTAACACAAAAATCTACTCAGATTATAAACAATGCTTGTGAAAATATTGCAACGGAACGGATACTAGATGTTACTCCACCTCTTAATGAGAATATTTGCGAAGGTAATGAAATAAACATACTAGAAAATCCTCCTATACATTTTTTACCATTGATGGATGAAAACGATAATACAACGACTATACAACGGCATTTTCAAACAACCCCAATTTCAAGACCTGAAAATACGTACCACAGTTCGGATTCCCGACACGTAACTATTATTGAGGAAACAGACCATGATGACGGTACGATAGCCACTGAAACAGTGTCAAATAATTCTTTGGTTGATAAAGTTGTTTTGACACAAGAAAAATTATTGGGCGAAATTGAAAGACCTATTTTAAGTCTTGCAGTTTGTACTATCGGTAACACAATACCTCTCTATACTTTGATAAATCGAAACATCGCTACACACGTGCCTGGTTCGAAACTCGAAAGTACTACCCCAGTGTATACTTTAGCCAATGCTTGTATATCTGTGACTAAAATTGATACTTCTTGTTCGGCAACTTTGACAAATGCTTTGTTAAGCATTCCTGGAACAATAATAGCTAGTACAAAGGCTGTTTATACTTTAGCAGGGACTACAGTAGATCCATCAGTTAATTACGGTACTGTTTCTTTTCCTAATCAGGTTAGTAGCGGAAGCACTAGTATAAATGAACATTTATATAATATCCCAGATAATGACTTAACATCTGAGGTGAAAGGTTTTGAGAGCAATTCTACGCAATCCAGCAACATATTAAAAGAAAATGATGATCATGCTAAAGAAGAAATAATTGATTGTGATTTGGAAGAAGACTTTGAAACAGCGAGAAAAATTGCGATGTTGCCCAGAGAATTAGTGGAAATTTTAGGTAACATGCCGGTTGATCATCGAAATCAATTATTAAACGTTCTACCGCATTATGTATCAAATTCAGCTTCTCTTCCAGCATCGGATACAGCATTGCATTTAAAAAATAGGTCAAGATCAGAATCCATAGGAACACCATCACCATTGATGCAAGACTCCTTAAAAATGGGGCAGAGCCATAATGAAATAACTCCTAAAAAGAAAAACAATGACCAAGTTTCAGTAAATTCACAGGAACTAAATAATATTTCTGTTAGAATGGTTGGGTCGACATCAGCTTCTCCAAGCGTTTTGCACGTATCTGCACCACAGTCTGTTATTCTTAAAACACCTACATTTACAGAAGACCATAAAATAAAAAAATCTTTGAATACTACAGCAACGAATCGTGTTGTAGATCATCAGCCAAAAGCCGTTCCATTAAAAGATATTCAGAATGCTATCATAGACTTAACTGATGATGAAAATGGGCTTCACATTCAAGATGACGTGCAGATTATTGAAGATGACTTAAGCTTAGTAACTAAAGAATTAAATCGAAATTTAGAAGGTAACTCAAATTCATCTAAACAAAAGGGTATGAACGATCAAACTGCAAGCTTAAGAGCAGTGCGTATTAAAGGCCCGTCTGAACGAAATAAACAAACATTCCCAGAAAACTCTTTGGAATCGCAAAATGATTATAACCCTTCCATTACTGGTCTTTCTGACCAATGTGAGTATAGCAATGACGACAAAAATATTGACATCCAGAAACATGACAATGAAGCCGAGAATAAATTATCACAAATCACAATTATAAATACACCACTCAAAGTTAATGAGAGTGAATTGAGTACATTTGATCCAAATCAAACACGTGCTTCTGTGTTTGCTATGGAAAAAGGTCAGGCTGCTAATCACCAAGAAGTTCTAATTGATAGTACATCTTTAAAATCTACAATTATTATAAAGCCAAATGCAACTGAAAAAAAATTAGACGAATTTCAAGACAAGTCAAATGATGAAGGGTATGATAGAAATAATACAAATAGGGAGTCTATAGATTCATCACCGAACTTATTTCAGAATGAAGGTGATAGGGAAGTTATTATTTTAGACTTCAACGGCATAAACGAAACTCGCACTTGTGATGCTTCTGAAGATATTACTTCACTAGCTAAACCCCACTTTTGTTTGGACAATCGTTATTCACCCACAAGACAGTTCATGAAAAATAGTGATGAAGATTCCGATGATGATGTGTCTTTGGCGGTTATAGTAAAACAAAAGCAGCATGATCAATCAAAATTATCATCTATGTATGATAAATCTACGGGTACGCCAATTGATCCCACTACTGATAGTAAGAATAGAAAAAAAGAAAAAAGAAACAGAAAGTCTGATCCAAAAAGTATTGACAACGAAATGGTACTAAAAACGAACACGGAAAATACGTCAAATAATTCAGATGAATTGATAAGAAATTGTGAAGAAATAGATGGTACGGTGCTTCGTAAAAACTGTTTGAATTTAGTTTCAGATGAAGATGAAGTTACGAACCATATACATAAAAGAAAGACTAGAAAAAGACGACTTGAAAGATCAGTTACGAAATCAGAGATAACCTCTAAAAACAAATCAAATTCATTAGAAGAAATTGACGTCACACGCGAAAACAATAAAACTTTTAAAAACAGCATAAGTAAAACAAAAAACATTGAAGTAAATATTAAATCTAAAACTTCTCATCAAACGTTTTCTTCTAAGACTATTGATATTGGTAGTAACGAAATTGTTGTAAATAATGGCGTTCAAAATAAATGTTGTTATGATAATCCTACACAAACTTTTGAAATAAAGAATGACCTAAAACGATGTCAAACATCAAAAACAGTCAAAGAACACCAATCGAATGATGTTATATATGACAGCATAAATTCAAACGAAAGCACGGTCAAAGAATATTTACAAGAAACGAATCGAAGTATCTGTCCCGGTTCTAGAGCTTACACTAATAGTTCAGTTAAAGAAATAATTCACAAAAAACTGAAAGACATCGACAGTAAAGCATCGTTTGTTGCTCATGAGTGCTGTCAAATTAATCTTTTAATACAACCGAGAAGAATCGAATCAGTCGAATCAATTAATTCAAAATCGGATATGTCATCGGTTTGTACTAATTATGATAATAGTTGTGGTGATGAAAAATTTATAAAATTACACAACGATACACGTCATATTGAATTTAGCGATAAAGATTTTACGAAGAAAAAAGCTGTTCGCATGAAAAAACATAAAAATGTTGATGCTACAGGACCAATTGTAGGACCTGATGGACCAGGACAAAGTGTATTAGTTGAAAATGAAGAAAGTAAAACAATCCCTCTGCGACGAAGTCGCCGCGGTAAATCACTATTTGTTGATAGTAATTTAGCAGATCCTGAAATTTCATACCAAAGTTGTACCACTGAATTAAAAACTCCGCTTACTAAAAAACAGCTTATTTTTTCGAAACTGTTATTAGACGAAGATAATATTACGAAACCCATCACTTTGAGAGAAAAAGAACCAATTGTAATTATTAAAAACGTTAAGATAAATTCCCATGTAACATCTGTAGTTCGCCATGGAAATAATAATGATAAGAAATCGCAAGAGTCTGTTAGTAATGCGTCAAAACAAAGTAAAGCTTCTAAAAGAAAAAAATCTCCACAGGTAAAACGAAAAACGAAAAAAATTAAATCAGCAGATAATGTACGCGTTGAAAGTGTATGTTTATCACATATCACTAAAAATAATCGAATTGAAAACAATAGTAAATTAGAAAAACATAATCATGACCAGAGGAATAATCAACTTCAATCAAAAAATGAGACGTGTGTAGAAAATACTAAAATACTGGCTGCACAAAATCAAGATTGTATAGGTCTCAAACAGAACGCAAAAAAAGTGGAATGTGACTACAATGATGCGGTTAGTACAAATCTATGTAACCCAGATCTCAGTCATAGCGGACACCTCACTACTAATACCATATCAAGTTTTGTCGAAAACCGGAAAATTTGCTGTACAATTACCAGTGCAGATATCATTTCCACATATAAAAAATCGAAATTTAATAATGAACTTGGCATATCAAAATCTAGTAAAAAAGAAGAAGAGAAACAGAATAATGATGAAGAAAATTTAAGAAAAAGTAGAGCCAGAAACCCAGTGACAGAAACACGTAACAAAACATGTTATAACTCGCATATTGCCGCTAGGCGAACTCGCTCAAAATCGGTTGTTGTTAAATCAAGTACATCGTCATATGATCCTTATAATATAGACTTAGAGGAAATGGTTGATAAGACTGAACCTTTTGGAAAAAGATTAATGTCTTCGGAAAAGGTTTTTAATGGATTCCTTAGGGATCAAGATTTCAAAAAGAGAAATAAAAGTGAGACTTCAGTTGGAGTTAATACGGAGCCAATTAGTAATGGAGACAATATTGATTCAGTTCAAATTCAAAATAAAACCGATAACAAATTCAAAGAGAACATAGGTAACCTGAGTGATTCGGATGATTCTTCTAAAAGTGATATACCGTTGCAAAAATACGTAGAAGAAAAGGAAAAGAAGAATTTAGAGTCAAGTTGTGATAATAGCATTCCAGAAGCAGGAACTGCTAGTGGGAACAACGAAGTAACAAAAATCTGTGAAAAGGATGTCGATTTAAAAGATACGAAAAAGAACGATGGAATGGGCAGTGCAGAGCAAGAGTCTGAACAACATTTAAGGTCAGAACAGTTTATGGAAAGTTTCGGTTTCTTTTCTGAAAGAAAACCTAGAAAATCGAATTTACTGGCTACGAAAAAAATTTCTGAAACATTCCACATTATAGCAAATGAATCTGATGACGTTAACTCAGATCCTAAAGAGCGAACAAATAAAAAGACAGCACAAACTGAATCCAAAAATTCAAATGAAGATGAAAGTAGTAGAGACTCATCACAGTCCCCAACAAAAAAAGCTACAAAACGAGGTCGTAAAAAGACGATTTGCACGAAACCCATTCCAAGCCATTGTCTTATTTGCAAAAAAGAATTCAGACGTCCCGATAATTATCTGAGGCATCAAATGACGTTACTTCACATTTCTAAGTTATCAGAAATTGAGATGAAAATAAAAACAACGCCTGTTTACGAAGAGCCTAATTACCTTGTAGCTTATAAGCAGCAATTGGATCGCCTAAGATACTTAACAGAAAAGATGGCAAAACGTAAGAAAAGCTCTAAGTCAACGTCTAAAATGACTTTGCCAACTTTAGATGAAATTCTGGCTGACGTTAATAGAACTGTTAGAGAGCAGCAATTATCGCGCCGAAATCTTAGTCGAGATGAAGCTCTATTTCTAGATTGTTGTGAACTCTTAAAAGAGTCTCATAAACCTGACATACCAAACACAGATCAAATTACCATAACAAGTGATGTAAGTAACATTTTAACATCAGAGGTTACTGTTGTTAATGAGATTAGTGGATTAGAAAAAAGCGATGAAAAGTATGACACTAGAAGCGATGGTGATGTAGATTCCATAACTGCCAAAAATATTTTGGAAAGCGAAGAAGTACGAAATTTGGAAAATGATTTAATTTCAGGTTTAAAAGAAGCTGCAGCGAACTCCCTTACACAAACTGTGAATAGTCTCGGTTATCAACCTTCTATAAGTGAAGTTAATCCAGATCGAAATACACATACAAATGACTTTTCAAGTTTACCTCTTACCGTATCAAGTCATGAATCTGTAAGTTGTTGTGAACAACCTGTGGATGAACTCACTACTTCCAAATGTAAGAAAAGTAATGAAGTTAAGGATAAAATGTACCCAGATGTGATTGATACAATAGATATGTTTGAAGATAAATTTGACAAAATTAAAAGAAAATGCAGGTCTCAAGCTGCTGCCGCTAAACACGTTCAGCCTGTAGTAGAATCAAGTTCAAGGTATTATTTTAATTGTATTTTCATTATATATTCATTAAGTAATTCCTAATTATTATAATATAAAGAAAATTAATCAGCAAAAATTACAAATTATTATCTGAATATTGAACATGATCTCATATCTTTTTATTGTTACAGCCCCAAGGGACGGAAAAAATCAGAGAGGAAAAAGGGTAAAAGAAGTTCCAAGAAAAACTATCATAATTCAATACTAACCAAGGGGGCACTAAAAGGATTTGACGGCATTAAAGTCTCTATTCCGACTTCTGATATTAATATGGCAGCGATTGTTCCGCCTATTGAGGGCTCTTCAAAGAAAAAGAGGAAAAGCAATCCTAAGAAGAAAACAGATAAAATGGATGTTGAAATAAAATGCAAAAGCAATACGGATCATAGACCCAAAACTACCCCCCAGAAGGTTGACGTTTACGAATTTATGGATAATGATGATGCTGAGTTGTTTGAATTTAGACCATCAACTTTAATGGAAAGATTTAAAACTATAAACAGTCGGGCTGCACCAAGTACTTCTAAATTTATCCCACATGTTGAGAAAGATGACTTGTCGAGTGAGAGTGGCTCTGACGGCGATGATTTTGTTTACGACGATTATGTATGCAGTGATGATGAGACTGAAAATAGCTTGATGTCATGTGAGCTAGGAAATGGAAAAATAGCAACTGAAACTAGAAAGACTGCTTCATCACTAAAGCGTAAAGATGTTGTTGAAAAAAATGCTGTCATGGGTAAAATATTTAAACATAATGCTGTCCGCACGGAGAAAAAAAGTAGCAAAACTAAGGAGCAAGTTAAAGCAAAAGCTAATCTCGATCAATTGTTTGACAGTTTGCTTGAAGATGAGCCCGGTCCATCTTCGTCAAATAATTCGTCATCTAAAAAAGAAGAAAGTATATCCCCAAAGATAAATGAGTCTGTATCTTTACGAAAGTGCAATGCAACAATTTTTAAACAAGACACGGGAAAATCACACAGTTTTACATCTTTAAAAAAAAATGACTCTGTAGTAAGCTCTAAAAGACACGATAGCCCCTCAGAACATATCAATTCCGATAGTAAACCGTCGACATCTAAGAAACACAACTTAACTTCAGCTGGAGATTATTACCGAACATCCCCAAAAAAACATGTTTCCAGCAAGCATAATGCTACGTCATCAATAGAATGTGAACCATCAACGTCCAAAAAAAGTGACGAAGGGCGTCATTCATCAAAAAAATTCATAACTTCTTCATCTAAGGACTATCCAAAATCTTCGCAGAAAAAAATTGAAAATTCATCGCCTAAAAAGTATGACACTATGATAACAGAAAAGTATGATAGTGATTCTCCAAGTTTTTGCGACGATTCTTTACCAAGTTGTTCAAAGGATATATCTAGAGAAAAATCTCCATTACGACAGTTCGAAAAAGACATATACACCAATTTTGACTACACAGTGGACACTTTGGACGACGCAATATCCGATGATGCTGGAGTAGCTCGGCAAAGGGTTCGTAGAAAATGCACTGTTGGAAAGCAAAATGTTCTAGCGGAGACTTGGAGTTCAGAATCAGAACCCGATGGTGGTCCGCCGCGGCCTAATAGCGCTGAGTCTGTTGTGTCAGTGGTCGGGCGCAAAAAAAAGGGTAAGAAAAAAGAGGGACAGCCATCTGGAGTGCGTAGGGGAGTGAGCCGTCAGATGCCTATTAAGAGACAGGATGTCGAAAGTAGGGTAGCTCTATTCAATCGCAGTGCCTCAAGTGTAAGCGGCAGAAGTGGCAGTAGTGGGGATAGTCAAGCTAGCAGTAGCGGTACATCCGCAGCTTCTACAGCCTCCACGTCAACTGGTGGTGTGACTTCTCCCAGTTCTCGCGTGCCATTGGGGCCACCGGGTCCCAAAGTCCGCCCGCGCTCCGCTGCTTATTACTGGTCATCTGAGGGAGACGAAGAGCAGGAACATATCCAGCAGCACGGCTGGATCGTCGGCGACAGCCATAAAAAATTAGTAACCATGCTGGCGCACGCTAAAAGACGAAAGCGTAACAATGATGAAAAACGTCATGTGGTCGATTAAGGTTTAGATGTCTAGAAATATTAATCTTGTAAATATGTTGTAAATAATATTCTAGTTCTTTATAAATGTCATTTTTCGTGACATTTTGACCAGGTACCCTTTAAAGCGAAAATTTTATTGAGTTGAGTTCTGTAAATAATGTATATCTTTTATAGCATATTTTAGTTAAATTTTGAAAGAGCCCATATACTGTAAGGACTGGGTTTATTTAATTCATTGTTAAACAGCCCTTGCAGTATTAAAGCCGAATTTTCTGAATAAATCTATTTAATTGAAGATTAAATTAGTCCTCTTTATACCGATTCTTTTATATCTTCTTTTACATCTTCGTGGGATGGAGCATTTCTAATGACATGATTAACTTCAAATTAACTTTTAATCAGATAGGAATTTAGTAAATTAGTTATAGTACTTCGATGTTTCGTTAAACACTTAAAATTCAATATAAACATTTACTAAGACCCGCCGACAAAATATTTCTGGTTCAATGTACATTATTACATTCATAATAAATCTGGATTGTCCAGACATAAGCATTTATAGCAATTTTAAATGAAGTTTTGATGTGATTTTAAAATATAATACGCAGTAGTCATTTCCCCAAAACTTTGAAGCATAGTATCTGTAATAAATGAAGAATAGACGTCGTAACAATAGTATCTATTTGTTCTAAATGCCCCTACCCTATCGATGTGAAATGTTTCTGTGGAATCTATACCAGTTAAATAAGAGGACAAATCAATGTGTGTTAAATTACATAAATTGCATATTGTGTTTCTTGCATAATATAATCCAACGCTAATTATAATCTTAATGGATGTACTTTAACTGAAATAATGGGTGTGCACCCGTGATTATTAAATCCGTTCAGAACATTTCGTCGTACGTAGAGAATTTACGTTTGGTAGTATCATCAAGGGCTGGTAACGTGGTCTGGTTGAAACGTGTAAGTTTGAGTTGAATGATTTGTTAACTATTTTTATACATAAGTTTTTTTTGAGTAGTCAATTTAAATAAAATCTCAAGCTTTATTTATTGTTTTATCTAGTCCATCAAAGAAAATCTATAAAACCGCATTATCAGCCCTGAAAGCATAGAATACTATAATACATACATAATAGAACGGGGGAGTGGGCGGAGCTCGCGTAGCCACTAAAATGTCACTAACAAATCAATCTACACGTATAAATGTCAACACGAGATGTGTTTTGACGTTACAATCGCTTACAAATTTGGCATGTAAATTATTTAAAAAATGCCAAATTGCACCCTAATTAAAAATGAAAATATGATATGTATTACTTTTTTTTGATTTTGTATTTTTTTTTAATGATGATCTTGAACATTAATCAAAAGTCTAAAATCTAAAATAAAGTTGACAACCATTCTATTGTATATTATCGTATTCTATGCCTGAAAGTATTTGTGATTTATTTTCAATAATGTAAAAAGAAGACTTATTTTGTTGATTTAAACACTCAGCGTTGTATTTTTGTGTGAATCGATAAGTTTCGTGAACTGTATTTAAATGACTGGAAGTAATCAAGTTTATTTCTTGAATAAAGCTCAATGTTCTAAATTTTCTTTTAATGTGAAACATTTACTTCTCTATATCACGTTATATTAATATAATTGCTAGATGGTAAAAATGATATGCGATCCACATCCACCGCAGTGATCAGCAAGAATGTAGTGCTCATTGAAATACTGAATATATTCAAATAAAACCACGACATTCCTTTGACTGAAACATTTTTAATTCTTTTACATAATGTTTTACCTCATATTATTTTGATATATCCTTGTTGCACAATTTTACTTTGACAATTATCACGACTCCAACGATGAAGACCACACAGCACAAAGCAATTACAACGGGTAATAGAATACTGACCAAATTCAGTGGCATTAGCATTCGATTTCTCAGCATATCCACCAATTCTTCTGGTAATTCAATGCCCTGTAATCAAAATAAATCTTTTACAAAAAAAGTGTATAAAAGACCTTTGTATCTTACCACATCTGGGGGAGATGCCGAAAAAATGGGTTTCTTTCCACCGGCAAGTAACTAAATTTTGAAATTAGACTTTTCTTCCGCATATTAATTATTTCAATTAAAAATAAACTAACCATAAAAAAATTACATGATATTACCTACAAAATCTCATAAAAATGTTTATTTTAGATATCCCAAACATGTGCCGAATTACAAATTGTTCATAAGTGACTAATTTAGTCAAAAACAAGGGATAAAACCGGATTTTTTTTTAACTTGCAAATCCCTTTTTAACAGGTTTTATAGTGCAGCGCGCACCTCCACTCTTAAACCTAAGCTTAGAATTAGTTCAGTATTTCCATTCATTGTGTTGTGTGATGATACGCATTTCATGTTCTTGAAAGTTTTTAAGGACTCGCGTCGCGTCCTTGGCATTAGTGAGCGATGATCACTAATGCCAAGAGTTTCCTAGTATCTCATTCATTCATAACATTCTGCACCAATTCTTCTTCGATTTGGTAAAAGAAATGATAGCCCGTCAAAGTAACAAAAAAAAGTTAATAAAGTCTACGCTTCTCGATCGCTTCACTTTGGTAATGCTCATTTTCAAACTGGAAACCGACTGGCGCTTCATTGCGGGGTCGTATTGTTAAATCCAAAATTTAACGAATGTATTTAATGTCACGAACACTCCCGAGATGAGACTGTTTTAAGTTTAGTAATCATGTGACGGCACTTCCACGCGGGCCTGCTTCTGAGTATCGTTGAAGTTGTGCGGCAACTAACGCGAAACTATCCTGAAAGCCACCGCTGAAAGGAGTCAGCTCACCTTGGAATACGCTGATTGCCTTAAGTGATTGACTCTCATGGAAAGGCCAGCTAAGAGGCTTATTGGGGACTTCCAACTGATTAAGGCCAATCTTGCTAGTCTCAAGTACAGGTATAAAATAGTTAGCCTTATGGTGTTTTACAGGATAGAATTTTATAAGTGTGCGCAGGTATTGAGTAACTTAATTCCTCTTGCCTTCCTCCAACGGACATTCAGATGCACGATCAATTGAACACGATTCTTTTGTTGTCGACATACCATCTACCCATGTACGCGATTTCGAACGACGAAGAAAACCGTATGTTTCGACCATACGGTTTTCTTTGTTGTTCGTATTGGTACAGAAATGAAGTGGAATAATTTGCTAGCATCTGTCTTTTCTTCCAATGTGGTTGTTTTCAAGACAATAGTGAGTATGTTACGCTAAGACAGTGTGCTTTTACTATCTTCATTTACATTCCTGCTCACCATCAGGTTTCAATTCTTTCATCATCATTTCCGTCAAACTGGAAATATACGGCTTAGAGTAATACCATGAATACCGAATATCTGGCTACGCTCTTAGCCGCAGCGGTCCGACGCCTCGATCGGCAAAAGTTTTCGGGGATTCGGGAAAAGGGGATTTTCGCGCATGTCCCGTCGAAAGCACTGATCCATTTTTTGATATAGAGATACAAAGATAAGTTTTAACATTAATCAGATCACACTTCGTTATCTAATCACCACCTATACTACTAGTCAAAGTCAACAAAATCTAAGAAATATATTTTGACAGCT
The DNA here is from genome assembly GCA_907164705.1 of Parnassius apollo. Lineage (NCBI taxonomy): Eukaryota > Metazoa > Arthropoda > Insecta > Lepidoptera > Papilionidae > Parnassius > Parnassius apollo. The sequence goes on from CAJQZP010000444.1 coordinate 4,519,959, forward strand.
GTCTGACTTTTTGCACCAAGCATGGCAACCAAAAATGGGAACGTAAAATATTCGATTCTTAAAAAAAAATCTATATCGCTTATTTAGAGTTGGTGATCACTTACAATTTGTTTTGTATAAAACCAGAATACATTTAAAACGGATAATTTAAAACACAAGAGTTATCAGTTTCTTCGTATTTGTTGTTACTGCTTGTTTCTAGAGGAAAAGTTATAAAATTTTAAGATTGAAACTAGATTAAAAATATAGTTATTCAATCACTAAACTACAACTTGTTAGTTGAGTTGTTTTTGTTTAGATTACTTATTATTTGATTTTCAATAATGCAGTCAAAATTAATGTCTATTTCAAAGTCATCCACAATAATTTCTTTTTTGATTTTTCTACCACTTTTGCCAACTCATTATTTGTGACATGGGCACATGCTTCAACAAATATAGAAGAAACAGTCCAAAAAGTTGAATCCGAGTCACAAAAAAGCAGACAAACATAAAATCAAAAAAAAAAATTACACGCAGTAAGCTCCCGAAAAGCGGAAGAAAGAAATTACGTTGTGTTTTTTTCTTATATGAGCTTTTTTGCCTACACAAATTTGCGTTGACAAAGTAAAAAAAATTAACTTGTCATTGTCATTCATGTAGTTTAAGAAATTTTAAAAATAAAATTAATGATTTGATTATTTGAATATTTTTACCGATTATTTTAATATTTTTGCCGATTATTCGCATAACAGTGAATTTTAATCTTAACACAATCAAAAACACTAGAAAAGTTGATACTGGTTATATTTTTAATATTTTGCTTTGTTTGAAAGATTCGAATTCAAATTAGTGATAAAAAACTATACAAGTTGTAATGAATAGATAACATAATTCTTCAGATTTACGTAAAAGGTTATTTTAAATCGTGTGAGTACGCTTGTGCAAAGTTATTGCGGAAAGATTAATGTGAAATGTCAAAATGTATTTCTTAGAGTTGGTTGAATATAATTATGAATTATGCGTAATAAGGGTCACCTTATTGAAAATCCTGAGCTCACATTTACTAATGGACTCGAGTCTAATTATAACATCCACTGATTATCTTTACATATTATAAAATATAGCACAGCGAAAGCCGTGGCTTAAAGGTTCAAGGCTCCGACTGCAAATCTGTAGATCGAGAATTTGAGGCTAGGCGAGCGTGCAAAATTTTAAATTTTGTTCTAACTATCTCACCACGAGAAATATTGAGTTGAATTACCCAATTTATTGTTCTCAATTTACTGTTAAATCTCAAATGTATTCTATAATTTTTTATTATTTAATTTATAATCATACACTCAATGATATCCGTTGTTAAATTAGTTATTATTTGATTAAATCAATATTATTTCTCGTTCTAATAGTTAATAAAAATGCGTGTGAAAATATTGCGTTTGAAGAAAATACTTTCAATCATTACTACTACCCACTATCTGATGACGTCGAACTTCCCACATATAATACGAATTACAAAAGAAACAACGAGTCGATTGATGAGTTCTTCACGGAACGAGAAAAGAAGAAAATTAAAACAAAAAGATCGTCAACAGTGGGTCGTTCGAACAAAAACTCGATTACCTAATGTGTGTCAAATAACACATATGATGATACAGTCGCTACGCATCTTATAAAAATAGAGGTGTACAAACTCAAGAAGTTGGGGAATGTGGACCAGTCTTCATAAACAATTTTTTGCGCTGGGAACTTCTGCCTTTTCTAATATTCAATGTCTGATATAGAGTGTGTTCGTGCATTTTTTTATCATCTTTTGATGATGAGAATGACTTAGATTATTCCTATTTCGACAATATGTTACATGAAAACTGTGAAATGGTAGGAACAGTGAATACCACTAAAAATAGTTTTTGATTCGTATTTTGATAAATATCTCGTGGATAGCTGTGAACAAATTGAACAAAATAACGCTCTTTACTTTCCTTCAGTATATTTTAATAGAGTTCATATGCCTATAAATATAATGAATATTTTGTTTTGTCTTGTTTTGTCAACGTAATTATGGTAGAGGTTTAAAACGGCATGCCGAAAATAATCTTAATAATAATGAAAAGAGACGACCGGAAGAGCCACCGACTTCAAGATATATTGAACTTTATTTTGTATGCAAATTTTTACAACTAATTAATTTTTGATTTTTAAACCCAGATTTATATTCTTAATGAATCTGAAGAAATTCATATCAGAAGATATTCATTAAATCACTAAAATAAACTTTAACGCACAGAGTGAAGGAATTCGAGAAAAAAGATAGTGTAAGTAATAATGTAGTTGTAGTCATAAGGATATAGTTAGTTAAGATTTAAATATAAACAAATTTAAACCATTTTACAAAAATCGAAGCACTGAGTCAACATCAAACTTCTGATTATGCTCAGCTCATATTCGCACTGAATTACCCAGTTCAAATGCCTTTAAAAAAGATTGGTTCAGTGAAAATATTTCTAAGGATAAAATTTATTTTGATAAATAGGATAAATAAGAGGGTTCCTTTCGTAATTTAAGCTGACTTTAAATCTTTTAAAACCAATTGCCTCTTGTTCTGCTGATCCTCATAAATCATCAACCACAAATATTCAGAGATATGATGTGTACAGTTTCGGATATTATATTAAATGTTTATTTGATGATAATCTTTCTAAGTATGTAACATATAGCGAAGAAAATTGTTCTGATATATTTATGAATAAATTTCAAGAACATTTAAAAATCATAGGTATGAAAAATTTCTTTAGAATTGCTCCGCTCCCTCGCGCCCTTGAAGATAAAAAATCTGTAGAAGAAGCCTCAGTATCTTATGTATTTGAGAAAGATTTATCTGATCCTTATTCTGACCACGCATGGTAAACGGGACCTTTTAGTAGAGTATCCCACGAAATATTTAGTAAAAAGGTTGATAAAATATATATTCTACCTCTAATATTACACAATCTCAGTAATTACGATGCTCATTTTATTGCACATGCTTTGAATTTTGATGACGGGGAATCACAAATAATTCCTCAAAGTAAAGAAAAATATATTTCGTTCTCCAAAGTTCTTAACAGATTTTGATAAAATAGGTAGTATTCGAGGTGGTGTATCTCAATGTAGTAATCGGTATACTAAGGCAAATAATCCCTATATTTTCAAATGAATGAACCCATTTCTTACATTAGAAGTAGATTTAGCTTATTTTCATAATATCCATGACTCTTATTCAGATTATCCACGAAAACAAAGTTAAGTAGTCCCATTTTAAAATTCAGGCAAAGGCCATGGTTGAATAAATATATAGGGATTTATACACATTTACGTACATTGGCAACATCTGAATTTGAAAAAGATTTCTATGAAGTATAAACTTATGAATAACTCCATTTTCGGAGAGACTATGTAAAATATTTAGAAAAAAATATACATTAAACTTTTAACATGTTGATAAAATTGAGATCAAAATGTACATTTTGTTTTACATCGATTTATCAAAGCTTGATTGCTAAACCCGCATTCCACAGTCTATATATATGTATATAGTTTTTGAAAATTTTATAGCGGTCCAATTACGAAAGACTAAACTATTGTACAATAAAATTAGGTTAAATTTAGGTTTTAGTATATTAGATTTATCAAAAACTTGATTTTTCATTATTAATATATGAAATATAAGTTTGAAAAATTTTAGTTGTCTATTAAAAAAAATAGTGTACAGATTTTTACAATGAAATCGAACCCGATTTAGGTCGTTATTTTGATACGTCTGATTATAACAAACAATATTTATGGTTTTTCCTTACTTAATAAAAAGAAGTTAGGTTATTTTATACATGAAAACTACGGGGATCTTTCCGAATTTGTTGGTTTGCGTTGAAAGATGCATGCTATGCTGGTGACGAATAAACCAACTAAAGCTAAACGTATTAATAAATAGTAACCAAAAAAAAAATGAAATTAGATAATTATAAAACTTGTTTATTTTGATACCAATACACAGCTCGCAGAAATGTTTCAGTTTAGATTAGTGTTGGCCCTTTGATTATATACCACTCTAGATAGACTGTTACGCTACAATCGCAAGAAAAACAACGGGTCCGAGTGATACCAGCTCTTGAATATTTCCCATTAGATTAAATACTCATTTGACATTTAAATTTTTTTATATATACTTATTTTGATTTGGCTAGTTATAAAATAATAACGTTTCACATGACAATTGTACTTTAATTAATTTTATTTAATTTGATATAAATTATTTATATATTGACTTGCTTACTTATAAAAATAATGATTTGATATATTATGTTAAATAATTTTCCCATGTCAGATATGGTAAACATGTGGACTATGTACAACTATTTGTCATCTTTAATGTACCAAGTTTATTGGTATTTATGTAGTTTTAGTTATAGTTTAGAAAATGATAAATATACATACATATCAATAAAAAAAATACATTAATAAATAAAATCCAACCAGATGGAGACCTCCCCAGGGGAGACCAAACGGCGGAGGCTTTGATTATATAATTGTATTATGAGATGAAAGTTAAACAAAATAGGTTTAATAAAGTAATTATTATGTAGATTAGTTTTATTTATTTTATTTAAAAATATAAAAATATTTGAAAGAACTAACAAAATACTATTTAGTGCATGAAGTCATGGGTTTCATTTATTTTGTGTTGGTAAGTTATCATTTTCTGATCAAATAACCAAAGTAATTTTTAAAATAATAATGTTCTCCTGATCGAAATATGATGTAATAATTATGTGATAATTAGATTGTGTGATAATTATATACACAGATGATGTGATAATTAGATTAAATATGGCAAATAAGTGTGCTCATTGCGGTAAGTTCCTTTCTCAGACAGATGGCGTTAAATGTACTAATTGTTCATTAGCATACCATCGCCATTGTGTAAACATTAACCCAGACTCAAAAGTAAGCGTTAAATGGATGTGCAAGCCCTGTAAACCTAAAGCCTCGAGTTCGGGAGTCAATTCGACGCCGCGGCAAAGTCCAACATATGCAGAAACAGAGGAGATAACCGAAACCTCCTTGGATGCAAGAGTGGAGCGTTCTAACGAAGGATTATTAGCGCAGGAAACTGCTCCTACGGACAGAGCTAAAATCCGATCGAGAGAAATGGTTAATTTTCGCCAGGAGATTGCGAATTTGAATACCACCGTGACGGAGTTTAATTCAAGATTAGAGACCATCGAAACCCGTGTGACCTACTTAGAGCAACAAACGGAGGAAAAGAAAGTGGCACCTGCGAGTGAGTTGGTTGAAACTATTGCACAACTAAAGCGTGATCTAAATTACAAAGATCAAGCTGCTCTATTAAATGACCTGGAGCTCACAGGCCTGCCAGAACAAAAAGGAGAAAACCCGATGCATCTCCTTACTCTAGTCGCGCAAAAATTGGAGTTGATCTGGATGAACGCGATGTGGTTAGTGTAGAGAGATCGGGTATGCGTCGTGATCGCGAGAATACAACTGCTGAACCGCCGCGTCCTAGACCTATCATCATTCGCCTAGCGCGCCGTGCTATTCGCGACCAACTGTTACGCGCGACACGTATGCGGCGGGGAGCTGATACATCCGGGTTCAACATTAATGCTGAAACAGTGCGCTTTTATTTAAATGAACGCCTGACGCACACTAACAAGCAACTTTTCTTTAAGGTTAGACAGGAAGCACGGCAAAGTAACTGGCGTTATGTATGGACGAAACACGTCAATATATTTGTAAGGCGTGATTCAATGTCGAGCAAACGACGAATTCATATGGAGAGTGATATTGTAAAGGTTTTTTGTGTTACTTAAATTTGATGTTTAATATACTTAAATTTTGTTTTTATTAGTTTTGTGTAATAGCACATTTCAATGTTTTTTAGGCTCAAGGATTGTAGGGTTTTTAACTGTTATACGTTGTATCCACATTATAATTTACCGCGTAAGTTTGTTGATAATATTTTACTTCTTTTTATATTATTTTTCTGTAGTATTTTTATGGAAGTTTGATATGTTTAAAGTGATTTTTATCCTGTCTCACGATTTAATGTATGCCGTGACCGTGAATTACGTTCCGCAATACTTCTAATTTCAATCCTCCCTCAAATGGGTAAAGTCATGGAGTCATTGATTACTCCCCTAATTCAAAATTATTTCAAACAATATATTTTGCTACGCTTTGTCTTAACGTAAACATAAACGCCTGTTATTTTTCTGTACACAATGTTACAATTGTAGCGATTCGTCAATATTTTGAATGTATGCATTGGGATAAATTTTACATTTATTTATATAATATATTCCCATTCCATTTGGCTTTATTTATACATTTTATCTGTCCTCATCTGGGCACTACTTATATTATTCCCTCAGAACTAACCGTGTATAGGGATTTACTTTAATTACCGATTATCTCGAATGATGAATTCTATGGGACGTCATGGTAGTGCGGAATTTTCTATCTAGGGCGTTAAGCTCAGTCTGAGTCCACCTGATTATGCCAAAGGTATACATGAGGATAGGCACGACCCAACCGTTATATGCGCGTGTCTTATTTATACCGGATAAAGGCTGTTAAGCACTTTAGTCAAGCGGGTATAAACACGTCGCAAACTGACTGTTTAATACCCACCTCATCGATATCCATGTTCTATTATTATTATTACCTAATAGATAAACATGTTCAATAAGTTCACTGCAAATGAACGTGAAAAGTGTGTTTTTAAAAAACAAAGTGCCCGAATATGTCGTCACCCATTTGACAGATATTGCGACAGTAGTCTAATGGCAGGGCAGATTTTAAAACACAAAATGCGCAAATATGACTTCACTCATTCGAAATTCAAAATTCACTTATTTTTAATTTGAGTAAGGCATTAAAAATACACTTTTGAATAATTATATAATTACTGTTTTCCCCAATTTTTTTTCATTTAAATGTTCAGGGTTGCTGTATCCACTGAGAAGAATCATGGAATAAAGTAAAAAAAATCAGTAGTTGCTCTATTCAAAATATTTTTACAATAGTACTACTCGTATAAGTATGTAAAGCGATAAATCAAACGTAAAATGTCAAATGTATATGCAGATACCAAATCGGTATAGAAATTTCTAGTTACTCCTGTGTAGTACGAGAGGTCAGTTCCAAGCTTCTTTGGCATTAAAATAATCGTTTACAGAATAATATGCTTTTTTGGCTAAACAAGTTTTAATGTGCGACTTAAATTGAAAAGGTGAAAGATCTAAAATTTCTCTTGGAATCTTGTTATAAAAGCGTATATCGCTACCCAAGAACAAATTGTATACTTTGTGTAACCGTAAAGCAGGTAATGTGATTTTATTTTTATTTCTACTATTAAAATTATGCAAATCACTATTCCTTACACGTAACTGAGTCTTTTATCGTACATACATATTTGCAAAAATACATTGTGATGCAACAGTCAAGATATCAATTTCTTTAAACATCTTATTGCACGCTTTTTATTTTATATTAACGCTTTTTGTATTATTCGATTAGCATTGTTTTTCTTTCTTTTTCTTTTTTTTATATATTAGTAATCTTATTTATTAAAATTACCAATATTCCTTTTAACCACTCCTGGTAAGCTTGAAACGCTTGTGTTAGAAGTGGTTCCCGACAGTAGTCAAATGGCGGATTTGAACCCACGACCTTTTGAGTTCGCGATCCGCGCCCTGCCATTAGACTACTGTCGCAATATCTGTCAAATGGGTGACGACATATTCGGGCACTTTGTTTTTTAAAAACACACTTTTCACGTTCATTTGCAGTGAACTTATTGAACATGTTATCTATTAGGTAATAATAATAATAGAACATGGGTATCGATGAGGTGGGTATTAAACAGTCAGTTTGCGACGTGTTTATGCACGCTTGACCAAAGTGCTTAACAGCCTTTATCCGGTATAAATAAGACACGCGCATATAACGGTTGGGTCGTGCCTGTCCTCATGTAGACCTTTGGCATACTCAGCTGGACTCAGACTGAGCTTAACGCCCTAGATAGAAAAGTCCGCACTACCATGACGCCACATGGAATGCATCATCCGAGATAATCGGTAATGAGGCTGTACATGCCGCGAAAGCATGGTGGACGTGGCTTTTTAAGCGCGCTCACCATGCATAATCGCGAAGTGTGCAGCCTCCGTAATTACATCCTGGGGAGATCGGATGATCCATTCTATAGTAACGTCATTTCTTGTGATAAAGGGCTTACTCCTCTATCCTTAGCCAAAGATCAATAGCAGGATCCGGCAGTAGATAGCATTTCCGACCGGGAGACCGTATGGAGAGAGAAAGAGCTCTACGGGAGGTTCTACAAGGCTCTGCATGAGCCTTTCGTAGATACAGTCGCCTCCCTCAACTGGCTACCAATCGGTGACTTTTTCGGGGAAACCGAATGTTTTGTCTGTGCAATACAGGATCAGGTTATTAAGACCAACAACTATCGGAGATACATCCTAAAGGATGGCAGCGTCGACGTCTATCGAGCTTGTCGCCGCCCCGGTGAGTCATTTAGGCATACCATCTCCGGTTGTTCGGCGCTTTCTAACTCTGAGTACTTGCACAGGCCTTGCACAGACACAATCTAGTAGCCAGAATTCTACACCAGGAGCTCGCTCTGAAATACGGTCTCGTGGATCGGAAACTGCCTTATTATAAGTACTTGCCGGAAGCCGTGCTCGAAAATGACCGCGCCAGGCTCTACTGCGACCGGGCCATCATCACAGAGAGGAATATTCTTGCGAATAAGCCTAACATTGCACTAATGAACCGGGCACAGTCAAGGATATTTTTGGTCGATATTGCCATTCTATATGAAGAGAACCCAGTGAAAGCCGAATCAGAAAAGAAAAAAATAATTATCTGGACCTGGCTCACGAGGTGACCGACATGTGGGGTGGTCTGCCGACCGAAATTATTCCTGTAGTCGTCTCAGCGAATGGGCTAATCCCGGTCAGCCTCTCGGGTCGTCTGAGGCGACTGGGACCGCTCCGGGCTCAAATGCAGAAGGCGGTGCTCCTCGATACCGCCCGCATGGTCCGCCGGTTTCTTTCTCTTTCCCCCCAAGCCTCGGCCGTTCGGTCTCCCCTGCCGAGGGCTTCCATCTGGTTGGGCTTTTATTTATTTATGCATTTTTATGTATTTATTTTATTTTATTGATATTTATGTATATTTATCATTCTCATTCACAATTATATATTTATGGAATCCAACCAGGTGAGAAAAATATAGATATCCCAAAAATAATAATAGTAAGTAATTATTATAAACCCATATAGTTAATATATATCTATCCTTACCATTGTCTAATTACAATATTCCTTTCAAGATCTGCATAAAGTATTCGTGTCTTATTATGAATATGTTTGTGAATGTCTATATAAATATCTTAGGTATATGTACTCTGTGGCGGCAAACAGTGTCAAAAGTTGTGCGTTCGGCGCGGCGGCGGCGACGATTGTATGCGATATCAATAGAAGCCACCGGCGCGTGTATCTTGACCTTGTACTCTTGGATAGCCGCAAAATTATCCTTGACAAGTAAGTTTTTAACCTTTGATGAGTCCGACAACAAGAAGCCACGCACTATCAAAGTGCCGATGGTCAAAACTAGGGATGCACTCTTTTTTTTAATGGATATTTTCATTCACTGTGTAAGTATGTTTATGGTATTGTTCGTAATGCGCATGTGGTATTGTTCGTAATGCGCGTCATTTGAATCACTTAGGGATAACGTCCTTACGGAAAAAATTAATTATGCCGGTTTGTGCTGTTAAATTGTGTTGCAATTATGTGAGAAAACCGTGTAATAACACCAAGATCACTTTTCATCAATAACTTTTGTTATTAAACCACTATTTTAGTATGAAAACACGATCTTTTAATTCGTTACTTTGTAGGTTAGTCTGATCAGCCGGTGTTGTCAGTTTATTACTACATATTATATTTATTATACAAAATACAAATATTATTACATCATCTTTCGACCAGGAGAACATTATTATTTTAAAAATTACTTTAGTTATTTGATCAGAAAATGATAACTTACCAACACAAAATAAATGAAACCCATGACTTCATGCACTTAATAGTATTTTGTTAGTTCCTTCAAATATTTTTATATTTTTAAATAAAATAAATAAAACTAATTTACATAATAATTACTTTATTAAACCTATTTTGTTTAACTTTCATCTGATAATACAATTATATAATCAAAGCCTCCACAGTTTGGTTTCCCCTGGGGAGGTCTCCCATCAGGTTGGATTTTATTTATTAATGTATTTTATTTATTTATTTTATTTTATTGATATGTATGTATATTTATCATTTTCTAAACTATAACTAAAACTACATAAATACCGATAAACTTGGTACATTAAAGATGACAAATAGTTGTACATAGTCCACATGTTTACCATATCTGACATGCGAAAATTATTTAACATAATATATCAAATCATTATTTTTATAAATTCAATCAAATTAATTAAAGTACAATTGTCATGTGAAATGTTATTATTTTATAACTAGCCAAATTAAAATAAGTATATATAAAAAAATTTAAATGTCAAATGAGTATTTAATCTAATGGGAAATATTCAAGAGCTGGTATCACTCGGACCCGTTGTTTTTCTTGCGATTGTAGCGTAACACTCTATCTAGAGTAGGTATATAATCAAAGGGCCAACACTAATCTAAACTGAAACATTTCTGCGAGCTGTGTATTGGTATCAAAATAAACAAGTTTTATAATTATCTAATTTCATTTTTTTTGGTTACTATTTATTAATACGTTTAGCTTTAGTTGGTTTATTCGTCACCAGCATAGCATGCATCTTTCAACGCAAACCAACAAATTCGGAAAGATCCCCGTCGTTTTCATCTATAAAATAACCTAACTTCTTTTTTATTAAGTAAGGAAAAACCATAAATATTGTTTGTTATAATCAGACGTATCAAAATAACGACCTAAATCGGGTTCGATTTCATTGTAAAAATCTGTACACTATTTTTTTTAATAGACAACTAAAATTTTTCAAATTTATATTCCATATATTTATAATGAAAAATCATGTTTTTGATAAATCTAATATACTAAAACCTAAATTTGACCTAATTTTATTGTACAATAGTTTAGTCTTTCGTAATTGGACCGCTATAAAATTTTCAAAAATTATATACAAAAATATATATATATATGTATATATATATAGACTGTGGAATGCGGGTTTAGCAATCAAGCTTTGATAAATCGATGTAAAACAAAATGCACATTTTGATCTCAATTTTATCAACATGTTAAAAGTTTAATGTATATTTTTTTCTAAATATTTTACATAGTCTCTCCGAAAATGGAGTTATTCATAAGTTTATACTTCATAGAAATCTTTTTCAAATTCAGATGTTGCCAATGTACGTAAATGTGTATTTAAATCCCTATATATTTCTTCAACCATGGACTTTGCCTGAATTTTAAAATGGGACTACTTAACTTTGTTTTCGTGGATAATCTGAATAAGAGTCATGGATATTATGAGAATAAGCTAAATCTAATTCTAATGTAAGAAATGCGTTCATTCATTTGAAAATATTCCATTTAGGGATTATTTGCCTTAGTATATCGATTACTACATTGTGATACACCACCTCGAATACCACCTATTTTATCAAAATCTGTTAAGAACTTTGGAGAACGAAATATACTTTTCTTTACTTTGAGGAATTATTTGTGATTCCCCGTCAGCAAAATTCAAAGCATGTGCAGTAAAATGAGCATCGTAATTACTGAGATTGTGTAATATTACAAGTAGAATATAGATTTTATCAACCTTTTTCGTATTTCGTGGGATACTCTACTAAAAGGTCCCGTTTACCATGCGTGGTCAGAATAGGGATCAGATAAATCTTTCTCAAATATATAAGATACAGAAGCTTCTATAGATTTTTTATCTTCAAGGGCGAGAGCGAGCGGAGCAATTCTAAAGAAATTTTTTATACCTATGATTTTTAAATATTCTTGAAATTTATTCATAAATATATCAGAACAATTTTCTTCGCTATATGTTACATAATTAGAAAGATTATCATCAAAGAAACATTTAATATAATATCCGAAACTGTACACATCATGTCTCTGAATATTTGTGGTTGATGATTTATGAGGATCAGCAGAACAAGGGGCAATTGGTTTTAAAAGATTTAAAGTCAGCTTAAATTACGAAAGGAACCCTCTTATTTATCCTATTTATCAAAATAAATTTTATCATTAGAAATATTTTCACTGAACCAATCTTTTTTAAAGGCATTTGAACTGGGTAATTCAGTGCGAATATGAGCTGAGCATAATCAGAAGTTTGATGTTGATTCAGTGCTTCGATTTTTGTAAAATATAGCAAGCAACCATCACTTAGATGAATAGCACCACTTCGTCTGCTTACTCACTAACCGAGACAAATTTCTATTCTAAGTATGTCCATTACTCCAATTGGTAACGTAAAGTAAATTGATGTAAGTTTACAGGACTTTGTAAAATGCAATAGTCCGATTACATTGTGAGTTTTAGTACATAGTTGTATTCCCGACGAAAAACATGCTTATATAATTTAATCGCTCTACTTAATTTAACAGTGAAATGAAATGTTATCAAAATTCAACCTGTTCTTATTTTTCAAATAAGAGTTGTCACGGTCAACGTTTTTTGACGCTGGTTACAAGGCTGAGAGTAGAGCCCACTTTAAACATTGCACGTGTGCATTTTTAACATTAATAACAGCTTTTTTAAGTCTTATGTTATAAGATAATTTAATAAAAGATGATCCTTGAAATGGTTTAAATTTATTTATATTTAAATCTTAACTAATTATATCCTTATGACTACAACTACATTATTACTTACACTATCTTTTTTCTCGAATTCACTCACTCTGTGCGTTAAAGTTTATTTTAGTGATTTAATAAATATATGAATTTCTTAAGATTTATTAAGAATATAATTCCGGGTTTGAAAATCAAAAATTAATTCGTTGTAAAAATTTGCATACAAAATAAAGTTCAATATTTCTTGAAGTCCAGGTCCAGGTCCAGGTGGCTCTTCCAGTCGTCTCTTTTCATTATTATTATTAAGATTATTTTCGGCATGCCGTTTTAAACCTCTACCATAACTACGTTGACAAAACAAGACAAAACAAAATATTTATTATATTTATAGGCATATGAACTCTATTAAAATATACCGAAGTAAAGTAAAGACCGTTATTTTGTTCAATTTGTTCACAGCTATCCACGAGATATTTATTAAAATACGATCCAAAAACTATTTTTAGTTGTATTCACTGTTCCTACCATTTCACAGTTTTCATGTAACATATTGTCGAAATAGGAACAATCTAAGCTCATCGTCAAAAATGATGATAAAAAATGCACGAACACACTATATCAGAAATTGGATATTAGAAAAGGCAGAAGTTCCCAGCGCAAAAAATTGTTTATGAAGACTGGTCCACATTCCTCAACTTCTTGAGTTTGTACACCTCTATTTTTATAAGATGTGTAGCGACTGTATTATCATTTGTGTTATTTGACACATATTAGGTAATCGAGTTTTTGTTCGGACGACCCACTGTTGACGATCTTTTTGTTTTAATTTTCTTCTTTGCTGGTTCCGTGAAGAACTCATCAATCGACTCGTTGTTTCTTTTGTAATTCGTATTATATGTGGGAAGTTCGACGTCATCAGATAGTGGGTAGTAGTAATGATTGAAAGTATTTTCTTCAAATGCAAAATTTTTACACGCACTTTCATTAACTATTAGAACGAGAAATAATATCGATTTAATCAAATAATAACTAATTTAATAACAGGTACCATTGAGTGTATGATTATAAATTAAATAATAAAAAATTATAGAATACATTTGAGATTTTTAATTAATTACTTTTATAATAGAGATGTTATTTTTCTAGTAAGTTAGAAGATACTAGTGTACTCTCATATTTAGCATAGTATAAAGAGACCGAAGATGACCACTTGACAGTTCTATTTACACTCATGGATTACACAGAACATATTTCAAAAGATTAGTCTCTTTTTACCTTATTTGAAAATTAAATCAAAAGCTAGACAAGTATATTGCCTCATATTATATAGAATTATAGGTTCTCTCTATGCGTACGTATATATGTAATTACTCTTACATTCATCATTTTTCAGAGTTTTATGTCATCCTTACATAATTATTCTTGTGAACGTATCAAGTCAGAATCGGATTTATTTGCTTTACCAGCTACTCAAGCTAGTATAGAAAGTGGTCAATGATACATCAATAGAGTTTCAAATCTCTGGAACTGGCGATGACATACGTAGATTTGTCGCACAACTTTATACATATAAAAGCAAAATTTCTAAATCTTGACTAACATCTTTGGTATTATATAAACAACTGTGACTCCTAATACTTTACTTACTATTTAGTCAGTTAGATTTTATTTAAATCAAAAACTTGTTTCACCTCCAAATAATATCTCCAAATGATATCGCGTGTACATTGAAACACTACTGAATTACGCCCCAACAGCAAAACAATCACATCTTAATTGTGGACTCTGTGTGAAGAACAGCTGGAAAAATGAATTCAACTGATGATTCAAATAAAGGATACATGAAAAGAGAAAGCCTTTGTAAGGAAAGTAAGGAGATAGAAATGATATGTCAAAATATATTTAACCAAGAGAAACTGTGAATAAACGGTGTTGAAATGGTTGTAAAATTGGTACGGTCTCGAGATGCATTTAATTTAATGTGTTCATCAAATGATGTAAAATTTTAAGTTTCTATTACTGATGCTACACTTATGATTCGGAAAGCTCGTATAAGTCCATCAGTTTTGCTTGCTTATCAAAAAGTTTTAGCATCGACAACCGCTAAATACTCAACGGGTACTAGTAACGACTAGAGCTGAAGTAAAAGTTCTAACCATCCCATCTGGAATTCAAGGTAAAACTCTGATAATTTTTCCTAGGTCAAGTATTAAAAGGTGTATATTTGGTTTTGTGGATGATACAGCTGTCAATGGTAGTATTTTTAAGAATCATTATGATTTTGATAATTATGTTATAAACACATTCAGTCTTTATATTCACGGAATGCATATTTCATCTAAAGCTTGCATCTAAAGCAGCAATGCGGTTTGAACTACTATACTTTTTTCACCGGAACTGGAATACATTTTTTGAATAAAGGTAATGGTATTACTAAAGATAGTTACGCTAATGGTTACTGTTTAGTGGCTTTTGATTTAAGTCTCGATTTGTCAGCAAATTCAAGTGCTTATTGGAGTCTTATACGACGTGGGAGTTTTGGATCAAAAGTAACATTTGAAACAGCTCTCGCTCAGACTGTTAATTGTATTGTTTATGCTGAGTTTGACAATATTATTGAAATTGATAAAAACAGGAATGTAAGAATAGAGTTTAGTAGTTAAATTTAGATTATGTTAGAGTATACACATAGGTACTTTTATTATGAATACCTTACAAATAGAAAAATGTATGAAAAATGTGTCATTACTGGGAATTTAATGTTTTTATGCGAATCGAATCCAAATCCATGTAACAGCACCTGTTTGTATGATCAGTAATATAGACCCCGATGCAAAACCCGGATCATATTGGGTAGTAATATATGTAAATAAGAATGGTTTGGGTTAAACCATCCTTATTTACATACATACTTTTTATTTATATATAAATTACTTACATTTACTTTAGGTGGTAAACCGAAATTTATCATTTGTTGTTTTTACAAAGAAATTAATAAAAAAAAAACAAAGAAAACAAAAAAAAAAAAATGGATCTATAATAATAATTCTTTTCAAAGTATATTTTCGTCTGTTTGTGGTGAATATTGTTTAATTTTTTATACTTTAAGCTTAAAAGATTTTATTAAAATATTTGGTGAGTTTATGGTTAATAATGATTTATCGAGACAACAAATCTTTAATTATATACTAATTATGTGATTATGTACTAGGAAAAATAAATGTAAATAAAATGTATATGACAATGTACTTTGACTTTTACCTTTACACCCTACCCAAGGATCTAGCATGACATGAGCATCGCAATTTCTTTAACAATTAATTCATTATTATCTCTATTGAACCCTTGTACATCTATAATAGTCGCAGATTTAATGATATCATTCACAGTACTAGAACGAGAAATTTGTAACAATTGAAATACTCTGTATAGATTCAAAGAATGGATTGTAAAGAAAATAGCAAATTGTATGTGTTTTATATCAATTTTGATCATCAAAAGTTTGTTTCCTAATATAATTCTTTATTCTAATGTTAAGTAGTCGTTTCTTAATGCTAAAGTCCTAATATGTATTATTTGTGCGTTGAGCCACTGCTCTCATGCTGTTGTATTTTATAATATATAAAGATAATCAGTGGATGTTATTAATAGATTCAAGTCCATTAGTAAATGAGAACTATTGAAACTTATCTTCGTATCCATAAAAAACGTGAAAACCCTCAATTTGACACCAAACTTTTTTTAGCTCTGGATGTCCACTCGATCGACAAATTCGACGCAGGGATTCGAAACTTCTGGCTCCAACCAGAAGTTTTGAATCCCAACAACTGAGGTGCTATTGCAATAAAGATCGGTTTTAATCTAAAAACAGTTCACCTAGATCGGACAACACCCTTACAGGTGGTGGTTAGCAAACACACAAAAATTACAAAAACTGACAGAATTCTCAAAAAAATATCTATCCTTGCTCGGTAGCAGTGTATACAGTGAGAGGCTATTTTCAGAAGTGGGTATCGTTAGAAGGGAAAGCGCAAAGGGTTGCTATCAACAAATAATGCTGAACATACATCTATTAAAAATTAAGTTTGAGTAAATGTGCGCCTTTTTTCATGATGTGGTATTCGGCCGAATAGTTCGCAATATTCGATCGAATACCGAATAGAAACCGAATATTGGTGTCATCTCTAATATTTAAAGTTTTCTTTATATATAAAAACGTAAACTTTTACTTCTCTACAAGACCTCCTTTATCCTCAGTGTAAACAAATTCTCACAATGGAAAAATTATTATAATTCCTCTTTTTAAAAATAGTTCCGCATTATGCGGTATATTAAACATTTTTACCGCGTCCCTTACGACTTTTAACTACAATACTGAATGCCTTATTTTAAACAATTTTTATCAAAATTTGACTATAAAATCTTATCTGGACAGTTATAGTAAGTTTCATCATCATCATCATCATCATTACAGCCCTTCACAAGTCCACTGCTGAACATAGGCCTCCCCCAAGGTATGCCACAAAGCACGGTCCTGAGCCACCTGCATCCATCGACTTCCTGCATGTCTTACCAGGTCGTCACTCCATCTAGTGGAGGGTCGCCCTACACCCCGTCTACCGGTACGAGGCTGCCACTCGAGAACCTTTTTTCCCCAACGGTTGTCGGTTCTTCGAGCTATATGGCCGGCCCATTGCCACTTCAGCTTACTAATCCATTGGGCTATGTCGGTCACTCTGGTTCTACTGCGGATATCCTCATTTCTAAGTTTATCATGCAGTGAAACCTCAAGTATAGCCCTCTCCATAGCTCGCTGAGCGACTTTGAGCGTCCTCATACGGCCAGCAGTGAAGGACCATGTCTCGGTTCCGTAGGTCATCACTGGCAACACGCACTGGTTGTAAAACTTAGTTTTCAGGTTTTGAGCTAAGTTGGTAAGTTTGATAACATGTAATTAAAATATATAAAGCCACTTTTGTTATACTTTTAAAAAAATTGTATTTTTACTAATGAGTACTCACCGATGGAAAGAAATCTATGAGTGGAAACCTTTGTTTGAATAATACTAAGCTATAAAAATTCATTAAAACGCAAAATAAATTTAAAAAGTATAACTTAATAATTACTCACTTCTTCAAACCATACAATAGGCGTCAATGTTGTGTTAAGGTTGTTCGTCGCCGTCACGGACGTTATGGGTCGTAAGAAGATATTGAACTGTGCTCTTTTCGCGCCTCTTACAATTGTTCCCGTGTTCTGTGATGAAAAATTAAATTAAATTATATATTATGTTAGTAGCCCAGTTGCTTTAATCTGTAATATTTTGAAATATTATTGAATCTATTTGCCAAATATTTTTTGCATTGCCCTTTAAAAAAGATTTTATGCCTATAGGCATTCTCTACCTTTAGACCCTTGGAATCTTAGATAAAGTATTGTAATCGAACTGGATGGAGACATAAGATGTTGTCTATTCCGCGGAGCCCAGGCTGTTGCACGTATGGGCCGGCTCGAACCGGGTACCACGACATATTAAAAGACCAGCGAGAATAAGAAGCTTCGCTTCTACGTTTTGTCTGACGAGTGCAGGTAGCCGAAGACCTAATTCCCTGCTCGACATTCTGCTGATCTCTCATCCGGACGGATATCAGTTATCCTTCAATGCCCCCTCTTGGTTTCTCGGACCATTGTCTGATTCGGAGTACGGTGCCATTTACGCTCCCATCGCGGTTGCGTTCTGCAGGTTGCCGCCGTGTTTGGCGCTATAGGTCAACCGATTGGGACGGGAAGCGATATTTTTGTATCTTATCCCTTGAGAGCGAGTTTGCTTCTTCCCGGCTGATCCCAGCGTTATTGCTGATTCTGTCGCTGATGTAATGCTACAGGGAACAAAACTTTTTATTCTATCATTTGTGGTACCTATTGGAGGCACAACGCAGCCATGGTTTGGTCGTTCCTGCAAAATTGTACCACGCCATTAGCAGGAGTGCTACCGGGCCTAGGCTGACGCATCGACGTCTCGGGATGCAAATACCAGCGCTCTTAAAAAGAAGTATAATTTCACCTCCAGGTCCGTTCTAAAGTATCATTGCCAGGGCAAATTCAGAGCACATCGGCAGAATTGGCGAGAAACTAGTCTGACTTCCTTCGGAAACATGTGCATTCTGGTCTCTCGCCTAAGCTGTCCAAGAGAACTTCTGCCAACCATCTCTCCCATCTCTGCACAGGGAGGTGACTTAATGATCCATGCCGCAAAGGACAAAGCCGATCTCCTATGCTCTCTCTTTGCGTCCAACTCGACTCTTGATGACGGCGAGAACACACTGCCGATTATCACGCATGGTGAGTACTCCCTGCAGGATGTGCTGTTTACCCAGCGCTCGTTGCGGAGAGCACTCATGTTCCCGAACGTCAAGAAGTCGAGTGGGTCTGATGGAGTCACTCCTATTGTGCTAAAGACGTGTGCTCCAGAGTTGGCACCGTTCTAGCGCGTCTTTTTTGGTATTCCTACTTCCTAGGCGTAGTCTCGAACTCATGGAACCGCTCCAACTACAGGTCTATCGCTATCAACTCCTTATTCTCCAAAATAATGGCAACAATTATAAACTGTCAGCTCATGAGTTACCTTGAGGATAACCAGCTGACTAGTGACCGCCAATACGATTTTCATCGGGGTCGCTCAGCTGGTGATCTTCTGGGTTACCTAACTCATAGATGGGAGGAGGCAGTAGAGTCCAAGGTAGAGGCGTTGTTAGTTTGGACATAGCGAAGACCTTCGATCGGGATTGGCACAAATCTAAAAAGAACTCCTTCTTCGTATCTCCTTAGTTTCAAGGCACTTTCCTTATTGCCTTAGCCTTAGTCGACATATCGAGTGACGTACAGTTTCGTGGTCACGTGGAAGAGAAGGCCAAATTGGCCTCTAAAAAGCTTGGCATGCTCAGCAGAGCGACACAGTATTTCACGTCGGCACACTGCCTACAACTTTACAAGGCGCAGGTTCGGCCTAACATGGAATACTGTTCCCATCTCTGGGCAGAGGCTTCCCAGTGCCAGCTCCTTCCATTTGATCGCATTCAGCGTAAAGCTGTTCAAGTCGTCGGCGATTTAACTTTTTTCGATCAGCTTAACTCACTGACATAATGACAAGAGCCTACTTCTTTTTAAAAGGCTGGCAACGCATCTGTAATTCCCTTGGTGATGCAGTTATTCATCGGCGACAGTAGTCAGTTACTGTCAGGTGAGCCGCGTGCTCGTTTGCTGCCTCTCCTATAAAAAAATTTCATACAAGTTTGATAACGCCGCACCTTTTGTGTAAATCATGTCGGGTCATTGCCGACTGTTATAAAAACGACAATATCATAGGTAAAGACCAAATACTAATATAATGTTAGTGATGTTTAATTAAAACAATAACATTAGTATAGGTATTTTTTAGGATTAGTATAGGTATTTTTTAGGATCACTAAACTAAATATAGTAAATAAATGTCAAGAAAGGTTTTAAGCTCAGAGTTACGTATGTATGTAATTACTCTAAGGATTTCAGCCATGTATTTGTTACGCTCATTTCATGTCCGTTTTAACCTGGTTCTGTGTATTATTTAGGTTAGGTTAGGTTAGGTATAGCAGGGAAGATAATTCATAAGAAAATTGTAGAGATTAATGTTTCTTTCTGAAATAATAGTTATATTTTATATTTATTAGATTAAAAATTAAAACAAAACTACAGATATTCATAAAAGGAGAAGAATAGAGGACAAAAGTTCATAGTGTAGTACTAAGACTTTGTTTTGAGTATATGCAAACACTAGAAACTGAATTATGTGGACATATCTTGCGTAGCGCTATGTAAACAATTGTGTTTATATTTTAGTTGGCTTACATGTTCATTCATTACTCATAAAAGGAGAAGAATAGAGGACAAAAGTTCATAGTGTAGTACTAAGACTTTGTTTTGAGTATATGCAAACACTAGAAACTGAATTATGTGGACATAAAATCTTGCGTAGCGCTATGTAAACAATTGTATTTAGATTTTAGTTGGCTTACATGTTCATTCATTATTCATAAAAGGAGAAGAATAGAGGACAAGTTCATAGTGTAGTACTAAGACTTTGTTTTGAGTATATGCAAACACTAGAAACTGAATTATGTGGATATAAATTCTTGCGTAGCGCTATGTAAACAATTGTATTTATATTTTAGTTGGCTTACATGTTCATTCATTATTCATAAAAGGAGAAGAATAGAGGACAAAAGTTCATAGTGTAGTACAAAGACTTTGTTTTGAGTATATGCAAACACTAGAAACTGAATTATGTGGACATAAAATCTTGCGTAGCGCTATGTAAACAATTGTATTTATATTTTAGTTGGCTTACATGTTCATTCATTATTCATAAAAGGAGAAGAATAGAGGACAAGTTCATAGTGTAGTACTAAGACTTTGTTTTGAGTATATGCAAACACTAGAAACTGAATTATGTGGACATAAAATCTTGCGTAGCGCTATGTAAACAATTGTATTTATATTTTAGTTGGCTTACATGTTCATTCATTATTCATAAAAGGAGAAGAATAGAGGACAAAAGTTCATAGTGTAGTACTGACTTTGTTTTGAGTATATGCAAACACTAGAAACTGAATTATGTGGACATAAAATCTTGCGTAGCGCTATGTAAACAATTGTGTTTATATTTTAGTTGGCTTACATGTTCATTCATTATTCATTTACCGATCAGGATTGGCTACGAGTCGTGTATTTAAGACATACTTAATGAAAGATTCGTAATTTTTTTATTAAAATAAAGCAATATTTATCTAAACTTACCGGTTCCAGATCCAGAAAAACCCTGTGTTCTTCTACTTCCGGATTTAATCCAATAACACCGCTGCTATATACCGAATCAGCGAACAAGAAATGAGGATATGACATCACTAGGGGTGCACCTATAAAAAATAAAAAATGATCGTTATAAAAACTGCGTCTTATTTTAACCGACTTCTAAAAGGAGGAGGTATTAAGTTCGACTGTATATTTTTTATGTGTGTTTTCTGGATGAACCAATTTTGATTATTCTTTTTTTTTGAAAGTTGATACTTTCGTGTAGTCCCATAAAAATTTCCTCAAGATATGGCCAGTGTTTCTTGAGTTATTCTTAATTACGCGCATTGATGACGTTCTCATTTTATTTATATTAAATACGGTTGTACAAAATCTCTAATTTTACCACTTGTTAATTATTCTAAGTTGCCGAGCTATAATAAACATTACATTAACTGTAATAAATATCACAACGTGTACTAATTTCATAGTATTCTATGCAACTTATTTCAAAAACACCCATTTGTGCGATAATTACGTGTTGGAAAAACAGCCGAATGCGGAATTTGAATAGTAATGAAAGCTGGACGGAATTTCGCATTAAAATAGAAAAGCATGGATTTTCTTTCTGCAATATATTTTGGTAACGAGCTATGTTGTTGTCTTATATTTTTATATATTGGCTTCCGATGTCGGGGAATTAATTACATCGGATATTAATTCTTATGCACACAATGTCTTAGCTACGACTTCATAAGCTATTATGTGTTCATTATTTTATTCTTTTAGTTCCAATAGTATCAAGACGATTCGTATTAGATTACCATTAGCAACCTTGCGTTCGCTCAACCTCACGCAATTACGCACACAGAGAGAACATAGTAGTTTGCGTCAATATTACGCCGTTCCAGAGCGATTTCGACTAGCGCATTTTTTTTTGTAGAATAAGGGTGACAAACTTGCACACAGACCATCTAATGGTAAGTGGATGCTGTGGCCCATAGACATCCTCCCTCGATTAAGAATCAAAACGCAGATGCGTTATCACCCCTGAGGACTAGGATGGAATGCCTCGTTTCCAGTAAAAAAGGGTCTTCGGATCTCTACACTCGCCATACGAAACACAGCAGTATTAAGTTGATATTTTAGGCTGGTATTCTGTCAGAGCGTGGTCCTTCCCTGGTCGAGCCGACCGTGATTCGTGCTACAACAATAATATAGCTGCAGCGTGGCTCCACCACCTTATAAAATATTTGAATATACGCTCTTAAGTGTCCAAAAAGTTTTTATTTACAATAAGGAAAAATATAGGTACTTACTGCGATTGTATTTGCAATCAGTTTGCGTACTATTTTCAAATTAATATTTATTAAAATTTGAACGATTTTTTTTAATGATGATTGAACATCGATCAAAAGTCTAAAATGTAAAAATTCACTTAGTGTGTCAAAACAGAACTATTCCTTCTCTTTCTTTTCAAAAAGAGACGGGCTGTAAGGATTCGTTGTGAATACGTTGTTACTGCCTTGGAATAGAGTCTGATTTTATGTAATATTAAAATGCGTTTGTAACATTTATTAAAATTTGTACGATCAATGCGCGAATTGGGTTTCCAGTGGTGATAATACCTACTACGTAACCGCTTGTATGTATGCTCCCGGCGCATTGGTTCTCGTAAAAAAATAAGGTTGGTATCCATTCTATCGTGTATTATAGTGTTCTATGAAAATTTCAAAAGGTCTAATCTAAACTATTTATTTTACAGGTACATATAAGTCTCCATTGAGAATAATAAAGACAATTTGACTTTTATAACTTAGGGAATGATGTATTAGATTTCATATCTGAGACACTGCGGTGAGTATCTCTCTCTCTCTCTCTCTCTCTCTCTCTCACTCTCTCTCTCTCTCACTCTATCCTGGACATATTGTGGGTTTAAATAGTTTAGGGCGAGAATTTGCTTTTAAGCATTCACCAGAAGAACCGTGGCAGCTCGGGTTCTAGGCATTTAGCCTAAATTTTACATTACATGAGGAACCCACTTAATGAAATAATTAACTGCATTTGTAGGTACCGATTTACCACGTGAATAGACCTGCGTGAATGTTCGAGATCACGTCAAGTCCACCAAAAAGCATGGCAGCAGCGCGGTGGACTAAACGTTTCATTCTCCGTAACGATCCGTTCCATTATATACGAGGTGCATGTACAAACAGTTTATATTAAAATATTCATTAAGCAACTAAGGATGACTTAAAATTTATAAAACTAGATCGTTCATAAGTAATTAAACTGGTGTTTTGTTTTAAAAAAGAGTTTTCATACATTTCATTTACTACAAAACGGCTCGTGAAAAAAACGAAGAGTTTTTAAATATAGAAACCAAGTTTAACCATAAAATAAATATCACGCAGCGAAGTCGCGGGCTCGGTCGCTCACGTTAGTAAAACAATAACATTAGTATAGGTATTTTTTAGGATTTCCACATCTTGAACGCTAAGCTTTTGAGAGGTCGGGCCAGTTGGGCTTTACACTCAACTAATGGACAATATAATGTAAGATGTAATATAATGTAGTATGTAAGATGTAACGCTACCTGCTCTCAATAAATTCGGTATATTATTATATTCTATCTTTTAAATTTATTTTGGGACGTAAATTGAAATATAGTTATGGTACAAAAATCAATGCATTAAAATATTTATCTAATGGTGCATTGGTAAAAATTCCCATACAATAATTAAATAATTTATTGATATATAAGCACACGACTATTACTCATATTCATGAGTATATCTCAGGAAGTTGTAAAGCACTGTGAGGATACCTTTATGTTGTTTGCATTTCCTGTGATGTCCTCAATAAACATCTCAATACTTTTAATAAATATTTATGGCTAATTATTAAATGAAGTGCTCAATATTCTATTTGTATAGTGTTTAAATAAACAATATGGTTTACAGACTCCATAATAGATTTTTATTTCTGAATAATCCGTGCTGAAAGAACTATAATACCTACTTTACGCAATCTCTGTTTGAAACTGATGATATTCTCATATTAACCAAAAACATATAGGGGGAAGTCCCCTAAGTCCGGACGGCTCCTAAAGCCGGACAGATTTTGAATCAGTGCGAAAAAGCGCGCTAATTTGTTGCTTGAGTCGTGGTTAGAAAGCATTTCCCAAGTGAAGTGTGGGGGTAGCGTGTCAATAGTTAGTGCTGACTCGTTCGGCGTGGAGCGTGTAGCAAATCTTAAGGTTAGTAAAAATTTTGTTCGAAGTAATTTTTTGGGTTCTGTAAACAGTATTTAAAGTATGGGATGATAATCATTGTTATTAATTATTATTGCTATTGTACTAATCTGATATAACCCAAGTGTTTTTTTAAGATTCATAACACATAATGTGAATGAGAATTTTTCTTGTATGTACCTAAGGCTCCCTATGTTCGGACACTCTCAAAGTCCCCTAATACCGGACAGTTTTACAGTAAGTTTATTTTTGTTGTAGTTATTATTTTTGTGTTTTGTTCTTCAGATTCAAAATTTATAAACCCAAACCGAGTTGTGGGAATACCCCCAAGCATGAAATATTGAAAAAAGCTTAGTTAGCTACATTTGCGATTTTTGCAGCTTGTACAATTAAAGTTTTGTAATTTTATAGAAACTGTTCCTAATTATGACCAAAGTTAATTACAATTAAGGATAGTTTTCTTTATAAACTGCTGATTTGATCAATTTTAATAGATATTCTTACGAATTGTTTGTTAAAATAATATTTAGGTTTAAAAATGAACGAAAAGTTGGCTTCCCGTCATTAGGGGACCTTTTTAAAAACGTCCTTTTTTCTATGTTAAATGTTCCTTAGTACCTGCTACATTTAAATTAAGATTTGAGGCTGTTGATATATCTGTGTTTATTAAGTATATTATAGTTGTGAACTTATTAAAGTGAAATAAACAAATGAGACTATTATACGTTCTTTTTTATTTTTATTGTTCCTTAAGTGTCCGGTTCTCGGGGACCTCCCCCTAATACAAAACGTGAGGTGCAAAATTCTTATTATCGACTTTTTTAGTTACAGGTTATGACACAGGATGGAGCACAGGAGGGCTGTGCCAAGCAGTGAGACGAAGCCTCCTTTCTAAAAGATTCAAGGTTATTGAGCAGTTAGTCCGAGACGCTGTTCCAGTGCGTGTTAGCATTTAGCAAGCTTCAAAAGTGCTCGAAATATTTTTTTCTCATGAAATGCACGTTGTCCTATTATATTTTCTTTTATCTCTAAGCACATGATAAACTAGCGCTTAAAATTAAATTAATTTCGATTACACTCCCGGGGATCGAACTCCACCTGCTCCTTTAGTACAAAATTTATGGCGACCTTACCACCGCTTCGAGCCGTGGTAGCTCAGATGGTTAACGCTCGCTGTAAATATAACAGAACGCCAGTAACCCGGGTTCGATCGCCGCCGGCACCAATGAAATTGTTAATTGCAATTGTAAGTGCTGATTAACCACGTGCTCGGCGGTGAAGGATAACATCGTGAAGGAACCCGCATGTCTGAGGAATAAGAAAAAATTATTTCTAAGACATGTGAAGTTCGCCAACACGCGTTGGGGTAGAGCAGCGGACACTTCCTTGCCCTAAAACCCTCTCAGAAATGAGGGGAGGCCTGTGCCTAGCAGTGGGACGTATATAGGCTGTAACTTTACTTCTTTTTACCACCGCTTACTACCAGGTGGGATTGAAGTCAAGCACTGTGTCTATAATAAGTAAAAAGGGGCGCTTAGCCCCTGTGGCGTTCGTTTGTTTTAGATACACTTAGTTACAAAATCAACTTTAGACTAGATCATCTTAATGTCGTTTTCTTTTTAGTAAGGTTTTTGTGTGTGTATTATAGTATTCTATGGTTTTTTCAGTTGTCCCAGAAGTCGACGTCAAGCCGGAATCGGATAATAGCTCAAGTCGTAATAGTTAACAGAAAATATAAAAAAAATCTCTCCTATCAATTTAAAAAATTACATACATGTATTATTGTTACGAGCTTAGGGTTCGTGACAATAAAAACTGCAGATTGAATTACTAAAATTGAGACTTTAATTACTGAACCAACCAACTTTAATTACGGACCAATTAAAACTTAAAACACACTAATAATTAATTACACTTAACAATTTGGTTCACTTTATTTCACTCCGAAGCCTTCTCTTGTGTCGCCAATTCAATACTGTCTCGGTCGCGGTCCTTAACGCCTTTATATATATAGGACCTTTTTCACTGAAATATCCCGAAAGTTCGAGCACATACCGGTCCCAACCGACTATGTGTGGAAAGTTCTCCCCGAGTTCTGTCACTCGATACTAGATGGCGCTAGTGGCATTTACCGGCATCAACTATGGCGCGCAACATTATAAGGAATAGCCGGATAAAATGTGTTTTAATTCAAATGTGATTCATAAATATAGTAAAAATAAAAGTAATGTAGTAAAACTAGTATATGTCATACGCAATTCAAGTTCATGTAAAATTTTATGTACCCTGTAGAGGGTAATCACAAAGTATTTTTGATTTTAGATACTCATTTTTTGTATTATTGGTTTATATATACATAAAATAAACATATAAATATATTTTTTACTATTGTGCTTTCGGCTTAACAAAAAAAAAGGAAATAGGTTTTTGTGTGATAGAGTATGATTGCAATATGGTATGAGAATATTATGAGTGGATTTTTATTAAATAGTGTAAGTACTTATAAGATTTTAATGTATTATAAAGATAAAAATTTGTTTGAAAAATCAATGTCAGTAATTTTAATTAATTTATGCAAGTCTTCTACTTTTGCAACGCTTATAGCAAGTTTTGCTTCTTCTTGACGTACATATACTTTTTATACATTTTACAAATGCCTCTCCTGCCAAATAGTGTAAATGCCTGGCTTTGGAAGTTAAAAATTCCGTAACGTTAATGATTTTTTGCAACCCTTATACAAATAAGTGCGACGCATTTAATTGCCCTTCATTCTTTTCTTTCTTTGTTTTGTTGAATTCCTTATATTTTTAAGGAAATCTTCTTTCTTACTTGTAGATATTTAATCAATGACGATAGTTTGCGTTTAAGTAGGACAAATACCTATCCCTTATGTCTGCATCATGTAGGTTAGGTTGTAATTGAGTAATCGAACAAAGTTTTTTTGAGATGTCAGTATGTTGCTTCTCATTGCCCTTTTTAGGGAAATTATGCATTTCTATGATTGTTGAACAGGAAAAATGTTCAAGATAATCAATTTTGTGTTCTAAATCTTTAACATATTTTTATGGTGGATATTTTTTTGTTCCGGCTCAGTTGTTGTAGCGTTTTGACATGAAATACACCGATTTGAATGGCTGAATTGAAAGCAAAGAATTTTGCGGTTTGTTGAGATTGGAATGTTTTAAACATTTCCTTAATTTCATTCATGCATATTCGGAAATATCGACTTCGTTTACAATGTCCATGTGTACGGGAGATTTCCATACATTTCCTTTTTGGTATCCTTGATGATTTTGTATTTGTGACCTATTTCTCATCATCAACAAACGATGTACTAAGCGAAGGGTCCGAATCATATTGCGTATTAGTGGATGTTCCGACGTTCGGAGATTTAAAAAGTGGCAATTTTTCAAAGCGCATTTTTTTAGGCCTATATTTGCTGTCGGTAATTGATTCGAACAGTGAAATTGTAGGCAAAAAGTGAATGCGGTTTAATCACCCATAGTGATTACCAGGCCCACTTTGTTTCCTTGCTCACGTGGACTTGGCTGTCCCACGCTCTGATTAGTTAATGGGTTGCATAGAGGATGCAGTAAGATTGCAGTTATATCGTTTTTTAATTATCTGTCTTACTCATGCGCTTCCGTTGTGTTAGTATCGTATGTACTGCTCATAGACTTCTGGTATATAATCTTATCACTT
This sequence comes from Parnassius apollo, assembly GCA_907164705.1. Lineage (NCBI taxonomy): Eukaryota > Metazoa > Arthropoda > Insecta > Lepidoptera > Papilionidae > Parnassius > Parnassius apollo. The sequence continues at coordinate 4,548,620 of CAJQZP010000444.1, forward strand.
TTGACAATTTAGAAGTGATTTTAATTTTAAAATATAACAATATTGTGCAAGTTTTCATTTTTTATGGCATTAGGTGACAAACGAGCACACAGTCCACCTGGTGGTAAGTGAATGCTGTAACCCATAGACATCTATATTGATCTTCAATTAAGAATCAAAATGCAAATACGTTGTCACCCCTGAGGACTAACACGGAATGCCTCGATTCCAGTAAAAGGGTCTATGGTTCTCTACACTCACCATACGAAACAAAGCAGCATTACGCTTCTATTTTACGCGTATATATTCCCTTTTCCATTCAGACCCATTCGTGCTACAACTATAATATAGAGGCAACGTGGCTCTACCATGTAAAAAATTAATACGTCCACTCTGTGCGGAGGTCGAGGGACAGGACCCATTAAACAAAAAAAATTCCTTAATTAATATTACCTAAGTAACTACCATTATTTACAAATTTAGCCGCTTTAGTTAGTCCTTGACGTAGCTGAGCTACATTTTCAGTCGTTTTTAAATAAACTTTTTCTTTGATGGCGCCCCGGTAAAAAATCTAATAGATTCAAATCAGGTGAACGGACTACGGATAGGTCTTAAGACGAACATGCACAAAACAAAGATCATGTTCAATTTCCATGTCACACCTATGCCGGTAGTTATTGGGAGCACTATGCTCGAAGTTGTTGACGAGTACGTTTACTTGGGACAAATAGTCCGACTAGGTAAGTCCAACTTCGACCGAGGGGTCAATCGACGGATTCTACTCGGTTGGGCAGCGTTCGGGAAATTACGGCACATCTTCTTGTCAGGTATACCTCAATTTCTGAAAACTAAAGTGTACAATCCAGTGCGTGTTGCCAGTGATGACTTACGGATCAGAGACGTGGTCCTTCACTGCTGGCCGTATGAGGACGCTCAAGGTCGCTCAGCGAGCTATGGAGAGGGCTATGCTCGGAGTTTCTCTGCGTGATAGACTCAGAAATGAGGATATCCGCAGAGTGACCGACATAGCCCCACGGATTAGTAAGCTGAAGTGGCAATGGGCCGGCCATATAGCTGAAGAACCGATAACCGATGGGGAAGAAAGGTTCTCGAGTGGCAGCCTCGTACCGGTAGGCGTAGTGTAGGGCGACCCTCCACTAGATGAAGTGACGACCTGGTAAGACATGCAGGAAGTCGATAAATGCAGGTGGCTCAGGACCGTGCTTTGTGGCATTACTTGGGGGAGGCCTATGTTCAGCAGTGGACTTGTGAAGGGCTGTAATGATGAACGGGCTAGCCACGATATTGTACCAGACCGCCCAATTCAAAATCTGTTTGGGTATTCTTCATTAATTTAAGTCTAAATCTCTGGCATCTCATCTTATTTATCCATTCAAAAGTCCGGTCCGAAGGTTAATCTTAAAGCGATACTGGAATAGATATTCTGTCATCAAATTTGGATTTTGTACGTGCTTAGATCTAGTGCGTATGTATCTTTTTAAACATTTTCAGGGAATAGTGGATCTTGCCTGTTTCTTTCTAGCATTGTTTGTAATAAAGCAACCCGAGCCTCATAATTTTGGGGAAGAAGAGTTTGTACTCGGTGTACAGAAAGATGCACAGTAAACGAAGAAGCGTAATGTACTGAACTACTGATCTTAATTAGTATTATGTATGCAGCGAAAAAGTAGCGTCACTATCTCTCTCGTTCAAACTACGTAAAATTACTCCCTCAGCTGTTGTCACGTATGTGTCACTATCCGTTTCGCTCACACTTCGTCAGCTGGTTCTCTACGTTTCACTTAAACTAGAATTTTGCTTGAGGAGAGCCTTGGGGTACATAAAAATTATATATTACAGGTAAGGAAAATTAATTTACAACTAGTTTTCTTAAAAAAAAAACAATAATTTTACAAATAAATAATCTAGCAAGCTAGCTTTGAAATCCTTATTAAAAGTGCAAACTTTTAAAGTTACTTGCCAAATTAGTTTAGTACATTTTTTTCAGTGCAGTCATTTAAAACTGGGCAAACTATTTACTTTTAATACTTGGTTAGAAAAAAAATATTTTATTTATTATGTGACCTCATTCTGAGTATGCCCAACCGCATAATTAGCATACTCAGAATAAGCTAGTTAATATCCTGTTAAAGAATATTGTCCCAGGTCCTACTGAGATGCACGAAAAGTTGTTCTAAAATATTACGCTGGGCATTTATTTATTTATTTATTTAAAAACTTACATGTAACACCTTAAGCTAAAGGGTACATAGGGCGGACTTAATGCCATGTGGCATACTCTGCCAGTCAGCCCTGGCTGCCAGGGACAATTGTTGGCAGGTGCGACCATTATACATAAATAAGTGCACATATATTAAAATATACACACATATAGTATAAATATACGTACAATATTACATATATACATACATATATATAATATATATACACTTCGTAAATAAATATCCATATGAATGATATATATATATATATAGTATATATATATATATAATATAATGTTTGTATAATATATAATTAAATAAATATTTAAAGTAAAAAAAAGAAGAAAAGAAAGACAAGAATTAAGGAAAAATAATGTCAATTAGCAATTGGCATTCTAGGATCGTGACATCATGTTCGTGCAACCGAACTGTTACCACCCTGGCCATATGTGAACGGGTATTGCCGTGCATAAGCAGGAAATTTACACCCGTTGCATTCGATGTGACAAGAGTATTGGTTCTAGCACCGCAACACGGTATTTTTCAGCTGTCAAAGTACAGTATCCTGTATCCAAACAAGGTTTATCATCAGTTCGTGAAAGACACGAACTGATGATAAACTCTAAATACTACTGATCATTAACTTTAAATTAATAGCCTTATATAATAAATAGCTTAATAGGTTTATGCATTATTTTTTAATTTAAAAATTGAAACTGTTTTTTTTCTCTGTATTAAAATCTGAAATCTCATTTAATGTCAATGGTTATATAATAAAATAGTAGATTTACAAATAAAGTTTTGTTAGATTTATACATGTCTTAAGAAATTATTGACATACTCTTTGGAATTCATGTTTAAATATCAATATACCGTGTTATGTTTTTATATTAGTAGTAGAAACATACAATGAACTTCCAATCAAATGCAAAAAGTGTATTGACAACAATGTTGAGCATAGATTAATTTAAAGATATAAGTTTAAAGATATAAACTTAAAATGTAGTAATTTAGGTACTATTAAGTTGGTAAGAACTAATATTTTTATCGTTTCATATAAATAATTCTCTTTTGCAACATAAAATTACTTAAATATACCTATACTTAAATATACGTCAGTGTCAATGCATGGCGCTGCGTTATTGATTTACAGGGCTCGGTGGGTGAGGCTTGGGGAGATGGAGAGAGGAGAGAATGGGTTGTGGAGATTTGAAGAGGTACTGCGTTATGTTGTAAAACAATATTCAAGCTCGTTTCCTCTTTCAATGAAAGTGTTTTTTAAAACAACGTTGATTTTTACGGTTAAAAAGATATTTTATTTAAATTCACCGTAACGAAAGAGGCATATCATTTTGTCGGATACCAATGATGATAATTGCAGTTTCGGTTTACCATCAAAGAGTTTGCATCAATATATCAATCTGATTAATGTAGATAGCTTCAAGCAGGAACGAATAGATTTTTGTTGTCAGCACAGTATAGTAAAACGAAGTAAGGCTTTTTCATCTAGGGCTATAAAACTACTACAAGTTATTAAGAATTCCTTTAATTATATTCTTTATAAAAAATTAACAAAAAATACTTTATCATACAGTAATAGTTTATTCCAAATTAAATAATATTATTTCTATCTATCTTTACGTTTGTCTATGTCGCGGCTGTTCGCCCCTGGTCTGAGTATTTTAAAAGTAGTACGTACGCAAATATAAGGTAGAAGTAACAGGTGGACTACCATTTGAACTAAGTAATACAAAATAATATGCCACAAATTTACGTCAGAAAACTTCTTTTGTCACGTGGAAAATAATTCCACAGTGTTTTTAATGAAACAAGTAACAAGGAATTTGAAAAGGGCGTAAGAAAACTTTCTAGACACCAAAACACATAAAACGATTTTATATGTAAGATAGGAAAAAGGGGTTGTGAAGAGTACTAATTCAAAACATACGGTCAATTTGGCTGCACTTTTTGGTTGTTAATACATTTTCATTTTAAGGGGGATATTAACATGGCTGGGATGGGTGGAAGTTGGGAAGGCAGGGGGAGTTCGGTCGCGGACTAACGTAAAACGATTGAATATTACTGTATGTTACTTGTGGATCATGTTATGCTTTCATGTAAAATAACTTGTTAACATTGACATGAATGTTTAGAACATCTCTATTACATCCGAAGCTTGAGTTTAAATCTCGGCTGCGGACTATATTAGTATAGAAGTGGACATTTTTCTTTTGTGGGTCTTATTTTAATATCAGTACTCAGAAAGGATGTACTTGTTTTGTGTTAGTGAGTTGAATTTTTTATACGTGGTAGAGCCATGCTGCAGTTATATTAGAAGTATAGTTATAGCACGAATGGGTATGCTCGACCGGGGAAGAACCACGCTCTCACAGAATACCAGCGTAAAATATTAGCTTAATGCTGCTGGGTTTCGTATGATGAGTTTAGAGAACCGGAGACCCTTTTTACTGCAAATGAGGGCGTTCCTTCTTAGTCCTCACGGGTGACAACGCATCTGCATTTTGATTCGTAATCGAGGATAGATGTACATGTCTATGGGCCGCAGCAACTTAACATAGGTGGACTGTGTGCTTATTCGTCACCCTATCCTATAAAAAATTAAAATGTGGGAATTTTAAGTGGGGTGGTGAAAGAATACATCGTGGACGTTCCAACTCTTCTTCTGCCGGGGAGTCCCTTTGCTTAGGTTCCATCCTCTTACGAATTTCTGCCATCGAGCTGCGGTGCTTGCAACGCTGTGTCACGGTCTGAAGAGTATAGAGAGCTAGTATAATTAGACTGTGAGGCATTCAATCATAGTCCTCGGAGGTGGTAACGCATCAGTAGTCATCTTTGTTTGAAGTTACTTCAGTAGCAACTTACAAATTCATCAGGATTTTTTATAGAATTTAGAATAAGAGTGACAAACGAGCACACAGTACAGTTATTGACGGTCCTCAATGAAATACCTCAGTCCCAGTGAAAAGGGCCTCCGATTATCTACACTCACCGTACAAAACTGTGAGAGCGTGATCGTTTCCCGATCGTATCGATCCATTCATGCTACAAACATAATATAGCTGCAGAGGGACTTTACCATGTATATTTAAACAAACGATAATATAGCTGCAGAGTAGCGCTACCATATATATGTAAACAAACCATAATATAGCTACAGAGTGGCTCTACTATATATATATATATATGTAAACAAGCAGTAAAATAGCTGCAGAGAGACGCTACCATGTATATGTAAGCAAACCATAAAATAGCTGCAGAGTGGCGCTACCATGTATATGTAAACAAAACATAAAATAGCTGCAGAGTGGTGCTACCATGTATATGTAAACAAATCATAAAATAGCTGCAGTGTAGCGCTACCACGTATATGTAAACAAACCATAAAATAGCTGCAGAGTTGTGCTACCATGTATATGTAAACAAATCATAAAATATCTGCAGTGTGGCTCTACCACGTATATGTAAACAAACCATAAAATAGCTGCAGAGATGTGCTACCATGTATATGTAAACAAACCATAATATATCTGCAGAGTGGCTCTACCATGTATATGTAAAAAAACATAATATAGCTGCAGAGTGGTTCTACCATGTATATATGTAAAAGGTAAACTGCAAGTTCGTTTGTCTCTTCATTTTATTAAAAAAGAAGTAAAAAGTAAGTTTAGCTTTAGCGCCTGTTTGTGGACTTGGCATGTTCTCGAAATATTTTAATATTCTGGCAAGCAGGTTTCCTCACAACGTTTTCTTCACCGTTAGGCACGTGGTAAACCTACACTTAAAATATATACTAATAACAGTTTCATTTTATTCCAGGTTACTCGGTTACTGTGGATATTACGGTGGACGTTTATTACAAGAGCCTGCTCTATCGTGTATTCTAACTATCTATCTTCAGCTTGTTTCTCTTCAAAAGCAAAATCAACTTTTAGATTAAAAACATTTTTCTTCATGCACTGAAATGAGTGGGCTTTTTTTGGTGAAGTGACAAAACAGTTTAATTCAACGAATATACATATTATTACTCTAAGAACAAACAGGAATAAAATAATAAATATAATAATACGTAATCTCAGAATAATAATTTAATATTTACCCTTAGTACGGCTTTCCGTAACCTATCCTTAATTTTAAAGTTAAGCGTTATGATGTCACTCGTAATGGAGTGTTAGTACGTTCACTCACAGGATCACAGGGCTCCATTAATTATATTCTAATCATTTCACGGTATCCGGACATATCGTAAGGATAATGTACTATGTTTTGTTATTATATTGAATCGTACTCATTACAGGTACGTCCAATTTTTTCACTATCTCTTTACATAGCAAACATAAAATTAAAAAAAAAATTCAAACTCCACAATCTATAATAGGCTCACTGTATTTGCCTGGGCATAAATATGAATAGGTATATTCTCTTTGATTCGGATTGATATTTGTTTGATAAAAGCCGGATTATATTTGTTAGTAGTATTAAAAAATACCTTTTATAAATTAAAAATATCCGATGTTTCAATTTAGGAAAAAATGTATTCGTGCCAATCCTGTGTGGAAAATATAAATGCAATTAACACAACTATTTAGTTTTTCATGTGGACATGACTGCATGATGATGAACATGATCTTAACCATAAACTGCTGCTGCAGACAGTATAGTCTCCCCACGAAGGAACTCCTCAACAGCTATAGTAAACTTTATGTTAGATTCAGAATTTACCACACCATTAAAAGAAACAATAAATTATAAAAAAAAAAACAAAAATTATAAAAAGAAAATTATTAGAATAAGTAATTTTTAAACTATTCTAACATATTGTATAATAAAACTATTTAACAATATATTTTGTTTAATTTTTTTTCACATATAGTGACAGCCCTACCAAAATAGGTAACAATTTTGCCCATTCTTAAGAAGCTTGTCTCTGTTCCGTTTGTCAACTTATATGCTGAACGTGTGGCTCTCCATTTGATGGAAAAAATGGATCAGAGGGCGGTACCCGCCCAGAAAGAGTTCCAGACACAAAACGAATCCTATCTACTAATAATTAATATTTTTGCAATGGATGCTATTTTGGTGTAATCTTTATTGAAATCAAGATGTTACGGTGTATGATTTGTTTTCTTTGGTGATAAGAGTTTGGTATTCATTTGTACTAGATTTTGCCGACTTCGCCATAAAGAAACAATTTTTTTTCTTGCGTTTTTTGGGAGTCATTCTAGCCATGATCTATTTGGAATTGGATGTCAAATTTCATTCCGTTTCGTATATACCGTGTAGCCTTTTTTGTGTGATGGAATATAAAATCATCTAAACAGTGTATAGGTAAAATTAAGTTCAGATTCGCTATCCGTTTTTAAAAACACCTAATTTTTCTTAAGCCTCTAAAAGTCCGCTGCTGGACATGCGTCCCTTGCATTGCAGTGACGATTTGCCTTCGTTAAATTTAACCTCGAATTGACGTTAGTAGTCAAGCGCAGATAGTAGTAAAGGAAAAATCGCAATAACAGGCGAATGATGCACGTCACCAATCTGGATATTTTGTGATAATTATACCGCCATCTAAAGGAAGGGCTTTATTGATAAGTGTAAACGAGATGATTATACCGTCATCTATAGGAAAGGCGTAAAATTTTTCTGTAATATCCAAAAGTATGCTTTTACGACCCTCACGGGACGAATCGGGGTGATGGATTTATTTCCGCCGCTGCCAAATGGCACTTAAAAACAATATGTTTGAGGTTTTTTTTATGGAATAATAACGAGCTATAGTCCACCTGATGGTAAGTGGATGCTGTGGCCCATAGACATCTACATTTATCCTCGATTAAAAATAAAACGTAGATACGTTGTCACCTAAGATGGAAGAGGGAAGATGGATTTATTATATGATATTACATATAACTAAAATGAATACATAAACTAATAATTTTCGTGAAGCAAATCAGTCGTAGTAGTTAATTGCCACGTGAAGTTGAAGACGTCATAAATACAGTAAATTATTGTTTAAATATTTTCCGACACCTCTAAAAGAAATAACCAGTTTAACAACACGCTATGTCGATGACCAACAACGATGCTAATTTATCTACTGTGGATGTTAATCATGAATATTAATCGTCACTATTAACCTCAAAAAGCTTATGATCAAAACAGGAGGCATAAAATGAGATAATACATCAAATTCAAGAACATTACTATTACATACGATACTTAAGATGAATTGCATAATAAGTGTAAACGCATAAAGCATCTATTTACTCGTAATATTCATATTCGGGCAGCATGTTAACATTTTTATTTGCATGTAGAGTAACCGCTTTTTTACTATTTAGAATTACCATCGCCATTCGCATGCAAGGTAAAAAGTTTCGTTTATGCATAGGCCACGTTTAACTATATATATTACGATTTATAACGACAAGTATTGCTTTTAGTGTATGCCCAAAATCGGTCTTGGTCTTGCAGTCTTGGTCTTGTTCTTGCATTTTTGAAAGACCAAGACCAAGACTGACCGATTTGAACAAGAACAAGACTAAGCCTGCGAGACTCTTGTGTCTTGCAGTTAGGCCTGAGTGTCGTTTCAGGGAGTATAGGAGTTCGAGTATACGCTTATAAACACTATGAAACGCAAAAAATTATATTAAATAAATTTTGGAAAATTGGACTTATGCGTATTATATATATATATATATATATATATATATATATATATATATATATATAAACTAGAGTGCGTCGGTGTCCAAGGCGTACCGCTTAAATTGCTAAGCAATTACTACAAGCGACCAAAGAGTGAAAATGGAACCACGAGAAAAAAAAAACCCGGGTGCCCAACTCTATTTCTAATCTATATAAGTGACCTCACTAATCTAAGCATTAAAAGTAGTAAAATTTATTCTAACGCCGACGATACTGCGATAGTAGTTTTCTGGAACTTCGTGGAACAAGGTATACGAGACGGCCCAAAGTGGTCTCTAAAATTTCTGACTAGCTAAAAATGAACCTTCGAACTTTGAATATTAATAAAACAAATTATATGTGCTTCTCAATAAATAAAAGAACTCAACCAAAAACGATTTTACATTAAAACTACATGAATGCAATAAACTAGATTACTCAATTTGTAATTTCAAATCGCTAAAGAAGGTCACGTCAGCTAAATACTTAGGATTAATATAGGATCATCGACTATCCTGGCATATTGGCATATTATACGATGTTTTCACACGAATGAAAACATCCATTAAAATAAAAAAGAGTGCGTCCCTAGTTTTGACCATCGGCACTTTGATAGTGCGTGGCGTCTTGTTGTCGGCATCATCAAAGGTCGGATACTGACATGTCAAAGAAATTTTGCAGCTATTCGGAAACATTGGTTTATAATAATATTAATATTAACTATATGGGTTTATAATAATTACTTACTATTATTATTATTATTATCACCTAATAAATAAACATGCTCAATAAGTTCACTGCAAATCTAGATTTTTGCAAGTGTGTGTTTTTAAAACCACCCATTTGATAAATATTGTAAACACTTTTAACACAAATGAAACATGTAAAAATGTTCTACAATGCTAATCGGATAATATAAAAAGCATGCATATAAAATAAAAGCGTGCAATAAGATCTATGTACTGCTTAGGAGCCCGAGTATCTCAGAGAGAACTGTTTAATGAAATTGATATCTCGATTGTTGCATCACAATATATTTTTGAAAATATCATGTGTGTACAACAAAACATTTACTTACATGTAAAGAATAGAGATTTTAATTGTAGAACTAAAAATAAAATCACATTACGAGCTTTCCGATCGCTTGGAACTGACCTCTAGTTATACGCAGGACTAACTAGAAATTTCTATACCGATTTAGTATATACTATCTACATCAGACATATTATATTTAATTTATCGCTTTACATAATTATAGTACCCACTATTGTAAAAATATTGTGAGAAGAGCAACTACTGAGTTTCTTACTTTCATGATTCTTCTCAGTAGAGCAGCACCCCTAAACACGGAAAAGAAAATAATGGAGAAAACTGTTATTATATGACTATTCAAAAGTGTATTTTAATGCATACTTGAATTAAAAATAATTGAACATTGAATTTCGAATGAGTGAAGTCATATTCACCCATTTTGTGTTTAAAAATCCAATACTCCTTGATTACTCTAATTTCTATCGTACTTTAGTAGTTAGTAAGTACCTAGATAAATACAAGTAACGTACCTAGGTAAATTTAATTAACGTAGATTAATTCCATCAGAAGAAGAACATAATATACACAATTCACATCACAAGAAACAGACTGACTCCCGTGGCCGTGGGATACGGTAGATAGCTCAGTTGGTTAGACAATCGGTATGGATCGCTTAGGTCGTGGGTTCAAACGCCACCCGGTGTCAGTTGATTTTTGAATTTCTCATTAAATGTTTAGATATTTATTAATTTGAGCTTGAATTAACGTTTATTAATTAAATGTTAATTCAAGATCAAAATGTACCTACTCTGTTAAGTTGTTCTAAGATCTAAAGTAACGTTTAACAAATATTAATAGGCTAATAGTTAATTACGAGACTTGCGAGACTCTTGTTACAAGACCAAGACCAAGACTTGTTAAGTCTCATCTTGTTACACTGTATTTGGGCAACACTAATTGCGTTGGGTCAAATTCCACTTAATTAGTAAAAATCATGCATGTTTGTTCATTTAAAATTATACCCATTTTAACATCAATATATATTCGCACACATGATTTTTATTCTATACATATCTCTGACACAGTACACGCTGAATAAGTTTCATTCCCCTCCTGATATAATAAGTACTGAAAAACGAACGAAAGCTTTTTTTAAAACTAAAACATATAACGTTTTCAACTTTTGACAAAGCACAGCTATACATGGTTGCACCGCGAATATTCTTTTAAAATAAATAAGTATTAAAATTAATATTGTTTATATATTTTTCTTGACGAATAAAATAATTTCATATGAAGAGAATCCAGTAGTTCATAACAACAACCTTTGAAAGATTTTTATTAATCTCTTATTATTCTTTTGACGACTCGATAGCACAGTGCCTAAGCGTTTGGTTGCAAGTTGCAACGCTGTGAAGCCGTGGGTTCGAATCTTGCACGGAACTTAATTAAAATGTTGTAGTTTGTATGATCTACAAATTGTTCTGGAGCTGCATATTTACGCATTTAGTACAATTTATGTACGAGTATGAAAACCGATAAAAGAGAAATTTCTATTAGGGGTATATTTTTATTATAATAATAAAATAAATTAAAAAGTAAAAATTATAATAAGAAGGGTTCAAAATAAATGATTTGAAAAATTCGCATATTGAGCGGTTTTACAAAACGCAGAGCAATTCTATATTATATAAAAATATACAAGTAATAGAAAAAAAACTGAGTATATTTAATCACATTAATTATGATTTTACAACAGTCAACAATGATAAATGATTTTGCTCTAACACTAAGTACAGTAGGACAAAATGTACATTTCCGGTCATATATATTTAGTATTTACAAAATAAATATTCCCTTATTTTGGTAATTTATTTTATGATTATTTTTGGGCAACTGCCATGACGTATCTACATTAATTTAACTTTGCCCTCTCGTAGATGTCTTATTGGATGTTTTAGAATAATTATTTAAGGGCGGAGTTGAAGTGGTTCCATCCGAAAATATTTTAAACTTACTTACATTGTTACTAGTAAACGCAAATTTGTAAGTTGGCAGTTGAGGACGTTGGGTGGGGTTCAAATAAAGATCAAAAATTGAGAACGTCGTTCTTGGTGTTGCTTGTGTTATAAGACCAGTCACTTTTACTGTTTGTTTATCATTTCCCTCATTGGCTTTTGTAAATTTCAAAGGAGACTGGGCGCTACCGCTTTTAGTCGTATGATTGGTGAGGAATGTTATGTCTCTTGAATTTTCATATTTTCCGGGTCTACGATATGGGGAAATCGTCGATGTTGACGTCAAAACCGGCTTAAATGTAACATTTCTATCGAAGTATGTCACATTATCGTAATCATTTGACCAGGATTTGCCGCGTCTCCAGGCCGATACCTGTGACCTTCGTGTGCTATGTTCGTCATTCGCAGATTTACTTTGGCTACTATTTTTATTATTTAATGCACCATTAACTGACAACGCTTTTGGCTTCACTGTGGTGCTCATCTCCTGTATAGATAACGCAGTGATTTTGCTTGATTCTTTATTTTCTTTACTATATCCTTTTGCCGTAGCTAATGGTCGAGTTGTTAAAGTCTTTGAAAAGCTAGGTGTGCTGAACTGTTGCTGTTGCTTTACTGTTGTTTTGGTTTTATCAATATTTAGCCGTTTAGTAGTCCAGTTTTGAACAGATTTCTGCGTCGTTGATATTTCTTTTGAAATCGACAATGGCGTTGTCCATGGACTGTATGTCTCCCAAGTACTTTTCATTATATATTTTGTTGTTTCTTTGATTGACGGAATCTTTTTGGGTGTTTCTTGTGTCAAGCTCATATCACTACTATTTGACAGCTTCCTTGTTACCAAAGGTGAAAATGTCGTAACTGGTAATGAAACTTGAATTGGGAAAGAAGGGTTTAACACTGGAGAAACAGTAAAGTAACTCATATTATTAATTTTGTGTTGAGTGTTTTGTATTGTCTTTTTCACATTCGGAGGGTTGTATACCGAACTATTTTGGGTAGTTGAAATTGCAAGTATTGTTGAAGGCAGCGGTGTTGTGCTTTGGAACGTATTTAGATAGTTTTTTCTATTTATATATTCTTCTGATGATTTTTTATTAAAAGGCATCATTCTTCTCCTAAACTGATTCGTCTCGATCGTTCTCCATGGCTTGACTGGTTTATATTGCGGTTCCGGCTGCATGGTTGTAGTAGATGTTGTAGTAATTTGGGTGGCGACTGGTTGAAGGAAATCATAATTAGGCTTAAGGTTGAAATTAGGAAGCTTCAATTTATCTACATTACCAATTTTAAATTGGGACCAGTTCACATTCTGCTTGTGATAATAGTCTTCTTCAAAATCTTGCTCAAACTTTCGACGCAACATAGAAATAATAGATAGATACGTTGGAAATGATTTTTCACTTTGAGGAACTGCTACACTTTGCACTGCATTTGATAAAGTAACGTTGACTGTGGGATAAAAATCGTGTTTATGCCAAGAACGTGATCTGCCTTCCACATTATAATTTAAATCTTTCACAGAAATGTCACAATCGGCAAGATATTTTTTTGCATTATGCCTGCAATGTTGTGGGTATACTACCCAAGCGAGGAACCCGTCTCCTTGAAGACGTGTATGTTCTTCGTAAATTGTTAGTGCGCATTCCACGTCGTTTGAAATATCATCATCGCGTAAAGCTGAACAAGGTAGTCCACACGCTTTGCCGGGACCGCACCAATATATTTCGCTAATTTGTAGGAGTCCATGGTCTCCACTGTACCCATTGCGAGCGGCGGTGTCAAACCGGGACTCGTGGTAGGCAATGCAGACCCAGGTGGCGATGTGCTCTCCGCGGATTCCAAGCTTAATTAAGTCGCGCGCAAGTTCGCATCGCTCGTAAATACGCGCACCGGCGAGTGCTAGAAGCGTACTCATCAACAACGCGAGACTGTACATTGTGTCGTACGTTTGCGCTTTGGAGACGCGCGCACGCTTTTTTACCGCTTCGTCCCGCCGCGCGCCCGCGCACTATCTATGTCACACCCGTATTTATCGGTAGTAATTATTATAAGGGGTTAAGCTGCCGAGAATTTTTGTACACAGATAAAATTCTTTCTTTTCACTGACTATGATTAGAGCGGAATAATAAATGGTAATGGGCGACTGCAACTGCGACTGAAGATCGACAGGCGATGGCCGGATTAAAGCGGTTCGCCTTGATGTGAACTGTGAATACATCATCACAACACTACGCTTGTGCGTGCTTTTTTAAAATTTTATATTTATATTTTTAAACCGCAAAAGTTATTACAAACGCCGCAGCACATAAAGTAAGATAATGCCGACATCTCGAGTGTTCTTAAAATTCTTAAAAAGTATTTTTTTTCGGCGGGAGCTCAAAGAAAAATAATTTCCTCAACTGTATAATTTTCCAAGGTAAATTATATTACGAACACAACTATATATATAAGTTATTCATGAATTGTTTTAATTTTATGATACATTTAATCACACGATTTCGCTAACAGGTGTATCCTAACCGGCTTAACCGATTAGTGAGTAAACACTATACGCTTGATTTCCTCAGCGGGTCAAGAGGTTCGCCGTTACACACAGATCAGTCTTTTTTGAATTTGAATTTAAAATTAACCTTTGCTTAAGATAAACGTGATCGTATAAATCATGGTGTCATACCCTACTCTTTCATTGAGCGTGGCCATCACTTATGTCGCTTACGTCACTGTGTAGAACGATAAATATTTACCGCACAGTGTCTTGAGTAAAAAAAATTTAGATCTTTTATAAGAAACAAAGTTCAAGCGACGGTAGCCTAATGGCGGGGCGCGGATCGCGAACTCAAAAGGTCGCGGTTTCCAATCCGACATTCGACTACCACAACCACTTCTAACACAATTATTTTTAGTATTTTCATCTTATTAGGAGTGGTTAAAAGGAATGTTAGTAATGTTAATTAATAGGATTACTAGTATTAAAAAAATAAAGTTTTTGCTTTGTCGCTGCCAATAATTTATTTAAAACAAAGGTTGCCCGCGGCTTCGTTCGCATTTTAAATTTGTTGCTTGGATTGTTTAAATGCCGGTAACTAACATCATTTAAAACTTTATAACTTTTGAAATTTCACATTTTCAAGCCACACTACTTTTTCTGAGCCTACACATAACTACGTTCAACGTAATATGTAGATGTGTGTTGATATTCTCTATCTCTGAAATTCTTAACGAGCAAAATTGCAAATGAATGATTCTAAAATATTGCTATAACATTTTTTATTTACTTGTTAAGGAAAATAGATTACCAATACAATATTTACCACAAAAACGCATTATCCACAAAATTGCATACAGGATCATTGTATTATAAAGATGCGAGCACAGGAAAAATACGAGACATCAGCATTACAGAGAGCCAAAAAAATTATATTGTTTACATTACGTACATATACATGAATGCAACAACTTTACGTAAAAATATATAATAGTTGCCATTTCGCTATTGCACATTGTGAATTAGCGTTATGGTAAAAATTGAATATATAGTCACAGCTAGTAGATCAAAGCCACAGGGTAAGCCTAAGTAAAATAGCCTAAGTGAAATATTAAGTTTAGTAGCAGTAGGGACCCGATTACAAATTATAAACCGAAAGAAAAATAATGGGTTCCGCCTGCTACTATACTTAATATTTCACTTGGGCTATTTTACTTAGCAGTTTACTTTGTTTATAGTTTTTTTTTAAATTTTGTTTTCTTTACTCAATCTTGTTTCGGTCTTTTTAGTGCATTTCTTTTAAATTGTCTTTTTTGCAGTTGGAGGTTTTGATTTTTTAATTATTTATTTTATTTCTTTTGCACAGCCATTAATTACAGTCTACGAATTTTCACTGCTCAACAAAGTCCTGCCTGATAGATTGCCTCATAAGGAAGATATTTGATATAGTTGACAAGCTTAGCAAGCGGGTTGGCAACCGCAGTTTTTTTTTAATTCAACTAGTATCAGGAAGATGTTGCTGTCCATCTTTTGGGTCAGTACGCCCTTTGTCGCCTCTTACGACACTCATAGGACGATATGGGGTAGTGGATATCCTTACACCGCCACCACACATACGTACATTGAAATCACAGAAATAGTAATAATAAGACAATAGAAATTAATCAGCGCTCGATTACTTCCAAAACCGATGTCGCCACATCTTTCCGTATTATTAACATACGCAATGCACAATGATATCTAATGTTTACATTATATTGCTTGGCGAGTTTGTCGGAGTCACGTGCGTCGTGTATTACGGTAGAACAAAAGCAGCAATAGTAATTGTACAATACTATAAGTAATAAATGAAAGTTTACAAAGGTAAATATCATAGTAAAGTATTCATCTAGATGTAAATTAGTCAAAACAATGATAATTAGTAAATAATCAACTTACCAATGAAATGTTATGCGTTTATTAGTTGAATTACACGTCCTTGATAAGTTTTTACAACTGATTATGCTGCAGTTCACCATTATAAATTTATAATAACATAAATTCACGTACGACGTTCCCCACGCAACTAAATCACAAAAAGTTGAATGATGTTAGTCAACACATAATAGCGGCGACGAGGTTACGCGTCTATGCGACTTATCTTACTATTACGATTTCTGTGATTGAAATACTTTGTAGCTACTCAGTTTATAAAAGTGAGTTTACGCAGATTCTTCCTTCCGTGTATTACCAAGATAAAACATAATAGGTACATACATACGTAGGACCTTGACATATTTACTTTCAAGGGTACGGCCATAATATTGTAAACGCACCTGATATTAAGTTAGTTTTCGTGGAACAGCGAATGCAAATTTACTTACAACTTGAGAATTACAATGTTATTTGATTTTTTGTAAATTGCAAATAAGTTTATTCTAGGAACCGCCTGTGTTGTTGTTGTGGGTGAGTTTTTAAAATGGTAATGAGTTATATGTTTGAAATTGATTATTATTTAGCAATTTAATATGAGTTATAAAAAACATTTTAAAATAATATGACAACAACGTAAGTTAATGTATAATATAGAGAAATAAGTCAAAACTTTTGTGTCATATTACTTTTGGAAAGTTCTTAAGTACTCACCAACACAACTATAGAGTTCGGATGCGCCTTCCAACAAGCACCCATCCTCTTTGGTAATACCAGTGGTCACGTTAAGGCAGAAACACCCGTCTTCGTTATTCAACAGCCATTCATTGGCGGCGAATCTTAACGCTGGTATGCCTTCATATTCCGTGTCATATTGATATCGAAGTTCCACAGACCTGTCAAAGGCAAAACTTAAATGAAAGTTTTGAAAAATGAAAAGTTAACACAGTCCACCCGATGGTAAGCGAATGCTATGCCATCTACATACGTCTTCGATTAAAGATCAAAATATATCAACCCGAGAACTACGATGGAATGCCTCGTTTCTAGTAAAAAGATTCTTCTGGTTCTCTACACTCACTATACGAAACACAACAGCATTAAGCTGCTGGTTGTCGCTAATACGGTGGGATAGCGTGAGATCGATCATAATATATCTGCAGCATGGCTCTACCACATGTAAATCATTACACAAAAATTGCTAAGAATAGTAAACTGCACTAGTAATCGGCATGCAATCGATGCGGAAGGCCTATGTGCAGCAGCGAATTTTAGATAAACTGTCTTACAAATTTCGCTGACTTTTCACTGCTAGCTTTATAGAGCTACATTTCCCATTTCATTTTCGACATAATTATAGAGCAGTTAGTTTGTCGAGCTATCCCAGTGCTATGTCACATTCACGTCGCTTAAGTATATTTAAATGGTTTAGTACTTTTGGCCTAATTTTTTTTTACGGCTACATCATTGCTTAAACTTAAATAGTAATAGTTAAAAATATGTTCATACTTGGAAGGCTTAATCTATTTATATAAAAGATGTCCAATATGACCGACTTATCTATCAAGGCACATCCCAAACCGCTAGATGTATAAATCTGAAATTTCTACAGAAACTGCCTTTTATGACGTATAAACAATGAACGTTAAATCTGTGCACTGTGCAGAAAGGTTGTGTAAGTGCGGGTATGTGTGTGAGGGTAAGTGTATGTGTGTGAGGGTGTGCGTGTATGTGATAAGCATAATATTTGTGTGTAAGTCTTATAAGGTGTATGGACATTTCTGATAAGAAATTATGGATAATTCGGATAAGAAATTAGTTATCCTTTTATGTTATATATATGTATATGGTATATGTATATATGGTATATATAACTTTTCAGGGTATATAGTTCTCGATTTCGAGTATTATACAAGTAAGCGAACCGAGCGAAAAGCTAGTTTCTTCATAAAAACCGATTAAGTGCAAGACACCGAGGGTTCCTTTGAAAACGGAAACTTAAGATTTGCAGTAAGAAATTACGAAAAAGGAACTAAAGAAAATATTATTTTAAAAAATAAAAACTAAACTAAAACGATAAGAAGTTAAAATTCGTTTGTTAACCTAAAATTGTTATTTCGTTTAAAATTTCGTAAAATTCGTTTGTTAAGCTAAAATTGTTATTTCGTTTAAAATTTCGTAAAATTCATTTGTTAAGCTAAAACTGTTATTTCGTTTAAAATTTCGTAAAATTCGTTTGCAGTGGCGGCGAAAAAGAATTCATTATTCCTTTTCGTGGCGTGGGTGTCGCAAGAGGCAACGATGCGAAATGCCAGGAAAAACTCGTCTTCCGAGTGGGAGGGTTCATGGAGGATACGCCGTAGTAGTTTAAATCGAAACGGATGGTTAATAAAAATAATGATATTTAGAAATCATTTCAATGGTGTTTTGTTGCATTAATTTGGAGAGGCCTATGTAAAGCACTGGCTTAAAGAAAGCCTTTAATGATCGTCTCGATTAGGAAAATGAATAATGCTTGTAGAATAAAGTGAACGTCCCGTTAACCCAATATCTTTATTTACCACGTTCATATAATTTATTCGATATCATTATAAAGATTTAAAGGTTATTTATTTCAGAAAAATGAGACTACTATTAAGGTTGGATTTGTCTCGTCTGTTTTTTTTTACCAAATAAAAATTAGTTACATTAATAAAATCCACTATCGCAACATCGCTACAATAGTTACTTATAAATAGGTAACGTTCGAAAATAATAATGTTTCTTAGCAAATATCAAAAAAATAACTAATATTATGGTTCCAATAATTATTATTCTTCTATTTCTATTCTATTTTCACTGAATTTACGTAAATTAAAATGATTCTGAATAAAAGGAAGTAAGTACCTACTTAATTTGAGCGAGCTCTGGCCGACGGGCATTCGAGCGTGAACAAGGGGAAAGGGTGTGACGGGATGACTGGAGGTAGTTTATAGGGAGAATTTAATGGAGAGCACCTGTCGAAACCGGAAAATATTAAAAATGAAAAGTATGTCATAGTTAAATTGGCTGTATAATTGAAGTTGGAGGTAATTACGAAATATTTATTTAATAAACAAACATCTTTTATAAATATAGTAATTGTAGTTTTATTAATATATTGATTGTTTAGGTAGTCTGGAAGATACCACTACCGCTATAGCCTATCGAAAATTCCTGCTGAACATAGACCTCCCCCATAGATTCTTTCATATTTGCCATAGTTGCCACAGTTGAGACAGGTGTCACCTCGAATGATGTTCTTTCGTATTTATACTGTACTAGCGATCCGCTTCGACTTCGAACAGGTGATTATCGACAACAGCGCCACCTACTGGTCCAGTCGAGTTTTTAAACCATCCAGGAATCCACTCAAATACACAAAAAATCATCTAATTCGGTCGAGGCATTTTCGAGTTTTTGCGAGAGAGCAATTGATTTATATATATATATATATATATATATATATATATATATATATATATATATATATATATATATATATATATATATATATATACTTTATATTTTATTTTTAAGTTTCAGGTGTTTGAGAAGCAACATTAGCGTGATCAAAGATACAAATGAAAACTATTTTTAAATTGGAAATAAATAAAATGAAAATCGTTCGTCAAATTCTTCCAAAGTATAGTGGTATATTTAACAGATAGGCACTATTCTAAAAACTAATCTATATCACGTTTCAACGGTTAGTAAATTTTAAGAAATACATAATAAAGATAACATTGGTGTATAATTTAAGTCGGCTATGATTAGTATAAAGATCAGCAGCATTAATAAAGACCTATATATCGTAAACATAAAATTTGTTATAATCTGTCATCACGCTGGATGGGAAAAAAATATTATGTAGGTAGTTCGACGTATACGTCACTATAGTGAAATTTCTATTGAAATCCATTCTGTGGTTTTTGTGTGATGTATGTTCAGACAGACAGACAGTGCTTTACTTTTATCAATTAAGAAAAGTATAGAGCGACGCACTTGCAGTCACGAACCATTTCGACCTATTTCCAGACCTCCCGTAACTCAAAAATTATTTGCACATCTAATAGGTAATCCCTCCCCGTGAACACATAGAACCCCTAAATTCATGAATAAAGCTAATAAAGTTTCGATCGTCCCCACCATTACATTAGATTTGATAAACCACAAATTCTCGCAAAAGAACACCGATTCCTACCAAGGATGATACGCGAAGCTATTGAAATTAAAAAACATCCAAATTTCAATAGAGAAGATGGTTGGGTGCTACCATCTGCTTGGGATCCTATAATTAACAAAATTAAACCCAAACCCAAGCATACCACTGCAAGACTTCATGATACTATAAGCTCGTTTTGCGTAAATCGGACCAAAAATTAATATTAAAAAACTGAAGGTAGCCGGACTAACTATGACATTGGGACGTTTTGACGTCCCAATGCAAGGGGGACTAGATGTTTCATCTCAGTCCCCCCCGTGACCATGGGCGCTGTAAAGCACCCGAAACGTCGGGATAATAATAAAAATAAATTAAAGTAATTAAACGCGATAAAATCCGTAAATAATAGTTTTACTAATAAAGTTTTCTAGAGTTCAAGTCTGAAAATTGACATCTATTATGTACTTTTTCACAATATGCATTAACGTTGCCATCATCTTATTGAAATAGTACCGTGTTGGAAGATTTTAAGGTAACGGACATAAAGGTTGGCAGATTATCAAACAGTGAACGTCTGCTTCGGTAGTCGGTGACGACTGAGTCGTAACTGTGGCGTAGATCCTTTGTTAGAACTCAGCCAGAGCCAACGTTGCCAGATACACTGTAATTACACTAGATCTACCGTATTTTCGCGCCGTCTACTGGATACCGTATTTTTATAAATACAGTGTATGGAGACACAGTATATTTTTCAATATGGAAAATATCATAAATTATGAATGTGACGAATGCGTCCGCCGACCAACACAAAAGAGTATTAGTAAGAGCAACTGTGTAAATTTTCTGCCAACTGACAAGATGTTAAAATCTTTTAACTCAGAAATTTACAAAAAAGGGGAGGCCAACGATAGTGACAGTGATACCTAGAACTATTTTGTGCATTAAAATATATTAAAAAGATATTTAGTTAGTTTGAGTATATTATATTTAAAATAAATGCATGTTTTGCTTCATAAAAATGATTTCATTTTAATACGTCATTTAATTACACTGTAAAATACACCTATATTGTGTATATTTATAATAGTATTTTTCTCTCAAACACCGTTATTTAATGTGGACAACACAGTATTTTTGAAAATCTGATCTGGAAACGCTGGCCAGTGCACAAACATTAGTCCTTCTATAGAACAGACCTTTGACAGTAGGTGGATTATTTATACGTTGGATTAAAGGAACAGCAGGATTTCTTTATTTAGCTTAGATAGTATTTAAGTAGCTTGTTATGTTTTGGATACGTTGTTAAATATAATCTTACTGTTAAGTTAGAGATCAGAGTCATTGTTACTATTTTTACAAACATTAGATATTGTGGAATGTTACATTAAATGAGAATAAAATTCATTACTTAATACAGCGTTAGGATCGTAAATCACGTACTGAAGCAGTATAGGTAATATTCGAAGTTCAATGTGCTATGGATGCTAACTAACGTAAGCGACGAAAATTAAGAAATAAGGAAAAGCAAATATTGACTTCGTGTTTAAATTGCAATTAAAACTCCTTCCGGTCAAAACTACTCTTGACCAACAAAAACTGTCATATATATTATTCTTGAACGTGTCTATAATTCCAATATTTTCTGGAAAACACAAGTTTATAGGGCTAATAAATAGATAGGCAGACAACGCAGTAATACCAAAATTATTCAGTTTTAAGGATTTGACATGGAACACTTATTAATAGTAACACGAACTGGAGCAAAAAAAGCGGAGAAAGTACTTAAAATAAAAATAAGAAATACTTTCTGGAAAAAGATTACATTTTGAAACATAATATTACAAAAAATATAGTTTTTATAATGTACGCATTACTTATTTATTTTCTATTCAACGGAAAGTCTCGTTTACTGACTGAAACATATACACGAGAATATCTCGTCTGGGTCTCACTCATGCGTACAAATATTGTTATTTTTGAGGATCTAAAAAAAAATTCATCACGCAAAATCTTTTTGTATTGGGGTATAAAAGACAATGTTTTTACGTAATTTAACACGTTATTATTGCATTTCCTAAAATTCTTAAAAAATTTTGGGATGAACGTTTTTATGTTTTTTTTTTGTTTTGTTTGTTAGTTGTATCAGAGGCCAATACAAAAATCACAGCGGTACACAGAAGAATTTTGAAACCTATTGTTGTCTAAAGTGAACGGGGTTATATAAGATATTCTGGATCTTTTGGAATTCAACAAACATTAAAGCGAAATTTAAATATTGTTTTATTTAAATTTCGCTATAATGTTTGTTAAATATTAGAATAAAAACACATTTGTTAGTACAATCAACACATATTGAACTACTACAAGTGTTCAAAATGATCGCCTCGGTTTATTCAGCTAGCAGTTGCTCTGTGAGCTACTTGTGTAGAGGCTTTCCTCACTACACTAGAATTTTCTCGAATTTCATTCGCAACCACCACGATTCCGTCCCACAATTCTTCTCTCGTATTAACTGGCCTAAAATACACTATTTGTTCAATGTGGTAAGTTCACACGGACGTTGCAACCTGCGTCATTGGACAGCTGAAAATCCTCATGCAAAGAGACCGGCAAAACTTCAGCATGAGTTTTAACGAATGAACGCTTAGGCCAGTCTTTTTGGTTCTACTGTGTTGCCATAATCATTAAATAGTTTTTCTGATGCGTTAAGGAAGTTGCAAAACAAAAAAAAGATTACTTGGTAATATGGCGAAAAATCTAAGAAAAAAAAACCTGGACACCCAAAAAAAAAGAATCCACTACCTCCTACCGTCTTGTGTGTGTCGTAAGACGTGACAGAGGGAAACTGAAACAGGTGATGGGGAGCAGCATCTTCCGGATAACAACTCGATACCAATAAAAATTGCGGTTGCCTACCTGCCAGCCAGCGTGGCATAAATACAAAATGTGACACCTATTTAAGACAATCTTTGAGAATAGTCATATGCTCAGCAGTGAACATTGACGAGCTATAATAAACTACATATTGTCATTCATTCATTACAAAGGTTTTTCGAACTTCCGCAAAGCCTTGCAGTATCGTTATTTTTGTAAATTATTTGCTGTTACTTGATTTTAATAAAAAAAATCATGCACGTCACGAACAATAATCGCTCACATAGGATTATGTTTTTCAATTTCTAATTTTTTCACATTTCTAAGTATAGAATGCACACTGCACAAGCTTAAAATATTTATTGTTACTTTTAATAACGTTGAATGAGAGTGTTACTTCCGATTAAAGTAAATTAAAAAAAGGTTCCGATGTTTCTATTAACATTACCGAAAACTTACGGAGGGTGCGCAATATAAAATAGATATTTTATGTAGGTACATACAATAACAGAGATATGTTTGCAATGCAGTGAGAACCCTGTTCTCGTTTTCTAATTTCCATCATCATCGTCAGAGGCAATATATGCTGGACATGAGCCTGTCCCGTTGGGGGGAGTTGCCTTTACCGCCACGCTTGGCAGACGGATTGACGATCGCGATCAGACGTCTCATTTGATCCTGCTTCCCGTTGCCAGTCTGGGTAATTCACACCTTACGTTAATGAGATGGTTAGCCCTCTTCTGTAAAACATATAATTAAAGTGTCAGTCACGTATCCCCATAGCAAAAGTTAGTTAGTTTTTACAACTAGTTTAGAAGCCAGGGATCCATTTAAATTGTCAAAAAACGTTGCAATGTCCAGATCTTATTTAGTAAGTTTATTGTTAAAACTTAACTGGTAGTTTGAATTGAGAGAGTTGACCTTACCAGTTTCACTATGTACTCAATTTAGATGTGATAACAATATTTAAATATTGATATTATTCACACTTCTAGGTCAGCAAATATGTTTTGTTTTTTGTTTCTTAAATAATATTGTCTATGGTTCCTATAAACATCGTAAAATCTTACGGTATATCGCGAAAAATGTGTTATATTTTATATTTCAATTTATGACAAGTAAATCAGCAATTCATTTAATAACAGTTTCATATTAAAAAAAAATATTTGAAGCAATATAATCACCATATTGAGCTTTTGCAAATTCATCCTTTTAAAATAAACAAAACGCGCGTTACGTCAGTTCGTTCTAAAAGAAACGTCACAATGGAAGCCATAGATGCGTTACTTTTTTTGGGCCGCTCCGCATGCACCGAACAAAAATAAAGTTCTTATATAATATTGAAAATAAAGTTTTATCTTTTGAATAAGTACGCACTTATTCGGTGTCTTTATCACTCGAATCTTTATATGTGTTATAAATTAATGCTTTTTGTTGTTAAATGAATAAAGTACTTTATAACAATAGATGATTTTTCTTCTACAGCGATCTTTTACATAACTTTTTAATAATAGTTAACAAATATATGTTATATCAACCATTATAAAAAAAATTAAAAAATCTTTATAAATAAAGAAAGTACTACATATAAAAAGTGCCTATATATTGAAGGTTTTTAGCCCCTGGATAAGCGACCGAAAGGTCATTGTTCGTTTTTCTCAATCGATTTGGCACGTACTATAATTATTATACTCCATGTCCAGGCCCTATAACGTAAATATTTTTTTTCTAGTAGCTTGGCGCCATATTGGCATATTGACTATATAATAGGAAATAATGAGATACACTTAATTTCAAATAAATTCCCATGCAAATGTTATATCTAAATGGGTTAATTACAATAAATATTACGCGGGTACATCGAGGTCACACACTAAGTACTACTTCTTGTACCATTATTTATTTATTCTGTGGTATTATACATATAAAAGAAGTGTAATTAATTTCATAAATATTTATCAATTGTTTAATAGACATCATGCTGAATTGGGCTATGAAAGTGTAAACTAATTTTCAAGGTGTTATGATTCATATAAAGATTTCTTATATTTACGCGAACACTACGCATTAAACGAAACTATTTTTTTTCGGGTTTAGTCCAATCTACGCAGAACGAGAGAGTCTGGGTATCGTAACAAAAATTAATACTCAAAACTGAAGGTAGCCGGGCTAACTATGACATCGGGACGACAAACACCTCAGTCCCACCGTGACCACGGGAACTGTAAAGCACCCGAGACGTCGGGAATTAAAAAGTTAAATTAAACGCAATAAAGTCCGTAAAATAAGTTTAATTTAATAATATGATTCAAATTAAATCAGTTATTTATATATTTCATAATAAGGTATTTTAATCTTTTGATAAATCTCTCTCTAACGTAAGTCAGGTTTCGCTTCAATGACCACTTATAATGAGCGGATGCCGTGAAGGAAAAATATATTGACATTATTTTCTATATTTCTTTAATATTGTATTCTATTTTTGAATTGTACGTAAAAGTTCTTATAGAAATTCTCTTGTTTCAGTCAATAAACGAGACTTTCTGTTAAATAGAAAATTATTGCTTTTAGATTAATTATGTTTTAAAATAGAAAAATACTTTCCAGATAAAAGATCCCTTATCCAGAAAATATTTTTATTTTAAGTACTTATGGTTATTAGTCTATGTGGATATCGAAATAAGTAAGTCAGATACTGAAAATGTTCAATCTTTGAGGGTGTGGAACTTGCACCCCTTATGCGGTGTGTTTTTATCGATACAATTAAGTGTATATATGAATATAATTAAGAGCATACAAACCCGGACAAAATGTATATGACGTTACAAATATGATTTAAATATTTATTACATAGTTTCATTCGCCATGACTTAATTAAAGTGAGAAATAAGAAAACTTAAAGCAAAAACCACTAAGCACTACATAGAGCACACTGAAAGTTTTACGCTCCTGGCCGCTCTTATGTGTTTGCATTTCAAATGCTTTGATTATAAATTTGTCTATATAATCAAAGTTCAAATGTTATTACTATCAGGGAAATAATTGAAGGAAACCAGCGCATCACCTATGAGGAGCTCGAGGACATTATAGTAATGGTATGCACCTAACTGAAAAGAAATACATCAATATTTAAAAGTAAGAAAGCTTTATTGCCGCTGAATACCTCATGAACTCACATCAGAACAAACACTGTCCCGTGTTTATTGGTGTTAAAAATGTTGTTATAGTTTTAATCACGGACGTTCAAATACTGTTTATGAAATTGTGAAAGAGGGTGAAACATGGGTCGTATTGTTGCAATCCGGAGAGAAAGCAACAGTATGCAGTATTTTGGGTATTCGTAGGCGACAGTGATCATCATCATCATCATCATTACAGCCCTTCATAAGTCCACTGCTGAACATAGGCCTCCTCCAAGTTATGCCACAAAGGCATAGGCGACAGCTGTGGGCGACAGTAAAACAATAAAATTGAGGCAGGTATGAAGTGAGTAGTTATATTGTACCAGTTCTGGCTCACTGAGTCGGAAGTGGTACAAGTACAACGTTCGTCGACTCACGATCCTAAAAAAAAAAAGGTTTTGGCATGCTCTGATACGAATCTGCGGTCCATTTTTGCGTAAGATGCACGGTTCCGCAGATGTGCAGATCAATTAACTCATCTAATTGATATCCGGTGAAGGCCTCCACCGTCATTGGCGCTCCATTGTTCTTATCTATTTATCTATTGTACATATTATACTCCTTTGTTCCTATCTACACTAATCTGACTGATCAATAAAACACATTACCTAATTTTGTTAAAATTTTTATTTACAAAATACAAAATCTTATTACTTATTATCAATAAAACAGGAGCGAAACATCTCATCCACTAAAATATCGTTATACAATGTGTTCCCTGTAAATATACTCGTAAAACTATGCATTGAACATCCCTGAAACTTATATAGCAAATACATTAAGCAATATTCGCCACAACCTGAAGTCCACTCATTCTGAATCCTATCAACATTCCAGTTCCATCTTTTACAATTTCTTTTTAAAAACTCTAGATGATATCGTACAGGTGCTCGTCCGAATTAATCAAAATATTGACCGACGTCATTCGTATCGATATATAAAGCTACCCAATGTGACCCTGGTTTATCATCTGTATCCAAATTGCATATTATATACGTTGGTACGTGGGTGTACATGGGCAGTTTATTGGCAGCATAAACATTATTTTCTAGAGTGGGGTGAATCTTTTTTAGATGTTGTTGTACATCTAGTGTATCCATGATATTACTGCTATTAGTAGATTATTACAGTACCAATCTACTCAATGACTAACATAGGAATGATCAATTATAGTAATTTCTAAATATTAAATTGCATTCTTTGTGTTATACAAAATAAATCAAATCATCAATACACTGAACAAGACACGACACGAAGGACGAAGGAATGCTGAGATAAGCAACAGAATGTGAGATAAGCTTGTTGACGCATCAAGTTATCATAAATTCCACTGCAGAAATTCTTTAGATTAGAATTATTACTCACTGGTACTATATAAGACCAAGCAACTGCAGTCATGGAGTTAGTGTATGGTCGTTTGACCGCAGTGGATCTATCAATACTACATTTGTGTTACTTCAACGCATCAAAGGCCATGGATGTAAGTGTTTATTCTATTGACAAACTTACTTTTGTTTCTGTTAATTTCTTACGTGTGTATGATTTAGTGTTAACAAATTATATTTAAATATTATGTGTGTGTATATGATTAAGCCGTGGTAGCTCAGATGGTTAGCGCAAAATGTAAATTTCACAGTACGCGACCCGGGTTCGATCCCCGCCGGCACCAATTAAATTGTTAATTGCAATTTTAAGTGCTGATTTACCACGTGCTCAGCGGTGAAGGAAAACATCGTGAGGAAATGCATGTTTGAGAAAATTTCGAAGGCATGTGAAATTTGCCAACACGCATTGAGGCAGCGCAGCGAACATTTCCTAGCCCTAAAACCCTCTCAGAAATGAGAGGAGGCCTATGTTCAGCAGTGGACTTTAATAGGCTGTATCTTTAACTCTTTTAACTTTTATGATTAAATGTTAACAAATTGATATTAACATGATAACTGTGTTGTTGCAGAAATCATTGAGCTCCGAGCAAAATACCTATAAACAGTATTACTACTCGCCACTCTCCCCTCAAGAAGAGAGTGATGACATCGTCATTAATAATAACACATGCGATGGTGGAAAAAGAAAATCGCAATCGATTGATCATTTTTTTGAAGCTGAATCAAAAATAAAAAAGAGGAAGCTGTTATCATCAACCGTAGCACCAGCCGCTAGAGATGGTGTATCATACATTTCTACTAATTCTGACGACGGAGACCAAGCGACGCATCTCATCAAAATTGAAATGTACGATATGAAGAAGCTATCCAAGATTCCAACTACTGATCATTGGAAACATGCTTCCACGAGGATTAAATATTACGTAAAGACTAATAAGGATAGCATCTACGACAACACAAACACCCTCGTATACAATATTACAAAGACAATAGCAGAAAGTGAAAAAGTTAAAAAATACTTTTTTAACAATGACAGTCATTAGCTGATCATTAGTGAATGTGATTCTGTTTACTTAAATTACAGGAAGACAAGAGCAGAAGGAAGAGATGAGTGTGGCATACGTGTACAGAACACATCATTGAATAACAAAACTACAACACTGAGTGGAGAAGAAAACGAGAAGAATATGCAGTACTCAAGAGCTGAATATCCATTCTTCAGTTCTCTAATATCTAGCCGGTTGCTCAGTTTCGAAAACTGGCCTCTCGTTATGCGACAGAAACCTGAAGATCTTGCAGAAGCCGGTTTCTTTTATACTGGCCATGCAGACGGGACCAAGTGTTTCCATTGTGGTGGTGGCTTAAAAGATTGGGAAGATGATGATGATCCTTGGCAGCAGCATGTTCAGTGGTTTAGTCAGTGTGCTTATGTAAAATTTAAACTCGAACAGAGTTTTGTATTAGATTAAATAGAATATTTATAAAGAAATAAAAAATAATATATTGCATACAATTTGTTTTATTTAATTTTATAACGTTTCACATAGTTACATACACGCAAAATGCATTACACATAACTCATAAATCTAACACACACCACATATTATAACCTTAACTACTATAGTCTACAGTAACATTTCTGTTTTTCATAATATTATCAAACTCAATAATATTATCAAACTCAGCATAAACTATACAGTTAATTGTTTGTATTAGTGAAGATTCAAATCGTACTTCTAATCTTACACTACCATGCTTTATGAGATTCCAATGAGCTGATGAGTTGGCTGATAAATCAGGAGTTAAGTCAAATGCTAATAGACAGTAACCTTTGGCATACTGTTCACAAGAGATTCCATTTCCTTCATTAAGAAAGTGAATACCAGTTCCCGAGAATAGAGTATGATATGCTGATGTAAATATGCTATTATTAAAAGATGGTTGCAAAGCTTTTGAAGGTATTTGTTGACCATCAATATATAAGCTGAAAGAATTAATACCATAGTTTTCAAAGTTAAATGGCTTTTTAGTAAGGGAACCATTAAATGCAGAATTGTTCACAAATCCAATTATACATCTTTTGGGTACCTGCCCTAAAAATATATTATGAAGAATTTTTCCTTGAACACCCGATGGAATTGTTAAAACTTTTACTTCAGCTCGAGTAATAGGATATTTAGCAGTGGTAGAAGCTAAAACTTTTTGATGTGCGAGTAATACACTTGGATTAATTCCTGCTCGTCGAGCAATAAGAGTTGCGTCCGTAATGCAAACTTTAAACTTTACATCGTTTGACCCAGCAATTAAATTACAACTCTCTCTTGATCGAACCAATTTAACACTCATTTCAACACCATTAATTAAAAATTTATCTTCGTTGAAAATGTCACCGTGAAGATGACCAATCATTTCTATTTCCTTACTTTCACTAATCAATTCCTGTCTTTTAACAAATCCTATGTTTTTACCATCCGTAGAATCCATTTTTCCTGCTGTATCATCATACCAAAGACTACAAGTAAGATGAGATTGTTTAGCAGCAGGAGCATAGTTTAAAAGGGTTTCCATGTATGCTCGATATGCATAGGTATTATTAGGTGGTGATATAAGTTTTTGGTTTAAATAAACATCAAGTTGACTAAAAAGTGAATGCAGCCAATTATTTACAGGTGCTACTATTGTAGTAGATACCAAGTTAGTTGAATCTTGATTTAATACTTTTGCCTTTATGTGGAGTAATGTATGAGACAAATATATGTAGTCATCGCCTGTCCCAGGAACTTGAAACTCTATAGGTCCATCATCACCAAGAGATGAAATTGGTTTATAATGAATCCACAATCCATTTTCAATGCTAGTTTGTGTAGAGATTTGTTTGCACTACGCAAACAAATCCAATTCTGACTTAACGCACTCGCAAGAATGATTATGAAGGAAAGACATATTTAATTTGAAAATATATCTTTGATATTTGTTTGGTTTTAGACCAAGTTTTTTCGCAGCTTTCACTTTAACAGTTAATGGTGGAATGAACGAGGTCAATCGTTTTCTTTTAGTTTTATACCCAGATACCGTCATGTTAAATTGATCAATTTTCTCATCAGCCTTTCGTTTTAAATTCGTAATAACTTGCTTTAAACGATCTTTTATTGAGGCTTCCATAGGACGCGCTTGAACCATATCCGATAAAAGTCCTACTCCAGCGCTTAATGCCTCCTTACCAATCACTCGAGCACCACTTGAAAGTAAAGGTAAAACTGATCTAAATAACCCCCCTAAGAAGCTCCCAATACCATGACCGCGTTGGTATGGTGAATCCTTATAAATTACTTCAACTCCTGAACCAGCTTGATGTGTATAATAATTTTCATATGGACATTTATGATGATCACGAAGAGAATTCGTTATTATAATTTTCGGAAATGTAGTTTAATACACACGGTTTCAAACTGGAATGGTATTTTTTGTCCTGTGCTCGATCTTATAACTATTTTCAGCGTATCGAACTCTCTTCGCATAAGAGGCAAGTAGTGAAGTTGAGAGAAAACGTGCATTTTATTGGCACCATAAATGTATTTTGTAGGATCTAATGAAATGACTCTTAGTAAAGGAGTCATAACATCACTCACAATCGGAGGATCGATAATGTCGCAATATAGAAAGAGTTGAGATGGTAACCCTAAGTGTAAATTAGCAGGACACTTTCAAAAATTTCTTTTGATTTTTATTTCGTTCATAACTTAGTTGTAAACTTAATTTGGGTGATAATGTTACGAATGTTATATTTTTATCCAAAACAGAAATAGACACAAATTTTGTTATTTCATCATAGCGAAATTTCAAGTTCTCTCCGATACCATTTAACACTCTTAAAATATGCTCAACGTTATCATAGTTGGTAGCTGGAATATGTTTTTTGTAGTACACTATGGATGGTTTATCTTCATTAGGCATTAACATAGTTTTTGTAATGTATATAACATTTTCATGATCTTTAATAGTAAACATGGTACATGGATATTGAAACTCGACAACTCCAACCGACCATTCATCTTCTATATAATATAATAGCTTTCGGTAATTTCGTTGAAAAATTTGTGGTCTTGTTATCAGGAAAGTATTCCATTGAACTATTGCTGAGCAAAGTTAAATAAAAACTTTCTTTATTCATATTTCTTTTAAACTAGAAGCTAAAATCCAACTGTTAAATTTATCTGGATAACCTTTCCACTTCACTAATACTTCTTTTCTGTTACCTGAGTAACGAGTGTCAGTTATTTTATCTATTTTATATTGTGAGGTGGGGTTGTAAGTGATTTTCTGTAATTCTCTTCCATAAAAAGTACCAACTATTGGTTCATTTTGTAAATCTGTTATTGTATAAACAACCCATGGAGATCTATCAATTATTGAAGATATAATAAATATTTCATCACTCCAATTTGATTCATATCCTTTTTGGAAAACATGTTTATATTTAGTTATTCGAACATAATCACCCACATTGAAATTTGGTTTAGGATTTTCTAAAGAAAGTTTGTTTGACCGTCTATCATAAAGATTAGTTCAAACTGTCATAATATTGTTGGAATTTACATCACATGGGCACATCTTAATACTAGAGTGAAAGCTGTGATTATAAGAGTATATTAAATCTTGTAAAACATCTATATATCTATAAGTATTATTATGAGTGAAATAACGCCACATTTTCATTTTTAGTGTTCTTTGAAATCGTTCAACAATACTGGCCTTAATGTCAAGATTGTTAGTGGTATAGTAATTAATCTTTTTGGATTTAAAGTATTTTTGTACATTTTTTGAAACAAATTCTGTACCTTTATCAGATCGTATGTGAGTAGGCGTTAAATTACTTTCAGTATATATACTTTCAAAACATTCTTTAGTTGTTTCTGAGTTTTTCTTTTTCATTGGTCTTGCAAAAGCATATTTACTAAATACATCAATAACACAAAGTATATACTTGAAACCATCATTATATTGAGAATAAGTTCGTATATCACTTAAATCAGCTTGCCACAGTTCATTAATATTTGATAGAATGTACCTATTACGTGGGAATTTTTTTCGAATGGGTTTATGTAATGTGTATGTTTCTTGTGATTTTAACCATTCATTTACTTGCTTTTTATTCATTTTACCCTTCATGGCTTTTGATAATTTATCAATACTACCAAAACCAGCGGGATTAGATGGATCTTAATAAATCCTGTTAATTTCTTCTAGTACGGGGTCCATTTTTACCACTCAAGCCTTTTACGTATTTTAGTTGTAGACTTTTTATCTCTACTGCTCGGTGTAGAAAACTCTTGAAATTCAATCTCAGAGGGTCTGTTCAGATCTTTTGCTTGAAGTTGGTTAATCTGAAAACTCACATCTCTTTGGATTTACAATATAAGTAAGTGGTTCTTTAATATCTTTTAATGCTTCAGCAAATCTATCCCACCCTACTGGACCACTTCTTTTTAAGGGCCTTAGTGAATCATTTATTAAATCAACAATATTACTTCCAGGAATTT
The DNA here is from genome assembly GCA_907164705.1 of Parnassius apollo. Taxonomy (NCBI): domain Eukaryota; kingdom Metazoa; phylum Arthropoda; class Insecta; order Lepidoptera; family Papilionidae; genus Parnassius; species Parnassius apollo. The sequence goes on from CAJQZP010000444.1 coordinate 4,582,136, forward strand.
TTTCATTATCAATTATGACTGTACCTTCATTATCCCAATGTATTTTACTTTTACTTGTTTCAACTAAGTTTAATAATGACTGTCCTTTTTTATTATAAGTTTTTGGTATTAAACTGAGTATTTGAGCTGGTGTGTAAATGCATTTTCATCATTTTTTTACTTTTAATGGATCGATTCTCCTCCAACAAAGATTCATCATCAACTGATGTTTTTAGATCTCTATCTTTATTTTTAAAACCAATTTTAGACTCATTTGAATCTTCATTAGATGTATCAGAATAAATTGGTAACTATCCTCTTCGGTAAAATGAAGGTATCTTTGCAGTGTTTGTAAATATAACATCCATTTCTTTCGGTCTTCCGTCTTACTATTCATAATATTTTGCATTTCAATATCTAATCGAGATAAACTACTATTAACCTTATTTTCTTGTTTTAATTTTTCAATCAATCCAGGTTCGATAATTATCATTTTCTTTGCATTTTCCATGTTAACTGGCTAGTCCACTCATTAATCCACTTAATATTGGACCTAATATTATTGGTAAGAAAGCCCCTCCCTTTTGTATAATTTTATTTTTTCTTAGTTTATGTTTACACTTACGCACTAGTTTACGGAGTATATTTTTGTGTTTATTCAATTTTTGTTTATCTTGATCTTTAAGAGGTACTTTTCCTTGTAAAACGTTATGAATACACTCACAAATACAGTTAATTTCTTCTTTATCACACTTTTTAGTAATGCTCTTTGATATTTTGGTTTAAGCGTATGCAAAGCTTTTAGCAAATGTTTACGCGTTGTGAGTCGACGATGCATCATTTAGCAATGATTTGAATTGTTTGATTCTTGGTGTATTTAAACTCTTTTGTGGGGCGTAGACTGTACAGAAACCATTAAATGGGAAGACATTTGTCTTGATACGACAAAAATCATTGGTATTCTGTTTTAAATCTACCATTAAATATCCATGTGCCTCTAGAGTTGCATCCCTGTAGGCATCTTCAATGAATTTTGGGTTATCTGGTGACACTTGTCGTGCTTAATATCTTATTTGAGTTTTATCTCGAGGGTTTTTAAAATATATTTTATAACTTGAGTTTAAAGATATGTCTCTTTGCCCTTTACCCTGATGAAATAAATTTTGTGTTAAATAAAATACACTGAGATTCCTGTGATGACTACCTTTTGTAAATATATCCACAATTCTTCCATCGGACTCTCTCATTAGATCATCAATAATAAGGAGATGTGGATTTTCACCATCAAACATATTAAGATTTGGAATTCCTTGATGATAGTTAACATTTGGTAAATTATATAAAGGTTGCATTTCATCAAAGCACCACGTGATCTGATTAAAATCACAATTACATATTTCTGTAACTGATTTTATGAAATTTGTTACAAAACTTGACTTCCCACATCCACTTGTTCCTGCCACAATAGCAGTAAACGGATGTATAAAGTGAAACATTACACACGTCTAAAGTTCTAAGGGTTGAAATAAAAAATGAAAGTGTTGGTATAAACAATTATATATATTGTGTACCATAACTAATGTTTTTGGGAAATCAAACAAAATTTATGATTAATTGAAAATTTTATTTTCAAGCAATAACTACTTGTAAAAAACCCACACTTCGGTACAAGAACAATGTAAAATTTTGTGATTATTTTTTGTAAATATATGATTATTACACACATAACGTTTGTTTAAATTTATGACATTTACCAAATCATTATATTTTGGACATTTGTATTCTTCAATATTAAAAATTCTATCATTCGTCGTCAACATTTTTAAAAATTGTTTTTCTGTTGAACCACCTTTGTATGCGATCACTTCGTCTTTGCACAAATTTCTAATATACCAATTTAATATGACGGTGATGTTCTCTTGTTTGTAGGCACATATTAATTCTTCGGTCACATCAAAATATGGAATGCCGTGCACGTGTGTTTCACAATAACGAACAGTTTTTTTGTCTTTTGGTGACAAATAATTGAAAGGATAACTTGGCCGAAACAAATAATGATCGATAAACGCATCATTTTTATTACATAGATTTACGTCTATAATAGCCATTTCTCTACATTGAAAATGTTTATGAGGATATGTAATGTAAAATCCGTCCATGTCGATGATGTATCTAATATTTTTTTAGATTTTATGTCATTTTGAACCAAAATGTTATGTATGTATTTACACGTGACTAAAAATATGTTTGTCTTAACAAACTTCACATAACAATGCTTCATTACTTCCCATCATCCCATTTCTTCCTTCTGCTCTTATCTTCCTGTAATTTAAGTAAACAGAATCACATTCACTAATGATTAACTAATGACTGTCATTGTTAAAAAAGTATTTTTTAACTACTCTAGTATTCGTAGATGCGGTACACACACAATATTTAAATATAATTCGTTAAATTGCAAATAACAATTTAATTGGTGCCGGCGGGGATCGAACCCGGGTACTGTGAAATTTACAGCTTGCGCTAACCATCTGAGCTACCACGGCTTAATATAATACACACACAATATTTAAATATAATTTATTAACACTAAATCATACACACGTAAGAAAATAACAGAAAGAAAAGTAACTATGTCAATAGAATAAACACTTAAAATTGCAATTAACAATTTAATTGGTGCCGGCGGGGATCGAACCCGGGTACTGTGAAATTTACAGCTTGCGTTAACCATCTGAGCTACCACGGCTTAGTCATATACACACATAATATTTAAATATAATTTGTTAACACTAAATCATACACACGTAGGAAAATAACAGAAAGAAAAGTAAGCTTGTCAATAGAATAAACACTTACATCCATGATGCGTTGAAGTAACACAAATGTAGTATTGATAGATCCACTGCGGTCAAACGACCATACACTAACTCCATGACTGCACTTGCTTGGTCTTATATAGTACCAGTAAGTAATAATCTAATCTAAAGAATTTCTGCAGTAGAATTGATAATAACCTTATGCGTCAACAAGCTTATCTCACATTTTGTTGCTTATCTCAACATTACTTCGTGTCGCGTCTTGTTCAGTGTATTGATGACTCAAATACGTTTTGTATAACACAAAATAATGCAATTTAATATTTAGAAATCACTATAATTGATCATTCCTATGTTAGTCATTGAGTAGATTGTACTGTAATAATCTACTAATAGCAGTAATATCATGGATACACTAGATGTACAACAACATCTGAAAAAGAGTCACCCCACTCTAGAAAATAATGTTTATGCTGCCAATAAACTGCCCATGTACACCCACGTACCAACATATATATGCAATTTGGATACAGATGATAAACAGGGTCACATTGACAGCTTTATATATCGATACGACACACCTACGATATCATCTAGAGTTTTTAAAAAGAAATCGTAAAAGATGGAACTGGAATGTTGATAGGATTCAGAATGAGTGGACTTCAGTTTGTGGCGAATATTGCTTAATATATTTGCTATATAAGTTTCATGGATGTTCAATGCATAGTTTTACGAGTATATTTACAGTGAACACTTTGTACAACGATATTTTAGTGGATGAGATGTTTCGCTCCTATTTTATAGATAATAAGTAATAAGATTTTGTATTTTGTAAATAAAAAATTTAACAAAATTAGGTAATGTGTTTTATTGATGAGTCAGATTAGTGTAGATAGGAACAAAGGAGTATAATACAATAGCACCACGCTGAGGAAGAAGAGATAATGACGGTATTCAATGAACAATAGATAAATAGATAAGAACAATGGAGCGCTAATGACGGTGGAGGCCTTCACTGGATATCAATTAGATAAGAGTTAATTGATCTGCACATCTTCGGAACCGTGCATCCTACGCAAAAATAGACCGCAGATTCTTGATCAGAGCATGCCAAAACTTTTTTTTTTAGGATCGTGAGTCGACGAATGTCGTACTTGTACCACTTCTGACTCAGTGATCCAGAACTGGTACAACGTAACTACTGAAGTGTGGGCCACAAAATGATTACGATTTGTTTCTCCCAGAAGAGTTTTGTTATTTCACTTGAAGATTAAAATACAGTTAATGCTGAGTAGTACACCGCCATTTGTTTGACTAGTGTCTTTGAAAAAGTTAGGGAAAAACGACCAAGAAGTAGCATCATATTGCACCATGACAATGCTTCAGAGCACTCCATGAACAAAAGAAAGTCATTTTTGGCTTGAAAAGGTGGAGCACGTGATAAATTCCACACACATTCCAGACTTATTAATATTTTCCCAAAAATCATTGATTTGATGAGAGGTTTGATGATATTTAAAGATGTATTTTAAGGTTTAAACGAATAAAAAGTGCTTGAAACAAAATGATATATTATTTTACGTATAAATTGATTTATTTATAGGTTATATAAAACTTTAAGTCTTATATAACTAACTAGAACTTGAAGTCATAACTTTCATATATGTGATTTTAGTATATCAATATTTATGTTCATTTAGTTTTCCTCTAACATTACCTAAATAATAGATATTATATTTATTTACTTGTTATATATAGTACCTGTATCGAATAGCATCTATTCAATAGTTATTTCAACCTGATCCAAATTGTGTTATCTATGTATGTTCCTTTGACTATGATCTGTACGTGATAGTCACAATGCATTGAATGTAATTAGAAACAATGGTTAATCAAACTTTTCCGTTTCGAATCAAATTATGATCAGTAAGTGAAGAGCTTCATCAGATCAGTAAGCTCAATCCGCATTGGGCCAGCCATATGATTTCACGAACTGAAAACCGATGAAGAAGAAAGGTTCCTGAGTGCAAAATCCTCACTAAATGACAATTACGACCTGGTAACAGATGCAAAATTTGGATGGTTGCAAGTGGCTCAAGACCGCGCTTTGTGGCATTCCTCGGAGGAGCTCTTTTTTAAATAGGGGTCTTGTGTTGTTGAAAATAATGATGTTGATGAAAACAGCGAATTGTAAAACATTGAAATGCTCTTTGGAATATCAACATGAAAGAAGGCTAAAAGAAAATCGTATTACCTATTTGCGGACCAAAGTCTGCTGATCGAAATCGGGGAGTTGAGCTTTCTGCTTTTGACTTTTAAAGACTTTGCTCAATAATACATGTAGAGCTAAGAATAATAAAAATAAAAATATTCTATTGAAGTAAATGAGATTCTGATCTTCGTGAATGTAGCTTTAGTTTACAATATAAATACTATAACTTGGAGTAACGTTTCTATTAAAATATTATAATTACAAATAACGTCCGCTTTTTACTTAGTGACTAAAAAGTGAACGTTATTAAGAGTTGATAACGTGCACAACGACTTATGGGTATGCTTTGGTACTTGCCTGCAAATATCGGTGTTAACAGCGTACAGCGGTTTGTCTCGGTTTATGAAAGGATTAAATATTCCTGAGTCTGTGCCGTTGATCATGTTGCAGACACTCAGCACCTCCTCGTCGTCCTTTTCATCGTTTACCCAGTAGTTGAAATATGCCGACTCATTAAGAGAGATGATGACGCCCAAATCTTCCGAATTATTAATACCTCTATACGCTTTGTACGCTTCGCTCAGTTCCTCTTTCTAGGAAATAAAGCAATCATACTTTAATAAATGAATTTTAAAAACATGGATATTGTTACATCGTCACTTAAAGAAATAAACTCGTTTTCTTTAGCTAATCTTTCTAAAATAAAATGCACGGGTTTTATTATTGATTTCAATTGACGGCATAAAGATTGAGAACATTTTTTAATCTCTTGAATGCTCATTTTAGTAGGCTTATAAAATCACTATCTTAATATATATAAATTACGTGTCACGTTGTTTGTCCGCGATGTTGAATTTCAATCAAATTTGTACACCGTATGCAGTTTGGTCCAACTTGAGAGATAGGATAGTTGTTTTGCCCATGAGCAACCCACAATTTTTTTTGCAAATTGTGTACATGACAAAGGGTCGTCGAAAAGGGCAGAACAACGTCTGCCTGGCAAGCTAGTACATATTTAAAAAATGAAAGAATCGTCCCATCTTTCCAAGAACTAATAAATACATATGTTTGACAAAGAAGTTAAACAGAAGACACATATAATAGATTTTCAAGTTATTAGTTACCAAAATAGAACATCCGATGAAAGAAATTTGATTGCAGCAATGCATGCCACGCGCACGCCGTCTCGTAAGGTCGGCGCAAGAATAAGCTAAAAGCTTCAAATTGCTATGTGTGTGCGCAAAGTTTGAACGCATAATCTACGCATATATGTATATATATATGTAAACAAAGTTATACATTTTAGCGGCCATGCGGCACACGCGTGGCATCAATACAAGAAAGATGCTATATATTCATAGAATATAACAGATTTTTAAAAACTGAATTGAAAATTTTTTTTGAATTAAAAACAGTTTTTTCCTTCAAAAGTGGTAAATTTTACGATGTTCTATTATTTTATTAATACCTATATCAAATGATATACTTAAATATAATGATGCATCTAAATAAGATACGGTGTCCACTAAATAGTGGTCCATTCTTTGAGTCATGAGTGAGTGAGTGCAAATATATATATGAAACAAGTCAACAATGCGTTTCCATTTGCTTACACAAAATTTATACAAATATTTTAAAATCGTGTGTCTAAACGTGCATGGGCTAGACACGTGAGCAAAATTTAGACAATATTCGCCACACATTCAAGGATTCCATCGCCGTCATTCAGCAAATTGTAGTAGATAATACATTATATTTTAAATAACAATAACATTTCATAAATATATATATATATAATATAAAAAAAAAAAAAATAATAATTGCTGTAATTTACTTTAATGTACAAATAAATCAAATAAATAGATTGGAAAATTTACATTTCCAAAAAAAAAATAATTTTAATAATATGATGTTGAAATTTTTTTGATATTGTAATTGCTGTACTTGCCGAACTTTTGAATCAGACAGGGCGTATTTACATTGTGTACATTATAAGTTTATAAGTAAGAGAGACCTTTTATATATCTAAATAGACTTACGTAGGAAAGTAAAGAAAAGATAATCGTTCCGTTATCCTGTACGGCCAAGTTTTTTGAACTAGCTCCAATTTCTCTGATCTGAGTGCAAGCTATTGCGCCGATGAAACCAGGGTTGGTGCATAATGGTATTCCATCAAAAAGCAATTCTCGTAATCGTACTTCAAGAAACGGTGAGTTGTTACTGCCAAAGACGTCACCAAGAGCAGAGTTCAGAATTCCCATTAGTCCAGGGAATGAGCTTTCCGCTACTTGTAGAATTGCCTGTAAAATTGGTTACAATTTTATTTTATAAAACTCTTCTATTATAATTTATTTGTGTACCAGTAAATTATGTACGTTTCGGGCACAAAATTATTTACTCACTTGAACACAATGCTTTCATATTCTTTTTAAAGACTTTTGATTGCTATCTAAAAAAAAAAGTAAAGTTACAGCCTATATACGTCACACTGCTGGGTCAGGCCTCCCCTCATTTCTGAGAGGGTTTAGGGCAAGGAAGTGTCCGCCGCGCTGCCCAAATGCGTGTTGACGAACTTCACATGTTTTCGAAATATTTTTTTTTCTTATTCCTCAGACATGCAGGTTTCCTCACGATGTTTTCCTTCACCGCCGAGCACGTGGTAAATCAGCACTTAAAATTGCAATTAACAACTTCATTGGTGCCGGCGGGGATCGAACCCGGGTTACTCGCCTTCTGTTATATTTACAGCGAGCGTTAAGCTATAATCAAAAGTGAAGATTAATAAATCTTCAGTTAATAGTAATGTAAAGTACCTATAATAGTAAAGTTACATACATTTGGCCGCGTTATTTTGACCAATTTCCAACACAACAAAAATTTTTCTCATGAAATGTAAATTAATTTACTTCATAAATGTCAGTTCGGTTTCACTAGGGGTCGGACAGTTTTAAAATTAAATATTATTGATAAAATCTAGGCGAGCAAGGACAAAAAACGCAACGTACTAATTAATACTTTTCAATATTGGAAAATGGCTGGATGAGAGCGCGACATATTGTTCATTCTTTTGACAACGTGATAATTCCTGTCCGTCGAGTGGACACAATGAAAGCTAATTGAATTGAATGAAATTCCGAGAAGGGAGAATAATAACGTTCTAACGCAGTAATTTTTTTTTCTCAAATAAATATTGAATGTATCGATATGTATTGCAAGTGGCTCAGTACGGCGTTTTGTAGCATTCCTTGGAAAAGGAAAATGTTCAGCAGTGAGTGAAGGGGCTGTAATGAAGATAATGATAATATCAACACTGGTGCGCAAAAACAAAAAAACAACCGCAATTTTTTATTGTTTTTTATAAAAAAAACTTTAAATGGGTTCTTCATTAAAATCTGTGCCCCTGGCAAAAGAAAAAACAAACATGACAGCCCCACCTCTTTTTGCTTCGCTGTGATTTTCCACTAATACTACTAGCTTTTACACGCGACTTCACTCGCGTATCTATAAAAATTATTTGCTCGTGTATGTAATTTTCCAAACAAAACCGTTTCCGCAAAAACGGTTTGTAGGAGCAGTAGCCGGTAAAGACTTAGTAAAAATTGTCTTTACAAAAATGTTTTTACACGTGGTAGAGTCACGCTGCTGCTACATTATGGTTGTAGCACGAATGAGTCGGCTCGACCGGGGAGGGACCATGCTCTCACAGAATACCAGCGTAAAATAGCAACTTGTTATTGCTATGTTTCGTATGGTGAGTGTAGAGATCCGCAGACCCTTTTTTGATGGAAACGAGGCGTTCCGTCGTAATTTTCAGGGGTGACAGCGCATCTGCGTTATGTTTCTTAATCGAGGATAAATGTGGATGTCTATGGGCCACAGCATTCACTTACCATCAGGTGGAATGTGCGCTCGTTTGTTATCCAAATTATACCTACCAAATTATTTATTATTTAATAATTGATTTTCTTAAGTGCAATAATTTGTTAAAATTTTTGGAATTTTTGAACGTGGTAGAGGCATGAATTGAATTGAATTGACTTGTAGCAAGAATGGGTCGGCTCGATCGGGGAAGGACCACACTTTCACAGAATACAGTTTGTATTAAAAATATGTTAAATATGTAGAAGATAATAAAGTAAGTTCTTAGGGTAAAATTATAATAGCATATTAGATAATCATTTAAAACTATTTATTTATTTTTTTACATTTTTAGGGCTATTCAGATTTCACAAAAAATATCCTCTAATTTTTCATATAAAATGTACCATTTATTTATAAATCACTCCTTAAATTGCGCTCTATCTGTTCGTAAAGTTTCACATTCTGAAGATTAGCATGGATAGACAGACAGACAAATATGCCGAAAAAGGTTGTTCCTTTCCTAGGGTGCATTTTACTAATTACCATATTACTCCGGAGTAAATTAACCTTCGAACAATTTTACTCTTTGGTCTGACTCATTATCATAAAATAACTCCAAAGTTCTCCTGAGCTCAAAAGAAAAAAGGTATTTCGATGTAAAAGATAGACGATTCAATTATATTTAAATAATGTGTGTAGATTAGTCCTTAGAAATAATGTGTGTTACTAGTTTAGGAAACTACAATACAACGGTAAGAATTCTACAGCCGTTATTGATATTTAAACGTAGATAACTGCCAGTATTTTTAAGTAAAAAAATTATAAAGTTAAGAGAACGTTAAAGAGGCTCTTCAATTAAAAACGTTGAAATTGAGGAGCTATCTAAAACCGGAAAAAATCAACGTCTATTCACTTTCGAAGTAAACCTATATTCAAGTTAATCATAATCTGATAGCTTATTTAATAAAGTTTCCATTGATATATGATTTCAATATATCTGTTATACAAAATGTCTTGGAAATAGTCATTTTAATGATCAGTAGGAAGTAGTCTGGAAGTACTTCAGGAAGTGCCTGACAGATACCCCAAGAAAGGAAATAAGTGCGAAGAAAAATATATTTAGAATAATTTTCCACACACTTACGCCTCAATATCATATGTTCACACAAATATGTCGATGGAAATGCTGTCAACATTGAATTATACGTACTACGTAATAGAGAAGCTATTCCAAACAAAAAAAGTGCACTACTCTATCTCCGCGCATGCGCGGAAGATGGTAAAGTCGTGCATACGCGGGCAGTTTCCGTCGTCATAGATTAGACGTAGGTAGAATAATTATCCCTCACTTTTTCTGGATGCCTTAGCGCCCCCCTCTAGGTCTCCAGCGCCCACAAGAGGACGATATCGCCCACTTTGAGAAAGACTTCCTTACATATATAAGTAATTTTTATCACATTATTGATATTTACTTCTTTTTAAACTTAAAAATTATAATAACGGTCGAATTGTTTCGGATTTGTTTACCAACACAGGGCGCTCGCCTTCATACAATACGCAGATTGGTCGAGCGACTGATCCTAGTCTGTATCCGAGATGTTACTGTCATCGAGTGATACTGTTTTAATGAATTTATGTGTTTGTGAAATTGTTTTTATTGCTATGTGTGAGTTTCGTAGCGACAGACGATTGTTTTTGAATGTGGTATTTTCCCCTCAAAAAATGACAGACAAATCTGTATCGAGGAAAAACGCTGTGGCTACTCCACTCCCCTCCGGTCCACTGACGGCCCGTGTTGCTCTACGCGTCAAAATAATGAAATATTGATTTGAAGTTCACTAGGTCACTTCAAAGATTCGGTTTTAGTTTTATATTCAAACAATAATTTATGACATTGAAAATAAAAAGCTACTTGTTTTGGATTCTTACAATTTGAGATATTGATTATTAGATTAAGATATTAGTTGATTAAAGTTGTTTATCACCACGTATGTGCGTAAGAGTTAGGTTGATATATTATTATTCAATGATTGTTCTTTGATATACAATTAGGGATTCGATAAAAACAGCTAATTAAAAAAAAGTGATTTCCTTTTTAATGTGCATGACCGTTGTACAAAGATATAGGCCCGGTAAAGCTTTTATGTTTAGCATATATTTGCATATATAGACCATTGAATGTGTCCCAAAAAGTGCTAAATCTAATTTAATCATATTCAAGTTTTAATTACGTTATTACGATATAGTAAGAAGACGCTACTGTAGCCGATAGTACTGATCTTTTTTACTGACAGCAAGATGTGGAAATGATGATCATTGAACTACCATCAACCGTTGGTACTTTACTAGCACATTTGCAATAAACGTTCCCGACATTCCATGCGTTCTTTCTGGAACTGAATTATAGCAGATTGGAGAAGACATTTTATTCCTGGTAGAGTATATGTATGCTATGACACAGCGGCTGTATTGTGACTACAGCAAAAATGGGTGTACTTTACCAAGGAGGAACCACGCTGTCACAGAACACCATCGCAAAATAGAGTCTTAATTGTAGTTTATTTCCATACATGAAAATAGCTCAGCTAAAGTACAGGATACAGCAATTAAAAAATTTGCACACAAGTTAAGGAGTATAGTAACGTGGAACAACGTTAAACAATTGCATTATTTAATAAAAATGTTACAAATAACTTTTTATAGCGATCGATATCTTATTCAAGGATCTTTTAAATACTCTATCGATTTATATTATGTTGGACCTATGTATCCATATTATTTTTAAAATCGATTGCGGTTACTTACAGACGTTATGAACGACGACGGTAAATTTCACATTACGCGACTCCAAGCAACTCAAGTTCGATCTCCTACGCCATCGTGAAATTGGTAATTAAAATTTTAAGTGCTGGTTCATCCCGTGCTCGGCGTTGAAGGAAAATACCACAAGGAAGCTATTATGCATATTATATTGTACTCAGGAGTTTTGAGGCCAGATTTTCATCTCATCATCTTATGGCAGGGTATTACTTAATAATAATATATATATATATAATAAACTTTATGCTTATTAATGCATTTTAATTGTTCAAAATAGAAGTAATATTTTGAACAATTAAAATGCATTAATAAGCATAAAGTTAAAATACATTAATTTCAAACATTAAGTATTATAGAAAAGTAAAATTAAGTAAGTATTCAAAAGGTATAAAAATACAAAACTATTATATTACAATAATAAAGATAAATATATAAGTTACATTCATAATTTTCTTATAATGTTATAATGTAATATTTCTAAATTATAGTGGTTATTTTACATGCAATTCATGAATTTATAATTATCTCGTAATGTTTTAACGTATAGAACCTCCACACAAAGTTTGATCCAAATCCAAGGGGGTCGATTTTTTAGTCAGACATTTATAGGCTAAGGAGGTCGATCACCACTGACTACGTAAGTATTGTTCTATAATATAATAGTCCTATGTTAAGGATATATGATAGTTATGTGTGAATGAAACAAGAGCAATAATATAGAAGGTCTCTAAAATACATAACAAGCAAGGAAAAAAAGATAATATGTGGACAGTCCCAAATATGTAAAAGCATTATATTGGTAGAAATGGGACTAAAAAACTATTGCTAAAGTATCGCGTAGACTTCCTTACTGTACATAAATCATCTTGGTACCGGTGGTGAGAGGGTCTGTTGTAGCAATACGACTTTCCCGTGGACACCGCTCGATTGTAGGCGGCGTCTTAATGCGTTGCGGTATGATATGATATGATACCTCTGCTATCTTTCGAATTTGAGAGAGAGAGAGAGAGAGAGTGTTTGGTAGTACTTTTAAGCTCAAAAAGCATTCTCTACTCCATGTCTTTGTGCAATAAGCCTATGATACATAGATATTTATTTACTGAAGTCTTAGTAACATGCTACTATGATACGATGGTGCTATTTTTAGTTAGCAACTTTGTTGCCAAAGTCCATAGGGTGGGGCGCCACCCGTATGATAGTTGCATTGATGCTTGCTGCCACTAACGGGGTTGCGCCTGATAGCCGTATTGATGCTTGTTGCGTTTTGCAGGATTGCGTCTCTGCGATGGTTGATGGTTGGCGGGTCACTATTCTCAATGATGCACTCTGCATTTTGGTTTGAACCACACCTGACGTGACGGGGCTGCAGGGGGAGGAGACTCTCAACTCCGCTGCGGCTGCTCAATATGAGCGAAACCCTTGTATCGTAAGGTTTATTTAAATATTATGAGCCTTTTCCAAGCAGGAAGAGATTAATTAACAAGGAATTGACTGATGTGAAACTGATGCGAGTGAAAAAGAAACTATTTAATGTTCTTAACTTTTGTGAACCATTTCCTCGTGAACGGGGTTCTTTAGTTTAAAATATTTATAAGGCACTTGGATTGCTCTAGTGAATAATCATTCTTCCAAGAAACAACTAAACTTGTAATTGAACATACACAACCTAAATAAGGGTCCTAACTTAGACGATCACACAATAAATTTATCAAACGGCCTATAATTAAAGCTTAATAAAATAAAATAAAATAAAAAGATCCTTTGGAAGGATCAGTATGCATTAGCCTGGCCAAGTGCTCTGTGGGGATCATTACATTCTAATAAGCACATCGCTGTTGGAGAAGTAGGGAGGATTGACCTTAACCACCATTATGCATAAATAGAAAGAAGTATTCCTAATTTTTTCTGCCTCTTTCGGCACCTACGTTATATCACGACCATATTGTGCAAATAGAAAGTAGAATTACTAACACCAGCTTTTTTGCTCCAACGCAGCCTTACCAGCGTGATATGTATGAGTAACATCTATTACTTCCATGATATGTGAGATTATCACAGATTGACTCCGTCAATATATAATGGCACTGCTAGGTTAACTTTTCCTTCAAAAGGCCTATTTCGTAATAATTTCTTATATTTACGCGAATGTGTCGTATATTTAAATAAAACCAGTTTTTATCACGTATATTGACTTTTATATTCTTGACCTTCAAAAAAAGAGTTAGCTCTTTTCTTGAAGATCCCTTAGTTGTGTCGGTCCGGAAACATCGCCGGTTGTAAACAGTTCCACAGAGAGGTCGTAAGCGGAAGAAAACTCCTAGTGAAACGTACAGTGGTGGACTGCTAAACATCCAGATGGTGTGGATGGTATCGGGGGTTTTGTCGCGATTGGCGTTCTTGAAATTTGGCGGCTGAGATTAATCCGAACAATTCCTCAGAGCACTCACCGTGGTAGATGCGAAAAAAAGGCAAAGGGATGCAACATCTCTTCGCAACGGCAGTGAGTCGAGCCGATCGGAAAGCACTCGGTCATCGACGATTCGATCCGGCACTGGGGAGCCCCAGCCCGGAGATGGAAATAGTATTCCATGTGAGGCTGAACCTGCGAATGTCCAAACTAACCGCTACTTGGATTCTACTGCCTCTGCCCATCCACGAGTCAGGTAGACCAGAAGATCACCAGTTGACCGACCCCAACGAAAACCGTATTGACGGAACAGATTTCCCCGCATGATTAGTTAAACTGAGCCATTCCAACCAAGGTGTGGTGAGCGTTAAAATCGCCGAGGATCACGATCTATGCGGAGGGAGTAGTTGTAGCTAAGAATCCGTAGCTATTTGGACGTATTTCATGATATTATAAAATTGTAATGTTTAATATCGAAAAAAAAACATCAGATTAAAACACGCTTTATGTTAGAAGAAAGGCGCTTCTCAGAAGTAATAAATACTTACGTTACGGTTTGGCTACGAATGTAAAACAACATATAGTTTTTTATCCACAAATTAATGAATTTTTCATATATACATTTAAAGCAGATGAATATTTAATCATATTACAAAAGATCAAGGCCAAATCCCATTCAGTTGATTAATATTATACCAATCAGGAAAAATATTTTTTAAATGATACTAAATTAAAAACAAATCAGAATGCGCATATAAATGAGGCACTTTTATATGACTGAAGTATTGTTTTAAAGTCGTTATTTGTAATATTAACGAAATGTAATATCTAATTGTACTTTTATCTATTGAACTTTCATAGTGAATAAGATGTTTGTTTTAAAATAATACTAATTATAATGAATGAATGACCTTTAATTCTTAATGTCGCCTTTTTTATTTGCACAGGTAGAACTTTAGTCGTCAGAGGTACCAAGACTTCGAAGATGATTTTGATTTCGATTCCAAACCAACAGGTTTTCTCTTATGAATGTTTTACGCCTGTTCGCGAGTCTTCCGAACGTATCGTATCGGAAGTTATTTATCATCGCGTGTGTAAAGCAGAATCTGTTGCGCCCACACTCATACTAATTAATCATATACCTTTCTTAAAGAAGTGAAGCCTCCTGAGCATACTTAACGCTACGCACTACACTATCCACTCTAGAAATACCAACCACTGCAAGTTATTGATTATAAATTGACTGAATACCCTGTCTTACGAACAGAAAAACTTACGTTTCTACATATAGATTACACACACCGCATACGCACACACACACATACACACACGCACACACACACACACACACACACACAAACACACACACACACACATACACACACACGCACACACACACACACACACACACACACACACACACATTTCTGAATAACTTTAAACTTTGGGTATGATAATATTTAATGTTATGTTTATAAAATGTTTTGTATGGTATGGATGAGCGGGACTGTCTTAAGGTACTAAAAGACGCTCCCTAACTTATGCAAATTTTTAAATACCTAATGAAACAAAAATATTATTATTGTTACTTCCTATTAATGACATTTTTATAAAAATAAACTTATAAGAATAAAATCATTTCTACATAGTTTCATAGCTTCTGAACTTAGTGTTTCAATTCGTTGATACACTTTGTCTTAGTACTGACTTTATTCCTTTTAGTTCTTCGAAGACGGCTGTTAAGTTTTGATCCTTCTCAGTAGACTACGCAATATCACAATTTCAAAGTAATATCTTTTCCACCTTTATGAATGGAAACCTTCTATAATTTATAAAATATTCAAATATATATATATATATATATATATATATATATATATATATATATATATATATATATATATATTATAGTTGCAGTCAAAGTCTTATGAAGTCGGCTAGTATATAGTTTTGTTTATATTTTACTAGTTTACTTTGTTGGGCTTGTTAAGTAGCAGCCAGAGGCTTAACGATTAGCCTAACTATGATTTAAATTATGTTAATAATTATATCACATACTGCTTAGTACTAGCACGAAAACTTTTTATTTTCAAGATTCGTTTTATTTTTTATTTTTATAATAGATGTTCACTAATTAAGTGAAGTGTGTGTCTCCAACCAGTGTAGTGGAAGTGTAAGAATATCCACTAACACTAACCTGTATCGTCCCGTAGGTTTCGTGAGAGGCGACAGAGGGAAAATGCAACAAGACATGGGCAGCACGAAGTTTCCAATATCAATTCGAAAATATTAAAAAAAACTGGCTTCTATTACGTTTAGGGGTTACTTGATCTTAAGTTCAATACCTGAATAACCAGATTTAATACATATTTTTATCTGTCTGCCCATGTTGTTGAACAGATAGAAAGCAATACTGTAAGTGTTCTAAACTATATTTTATCCTAAAAACTTATAGATTTTTTTAAATAAAAATACGAAAAGAAAAACATAGACAGGGTGGCGTAATATCCTTGAAATGGTTGGTTCACTGCTGCATTTGAAAACGTTTTCAAGTTACTGGGCTAGAAATGATCCGGTATTAACGTCAATGGTGAGTACATCACTTCACCAAATTGGTAAAGTAAGTTGTTGTCAATTATCTATAAAGTAAATAACGCCATGTTAATAGATCCCACCTAGGCAAAACCAGCGCTGGTTGCTCGTGACAAATATAAATCAAATGCGTTATGTACTGACATTTATAATAATATTGTTTTAATAAATCAACCGTTGATTACAGTGGCGGATTATTTTTAATTACCTAGGGTCGTGAGGTTACAAAAGTGATTTTAAACGAAAACATATTTAAGTAAGTACCTACTTATTTACATAAAATAAGAAATCATACTTTCTATAGAGAAGTAAAGCTTCCGAAGCGCAACCCGACTACTCTATTACTCCTACATCGCATTTACTCTTAGTCTTATCACATTTTTCACTGACACGTACTATATTATAATTGATTAATAATATATTAATTATAATTTATAATATAATAAGTATAGGAATTTACAATTTATGGCCGACAGTGGGGCGCCGATGAGGTACTACGCTAAAACACTGTCGACATTTAAACTGCCCCTGATTGATTTAAAATCTTTGCTCAAAACGTGTTTATGTATAGCGCATAAAAACAAACAGATGTGAACACACATAATTTTATTTATTTCCTGGATTTAAAATTTACATTTTATATACCACATTTCGCATTACGATATCAGAATGTAGCACTCATTAGCGTATATTATTATGTGGTATTATTCTTTTCGTTTAAAAAAATAATCAACCGCTCTCTAACAATCTGATCAATATTCAACAGTATTGTTATCAATAAAGACAATTGACGCCAAACAAAAGATACAATGAATAATGAGCCACAATCTCTCCCCTTTTGAATAAGAAACTAAGACGGTTTTATGAAATCAAGAAAGAGTCAGGTTGAATCCAAGGAGCAATTTAGTTTATTATATTTTAATAAAATACACAGAACAATTAGTACATCCAAATAATAAAAGATAAAAGTTACAGCCTATATACGTCCCACTGCTGGGCACAGGCCTCCCCTCATTTATAAGAGGGTTATATCCTCTGCTGTTGGGTTCTTCTTGCTGTCGCGCTGAAAGGTAGTTCTTATTTTCAAAAGCAATACTTCTTTTTGAAGATAAAAATCACAAGTGGCTCCTAGTGAAGCTGACTGAAGAATTATAAGATGTACCATTGAGAAAGCCGCAAACCATTTCGTGGTTGGTGTTGTTGGGGAAGATGTGGATTTAGTAGTTCTTTTAATAGCTCCATCAACACCAGAGAAGCAAATATTCCTTATCAAGCCAGGAAGAGGAAAAGTGGAAACGAAGATATTTTCGTCACAAGAACTCCAAAAAGTCTCATACTTAGTAGATATCACAGAAGAAGAAGACGAAGGTATTGAAGTATCACGCACAGGCGGTGTGCTTGTGAGAAGACGATGAAGTCGATGTAGAAGACGATGACATACATAGTAAAGACGGTTTTAATTTTTTTTCTATTTTTAAATAAATTTTAAAGTGCTGATTGTAGAGTCAAAAAGGATTATAAACAAATTTGTAGGAAATTTATACTTTGGACGGTTATAACTTTTTCTGTGAAGTAATTTTTAAAGATTTTTTGTTAGTACCATCGATATATATGTACTACGCACTAGATATGGCGTTCCCAAAACTCACTAATCACTATGTTCAACTGAACTGTACTGCAAACCGTACACCTGTTATTGTGGCTTCGGTATTCATGCAGTGCGGAGCAGCGCTAATAATAATTTTATATTAAATTATCACATATGCAAAATAAATGAAAATTAAAAAAATGTACTCGATTAATAATACAATCTAAATAAACAATTATTTATTATGACAATTTTCGCGCGTTTATATCAACTGCTCTACTGTTTTCCGCGCATGCGCGGATACAGAGTAGTGCACAATTTTGTTTGGAATAGCTTCTCTAGTACGTAGTACATATAACTCAATGATTACGACTAGCATGTGTGTTAGTATGTAAAAATACTAAACATCAAAACTCTAACTACTAGTAGCTCAGATTTAGCTTACAAAATTAAAATTTCTGTTGAGGGAAATTTTTATTTGATTCCAACTTGAAAAAAAAAACTTAATCCTGACAGAATAACTTCCTGACAATTTCAACGACGTACAGCTGTCTTCTAAGTAGGTAAATAATAATAATAGTTTAAAGAGTCTTTATATGTTAGCTTCGGTCCCACGCACGCCTTACAAAGGGCCGGAACATAATTGCCCTAAACTTCCAAATGTGGAGAACGATACGATAAAAATATTTGTGTGTTTTATCTTTTTGTACTTTATTCACAGGAATCTCTCGCACTAAAGTGCACAGAAAACTGTGCAATGAGGGATATCACCCGTATCTCATACCAAAAGTGCAAATTTTAATTGCATCGGACTACCAACGCCTAATTGAATTTTGTCAAGAGATGTTGGGAAGAAACAACGAAGACTCCGAATTTTTCGACCGAACTTTATGGACAGACGAATCGACATTAACCCGCAACGCAATATTTAATATGCACAATTGCCAATTCTGGGCGACCGAAAATCCAAAACTGGTTCGGCGTCACAATTTTCAACGCCAATTTAGTGTGAATTTGTAGTCGGGCTTTGTTGGCAGAAAACTCATTGGGTCAAAAGAACTCCCAACGAGGTTAAATGGTGAAAATTGTTTAAATTTAAAAAAAAATATTTTGTGGAGGCCATGGCAGATTCGGATCTTACTTTAGTAACACGCCATAACATGATATTTCAGGGCGATGGTACCCCTTGCCACTATGTAAGACAGGTTAGAGGTCATTTGAACCTGCATTTCCCAGAGAGGTGGATTAGCCGTAATGCACCAATCGCCTGGCCTCCAAGATCCCCAGACCTGAACCCCATAGATTTTTTTACATATATATGAATGCTATAAGGAATAAGAGTTCTATCGCGAATTCTCGAGGTTTGGAGTAGTTAAAAACTAAATTAAATGAAGCACAAAAAATAATAAGACAAAACGCTCAAGCCTTCCGAGATCGGCGTGGGAATTTTTTGGGTCGGTGCCGTTTGTGCATCGAGGCAGGTGGCAGGCACGTTGAACATTTTTATTATGAAAACAGAAATAAATAAATAATTTCTTAAAATTATTTCTGTTGCTATATTTAGTGCAATGTGAAAAAATAATTTTGATTTGTACCAACTTTTTCGTGTTACTTTGAGAGCTAAGAAAGCCATAAATTTTTTAAAATTATCACGAAGTTATTCATTCAGGGTTAAGCATTTTATTTTCAAGTTGAAATCAAATGGTAGCTCAGAATTAGGACACGAAACTAAAATTTCAGTTTGAGAGAATTTTTATTTTTTTTCTCCTGGTGTTGCGGTTGATCATGGCCGGCGGTAGTCATTTAACATCAGGTGAGCCGCATGCTCGTTTGCCCCTTCTTCTATTAAAAAAAAAAAAATAAAAAAATTCTCTCAAACCGAAATTTTAGTTTCGTGAGCTAATTCTGAGCTACCATTAGTTAGAATTTTGGTATTTAGTATTTTTACAGGCGAACACACATCCTAGCCACTCACATACTAACATAAAAAAATCTCTAAGAACTACTTCACAGAAAAAGTTATAGCTAAAACCATCCAAAATTAAAAAAAAAAACGACAAAAAAGCGGAGCTTACATGGGGGTCCAATCGATAGGTAATGGTGTCCCCAAACCACAGACTTTCGCTGTTACAGGTTTCCTAAGACAACCTGTCTAAGCCATCTTTCTTAACTAGCAACGTTATGTACCTTAAAGTTGCTTGTTCAGATAAGAACCACAGATGAAAATTGCAGTGTTTTATTGGACGCAAAACACTATTAATATTAATCAAGGAAAAATAAACAAATGTTATTAAAAATTCATGATGAGTTAAAATACTTTACAAACAATATTTTAATAGTTTCTCAAAATTATTTTTCTCCATTGAATTATAATAGTAATAAATATGTAATTTTAATGTATTGTTTTGGCGTAAAAAGGAAGTTATTTAGCTGAAGCAATGGATAAATAAATTATATTCGAACTATGCATGGAACCATATTCATGTATATGAAGAAAAGGCTGATGGCGGGTCTAAAATATTGATAGTATTAGCACACTAAATCCTTCCTTATTAAAGAGTGCCTTTGGGTTCCGTGGTGTCATAAACGGCGACTATGAAAAATGCAAAAAAATTATTCATAGTCTATATATTTATTATACTTAGATATATACTTATATAGATATATATTTATGTACGCTGGATGCAAAATAACCAGATCGGTGCTTGGGAGCAACATCTCGAATACTATACCGCCGATCCGTCGCCAAGAGTGTCAAGTGCGTTAAATTATTTGATTATATTTTGTACGTGGTAGAGTCACGCCGCAGCTATAATATGGCTATAAATTTATGCTGCATTAATGACTGATGATTAATGACTAACGCTCCAATCGGCGCTGTGCAACAACCAAATATTAATAACAGCCGGCAGAGAACATTTATCTATTCACGAAAGTACAACAGTTTTTATACGTGGTAGAGCCATACTGCAGTTATATTAGTAGTATAGTTGTAGCACGAATGGTTCGGCTCGACCTGGGAAGTACCACGCTCTCACAGAATACCAGCATCAAATAGTAGCTTAATGGTGCTGTGTTTCGTATGGTGAGTGTAGAGAACCGGAGACCCTTTTTACTGGAAACGAGACTTTCCATCTCAGTCCTCACGGTTGACAACGCATTTGCATTTTGATTTGTAATCGAGGATAGATGTAGATGTTTATGGGCTGCAGCATCTTACCATCAGGTGGACTTTGTGCTCGTTTGTCACCCTGTCCTATAAAAAACATTTTAAGCACATGATCGCGGGCCGACACTTCGTTATTTATACTAGTAGTATACTCATAGCATTCGCATTCAATAAGAAAGACCGCGTATGCTCAATTGCTCACCTCGCCAGTACAATTATCTAGACCTACTCGTAATATCTCAATTTACCGCAGAAATATATCCGGTATATTTAAGGAAAAACTAGCTATAATATACGCAGATGTAGCACGAATGGATCAACTCGATCGGGGAAAGACCACGCTCCCAAAGAATAACGAATGGTTAATAGCTAAAACCCGTTAATAACGATATATCGTTATAACGTTATTAATCAATCATTCAATCAATACATTCTTTATTGTACACTAATACACATAAGAAAGAGACAAAATGAAATATTTAAATAGAAAGTACAACAGGCGGTCTTATCGCTCTGGAAGCGATTTCTTCCAAACAACCCTTGTTTAGCAAAGAACTGTTGTTTACAGTGTATTGCAAGTAGGACAGAAGTACATAAATTTGAAAATGAACTTAAAAAAAATATAAATATATAAATACACACAAGATGATGACGGTTGAGGATATGTAGGAGAGATACAATTGAGAACGGGAATGGTTATATAGATATAGATATAAATAATAGATATAATTGAGGATGGGAAATATTAGAGGTCCAAGGAATAGGTTTTGAGTAGATCTTTGAAGGAAAAAAGGGACTGAGCAAGTCGAATATATAATGGCAAGGTATAAAGGTTGGGAATTAATTATACTTATACTTCTATATTATGCTATAGTTTCAAAATCCATCGAGGACTGAGTGGATGTACAAATACATTTGAAACGCTACGTAATTACACCAATGCTACGATACTACGACAGCTACGATGTTTTCTTGGCTGATGCTTCCACAAGCGTACAGATGTAATGGAAAACGATTTATTGAAGAAAGAGGATGAATGTGCTGGAATACGAAGTAAAAAATTGTTAGTGGAACGTAAATGACGATCGCGAGAGGAGGAAATGTATTCAAAGCGGTCTTTCAGGTAACATGGAGTGGAGAGATTGAACAGTATGCTGTATAAAGCTACGTTATGTGATTCGGTTAATTGGAAACTTCTATTAATGAGAAAATATTTGAAAATAAAGTACTTAGTAGATGTCTAAGGACCACAGCATCCACTTACCATCAGGTCGACTGTGCACTCGTTGATGATATCGATGTTGATGATGCCCAGCAGTGGATTGTGCGGGCTTAAAAAGAATGGTGAATAGGTGCAAGTGTCTATACAAAGCTTTTCGAATGTGTACAGCTGGTATTGATTTGTTTACTTACCGCTTTTCGAATCTAAGTATTCTTAATATGCACATTATGCTTAGATTTTCTAAGAACACTCAGATTAATGACGGACATCCACAACTTATTCCATCAAGGGCGGCGCCAGTTAAAAAGAGTTAGAGAGCAAAAGAGTTAGAGACAGATTAATTTTCATTGCGGGGAAGTTAATTTGTTCTAGAAATGTAAATTTATGTTTTTTGTTGTACATACCATTAGTTATATTTTTTATAGGATAAGGGTGGCAAACGAGCACACAGTCCCAGTGGCCCATAGACATCTACATTCGATTAAGAATCAAAAGGCTGATGCGTTGTCACCCCTGAGGACTAAGATGAAATGCCTCGATCCCAGTAAAAGGGGTCTCCGGTTCTCTACACTCACCCAACGAAACACAGCAGCATTAAGCTGCTAATTGACGATGGTTTTCTGTGAGAGCGTGGTCATTCCCCGGTCGAGTCGACCCATTCATGCTACAACGATACTATAGCTGCAGGGTGGCTGGCTCTACCACAAATATATTAATTAGATTAAAATAAATAATCCAAACCACAGATATTCATAAAAGTAGAAACATTAAAAAGAGTTGAATATGTGCAAATAATTAATGAGAAAACCAATGGGGGATTGTTTTGTGTATTAATATAATATTCTAGAAACTGATACATTTTATTTAAAACTAAATTCTCAATTAAATAACATTGTGTAATAAAAAAAAAAACTTCACCACAGTGTCAACTATAGACAACTGGTGTGCGATATATTATTAGCCCTCATTAAATCAGTTGTCAATATAAATTACGAGGTCCTCCTTTGACTACATTAACGTAATTTAGGCATACGATTGATATCATAATTTATAAAATTATAATAAAAACGATAACAGAGCATAATCTAAATCTCTTCGATGGCGATATCTGATATTAACAGTTTTATTGTCAATTATGGAATAATTGATAGATGCAAAAACAGAACGTGATGCTTTGTGTTTACATACCATTTATGTTATATAACAAATAAGAAACAGAAGATGGCCATAAGAGCGATCTATGATTTAAAACCTTAAGAATCTCTAAGACAACCGTTTAAGGGAGTTAATAATATATTAACTTTGGCCTCTCAATATATTGATGAAAATGTAACGTATGTACACAAAAATTTGAATAGTTAAAAAAATAAGCGATATATTTACCCTGTAAATACTAGGAACAGACAAAAGCTAATAGTAGCAGTTACTGGCTTCTCAGAATCAGTAATTCATCATTATTGAGGCGATATATTACACGCTTTTACAGCAAAATACCAGAAAATGTACAAAATTTGACTCATAACTGAATAAAAAGGGCTATTATAATATTAAGGAATTTATGGATGAAAATTTGAAAAATTCCCTAGGAATGAGGTAATCGTTACCAAGCTATGTCTTATTTCTTTTGTATTATTAAAACTTCCCAGGACATAATTCTTTGCCGAACCAGTAAAAATTAGACATAAATTACTACAGATTCGAAAAAGTTATTTATAACCTTTATTGAATAAAATTTTCCATTTTTAAATTCAAATATGCTTTGATATGGATTTTTGTACAGCAAGCCCTATTTGGCGCTCAAAAGCTTAACAATAAAGCTATTTTTTTTTTCAATGAAACTATGAGTAGTGATATTTTGCTGATTGAAATTGATGTTTGCATAGAGAAATAGTTCACTTTTTCTGACAAAACATATTCTGTTTATTCAGGTCTTTCATCCTAGAATTTAATTCGGCTTTTTGTTTGCTGTTTGACTTTGTCGCTTTTTGTTTAAATTGTTACTGTTGTACACGAAATATATCATCCAAATAATAAAAAACTGCGATTGCCAACCCGTCTGAAAAACCTGGCAACTATAGTTTGCCAAGCGAGACAGCTATAGCCAGGCGAGAGACCTAAAGTCTCCACTGGCGTATCGTCGGCAGGAAAAGGCTTTGTATCGGTATGTTTAAGATAGTCGAAACTGACTTTCCGCTATGCACTTTTAGGGAATTTGGCGGCCTGGTTTTAGACAACTCGGCAGCCTGGTTGAAAGCTTAAAAACATTGATCTTACAGCTGATATCCAGTATTTTGCGGTCTCGAGTGTCAATCTAGTATAGACAGAAAAAGGCTTGCACTTTTCAGCTTTGGCGCATCCATCATTAAACCATGAGCTAGTTTTACCACCGTCCTATGAGTCAACAAAGGTGATAACATACTCCACCGCTTTATGTATCTACCACATCGGTTCGCGCGACGGATTCGAATAACAAAAGCAGACTTTTAGCCATGGCCAGAATGAAAAAATGGCGCATCTTATCCCAATTTTCTAACATATGTCGCCACATTCGTCGGACGTCTCGAAAATACTAACCAGGTGAGGAATATGACGATACGAATTACACCAGACAGAGGTCAGAAATATTTATCCGAACGGAAAGTAACCTGTACGTTCAGATTCGGTACATTTATTGTGATACTTCATTTTATTTTTTACTACGCTCAAAAGTTTTATCAGTCTACTAACTAAACGAAATACTTATTTTACACGCTGAAAGTTCTCGTACGTATGGAATAAAAATTTGAAATGAAATTGGTTGCTCGATAAATGTTTTAGCAGAAAAAGGGAGATTTCATATCAAATATAGAGTCAATATAACGTTTACTCTTATAGTTACTCCTATTTATTGAATAAAACTAAATTTACGGAGTCACGGGGGACCATGGGTGTTGTAAAGCACCCAAAACGTCGGAAATTAAAAATAAGTAAAAGTAGTTAATCAAATGCGATAAAATCCGTAAATTTAGTTTTATTCAATGTGTAGTTTAGTTCGCGTAAATTTAAGGAAACTTCTGTTTATGATATAAATAACAGTTTACATACAGGTTAGGTAAGTTGCGGGTAACTCATTCACTCAGAGTCACTCTCACTCATACACACTTCTTTCTTTACCGTAATAACTGAGACTAGCATTGATAGCATAAATATATGTCAGGTATTTATAGGTAAAGATTAGAATGTTAATCATGCTAAGTATTAAAGTGATTAACAGTAAATAACTTACATTTGAACATCAACGGAACTAAATGCCTTAAATTTACTTTACTACTACCCAAAATTACTACTGTACTTACTCTAAATTAGGTTGAAATACTTGAATTTATTACTTTAGGTAGGACTTTCCTGCCTAGGGGTCCACCCTCCCAAGCAGCACGCAAGCTGTATTGAAGTTCGTTTTTATACCAGTAGCTGTAATTTGGATGTATATAGGCTGTATAAGCGCTGATACAGTTCTTATAAGTAAATAATTAGCACAAATTGTACAGCTTTATGCGGTAGTAGGGCTGTATAAGCATAAAAGAGGATGCATAAGAGCTGTATTATTGCTGCTATTTGGTGTGCAAATAAACTATTAGACTACAGGTATTGTCTAATAAGTAAATTTTGAAAACACCTCTTACCTAACTATGCCTCCAAAGTATTATTACCGGCTGTGAGGCATTCCAAATATGTATGTCCACAGAGGTGACAACGTTTCTGTAGCCGACTTAGTTTGAAGTTGGCTCCAGGTGTACTTGGACTGCAGTAGCTACTTACCACTGGATGGACTTTAAGTCCGTTTGTCAGTTTAGTTTTATTTACTTTAAAAGGTAGATTCGTCTGTTTAGTAGTATAGTTGTAGAGCGTCTCGACCGGGGAAGGACCACGCTCCCACTGAATACTAGTGTAATTATAGCTTAATGCTGCTGTGTTTCGTATTGTGAGTGTAGAGAACCGGCGAACCTTTTTACTGGAAAGGAGGCATTCCATCATAGTCCTCACGGGTGACAACGCGTCTGCATATCGATTGGTAACCGAGGAAAGATCTAGAAGTCTATGAGCCACAACAACCACTTAACATCAGGTAGACTGTGTGATCGTTTGTCACCCTTATCCTATAAAAAAACAAACGTCAATCATTAAAAAAAGGCAAGCACAAGTTCCACAATAGTTACACAATCACGTTACCGTTAACCGGACTTGTTTTTAATATTCATAACTAATTGAAAGGACTATTATAATAAACTTGCAACTTTAAGGTAAATGCCTAGAAATGTCAGCAAGCAAACAATCTCCTTACGTGATAGGGCACATTGACGATGGTCACTATATCGTCTTCTGTGTTTGGATATGAACTCGTAGAGTCGAATTCGAATTGCTCGCGTATTCTGTAGGTGATTGTGTCCTCTTCTAAGCTCTCTATTTCCCTGGTTTGATAAATTCTGAAAATAAATTGTTTAACCTATGAGTAAGGGACCGTGGTATCTGAGAGGCTTAGCACTCGCTATAAATTTCACAGTACGCGAGCAACCCGAGTTTGATCCTCGACGGCACCAATGAAATTATTAATTACAATTTTAAATGCTGATTTATCACGTGCTCGACGGTGAAGTTAATATCGTGGGGAAACCAGCATGTCTGAGAAACAAGAAAAAATATTTCAAAGACAAGTGAAGTACGCCAAAACGAATTGGGGCAGCGCGGCGGACTTTTCCTTGCCCCAACCTTCTCAGAAATGAGAGGAGGCCTGTGCCCAGTAGTCTGACGTATATAGGCTATAGCTTTAACTTTTTTTATGACGGACTAATCATCCCATTAACAGTTAGAAGGATCTGAAAAATAAGTCTGACAATTCAGTATACGATACACTCAATACTGAGATTAAGCCGCAATCAAAAATATTAATAGACAATTACAGACTATTATACAGATGCAACTATTAACTCATATGATTGTGTAAGTTCCTTGACCGTTTCTAATTTTTGATATAATAAGGTGGGTGTACCATGGAAGGCCACTCTAATAAATAGTTATAATTCCTTTATTTACTGGATAAATGAAACTAACAAATATTTAAGTAATACTTTGTTTTATTATATAATATATAAACCACTTTTTTACATTGCAGATTTAATCGATAATAATTGAACTTAAGTTTCATTGAACTCTTCGAAATGGCCTTGCTATAGGAACAAGGCTCCTTAGAAGGCCATTATAATAAATCAGTAATTTAACACTAAAGTTTAATAAAAAGCGATTAAATCTACAATAAAAAGAAATGGTTTATATGTTACGTAATAAAACAAAGTATTAAATATTTTTAGTTGCATTTATCCAGTAAATAAACGAATAATAACTGTTTATTTGTAGAGTGGCCTTTCATGGTACCCCTACCTTAACTTAACGTCGTCGATACCCGAAATCAATGAAGTGAGGGACCGTACTGCCAAAATAGTAGCGCGAGCGATTCGCCGCAGCGTCTGTGATTTTCAGTTCGATGGGTGTTTGTTTGTTTGAGAAGGAATTTGTCATCAAATGGCAATAACTACGAAATTTTAATAAGTGGCCTTCGAAGGAGCATGGCCTTCCGTGGTCCACCCACCTTATATTAAGTATCTCTCTTTATCAGCTGCTGTATGGGCCCTTCCCGTTTAACGAAGGACTTTCCATAATCGGCACGCTTATGCATACCACAATGTTACACTTTTGATGCTGCACCTAGTCAGTCTGAGTATTATTAGCATATAAATTTCATATATACAAATATGTATTACGGTCATCTATTTGATTTACCATATTGATAAAGAAATTTTGAGAAATATTTACTTGTAAATATAAGGACCCACTTCGGACACCACCGGTACGCCTCCAGCAAGCACTTCTTCTGTATTGGTTATGTTAAAAAGTCTAATAGTAAAGTTTAGAGCAACTGGAACTTCAATAAATCTTTCCAACTGTGTCGTATTATCTAACAATACTACCTCCTAAAATAAAAACATCAAAAAGGTTAAAAGTATACTTCTATTCTCTTTTTTCAAATTATTTTTAAACAACCAGTTTACAGTAGAGCTCGACATTTGAGTTTGTTATATATATATATATATATATATATATATATATTAAAAAAAATATATATACAAACACAAGAGAAATATATATATATATATATATATATATATATATATGTGTTTATATAGATACCAAAAATAGCTAACGCTACCTCTACACGCTCTGCGAGTTAAGGTGAGGAGAAGTTTGACAAGGCCATGCAAGCCGAAATTAATCAAGGAAGTATCCCTTTACACTCTATATCGCCGCATAATGGACATACGTGAAGTGATTACATTACTGCAGCAACTGTAAGGTCTTGCTTAAATGAAATTTATTAATGTATACCATAAGTACTTATAAAAAAGATTACAAATGTACCAAAAAGTTTAAAGGTTTGGACTGTGTGGGTCCAACAGAAATAGTCAAAATAATATAGAATAAATCGAGTAATTACATATAATAAATGCGAAAAAATAGATATTTTTAAGTTCTTGCATGTATTATAAGTGCTTATACTTATAATATATTAATACATACAGAAATGTTAATTAGTTTTTACTTACGTTTATAATTAGGTTTTCTATAACACCAGGAACTACAAAGAAGGTTACAACCGTGCTGGCAATCACCAACACTACACCTATTACTGTAGTAGTCACGCCGCACACAATGCCACACATCTTATTTATTTCTTATTATCAGTTACGATGTGTTGGTTTTGCACGAAGCAACTAACTCACGTATGAGGAATGATTATAAGACAACGATAATTGTATAAAACATTAAGACTTTCTTCGATAAATTAGCGGATTAATTAGGGTTCTCAAGTGAAAATCGAATATCCAGCTATATTGGCAGTCACCGAAAAGTTTAATATTGCTTTCAAAAAATGTATTTTCAAGATGAAATTTATAATCGCAAGATGTAAAATGTGCTTGCTTAATGAATGAACCGAATGCTTATATATGGAAAACAAAACCTACTAGGTGTACTGATACACGTAATGTTAACATAAAAAAAAAATATATATATATATATATATATATATATAAATTACGTGTCACGTTGTTTTTTCGCAATGGACTCCTAAACTACTTAACCGATTTTAATAAAATTTGTACACCGTGTGCAGTTCGGTCCAATTTGAGAGATAGGATA
The DNA here is from genome assembly GCA_907164705.1 of Parnassius apollo. Lineage (NCBI taxonomy): Eukaryota > Metazoa > Arthropoda > Insecta > Lepidoptera > Papilionidae > Parnassius > Parnassius apollo. The sequence goes on from CAJQZP010000444.1 coordinate 4,612,035, forward strand.
GTTTTTTTACTCATGAGCGACCCACAATATATATATTTTTCGAATTTAAGGATTTTTACAATGCGTCGTCGAAAAGGGCAGAACAACGTCTGCCTGGCAAGCTAGTGATTATATATTTTGCAAAAAAATTTACAGTACATTGTGCAAAATTACACAGAATCAATGTGATGGACACTTGTTTCATGAATCTTATAGAAAGACTATATATATTACATTACATATTACAAACCATTTTATACAATTTTTATACACAATTTTATACAACATATTAGAGTAAGGTTTCTGTGTTAGAAAAAAGATTATTTGCCAGTTTTTAATTTATAAAATAATTACAATGAGTGCAAATTAGATAAATTTTTCGTAGTATAATAAACAGTAAAATAGTGTGTAGAACTTCTATATATTCTGTTTTAGGAACAGTCAAAATCATACTTTTAAGAATCATACTTTAGGCAATTTGTAAGCACTAGTCTATTACAAACTGTTTTAAATTACCTATAAAGTTTTATCTTAAGGTGATACCTCGAAAATTTGGTGGTTTTTCTATTTCACATAATTTTTTAAGTTTTATAGATAATGAGCCAAATTTTTGGTATATGATTTTTGACTATATGACCTTGGATTTCAGAAAAGGAAAACACGATAATATTATGTAATTTACTCGATAGAAAAAAAATCTAAGTATGTTCAAAATAGTTACATTTCTCCATGACACCACTATATTTTTACGAATAAGTTTGCGGAATTATTTTTAAGGCATAATAAATAATATTATTTAAGTTATTATAAACCATTTTTTGATTCATAACAAAGTTTTGTTAAATAAAATAAAAATATTGTTTGGCGCTTACTTAGTTTTTTTCTGAGTTTATTTTTTTATAGGATATGGTGTTAAACGAGCATACAATTCACCTGATGGTAAGTGGTTGCTGTGGCCATCTACATCAAAATGCAGATGCGTTGTCACCCGTAAGGACTAAGATGGAATGCCTCGTTTCCAGTAAAAAGGGTCTCCGGTTCTCTCACCATACGAAACACAGCAGCATTTAGCTACCATTTTACGCTGGTATTCTGTGAGAGCGTGGTCCTTCCCCGGTCGAGCCGACCCATTCGTGGTACAACTGGCTCTACCACTTATAAATGTGTGCGTAAAGTGCGTGCTCGGTATAGCTATCTCAGAATTTACGTATTATGAAGTCATTGCATCACTTTCATTTTGACACTCCCCCAGTCGCTCGTGTGCTTCACCGAGAAAGGCATAATAAACCAGGCCCCAAAACTACGTATTATTTTCAAGGTATCCTCTTAATACTTTTATTAGTGTTGTAGTATATCAATATTACAACACTTGTACACGATTTAATCATTTTTACCTTCATCAGCCCATAGACGTTCACTACTGTACCTGGGTCGCTCCCGATGTAAGGAGGATTTGCCGAGGATTATGCAGTTCTTTCTAATCGTGACACTTGGCGGGCGGATTCGACCGCAGGACCAGACGCTGCAGCTGATACGCCGGATAACGTACTAAAATAAAAGGTATATCTAATAATCTAACATGCTACGATATAATATTTCACTGTACTGAACCCTGGAAATAATAAATGTAAATAAGATAAGATATATTGATTCGCCAATTATTATTTTTCAGATAAGCATACAAGATGATCAGGGAGGTACTGTTATTAAACATGATTGTACTTTTTATGAGCTGCATTTTAAATCGAAAAGAGATGACTGCTGAAATTTTTTGTTATCAAATTGGCAAAACATTGTCAAAAGCCCATGCTACACATGAAACATAAGACCGCACAATACTATCACATTTTAAACTATCAATTGGCGGAAAGACAGGAAATTTATCGCATATGATAAGAGTTTATTTCATGCGACTTTGTGTCACCATCATCAGTCGTAATGACGTTAAAAACGAAATCAAAGCGTATTTCACTTGAAACTTGACAAGGTGCAAGTTTGCATAACATGGAATACTGTTCCCATCTCTGGACCGGGGATACCTTCTACTTGACCACATCCAGCGAAGAGTGGTCCGAATCGTCGACAATCAAGCTCTTTCTGATCGGCTTGAGACACTTGCGCCGTAAAGAGATGCTGCATATTCTATCGCATCCAGCACGAGGAATGCTATGGCATTGTTTGATCTTATTCTAGCCGCTAAATTTCATAGTCCCACAACACAATAAACTTTGCGATATCATCTGGACCACAACTGTGTGATTTACGAGAAGTTTTCTTCCTAATTCACAAATTGTAGAATCGGTTACTACTAGCGATGTTCCCAAGACGATATGACGTAGGAACCTACAAAAAACAGCCAGGTGTTGCTGGGTTATTTATAGGCAACTGTAGTCACTTACCATCCGGTCAAGAGGCAGCGTGGCTGTTTGCTTTTCTTAGTGCCTCCTAAGAAATGGTGGCATTTTTATCATAATTAAAAAAATGTACCTCCTCTTTTTTAAAGTTACCTTAAAATCTTTTATTTAAATTCAGTAGTTCTCTAGAAACCGAAACAAACTTTTTTATACCATATAGATTATCATCATCATTAGAGCCCTTCACAAGTCCACTGCTGAACATAGGCCTCTCCCAAGGAAAGCCTCAAAGCACGGTGCTGAGCCACCTGCATCCATCGATTTCCTGCATGTCTTACCAGGTCGTCACTCCATCTAGTGGGGGGTCGCCTTACACTACGCCTACCAGTACGAGGCAGCCACTCGGGAATTTTTTTTCCCCAACGGTTGTCGGTTATTCAAGCTATATGATCAGCCCATTGCCACTTCAGCTTACTAATCCGTTAGGCTATGATATAAGATATATATTATAAATAATACTTATTGAAAGTTACTCTGTCGCTACACTCGCGCACTCGCGCTAACACTTCACATTAAATTAAACAAAGTTTACGAATTTTTAATTTTTAATATTAATTATATTTTTATTTTTGTTTTGTTTTAGGTGATTAATAGCACCCATGTTTACGAGGGAGATTGAGATGTTTGACTTCTCGATGTCAGATTTGGCCCGGCTACGAGTACCTTCAGTTTTTGAATATTAGTTTAATTTATTTTGGATATAAAGTTATTTAATAATATAACTGAAGGTAAAACCGGAAAAGATTAAACGCGATAAAATCCGTAAAATTAAATTCATATAATAGATTTATAATCATGATTAAAACTACTTTTACGGATTTTATCGCGTTTAATCTTTTCCGGTTTTACCTTTTGGGACATCAGTCCCCCGTGACCATGGGTGCTGGAAAGCGCCCGAAACGTCGCGAATTAAAAATAAAAGTAAATAAAAAGTAAAAATAAACGCGATAAAATCCGTAAAAGTAGTTTTAATCATGTATAGTGTTCGCGTAAATATAAGAAATCATTAGATTTATAATCATTTAATATTTGTTTTGTTATAAAGCTAATACTCGTAACCTAGCCGTCGCCGCTTATCTGATAGGATATCAATCCAATACGAGTATGTACAATATGTAAGTGCTACGGATTGTAACGTAACTATTGTATTACGTTATAAAGCTAATAACCTAGCCGTCGCCGCTTATCTGATAGAATATCAATCCAATATGTACAATATGTAAGTGCTACGGATTGTAACGAAACTATTGTATTACGTGATAAGTGATGTGCATCAAAGGTATACAGGTCGTAGAACGTAGACAATAGAGGTTACGACAATACACACAAATACGATAAATACGATAGTTAGCATGTCCATGATTCCGTTTTATGATTTTTGTTAAACAAGCAAATGATAACGTTTTTAGCAAGTAGAGGTAAAATATAAATATATCGAAATTTTTATGTTTTGACAAAGTTATTTATTGTAATTTTTTTATAGAATTAGAGTGACAAACGAGCACACAGTCCACTTGATGGTAAGTGGGTGCTGTGGCCCATGAACATCTACATTTAAACCCGATTAAGAATCAAAATGCAGATGCGTTGTCACACCCTAAGAACTAATATGGAATGGCTCGATTCCAGTAAAACGGGTCTCCGGTTCTCTACGGAGACCCCGTTCCTTACGAAGCACAGCTGTATCAAGCTGCTATTTTACACTGGTATTCTGTGAGAGCGTGGTCCTGTCACGGTCGAGCCGACCCTTTCCTGCTGCAGCCTGGCTCTATCACATATAAAAACACTCCACATACGCTCCTGTAAATATATATATATATATATATATATATTGTTTGAATCCCAGAAGTTTGCATCAGATTTGATAAACGACAATTTCTCGTGAATTCATGAGGGTATTGAAATTTAAAAAAATATCCTGATTTCAATAAAGAAGGCGGCTTTATAATACCACCTGCTTAGAATCCTTTTATTAATATGTAATTAAATCCACCCCCAAGAATACCACTGCAAAAATCCCAGTATGCTAACTTTGCGTAGATCGGATAAAACTAACTCCGAGTTATCGGGACCTCAAACACGGGTCTCCATAATTACGGGCGCTGCAAAGCACTCAAAACGACGGAAGTTAAGAAAATAAGTAAAAATTAAACGCGATAAAATCTGTAAAAGTAGTTTCATTCAATTACGGAACGTACACAGAGTACGTTCCCTAAAGCAAGCCCAGTGTCGATTAAACAAACACATTCCCTGTCAAACCCATACTAAGTCTAAGGATAAATTGGCGGAAATATATGCTGAAATACGGCTGATTTAAGTAGATTTCATAGCAATCTTTTTCCGATATAATTTAAATTATATAACGATAGTACGAAATTACGCATTCAACTAAGTTTTTGTTGTAAGGTGGCAAATGAAGCTTACAAAAACTTTCATTAATATAAATAAGTATTACGAACTGGTATAATAAAAATCCATAATTTTACTAAGTCGTAGACTAAATTAATTTATCGACAACGTTTTTTGTTTGGGGAATTGCACATCAATAGAGGTGTCTACGGAATGCGAAAGCGGCAACAACCTCGTAAAAGAAGGAAGGAGAGAACAATATAGCTTTCTTATTTTGTACCATGTTAAACGTAGTATGTATCAGAGTTCAGTTATAAGAATTTTGTTCTTATTTTAGGACTCTATGATAGTAATTACTCTGAGATCATGACATATACTTTTGGCGTTTATAAACTATAGAGCTAAAAATTTGACGCATGCGTACTAGAAATTTGACGCATGCGTACTAAAAATTTGACGCATGCGTACTAAATTAATAAGTTGATCGGAAAATGTAGCACTTTCGTCCCTGAAAATAGGGTCTCTCAAACTTTCGACCAAGGTAGGACAAAAAATATTTGATACCTTACAAATGGAATGTCTAGAACTAGATGAAATGGAATCGGTTAATATGTTAGAATAACGAACCACTTAACAATTTTACTTTAAATTACTATGAACAATTTAACTTTAAGGTTTCTAACTCTATCTAAAACTCTTTATCAAGATTTAGCACCTATATGGTGCCAACATATATAACTTTTACAGATTTTTTAAATACATAGAATAAGTCAGTAATATTTATCTATAAAAAGATACGCTTAAAATATTTTCAAAGTACCACTTCTATAACCACATTGAAAATATTTTACACAGATTTTAAGAAATGGTTGTTTTAAAGATCGTAAGATTTTAAAAGAGTTTGTTTTGATACAACAAGTATCAAAAGCAGTAAGTAGGATTAATGCTGATACCATTCTGTGTGGATGAGACCTTGGTTGGTAATTATTTTAGAGGCAGGTAGGAATTAACTATTTTGAGTAAATTTACTAAAACGTATTTAAATTATGAGAAAATTATTTAAGTAATTAGTATTTACTTAGATGCGAGCTTCATCAGGTCTTTTCCCCGTCGGTTATCGGTTCTCCGAAATATTATATAGCACACTGCCACTCCAGCTTACTAATCCGGTGAGCTATGTCAGTTACTCTTGTTCTCCAAGCAGTAGATAGATCGGGTGGCTTAGAACAGGGCAATCAATGAGAGAGGCTTATGCTCAGCAGCAGACTTCCGTTAGGCTATATATTCCTAAAGATAGTGGTAATAGTAGTAGTAGTAATAGTAGTAGTAGTAGTTGTTGTTGTAGTAATGTTGTAGTAGTTGTAGTAATAGTAGTATTAGATTTTGTGATTTTGTGCTGAACAAGTGATACTAAACCTCATAAAAAAATAAAATTGAATCGGGAATTTCGTGCAAAGTTCTATTTTTACTGTACTATTTCATTAAACATTTTATTTGTCAACAACGTCTTACAATCGTCGTTTCTCTAGCGCTCACGTGACCTTCATACAGATAATTCGATATTTTAATTGTTGATAATTTTTATTTTTGGATAAGAACATGTTAATGACTCTAGGTTATATTTACCTTCATTTAAAAAAATGTCTTTGGCCAAACCTACTATATACTCTTTGGCTTGACCATAAGTCTAAGTAATAGGTCCAATATGACGTGACACGAGTGGTTAAATTACATTAAGGTGGCCCTAGTCGATAGCTCGAACTAAATGGTGGGCGGGGTTAAATTGCATGCTATCTTAGCCGACATCACATGCGAAAGGGATAGACCCTGTGATGAGCAGTAAGAAGCTAGTGTGCACACACGCACTCGAGTGATGCAATGCGCGGCGGCGTCATCGCGTACCTACATATGCGATTCATTTTTGAATAATAACATAAACTCAAACGGCAATTGTGAGCTTCTTGGCGCAGTGGCTTAGCGCTGGGGGCCGCGGGATCGAATCCCGCACGGAACAAATATTTGTATGGCCTACAAATAGTTGTTCCGGGTCTGGATGTTTGTCCTTGTGCAATTTATGTTTGTTAACTGCCTGCACGATACTGGAGAAAATCCTACTGCGGGGGTAACGTATTTTAAAAAGAGAAAGGAGAGAGATAACAAATTGGTGTTATTATAACAATCTGCTGTGTGAAACGTAATTATTAGGAACCCAATTTATGAAGTTATGAAAGTTCTTATGTGAACTTAAGTAGATGTTGTTATTATATAGTAATTTCATTGATTTGTTTTACCTACTTTTTAACCGATTTCAAAAAAAGGAGGTGGTTCTCAATTCGTTGGTTTTTTTATGTATGTTCTGTTCCCCGATTTCTCGAAGATGCCTGAACTGATTTGGAAAATTATTTTTTTATTTGAAAGGATATTTTTCCAGATGATCCCATGGTAATCGATGATGGTCAGATCAAAATATGATGTTGAGGACTTGGAGAAATCGAGGGAACTCTTAAATAAAAGACAGCAAATCAACCGCGATTGCCGCTATCGCATATCTACGCATTCTTTACGTAACCACACAGTATAATATCACGCCTGTATCCACTAAAGGGACATAACTCTCAACTAAAAATAGTAACATTAAAAAAAATTGAAAAAAAAATAACCGACTTCTACGGAATAAAGTGTAAAATAATTATGTTTTTTTTATGTTTTTGTATTTTATTGTAGGTTATGCAAACATTACTGTAGGCACTATGTATTCTAAATAGGTATTTACTTACCATAGCTAGTTAGCTATAATAGCCCACAGGCAACTCCCCGAAGTATATGTCAGGAAAACTGCTTTTGCGACAGCGCGACTGATGTGAGTGGGGCTTTTATGTAGGTTAATTAAATAAATAAAAATGTTAGTTTGTAAATTGTTTATTGATTGTTTGTGTTCAATAGCGGTTTGCAATATCCTCTTAGTACTTAGAAAGTTATCAACAATAGGAATTGTGTCACTGCAGGGACAAGCACAAACGTCTATCAAAATAGTAACGTACCTAAACGGAATAGGACTAACAGCACAGACTTCCTTGCAGAAGTCCAAAGAACACGTCTAGGCAAGGTAAGTAATTAGAAGAAAACTACAATTTAGGGATCGATTGTAAATCAAATTCACAGTACAGACACAATTGGCGAAATATAAATAAAATTTTGAATTATTTTATGATAGTAGATAACGCTAGTTGAAAACTAAACACTGTATGGGAATGACATCACTGAACGAGTCAGGTAGTGAGTCCAAACCATAGAGAATATAACCATTTATATATAGTTTATATTATAGTATTTGGTCCAAACAAATAAAAGACGCGATTGTATAAAGAGATTCGTTACGAAACGTTTGTAGGCTAGAGGGCTTGGCCTGTTTATGCTATTGATAACGAAGGCTATAAAATATGTACAAATTAGAAACTAAATCCTATGTGTATTCATCTGTATTCATAACCCAATATCTGAGGTAGGTTGATGCGCTCCTTAATTTTTATATAGTTCGTATTATTCTGTAATAGTTAAATTAAATCTAAACCAAAATATATACTATAATACCATAGCAAAGCTACTACTATTTTATTTAGTAGTAGCTTATATTGTAGTATAGTAAATTATATATAAAAATATGAGTATGTCTAAGGGAAGGTTAAATATAAACAAATATTTGCCAAGTGCGAATCCGACTTCCGAGCTTCCGTACCATTTTATAAGATTTAAATATACATATTACTATCGATCAAAAAAAGCCAAAAAATACACGTTTACGTAGAAGGAAACCCTTTAATTTCAAATTTATTTTTACTATTTGCTGTTATAGCGGCAACAGAAATACACGTTCTGTGAAAATTACAACCATCTACCTATTACGGATTATGAGATACAGCCCGCTGACAGACAGACACACGGACAGCGGAGGCTTTGTAATAGGGCCCTGCTGGTTACCCTTCGGGTACGGAATCCTAAAAAGTACTTAGTCGTCCACTCACATCTGTATGGTTCTTTCTTCAAATGACCATTAGCCACCTGCCTGGTTCTCGTATGATATGACCAATGTAATACCTGGACTGACCTCTCTGAGTTTGTTTCGGCAGATCGGGTGCTTCTCCTCAGTTTCATGTTTTTGTTGTGTTAAAGTGTTTTTTTAAAAAAACAACTTAAACTAACTTACTTACTTAACTACTTAAAAAAAACTATTTAACTTACCTAATGTAATTTATGTAAGTACATAAGAATTAAGAGCCGTGATAGCTCAGATGGTTAGCGCTTGCTTTAAATTTCACAGTACGCGAGCGAACCGGGTTCGATCCCCGCCGGCACCAATGAAATTGTTAATTGCAATTTTAAGTGCTGATTTGCCACGTGTTCGGCGGTGAAGGATAACATCGTGAGGAAACCTGCATGTCAGAGAAATAAGAAAAAAAATATATTTCGAAGACATGTGAAATTCGCCAACAAGCATTGGGGCAGCGCGGCGGACAATTACTTGCCCTAAAACCCTCTCAGAAATGAGAGGAGGCCTGTGCCTAGCAGTGGGACGTGTATATAGGCTGTAACTTTACTTTACTTTACTTTACTTTTACATAAGAATCTAAGGGCAGTCAATGATAAATAAAATTTGTTTTGTAAGTTGTTTTTTTTTTTAAAAACACAACACAAAACAAAAACATGAAACTGAAAGCACCCGATCTGCCGAAATAAACTCAGAGAGGTCAGTCCAGGTATTCATTGGTCATGTCATACGAGAACCAGGCTAATATGGTCCTTTGAAGAAAGAATCATACAGATGTAAGTGGACAACTAAGTACTTTTTAGGATTCCATTTTTAGGAACCAGCAGGGCCCTATTACGGAGCCTCCGCTATCCGTGTGTCTGTCTGTCAGGGGGCTGCATCTCATGATCCGTAACAGGTAGATGGTTGTAATTTTCACAGAACGTGTATTTCTGTTACCGCTATAACAGCAAATAGTAAAAATAAATTTGAAGTTAAAGGATTTTTTACTAGAGAAAGAAACATGTATTTTTAGCTTTTTTTGATCGATAGTAATATGTATAGGTATTTAAATCTTGTAAGATGGTACGGAAGCTCGGAAGTCCGATTCGCACTTGGCAAAATATTTGTTTATATTTAACCTTACCTCAGACATGCTCATATTTTTTATATATAATTTACTATACACTACATAAGCTACTAAATAATAAAATAGTAGTAGCTTTGCTATGGTATTATAGTATATTTTGGATTAGATTTAATTTATTACAGAATAATATGAACTATATAAAAACTAAGGAGCGCATCAATCTCTGTTCCATTGACTAGGGCAACCTTAAGGGTCCGCAATGAGTTAGGATGTGCAGAGGCGTTTATTCCGTCCGTTTTCCGATTCCAAAACCGACACATCCTTGAGTTGATTAGTTCCAAGATGGACACGTGCTTTTTAAGACAACAGTGTCCAGTTAAGGCTCTTGTCTAAATGCGTGATTTATTTTTTCCAAGGGCTTCTGAAGCGAATTTACAATCAAAAGTCGGATTAAGGTTGTTGCGGACGGCAAAGGGAGTCACCGCCCGTCACCCCACACACCTCCAATCAGAGCGCGGTTCCCCCGCGACTGCGTATGGAAACTCGGCGCCCATGCGACCCCGGCGACAGGAATAAAACCGGTCGGCATACTGCATTCGCGGCGAAGAAGAACTCCAGCACACATCAAGAAAACATCAAGATCCCTCTGGCTAAGAAATAGGCATAGAATAGTGATAAATTAGGATTAGATACTGCCGCACTATTGTAAATAGTCAAATAAACTTATGTTAGTCTCGTACTATCTTTAATTAATTAAGGTCCCTAGGAACAGTTTCTTTTAGTCAGTAAATAATAAAGTCAGTTAGTTTCTCAATTCAGATAGATTATCTGTTTTTTTTTTTCATTACAAGTCATAATATAAATAAATATTAAAATTCAGTCCACTCAGCTCTCCATCCACTATATATCTTTGGTTATTCGTCGCCGGTTTGAAGACCCATCGTCGTCGGTCAAGATCATCGGTCAAGATCGTCGGTCAAGATCGTCGGTGTCATCGTACACTTGTTAGTTTTTAATCATCATCGTTGGACGTTCTAACGACCAACCATCCTGTTTCTTACCGCGTTTACGCGGCTCGTCGAATACCACCTAACGGTGCAAACGGTGTTCGTCTGGTAACGCCTCTTGTGGCGGGAACGGCAACCCATAAGTGCGTCTTTTTGTAGACGATCGGAAGTCGCAACGTGGATAAAACGAGACACAGCTAGAAAGCTGGGAACGACGACGAAACGCCGGTTGTAGTACGCGTCTTCGAGGAAGCCCCCGTGTCTCCTCTAGATTGTCTGACGACACCCTCACCCTCCGTTGCGCCTCCACCGACGCCCGCGGCTGTGCCCGAGCCCGTGCCCATGCGCGCGACGCCGTGCCACGCTATGTACGTGTCGACAACCGAATTAGAAAATAATACATCCGCGCCGCGTACCGATATACTCGCCGCGATTATTGAAGATTTCCCGGCAACAGAAACATGTTCGACGATGCAAACCGCCGCACCCGTAGTTTTTGACGCTGGTCGTAGGCCCACACTGCGCGCCCCATCTGTTTGTTCAGCCCTGTCGATAGCTATCGCGATCGAAAGGATCAAACAACTCGAATGTAAAGCAGCTGAAGATTTCGTAGAAGATTCGTAGAAAAAAAATTAGAGATATAGGAAGATATAATTAAGAAATTATACACTAGGGACATTACTCAATTACAAGAAGAAACCGATAGGGAAAGTCTCAATGCAATTAATGTTGCCGAAAATAGGAGCCGTGTCGATCAATGGTTAGATAACATGGAGGCTGTGCGGGGAGAACCGCCCCTCCCCCCCCCGTCTCAGCCTACGCCCCGCGTCGATCTAGTGTAAGCCCCAATGGAAAAGAGGACCGATTACGTCGCTGCACTAGCCGTATTTAATGAAGACGTCTAGAGGAAGACGGTTGCGAACAATGATCAGCAGCATCACGGTAACCCTTTGAGTATTAAACCTATTGGTTGAATACTCAAAGCGGTAACCACATAGTGCAGAGGGATATCGGAGCCGACGTAGAATCAAGACAGACAAATCGACATATAAGGGTGTCGTCGCCGACACGCGCCCAATATCGCAGTCTATCGCTAGTACATAGGTCGCCATCGCCACGTCACCGCGAATAACATGGATTTTCGTCGCGATGTACATAGGTAACCGCGATACATCCCCAAATTATCGTGTACTGCCGGATACGGATTAATAAGGATAGAGATAGGTTACTCACCCCGCGAGGGAAAGACAAGGGAATCGAACGACTTGCGGAAGCGTTAGAGAGCATGGCGAGATTTAGGCCCGTTACCGCGAGGCAAACACAGGACCTGGCTATTTTAAACGGTGCACCCACAGAATGGTTAGCGTTCTAAGTCGCAATGAAAGAATCCACTAAGCTATACGGATTGACGGATACTTAAAACATGGCAAGGTGAAGAAACTGTTTACGTGATGAGGCTAGGAAAGCAGCCTCCACGCTGTTATTTACCGCGAGGGACGCAGTAGATATTATGCGGACATTTGAGCAGTGTTTCGGCCGCCTGGAAGTTATAATCGATTGTGCGTTAGAAGATTTAAGACGCCTTCCGCGCCTGGGTAAAACCGTCCAGGTGTTGAATGCGAACGCAATTAAGCTTCAAAATATAGTTTGTTTTATGAAGAATGTCGACAGTAAAGGGTACTTACAGAATCTCATGCTAATAAGAGAGGTTACTAGTAAGCTAAGTCCTCACTTTCGGTCTCGATGGAGCGATTATGCGGAGCACTACGGTAGTGCTGAGGAACCGGATGTCGTGACATTGTCTAGGTTCATGATGAGGGAAGCTGACAGAGCGTTGAGTCATGCTTACACGTTCGCGGCGCCGATTAGGGAAGTGCCCGTAAAGAGAGAAGCGCCGCCGTCGAAAAAGGATGTAATTATACGTCGCGTAGAGGATAGGCCCCGCGACGTAAGAACGTTCACCGCACAAGAAGACAGTGACAGTGATAGTGATAAAAAGCGTCTGTGTTTTGGTCGTGACAGTGAAGTGTTGGCGCAGATGAATTCTGATAGCCGGTGGTAATGGGTAAATAAAGAGGATGTGCGCTATAAGTGTCTAAGTAATAAGCATCGGCGTCTGAGATGCAAGTACGAGACATGCGGCGTCGATGGCTGCACTGTCCCGCACCACGAGTTGCTCCACGCCAAAAAGACCCAAACTACGGAAGCATCTGCACCCCAGACGAAACACTGCTCGTCGCATCCAACACGGCTAAAAGAGAGACAGTGTTGTACAAAGTGTGTCCTATAATAGTGCGCGGACCGCAAGGTAGGGAAACCTACGCGCTCCTCGATGAAGGGTCCACGGTATCGCGTATATTATGAGGAATTAGCTTGTGTTTTAGGTGCCGAAGGGCCGACGAAGCCACTGATCATAAGAGGTGTTTCGCATAGCCACAAGAGGCTAACAGCCGCAAAGTGAAAAGTGTAATTAGCGCTCGTACGATTAATATATATATATATATATATATATATATAATTTATGTGTAGGTTCACAGTACGTCGGTAAAGATTGTTTACGGATGAAACATTTACGTGGCTAACCGAGTGTAATTTGTTATGATAATGCGAAGCCTAAAAGTGCAAATCGGGTCGGACAATTGGGATTTAATAGTATCACGTCATTAACGGATAGGACGTCGTAAACAGCCCATTGCCGCGAGAACTTTATTGGGATGGCTTATACAGGAAACCGCGCCGCGAGTTTTTCCTCATTATTTTTTTCTTTGTCGTCACTTATTACCGCATAATGAAAAACATGAAATATCGGTATATTTAAAAGTACGAGTTCTACCGTGGCACCAGTGCTGCAGAAACAGCTCGAAGGATTAATGATGTGTACGACGCTGGTGTCGCAAAAGAAAGCACGGTACGTTTTTGGTGTCAAAGTTTTCGTTCTGGAATTTTCGACCTTCAGAACCAACCTCGTGGACGGCCGGAGATCAAAGTGGAAAATGAAGAATTAAAAGCTATTGTGGAAGCGGATCCATCACAAAGCACTTCAGAGATAGCTTCAGGCTTCGGGGTAAGTGTTAAAACTGTATTAATCCTCTTGAATCAAATCGGGAAAGTAAAAAAATTTATCATAGGTACCTCATGAATTGAGTGAATCGAACTTGCAAACACGCGTCGACTGCTGTGTTACTTTGCTCAATCGACAAAAAAGGGAAAGGATTTTAAATCGAATCATTACTTGTGATGAAAAGTCGATACTGTACGATAACCGGAAGCGCTCGTCTCAATGGCTGAACCCTTGAGAACCAGCCGAATCCTGCCCTAAACGAAAATTAACTCAGAAAATGTTACTTGTGAGTGTTTGGTGGCTTAGCGCCGTTGTGCTTCACTACAGCTTTCTAAAATCTGGCCAAACGATTTCGGCAGATATCTATTGTAAGCAACTGCAAACTGAAAATGGAAGAACTAGCTGTTAAACAACCGAGATTGGTCAATCACTCTAGGCCACTGCTGCTTCACGACATCGCAAAACCACACACTGCATAACAAACAACCAGTAAGTTCAGTTCAGGACCTTGCTCCAACAGATTACCATTTTTTCCGGAATTTGGACAACTTCTTAGAAGAAAAAAAATTCAGCTTCGATGCGGCAGTCCAAACCGCCTTCAAAGAGTTTATTGATTCTCGCTCCTATGGCTTTTTTTAGTAAAGGGATCAATCAACTACCTATGAGGTGGCAAAAGTGCATAGATAACAACGGTGCATACTTTGTTTAATTAAATATATTTTACAAAAAATAACTTAATATTCCTATTAGATGCTTATAAAAGTAATGAACGGAAAACAAAGATATAACTTATATATATTTCAGTAATTTCCTTTATTTTTATACCCTTAACAATAGTTTGAGTAAAAAAATTAAGGACTTACAATTTGGCGCCAAAAATACGTCATATTGATTTAAAAAAAAAGACCTATCTAAGAACACTCGGGTGTTTGAGACGAATCACTCGAAAGAATCTTTTTCTCAATAAGCACCACATTATCGATATTAAGTATAGTGTGCAGCACTACGTCAAGCCTCCATCTGTGTGACTCAGTTTAGGTATACACTTTTTTTTCGTAGGTATGTCATGCCTCATGTCCTTTCTTCTCTAGTCAAAGACCTGATCCGAGTGTGTTATTATTACTTAGATGCTTGCCTTTTACAATTAACAATATTTTGGATTTATCTGCTCCGAATGACATACAAATATCTTGAAAAAATTGCTGTTGTGCCTGCTGGTTGGAATAATGTTTTTTTTTGTCTGCTGTACTTTACGTCATCCATGTAAATAAGGCGTGCTAGGGTGTAATGCATTTTGCATGTTAATGTGGTAAATTTATACTTTTGCGGTCCGCTCGTTTTTTGTCTCTATAAAATCGCAAAATCATCCGATTTTGATAACTTTTTTTTAAATCTTCTCTGATACTGCGCTACGTTGAGCGGCATGGTGCTGGACTGCGCTACGTTGAGTGACTATAAACCTGATTTATGGGGGAGAGAGTTGGGGGAGGGAAGCACCACGCCACTTAACACAGCGCAGTCGAGGGAAGCCTGGTCGACGGAGCCCCACTTCGCGGGGGATTTACTTCTGAGTGATTTATAAAAAAATTACCACGAAGGAGATGGCGGGGTGTATTCCAATTTTAAAATATTAACTTTTTTTAATTATTTCGATTTTCTAAAGCATTTATGATAAAATTTAATGTCAGAAAACCATATAAAAACTAAGTGAGATAAAAAATTAATAAAAAAACCATTTTTCAATGTTTTTTTTAATGTTCGTTTTTTTGTATAGATTAACATTGCTTTCCAAAAAAGTTATGAACGATTATAGTCGAAGAAGTGCGTTTATGATCATCACATTTAAAGTCATAAAACTATATGAATCTTCAGGTGAGATATTTTCCATAAATCCGCTATAAAACAAACATTTAAAAATCATCGAATTCGGATGATTTTTTAGATTTCCTAGAGTCAAAAAACGAGGGGACCGTGATAGAACAAAATTACCGTTAATGTTTGTCAATGTAAATCCCATATCAGTATTAACTAGTAAGTGTGAAATTGGATTGAGGGTCATGCAAAACCACAGGGGACTTAGAGCATTTCATTGAAAAATTCCAAGTTTAATATAGATCGGTTTAGTAGTTACACTAAAAGCGGATTGTTTAGTTTGGAAAATCCCGACTTAGGTTACTTTTTACTCATGCCGCTACAAGCTGTCAAAGTCGAAGGTCTCTATTGAAAAATCCTTTATGACATAATATGTTCTATGAGCATAGTAAATAAAATACAAAATTCGTCCTTAGTATAAATTTATTTATGTACTAAAATGTTTGGTAATTGACAGCTGAAACATGATCATTTTTAGCTTCGATACACAATGACTTTACATCAATTAAAAATATAGCAATATTATTATTTTAAAAATATAAAACTAAAAAAACATGCACGAAATCAGTCAAAATTAATTTTAAATATAGTAGATGAATCTCACGGCTGAGCACGTCGAATTCGACAGTTTGTGTAAACGCAACTTTAAAATTGAACCATCACTCTCAACGGACTCTAAGAACTATGGAAAACGTATGACGCTGAAAAAATAGCACCACGCAAACGACAAACAAGTGAGCGTGGCTAAAATCTACGATCAACGCACCAGTTTGTCAACCGCGCGCTCTGTGATTGACATTCACGTGTATTATGATTAATGCATATGAATAATTTTGAACTGTAAAAATACAAAAAAAAACCGCGTAATATATAGCGAAAGTGACCTCATATTATATGGTAGAGTAGTTTAGAAGGCGGAATAACCTAGTAAAAAATAAATCGAAATAACTGATTATATTAAAATATAATTATTTTGTTTTTACAGCAATTTGAGTAAAAGTAATGTTATGGAAGTAGTAGGCACAACCAGTTTTCACTACGTAATTAATATTATTATTTATTTTACTACGTATAATGTGTACGAATATAATCATAGAATACTATAATACATACATAATAGAACGGGGGAGTGGGCGGAGCCCGTGTAGCCACTAACACGTCAATTCACACCATAGAGAATATAACCACTAGAGAGCGTATAGGCAGATTTCTTCTAAGCACATGACTCACTACTGCGGGCCGGGGCACGAGGAAGAACGCACGGCTGCAAATGGTCAATCGCGTTATTATGGCTATCGTTAGGGTTGCTCTTCTTAATAAAGGAAAATATTCGATATCGATAAAATGGATTTTATCATTATGAAAAATACTCAATTAAAATCATAGGAATAATATTTAATCAAAATCAATCGGTTACAACGAAAACATGTATTTATTATATTATTATTGATTTTTTAAAATGATTTCGAATTAAAGTTTAAGGGTTCTGAATAGTCTTTGTAATAAAATATAAACAAGCATCATGCACAGCATACATATTTGTAAATTATGCATCTTGCTAATTCAATTAAATGACTTGTTGATTCTATTTCAAATTGATGAAAATGAATATCCGGGAATTAATAATACCCAATCAAAGATCGAGACTCACGACATTATTTATTACTTTGGTGAATTGTTCTCTTTTTTTTCTTTTTTTTTTGGATACAAAAACAAAAAAAAAAATGATTTAACCCCCCCCCTTAAAAAGAAGAAAAAAGGTTTTTTTAAATAGTGTTAATAAAAAATTTTTAATATTTATTTTATTTTTAATAACTACACAACTAAAAAACAAACAAGAACAAATAAAAAAAAAAAAAAAAAAAAAAAAAAAAAAAAAACCCACCCCCTTTTGAACCCGTTTTCGTATTTTTTACTTAGCAATGAAAATTTACTCCATTATTTTTGAACATCTGTCCTGGAATGTTTCCCTCACCACTTCACAGCGCATGAAAGCATTGCATTGATGCATTATAACTGCATAAAAGTTATAAAAATTTGTATTAATTTAGAGTGCATACAGGTCTAACACTTGGACAATACTAAAATGGTTAATAGTTCCATAGCCTATGCATAGGCGAAAAAATACTAATAGTTTTCCAGCGTCGGGGCATTGTATGCGCAGTCAAGTGGTTATATAGGTCTTTGATTCCCACGTATAAATGTCGATACAAGATGTGGTTTTGACGTTACAATCGTTTCCAAATTTCGCACGCAAATTATTTAGATAAATGCCAAATTGCACCCGATTTACAAATAAATATGTATTAAAATTTAAACGATTTTTTTAAATGACGATCTTGAACATTAGTCAAAAGTCTAAAATGTGTAAATTTATTCAGTCTGTCAACACAGCGAATCGGTTTTGGCGACGCTAAACCTCGTACAAAATAAAGTTGACAGCCATTCTATTGTGTATTATAGTATTCTACGAATATAATATTGTTTACTATTCTTTTGTTTTTTTAATAGCATAGAGTTGAATCTAGTGGAGTTATTCAGTAAGTAAAGAGTGGTAGACTAATTTTTGAAATTTGGGGTTGATACTATGGAACATGTAGGACTGGAGAATATAATGCGAAGATTTAAACTGAAGTGAAGTGAAGTAATATAGATATTGATGAAAAAAAAAGAATGATAAAAACGTACTTAGCACCGGCAATTCTATTGACCAAAACACGTAACTTTTCTATACAAGTTTCTTATAATAACTAATTATATACGGTACTTTTATTTTCCTCAAATAAGTGCTACAGCGAATGCGGCGCGTTTCACGACCGTAGATAATCGGCTTATTGGTATGTGTTGTTCTTTCATTTAAATACATAAGAGAAATTGTCTATGTAGTGACATTTGGGGACATATTTTTCGTGAATTTTGTTCAGAGTTACGCTTGCATAGTTTTTAAAGTTCGTTGATTACAATAGACCAAAATAACTTCAAAAATGAAGTTTACAATATTCCCAAATAATGCAATTTTTATCTAAGCTTAATCCAAGGTAAGCTATATTATAAAATAAAATTTCATATCAAGTGTTTACAATACTGATACAATTTCACAACTCCACTTAGAGTTGTAACAATGACTAAAGTATCATTCGGATGAGTGCAAGTCAAAAGATAAATTTAGTCTGTGTTTTTACATTATATTTAAATTGAGCAAATAAATTTGTTATTACATATCTATATTGTGTTTAAAAGTTCACGAAACAGTTATATCGATTTATAATTATAAAACATGGTTGATAATTTAAAAATTATCTTTTTAAAACAGACGAAAGAATATACCAATTATGAGATTTAAAATATACTACATTTTAAAACACCTTATGAAGTTTTATCATTACTTAAAAATTTAATATATGTGTACCAAACGTCTCTTAACAGACATAATAAAAAATGTTTGTTTAAAACATATTCGATCATACAGACACGCAGATAAAACTAATCATCTGAGACTACAAAACAAAATAAATAAGACGTTTAATTTTATTGAAAATGTAAAAATTACATAATATTATAGAGATAAAACTATAAATAATACGAACCGGCAATATACGATACGTAAAATAGGTAAAAATGTAACATGTTTAGCATCTGTTCATAACTATGCGAGTTACTTTCTACACTAAGTGAAAATACGTTTTGTTTTGAAGCCAAAAAAGCTGTCTAAAAATTATATATCTAAAATAATATTTTTTAAAACTGAGACGAAAGAATATACTAATTATGAGATTTAAAATAACTACATTTTAAAACACCTTATGAAGTTTATCATTGCTTAAAAATTTAATATATGTGTACCACGTCTCTTAATAAAGACATAATAAAATATTTGTTTAAAACATATTCGATCATACATACTGATATTATCGCAGATAAAACTAATCATCTGAGACTACAAAACAAAATAAATAACACGTTTAATTTTATTGAAAATGTAAAAATTACGGTATATTATAAGAGCATAGAGATAAAACTATAAATAATACGAACCGGCAATATACGATACGTAACATAGGTAAAAATGTAACATGTTTAGCATCTGTTCATAACTATGCAAGTTACTTTCTATACTAAGTGAAAATACGTTTTATTTTGAAGCCATAAAAGCTGTCTAAAAATTAAATTTAGATCAATATTATTTTGCTCCAGCTGATTCGTCAAAAATAGTTTTATTTCAGAATAAAATATTCAATGAAAAGTATTTCCACAATCGCAATTAAAACTATTAAATGCTTTTTACTGATCTACATATGTGAGTGTGTGTTTGTGTGCGCGCGTGCGTGTGTATGAGTGTGCATACGTATGAGTGTACGTCCATGTGTTGCATTGTGAGAGCGCATGTTTCAGTGTCTAAGTTGGAAATAGCCATTACTTAATAGCTGATTAAATTGGCTCAGTCTTACATCGAAGAAACATAGAAAAACACATATTTACAAACGTTAACTACATACGAACGTAATGCAGAACCCTTTGCATCGTTTTAAAACTTACGCCTAATCGAGTTCTAATATGTCATAAACGACGAATCATTGGGATCACTAGACCTAAAAAAGATATTTTATTTTACCCTCATTAGCTATATATGAAATAGCTTTTTATAAATATTAAGTCTAACACAAACTCACATGCATATTTTCATTTTATGAAGAAAATTCACTCACATCACGTTTATAAGTGAAACAATCATAAGCTGAATGCAAGAAATACAAACAGTTACTTAAACAGTAAATTTTACAATCCGCGTTTGTGATAGTTTCGAGTGAACATTACAAATGATTAGTAATTGTAGAAACGCACAACATATAATAATAAGGACGAAGTTATAAGCCTATCATTGTGATCTGACTATATGTGATAGTCTTGGCGTTTAAAAGCAAGTATAATCTTGCCATAACCGTAAATAGAACATATTGTTTAATGCCAATAAGTAAACTTTGGCGATTATTTTTAGTACAAATAAACTTTGGATTTTTGCCCCGTATTTTATGTATTGATGTTTATAAAAACGAACGCATCTATTGAAAGACATCGAGTACATTTGGTTAATCTATATACGTTCGTGCTTCTCTTACGTATCGGCGTCGCGCGTATATCGCGCAATGCAATGCACCAATTCATTGAATACATGATAGTTTATACCTACTCTTTATACAATTTAAAATGAACGAGTATATATTTTAGTGAGCAAACACGAATACACTGCACTAACTACGCTCTGCACAATAGCGGACGGCGTTTGGAATACTATAACGTTTCGCGGTACAACAGTGTACTACGATGATGACGTTTTTATATTGTGTATAGTAGTAATCGAGTTGCGACAAGAGTGACGCATTAAATACATTTCGGAATTAAGGCATGCATCGCTTTCAGAGATGTCACATTATCTCTCATACAAAAATTGTTTCAAATATTGGTGCAGTATTTCAAAAACGCAGGCAGTCGGAGTGCAGTGTGACAGTGTGTAGTGTGGCGCGACATCGGGCAGTCGCTTTTTGGTGGGCATCGGAGCCTAGTGGTCGAACTTGAGGATGGAGTCAATGGAGAAGTCGGGGCGGCGGCGCTGCTCGAGCATGATGAACGTCTGGACGGTGTGTAGCGCGTGCGGCTCGGCCTCGGACGGGCCGGCGGCCGCCTCGCCGCCGCCGTCACCGTCACACGGCTGCTTTCAGCTGGGCTTCTGTTGCACCTCGCGCATTATCAGCTGAACAGTCAAACACATTTTTGTTATAACTAGTTGTCGGTTAGTGGTCGAAAATTGACAGCAATTCATTAAGTTTTAAGTTTGTATATTAAAGATGCTGCATTTCACTTTCAAGTGTCAATATACATATATTTTGTTTATGCTTTCAACTACACATTCATACATGAAACTAAAATAGCTTATATACAAAATATATAATGAACGCTTTTTGCCTTGAAAATTTGACATACACTAAACATATTATCTGTCGAAGTCATTATTTTGTTGGCAACATTTTTAAATTCTTTGGCGACAATCTGTACTATGTGCGACAGTTTAACCATAAACAAAAACGATAGATATATATAAACGTAAAAAATAAATGTTTATTTAAATAAACTTATTTGTAACACATATCATATATAAATTTTAGCATTCTGCACTTCTCCATATCATAACCCTTAATTATACAAAATCTCACACTCCTACGTGCGGACAATATGCAAAAAACTATTATATACTATTTCATAAAGTGACTAACGAGCTAAGAGTCCAGCTGAATTTTATTTGGCTACTGCTATCCAAAAACTCCTGCAACAGACTTCACGGAAAAAGGCTACAGATGCGTAGAACGAAGTCATCTTGCACTTATATATTCCCTGAAGTTCATCAGTCTAAAGCACTCGGGGGTTGAGAACGTACTAGATTTTTGGGTTACGGGACAAAGCAGGTAAATATTATGTCTTAGCAATCGAAGTACGGTTCCGGACCGATACGACTTAGGGACCTTCAAGAAATGAGCTTACTTCTTTCTAAACGGCCGGCAACGCACCAGCAATTCTCCTGGTGTTGTTGCAGTTGTTCATGGGCAGCGAGTCACTTACCATCATGTGAGCCGTATGCTCATTTGCCCCCTCTCCTATAAAAAAATGTTCATCTGATTCTGCTTTTGTGTCCCAACCGTTGTCATCTTTAGTGTAAAAGTAGTATATTTGTAGTTTCAATTATCACCGCCGCCATTTCTCTTCTGACCTTCGCAGATATATACTTGGCCACGAAGGCGAACAATAATATGACTACTCAACCAAATCTAAGAAATACCTTTTAACGTTTCACATTTATCATTCCGCAATAACTTTGTACAAGCGTACTCACACAATATAAATTTAAATAACCTTTTACATAAACATCAATAAATTTGAAGTAATATAATAATTTCATTACAACACGTACAGTTCTATATCACTTATTTAAGTTCGAATCTTTCAAAACAAGCAAAATATAAAGAAAAATATTAGAGTCAACTTTTTTTGCTTCACGTTGTTGTGATTTAAAATGCACATAGAATTGCTCAACATCGTATGGAGCTCCTGGACATTTTTTTTATAGGATAGGGTACACAAACGAGCACACAGTCCATCTTTGTAAGTGGTTACTGTGGCCCATAGATACTTACACGTACCTCGATAACGAATCAAAATACAGATGCGTTGTCACCCGTGAGGACTAAGATGGAATGCCTCGTTTCCAGTAAAAAGGGTCTCCGGTTCTCTACACTCACCATACGAAACACAGCAGCATTAAGCTACCATTTTACGCTGGTATTATGTGAGAGCGTGGAGAGCCATGCTGCAGTTATACTTCTAGTATAACTGCAGCATGGCTCTACCACGTATAAAAATCTTCTAGTGCAGTTCACGCTATACTCATATCGGTAAGCTGGCTTAAGCCAGAACTCTCTTCCACGCCCTATAGTCTTCCAGGTTACATTTTACTCCGTAACGACCGCACTGATAAAAAGAGGCGGAGGTGTCGCTAACTATCTGCGTAGTGATTTACCTTATAAAATATTAAACACATTTTCTTCCCTATATTCCGGTTCAACAGAATATCGAAGTTCATTTCCAGAGCGTTAAAGCATTTCTTGGAGTTGTCTACTGTCTACTTCTCCGATTTGGAAGAAAATTTGTTGGCTTTCAGTTCTACCTACACACATCACATTATCATGGGAAACAATGACCTATTAGGGGTTTTTCTAAAATCTTGCAAACTGAGGTCGACCACGAATTATGTCGCATAATTTCAATATTGTGCCTCTAAATGCAACACATCACAACTTTCACTCTGCTGACACCTGGATCGACCTTATTGATCGTCTCCTCCATTGAACACGTCGTTAATTATAGACAATTCCCTGCTTCTGGATTTTCACGCCATGACCTGCTTTCCTTGTCATCTAGACTAGATATAAACAAGCTTAAATGTGATGTGGATGCTATTAATTGGTCTGTATACGCTGCTACCACAGTTAATTGAAAAAAGTCGACTTATTTTACCACAACACATTAGAACCGTATAATGAACATGCTCCTACGCGTGCTCGTTCGACTTAAGCGTCCTCCTGTTCCATCCGCTGACGGTGACGGTGGTATCCCAACTCTATGGTGTAAAGCCTTTATTATTCCTATTTCTAAATCCACCAATTGCAGTGCTATATCTAATATCCGACTAATTTCTATCCTGAATTTTCAATCTAGTACTTGAAGCTGTTGCCCGTTAACAGATTTCTTCTTTTGTTTTCTCAAAGAATATTCTTTCCCTTTATCAGTCGTTTTCTAATGTATTTAATCATGTTGAACATGATGTCTTGTAAACTTCTTTCTTATTTGCATATCTCATCTTCTGTTCAGAAATGGTTCTCATCATGTCTTGGAGGGCGCCAACAGGCCGTGCGTACTGGACGTCTACTGGCGTCCCTCACGGCGGTATTATCCCTCCTCTTCTGTTTTCTATTTTTATTAATCTCATCACAATAAATCGCAAGTAATTTTACCATATGTATGGCGATTATACACATTTATATGCGCAAGTGAAGCCTTCAAATATCTTTAATGTTATCTTATTATTAAACGATGATTTTAAATACATCTCCAAGTGGTCCACAGTGGCATAAGCGTGAACCCATCTAAATGCCAATCGATAATCTTAGGTAGCCCAAGATTATTATCTAAACTACATATTCCCATCCTACCATCAATTAAGTTCAACAATAATGTCATACCATTCTCTGCCCATGTAAAGAACCTTGGCTCAATGTTGATGGTTGCTTAATATAGAAGAAACATATACAGGAGGTGAGTCGGAAGACTACAGGAACTTTGCGATCTCTATATAGTTTAAAAAACTTCCTTCCCACCGATATTAAGATTTAACTTGTCCAGTCACTTATTATATCGATTATTGACTATGTCGATGTGTGTTGCAGACCTGTTTCAACATCATCTCAATACATTGGATCGACTGCTTAACAACTGCATCAGATACATTTATGGTCTTCGTAAATATGACCATCTATCTTCTTTTCGAAATCAGCTAAATTCGCTGCCTATCCGTCAGCGCAGATATGTTAGGATAATCTGCACCCTTTTCAAAATTCTGAAAGATCCATGTGCTCTTGAGTGTCTGAAAACCAAATTTCAATACCTGGGAGATTCTAATAATTGTTCTATCCGTTATTCTTAAGTTGCTTACACTTTTATAGCGTACAAAATCAACTCCATACTCATGTGAAAAAATTGTTGCAAGCTCAAACTAAAACAGTTCTTATTTTCATACATATTTCATATTAAACTATAAGAATCATGAATAAAAAATACGTTTTTTTTTTGTAATTTCCTACTATGTCAGCGTAAATTTATGTAGGCACAAAAAGCTCATACATGAAAAAATACTATGTAATTCCAATCGCCATTTCGAAAGCATACTGTACGTACTTTTATGACATTGTGTTTTTCTGATTTTGTGTCTTCTTATTTTGTGGCACGGTTATAACTTTTTAGACTGGTTTTTCTATATTCGTTGACCTTGGCAAGTTATATACTGGATTCTGATTAAACAATCGATCATAATGTCGAAAAGAGGATGTAGTTGTGAAAGTCGCACCTTAAACAGTCAGGCTCGAGCACTAGTGTTAAAATTACAAAAATATTTTGAATGTGAGTTACAAAACGTTGGGAGGGGGGGGGGGAATTACCAGTGACAAGGTGCCCGTGGGATAAGGTGATCGCCTCATAATTTGACGTAGAAGGATTTGAAGAAAATTGTTTATTAGCCTTCCAATCAAAGAGTACAAGAGAATATCATGAGGATTGGTATGGGATGAAATAGATGCTGAAACATTCAAACAGTAGTTTAAAACTCTTTTACCATATATTCTTGCGAATAGCATCATAATAATGGACAACGCGCCGTACCATTTTGTCAAAATTGACAAAGCGCCAATCCAAGCGAATAAAAAAGCAGATTTAGTAATACGACTGCAACACAAAGGAGTTGGAGCGGACATGAAATTATTGAAAGCAGAGCTAAGACATTAGAAATGTATTTACATTTTTAATTATTTATTATATATTACATTTATAATATATTAGAAAACAAGGAAAATTATTATGGATGACTTTGGAAGGGACATTTATTTTGACTCCATTATTGAAAATCCAGTTTAATCTACACAACGACAGCTTAACTAGTTGTAGTGAAAGTGATTGAATAAATTTATATTTAATCTAGTTTCAATTTTAAATTCGCTTCTACGATAGATATAAGCAGTAAAAATACCTAAATACGTAGAAACTGAGAAATTCTGTATTTTAAATTATCCGTTTCTAATTTATTCTGGTATTAATCGAAACAAAACTGTAAATGATTACCAACTCTAAACAAATCGATATCGATTTTTCTTAAGAATCGAATATTTTACGTCCTGATTTTTTGGTTGGCATGCCTAATGCAATGTGTCTGACAGCTATCAAATTGTATTTCTTAGCTTTGATTGAATATAGAGGCTTGTGCTCGGCAGTAAGACGTGTACAGGGTGCCGTGGCTTATCATACAATAAACGTAAAACTAGGTCACTATTACATAGTTCAATAAGATGTTACAAAATAATAGTGTCGTTCCTATGTCAAAATTAAAATGAAATATTAATAATATAAATATAAATAGTAAATATTACATTATTATTAATTAATAACAGCATAATAAAAACAAAACCATGAGGAACGCCAACGTCATGTCAACACAGGTTAAAAGAACACTATAAAGGAATTCGTGTGAAGCTAATACAATCGCTTGCACTACTCGTATTATAGCGTGTGGGCAGTCTAGTTTCACGTTATACCGGCGCGAAAGCCGTCGCAATGGGAGCTTTCAATATTGGATGTGTGCGAGAGCGTCTTGTCTACTGTCATGGCGACAATTAATATGAATATTTTGCATTCCAACAAAACGTGTGCTTTGAATAATACACACAGCAATGATAGGTGAAGAAGCTGTTCGTGGACGTGGAGGAATCTTTAAGACATACCTGGCAACACCGGATCTTACTTTTCTTAGTAATATCACCAGAGAGCGCTGTCTGCGACATCCGGAGCTGGCGCTGACCTTTGTTTACTTCACAGTGTCTTCACCAGCAAGAGCCTTGCTGCTGTGCTGTGTAGTCTTATTCAAAGCACAATACATGTTTTGATGGAATGCAAAACATTCATATTTTACCGATTCTTATAAGACACAGAGTACAGATAGGTGAAGACTTGTCTGTTACCTGCTGGTGATATAAGCTACAAACGCTATGTGAAATAAACAAGCCCAACCTATACTTTATAAAATATTTTACTGGACTTACTAAATGCTCAGTTGTCTTTGTAATTCTAAATCTATTTTTTTAACAAATAAACAACAAAATAAAAATTATCTTGTAGAAATAAATTTGCAAAAAATTTGGCAATGTTTTGTTCCTTTGGAGTTTTATGGTTGACATTATTATTTTTACACCATAAAATCCACCGCTTAATAACTGGAGCATAGCTTGCTTATGTTGATCGTGTCCGGCTGCTTTCTAATTGTTTCTCATCATCTTGCCGGTCATTTTTTATACATATCCACCCCCAATTAACCATGCCTGTAGGCCTACTTGACTTGAGGTGTATGGGTCCCCGTGGACTGATCTATTAAAACCTTCCGAAGGTAGCTTATCTGTATTGGATCTTCCAGCGCTATGGTCCGGTTGCCTGCTTTCCAAAATCATCGTATCCAGGTCGGGGCTATCAGGATATATTTTACTTTTGCATAGTTCAGGTGATGCAGTGTCTGTGGGAACAGATTGGGTGGTGGGAAGACCCATGTCAGTTGGTATTGCCCATTAATGTTGAAGGCTTTGCAAAACTTTGCTGAACCATCTTTTGAATATAAGCTTACGTACTTTGAGACAACTGCCGTTTGGGATGAAGCGAACAAGTTAATTTTTGCTCTTCCCCACTTTTTGAATATTGACTTTGTGGCTTAGGGGAGAAGGTGCCGTTCTGGACGTGAACGTGCCTCTTGACAAGCGGTCTGCAATATTGTTGAACCTCTCCGGGAGGTAACAGGCCGACGGTGTTACCTTCACCTGGTCGCTTAAGAGCAGAAGTTTGGTTGTGAGATTTAGTAGCAAAAGGGATTTTGTATCGTCTTCCTTTCTCAGATATGTTACTAATGTCTGATTGTCTGTCTGGACTAATATGTGTGCATCCCTTAAGTGGTCTTTGTGACATCTTATTGCAACATACACTTTTCTTTATATTGGAATGCCACAGCCTCTGATCTTTTTCCATCTTTCTGATAGGTTTGTCCCATTTATCTGTGCACCTAAGCTCGCACCCGATACGTCTTTTGTCAGGAAATGGGTGATTATTTTTTTGTGTTAAGTTGTTTTTCTGAGCTGATAGCCACCATTGAATCTCTCCGAGAGCTTCCATTGGAATCACTCTTTTTTAGACATGATCGTGTTAATCAGAACTGATTCAAAAACCTCTGGAGTCTTCAACAATGTTGAGTTGACCTCGATAAAAAATATGGTTTGCACAATTTGGATGTGGTGTTAAGCTACATTTGTGTACCTTTCTGATTAAAGCTCAGTAAAAATTCTTCATTAGGTGGCACATTTTTTAAACTCGTTTTTAAATTTACATTAGAAACTTCATTTAAAAGTCGATTTTGACGAATTTCAATACATTCCGTCCCTCTTCCACATAAACTTTGTGGTCTGAGTTTTTGTTAATAGGACATAGCCCAAAAAGTTCAGAAACTATCGAAAAGGGTGTTAGTACTTGTTCTAACACAGCATTTGAGAGGCCGGCTACAACTCATTCAGTTGATGCTAAATAGCTTTTTCCTTTATTAAGATGACAAAGTTCACTATTTATTTTAAGTTCTGTGAACCCTGAAGATACAGAAACTAAGTTTAGGATATTCTTACATCGTACTCTCTGCCAAGCTAGATAGTTGAACATTAGTAAAACATTAAGACGTACTAATATTTAATATTTTTGTGGTAAATTCACACACATCAACACATTATCTAGATGCAGGTGGGACCAAAAAGGGGTTGCGATAGTTGCATTAAGTAGTTGGAAATGCAACTTAGCTATGTCATTAGAAACTCTACATGTGGTTCAAAATTGGGGGAAACAAATTTCTCTCCGCGAGATACTCTTGGGCGTTTGTTAGGCAGTGGCACCGTCTCTTCCTCTGAGGAAGATGATGAAGAAGTGTCGCTTTGACAAGATCTTTTTTCGCCACCTGACGCCACAGTCTCGTTTTTTGCATTAGGATCGCTCATTTTAGTAGTTTACACTGACAATTTACGAAAAATGTCCTTATAGTTAGCTATTATATTTTAGTTTTTATACACTTTTAGAATGTTTATAATATAAGACACAATTTCACAACAGTTTGAGAAAAATTTAACGATGAAATTAACTAAAGCAAAAGTCAGCGCCAGCTGCGGATGTCGCAGACAGCGGCCCTCTGATATTACAGAGAAAAGTAAAAAGTAAGACATACCTGGCAACACTGGATCCAGTGTTGCCAGGTATGTCTTAAAGATTCCTATCCACGTACAGCTTCTTCTTCTATCTGTGCTGTGTGTTTTATGAGAATCGTCACAATGAGGTATTTTGTTTTCAAATTAAAAATTATTTCGTCAAAAATAATCAGAAATACATTGGAAAATAAAAATATTTTAAATCGTCTCCAGTCAATTGCCAATACCGCATTACGAGTGCACCTTGTTATGATATGGCACAGAAACAAATAAAAATGTTTATAATTGGTTACACGCCGAAGAATGAAACCAACCTAAGTAAATGGAACCACTTAGGTTAGTTTCATTCTTCGGCGCGTATAAGGCCAGCTTGTATCCACGCATACATTCATCTGTTACAGTCTATAAGTCCACTGCTGAACATACTTCCGCCATAGATTGCTTTGTAGCGATGTTACAAAAATGTTTCAATTTCTCTCAGTCGCCTCTTACGATACCCACGGAACGGTATGGTATAGTGGATATTTTGACATTACACGATTTATATATAGGTACTAGTGGCCGCCTAGTGATGGCAGAGAAATTCTAGCGTAATCATTACATTTTTTAGTTGGTATAGTAAGCAAGCTGAATCGACTGTTAACTTTCGAACTATTGAAAAAAAAACATTTAAAATCACACAAAATTCATAGCGTTTTCAGACTATCTGTCAGTAATAATTTGTTGGCAATATTTTTGGCGACAATATCTACTCTGTGCGACTGTTTGATCACCGACTATGAAGTGTCTGACGTTAGCTTTATAGTAATAACATAATATGTATTTATTCAGATAACATGATACTATTATGTCCCATAAGACATCATTAGTATAAACGTAAACAATATATTATTTAATTTCATTTTATGTATTTATTTGTAATACATATTATATATAAATTTTAGCTTTCTGCGCTTTTTCTCCATAAAAACTTTAACTACGCCCAATCTCACACGTTTTTGTGGGTAATATGCTCAAAAAAGGAGAACAAAGTTGTCCCTTCATGTATCAATCAATACCTATATAGACAGACTTTACAGACAGTAACATAACCACAAATCGGTACCTGATGTGCGCGATCCGAGGTGACGGTCTCGTTGGAGCGCAGCGGTGCGGGCGCGGTGCGCACCTGCGAGCCGTTCTCGCGCGGGCAGCGGCTCGGCTCCGGCGGGCCCGCGCTCACTGTGCATCCAACCAACACACTATACTTCACCAAGTATACACATATTCGTGAATACTTGGTCACTTCATGGGAAGTCGTAGGCACATCGCTTCGCTGTCGAAAAACTCTCGCATTCAAAGCGTTTTATCATTATGAACTTTGCTTCTGCTGCCACACTTCAGGTAGCCTACAGATATCGTGTAGAAAATGAAGTTAGGATTTACAACGTATTTACGATAGTGAAAATTTTTTGAAGTAATGAGAAGAATAGTTTGCTAAATTTTCGTGGTCATTCTTGAACAATATACAACTAGCTGACCCAGACTTCAACATTAGCAGACTGGTGGATCTTCTGAGTGCAATATTAACAGCAAGCTGGATTAGATATTGCATAAACAAAGTAGCAACTTTAGAGCTTTTAAGCGAAAGTTAGCTAACACTGACTTGGATTTGTTAACCGATAAATGGGAATTAGAAGATGCTCTGAAGACCTTGGGGAATTAGAAGATGCTCTGAAGACCTTGAGGAATTAGAAGATGCTCTGAAGACCTTGAGAGTTAGATGGAACACTATCGAATGTCTTCATTGGGAGGTTGACAGCGAACAAATAATTTAATGAGACATTTTGAAAGAATAATGCAGGCCGTTTAAAACTGTCCCCCGTTGCCGAAAACGACGAAAAAAATTCGGTTCTATATAATATAGAGCGACCGCAGCGTGCATTTTGTTAGCATATATTTATCACGATAAGCTATAGATAAACATTTAAACTCGCAGTGCGGCTAGGCACCTTCGCCGTAGACCGAAGGCAAAGTTTTACAGCCCGAAACCTTGTGATAGCTGTCACATTTATTGGAATGAATATTTGAACTTTTGGGGGATAAGTCGCTCGGGGGGATAAGTCGCTCGCGTCCGTAGGCTTTGACCACCTGTTCCTAGGCCCACCCTACACGAGTCCCCCGGGTACCCTAGCACAGACTCGGCTCCACGCCGTGGTAGCGGCGTAAAATATACTACCCCATATTTCGCACCATGACTAACCAAATAAAGGAAATGGCCCCGAGTTCCCGGCGCCCCTTTAATGGGGCAGGGGTGCGAAGAATCTCCGGGAGGAAAACCGGCGACGAGGTTCGCCACCCGTCACGTTCTGTCTCCCGGAGAGGCGAAAAGTGGATTGCAGAGGCCCGTCTGGCTACGTTGAATGTATGTGGGGCAATGAATGATAAAATGGATGAAGTATGCGATATTATGTACGATAGAGGAATAGATGTGTTATGCGTAAATGAGACGAAAAGGAAGGGGAAGGATGTCACTACACATGGCATGTATACCGCATACTGGTCTGGTGTAGACGAGATCGAGCGGGCATGCCAGGGAGTAGGTATCATCCTTTCAGAAAGAATGGGCCAATGTGTGAAAGAGTATGAATGTGTAAGCCCAAGACTGCTATGGATACGAATGAAAGTGGGCTTAAAGAAGTTGTTCGCGTGTTAGGGGTGTACGCCCCAGACATGTCTAAGCCCACTTACCATCCGAGACCACCTTACAGTTTTGGGAAATGGTAAGGATGGTGTTAATGAAGTGTAAGGGAAATGAAAATATTATTATGCTAGGAGATTTTAATGGAAGGGTTTGGGGTGAGGAGGCTTGGTTATGAAAGGATATTGGGAACGTTTGGTGATGAAAGTATAAATGAGAATGGTGAAAGCCTCCTCACCGTATGTATGGAAAAGAATCTTTTTGTGAAGAAAGAAACACTTTCTTTCGCCACAAGAGGATTCACATGTATACTTGGGAAAGAGGTGACGATAGAAGCATGATAGATTTCATAATTGTGGATGAAAGATTGAGGGGCGCAGTGGTGGATACAAGGGTTTACCGGGGTTCTAACGTAGGAACGGATCATTATTTGGTTTTATGCCGAATTAATGGTCTATTCAGGCGTTGGCGCCATCGGTCATCTGTGTCTACCACTGCGTTACAGCGTATTAGAACAGGTGAGAGAAACAAGTTCAAATGTAGACTGAAAGAAAATATAAGTGGTTTGGATGAATTATGTATGAAGGAGTTAGACTTGGAGAATGTATGGCAAAATGTAAAGAAAGGTTTAGTGCATGCAGCTACCGAAGTATGTGATGTTAGTAAGAGGAAGAATGAAAGGAAAAATAATACGTTATGGTGGGATGATGAGGTACGTATGGAAGTTGAAGCAAAGAAGAGAGCATAGCTAGATTTACTAGCAACAAAGGCTGGTAATTCTAGCGGTACGAATGACGATATTGAAAGAAAAAAGGCGGTCTTTAGACATCTTAATAAGAGAGTAAAAGAAGTAGTTGAAGAAAAAAGCAAGAAAGAACGGATAAGAATGATAGAAGAATATCGGATAACTTCCAGGCAAATATTAAAATGTTCTGGAAACTGGTAAGAACTGCCAGGGGACATTCAAAACAGCCTATGATGAATGCTATAAGAGACGAGAATGGCTATAATCTGAATGATGAAGTTTTGAGTTTAAAGAGATGGAAGGAATATTTTGAAAGCGTGTTTATGAGTGAGGAGACAACGTATGAACTAATTGAAGTAGAAACTCCGAAAGAAGAGGAAAGAGGTAGCGAGATAAGTATAGATGAAATAATGAAAGCAATGAAAAGCATGAAAGCAGGTAAGGCGCCCGGATATGATAGAGTTTCACTCGAAATGCTAAGGGCTGGAGAGGAAGTGGTGGCAGGCCTGCTGCACACCTTGTTTAATTTATGCTGGGAACTGAAGCGGGTACCGGTAGACTGGTGCAAAGCCGTGATAGTCCCAGTATATAAAGGAAAAGGGTCGCAGCAGGACTGTAAAAACTACCGTGGCATCAGCCTTCTTAGCATTGTGGGAAAACTGTACGCTAAGGTACTGATTGAAAGGGTCATGAAAGAAACTGATGGAAAAATTTGGGATGTGCAAGCGGGATTTAGAAAGGGAATGGGATGTACAGATCAAGTCTTTTCCAAGCGCATGATCGCGGAGAAGTTTCTGGCCAAAAACCAAAAGGTTTTTTGTGCGTTCATGGACTTGGAAAAGGCCTATGACAGAGTGGATAGGGATTTGCTATGGCAAACACTGAACTCATTTGGGTTGAGCGCTGGCTTGATACAGGCACTGGAGTCTCTTTATAGGGACTCTAGTGCTTGTGTTAGGATCAACGGGGTCTACTCGGACTGGTTTGACATCCATAAAGGTGTCAGACAGGGCTGCGTGGCTTCCCCGTGGCTGTTCAACCTTATTTATGGACAGTTGTTTGCAAAATTTGAAAGTTGAAGAATGCGGATTAAGAATGGGTGAGTTAACCGTCAAATGCCTTTTGTACGCCGATGATCAAGTCATTCTTGCGTCGTCGGCGGCCGAGTTGCAAATGATGGTTACATTAATGAACGGATCATTAAAAGAAAGGGGTATGAAAGTGAACGCAAGTAAGACGAAGGTTATGGTTTTTGAAAGAGAAGAAAGTAAAACGATTTGTGAAATAAGAATAGAAGGGGAGTTGATCGAGCAAGTAGATGAGTTTGTATATTTGGGCTGCGTATTTAGCAGGGATGGAGATATGATAAGGATATAGAACGACGAGTGAATGCGGGAAATAGAGTAAATGGGGCCTTGCACTCTATTGTGAAGAGTCAAAATGTGTCGAAAAAGGCACGTATGGCAATTCACAACGCTGTGTTGGTCCCTACTTTAACGTATGGTAGTGAAAGTTGGGTGTGGCAGAAGAAGCACGAGAGTAGAATAAACGCAGTAGAAATGCGGTCGTTAAGGAGTATGTTAGGGCTGAATCTGAATGACAGGGTAAGAAATTGTGTAATAAGAGAAGAGTGTGGTTTGCAAGATGATGTTGTGACCAGGATTAAGAAAGGAATGCTTCGGTGGTTTGGTCATGTGGAAAGAATGAATGAGGAAAGAGTGACAAAGAAAATTTATGTTGCAGAAGTGAATGGCAGAGTCGGAAAGGGACGTCCTAGGCGAAAATTTATCGACCAAATTGGCGAATTATTGGAAACGGGCCAAATTAGGAGTACCCTTAACCGACGAGCATGTATGCGTAGGTGTATGGATGTGAAGGAGGCGAGAGAGGTGTGTCAGGATCGTGCCAAATGGAAATCTGTAGTCTCTGCCTACCCCTTTGGGTGACAGGCGTGTTTATGGATATGGAATATTTGAACTGGAAAACCAGTACCTACAGTATTTATAATTCTTAAGAGATATCGATATCGATTCTTTAGGGTTGGCAATAGTTTACAATTCTATCTAGATTTAATACAAAAAATTACAATAAATTTATCAGGATTTTCATATTTATTGCGTAATGCTAATTTCTAAAGATAAAGCTACATAAAGACTGCAATAGATTAAAAACACATTTAGTTGAGCTATCGTCATCATCGCCGTTTACATTAATTATCATGTGATTTTCTGTAACGCATCCCAAAAGAATGTGTCTTTCATATTCGTCCATAACAATTTTCATTGTTTTCTCCATCACTTTGGTCCAGTGTTCGCATTTTCCCTCATACGAATAAGTAGTGTTATATATATATATATATATACGAATAAGTGATAAAGTCAATGCTATTTTGAAAAATGGAACAAGATCGGCATATTAGTAGTTACGAAATAGCCATAGAATTGAGAATTGATAAGAGAATGATCACAAAACAGTTTGGACCCATTTGAAAAATCTGGCTATACAAAAAAGCTCGGTATTTGGGTACCAGACGAGCTCGCTGAAAGAAACCTAATAAATCGTGTACTCATTTGCGATTTTCTACTAACACGTAATGAAACCGAATCACTTGTGAAAACATTGATCACTGGTGAGGAAAAGTGGATCATCTACGACAAGAATGTGCGAAATATCCCACAGTGGGATTGGAAGGACATCGTTTATTATGAGCTTTTGCCGCCGGTCAACTAATGAGACTCAAGGAAGAAATGGAGAAAAAACGGCCAGAATTGATCAACAGAAAAGGAGTATAAGTCTTTCATCATGATAACGCCAGACCACACACATTTTGGCCACTGAGCAAAAATTGAGTGAGCTTGGTTGGGAAGTGTTAATACATCCATGTTGTTTAATATTGTCATTTTAAGCATAAGATACAAATATACATAATTATCATATCGGAAGAAACTGAAAATGTTAATTCTGTGCTATATTTTTTTTGTTTGCACATATACATAACTCTGAAGTTACCACAATTAATTGACCTATTAAATAATTAAAATTAAATTATGTAATAGCAGAATTTTATCAAGATAAAACATTAATTAAAAGAAGAAAAATAAATGACATTTGTTTGTCAACTTCTTTCATGTTGAAAAAATTATCACAAATTATTTCATAGTTTTAGATTTAAATATTTACTATTGTTTTTTGCTTAATCACAGTTATTGTCTGTTCAGAATACTTTTCGATTTCGTTTGTGAGAATTTCCTCGCGATTATGTATGTAAACATTTTTTGCGAGATGTTGACTCTGTGTGAGATATTGATTATAAACTAATCCATTATTATTTAATTATTGGACGATGAGTGATCACAATGGAAATAAAGTGTAATGTGCAAAAAAAAGCATCAAATCATCCTACCACAGGTTTCCTACAATAGAACAAGAAAAACTTATGACAATATTGTGGTGTCTTTAACTTTTTGAATTTATTGTCCGTTATCAGGGATTATTACTATATTGACTCGAATTTTTTCAGATCATTTATTTGGATTGAGTTAAGTTTTAACCATGAGAATATTGATAATTTAAATTTACGTAATAGTCTCACTCTCTGACAATAAAATACATATCATGTAATATGCATATCAATAACATTCGTGGAAATATTATGTGTAAAAGTAATAGAAAACATCAATAATAATTAGAAATAGAGCGAATATGGATTTCAACGAATAAGAAAGTTCGGTAAAACTTTTACCGAATACTTATCACCATTGGATTTGCAATTAGTTTGCACACTAATTACAAATAAATATGTAGTAAAATTTAAACGATTTTTTTTTCATGATCGTAACCATCAATCAAAAGTATAAAATGTGCGAATGCGCTCAGTGTGTCAACACAATTATTCTTTATCTTTCTTTCCAGAAAGAGACGGTCTGCAAATATTCGTTGTGAATCCGTTGTTAAGCCTTGGAATACAACCTGATTTTATGTAATATTAAAAAGCGTTTGTAACATTTATTTGTTGAAATTTGTAAGACTAATGAGCGAATTGGAGTTTCTAGTAGTGATAATGTCGCAGTCATCTGATTCAATCTGCTATTTGATTGAATGACTAGCGCGTTCAATGAATGGACGACCTTTATTTGGATGACTAGGTCGAACGTTGATTGAACAGGCGTCACTCAACGTCCGACTAGTTAGCGGATTGTAACATAGCCAACAGAGCGGACGTAAAATTAGTCGGGTGATTCAAATTATATATTTATATATCTTTGGGGTAGCCCAGCCGCACCCTAACCTACTGTCGCTTATATTACAGTATAGTTGCAATATTGTATTAGAACGCAGCGGTTGAATATCATTCAGTCAAGAGGTTGAACGTTACATTCAACGAGTTGACGAGTTGTCCTTTAATCATTTAATTAAATGTCATTCTATGAACGTGCTAGTCATTCATTCAAATAGCAGATTCAATCAGATGACTGCGATAATAATACGACGTAACCGCTTGTACATGTGCTCCAGACAACACCGGTTACCGTACCAAATAAGGCCACTATGGTGTACTATTTGTGTCCTTACGGACGTTAAAGCGTCTGTAGACTTTTTCTTTGAATTTGGTTGCAGGCATCAAGGAATATCTAGTCCGATACAATTACTAATTGTTGAAAAGGATTGGGTTTAATTATCTCAGTTTATTCGATGCATATAACATACACCTACCAGTTGTGAGAGGTATCGCGAGTCTTGCGTTTACTGCTAACAAGTGGTCCCGCCTTTGCAACAGACTGCCAACGTGCTCTTCGAGACGTACGTTCTCTGTTCGCAGTTGGTGCAGACAGGATAGCAATGACGCAACTGTTAAGGTAATAGTATTTACTATATTTATTAGAATTAAAAAAAGGTTATAGTAGAAATGAGTAAATACAAATAATATTCTCTAAACAATTTAAGATCGGAATAGATTATTTAATGAAATAAACGGACTTTCACTATCAATGAATCAAGTTTATAAGAAATTTATATTATGAAACTATTCTTAATCGACATTGAACAATGAAATAAATTAGTTGTAGTTGACTCTGAGATATAGTATATGATAAAAAAATCAACTGAAGTATTTGTCTGGGAATATGACTTACTATCAAAGTGTTGCGCCTGTTCCATAAGGAACTGGGAGCCCTGCTCCCACTGCCTTTCCAACAGCTGATCGAGGCTCTGAGCGCTCGAAGTACTCCCACCGCGTCCGCTACTGCCGCTTGCACTCTGTAATTATCTTACTGTTAAGGACGACCGCGTAGCTCAGTGATCAGCATAGATAACTACCGCATCGCAGAATTGAAACTTATTCGGGATCAATATTTGGGCAAGTACTCAAATATTTTGCGGTTTTTGGTGTGGCATGGGTCACATGTCTCTGATACGGCTTATCTTAATTGCCATTAGCGTTGCACCCGACGCAATTTACTGAACCATTAAGTTGTGTTAAAATTGTTATCATTACTCAATTCGATAAAAGAAATAACAAACAATTTATTTAATTAAGTGTCACTTAACTCTAGTTGGATATACATTTAATAAAACAAATTATATATGTGGGTTACTGAATACTTCTAGTTTTAAAAGTCTAATTAAATCAACACCAGTTAGCCATTCTAACCTCGCTTGCTCGTAAAAAGAGGGGTATAGGTGACAAATGTGTTTAAGACAGGATGCGAAGTACCTGTAACTGACGAGGCGAGTATGACCATAGAGCGGGCATTGTAATTGCTTATTGGAAAGATGCGGCCTTTATCAAGTAGTCGTTGAAACAGTACAGTAACCAGGAGAGCATAACAGCAAGCAATATACTTTGTACTCACGGGTGTAGCCTACAATTAATTTTCCCCCTCTTCTATATAAAAAAATGATTAAAGATAGTTGATGCAAAATACCCTGACCAAGTGAGCATATTTGCGATCACTGCGCTTGCTTATTGAAGGATGTGTCCTTTATTAACCGCAGTGAGTAGAAGAGCATAAGCACAAAGGTTGAAGGATGTGTCCTTTATTAACCTCAGTGAGTAGGAGAGCATAAGCACAAAGGATATAGTGTGTAGTGTGTACTGACGGACGCGGCCTTGTTGATGAGCGGCGGCGGCACCAGTGGGTCGGTGCCGGCGCCACCCGCGGCGTGCGCGGCGAGCTCGGCGCTCAGCTGTTCCTGCAGCCGCGCCGCGGCGCCACTCTCCGGGTTCAGCTCGTTGCCGAGCATGTGCGGCGCCGTGCAGCTCACCCCAATGCGGCTGCGATCATCAAAACTTCACCTCATATTGGACCATTTTAACTAGTACAATTACGCTTGCAACCAATAGTATATTTAGCCACACGCCGAATACCGTATATATATATATATATATATATAATAAAAAAAAATTTCGGTACTCGCATCCGCATACGCTGACTCCTAGGCAGAATAGTCGTATATAAGGCAAACGTATTCGGTCTAAAAGGAAGTAGTATTTATTCAGAACTTTTTTTAAGGTAATTTCAGATCTACACGAAGAAAAGGAGTAAACTATTGTCCGAAAATGCAGAGAAATTAGTCTTCCCACATCATAATCATCCACTTCAAAAATTTAATTACGATAATTGAATATGATTGATAGAGATATGAGTGCATAGACCTGAACCTGAACCTAGTACATAGACCTGAAGTTTTTTGTTTTACTTTTATAATAAAATTTGATTATTTATTTTATAATAATTTCATTTTAGCCATTATTTAATTACAATATAACTTCTTACTTAAATATTCGGCATTCGACCGAATAGAACAACAGTAGTCGAATAAACCGAATATCAAACAATAGTCGAATATTCGTGCCAAATTTAATTACAATGTATATGCAAAGTATGCAGGTGGCTTACGTCGGTACTTTGTGTCATTCTTTTGGGAAGGCATATGTTCAGCAGTGGACTTGTGAAAGGCTTCTGTAATAATGACGACGATGATGATGAAATGTTACAAAAATTATTATTAAAACAAATCTGAATACTGATAGAGAATGTACGATGAAACATACATATTTCACAATAACCTAACCGTATTTGATTTTGTTAACTTAAAACTTTTAATGCGATAATTGTCATCGATCAGTGCATTACAGGCATTCATATCAAGCAGTCGTTTCTTATAATCAACATACCAAATCAATCATCATATCATAGGAACCTTTATCATCTACCAACATGTTTGGGAATTACATAAAGAATTTAGACACTATCAAGCTTTCTTTATCTTGTAT
Source organism: Parnassius apollo (assembly GCA_907164705.1). NCBI lineage: Eukaryota > Metazoa > Arthropoda > Insecta > Lepidoptera > Papilionidae > Parnassius > Parnassius apollo. The sequence goes on from CAJQZP010000444.1 coordinate 4,652,121, forward strand.
GTGTGTACTTTCTAATAGATTTTATAGTGGTAGCTCAGGGTATACGCACTGGCTGTTAATTGGTGTATGCACTGTGCCCGGGAGAGGAATGTATATAGGCTCTAACTTCACTTTCTGGTACCACTAACACTTTATTTATCTTTATTTCCTTTTTAACATATATTGACTTATTTATATGGGCTAAAGCAACATGACAATGTAAAAAAAGTGTTAGTAATTTTATTAGTATTTTAGAACTTAACACTTACTTATGCTCCATTTTAGGCTTCAACGGTCTTTCGGAACCTGTAAATAAAGGACGCACGTTTTTATATTCATAATCCTAAAGAATAAGTGCATAACCACACTACACAAACTATTGTACAAAATGATGAGTTTCCGATTTATCTGTGGATAACATGTAAATATAATGAAAATTGTTTTGACTTCTTAGTGAAACATTAAAGTCAGTGTTCAATACCAGTTTCTTCAGAGACGATGTATGCTGATAATATTATATCACCACCAAAACTATATGACGGTGCCATAGCAGAGAAGATTAAAATAAAATATAATTCAAATATTAACTAGTATAATATAATTGTGTATAGCGATGATATGAACTAAAGTTAGAAATTGCTGCATGCTTGGAGCATCTTTTAGTGACATCCTGAATAAAATTATAGTTGCTAAGTTTTGACCGAATAGCATACGGAATCGTGATATTGCGACTGACATTGGAACTACATTGTTTAGCAAAAGGGAGCCATAAGAGCAATTTCTCTTAAACTAGGTCCGAATAAATAAATAAATATATTAACTACGGCCACTCAGTGTATTTACGAAAATTTTATGTATGTACCCGAAAACCAATCGTAAAATGTACATTCTGTAAATACTAGGATGAACAAGCACAAGTTACTTATAACATATAGTTAATTACTCGACTCCAAAAAGTCAGTAATTCTTTTATGGGGCAATGTATACGCTTCTACAACAAAGTCCTAGAAAATGTATAGACCTTAACTATCAAAAGGTTTAAAATATTTATTAATAAAAAATATTTAGTAAGGGTTATTAATCTACTAAAGAGTAAATGGTTGATAATAACCCCTGGGAATGAGGTGGTCGCTACCCTACTGTTTCTAAATGTCTTAACAATTTTATAAATATTATATTGTATTGTAACTTATGCTTTAACAAAAGTCTTTCTTGCTGGTTCTTCCCAGGAAAGAGGTTTATTTCCGAACCAGTGGTAAATTAAAGAATTACTTTCAATAAGAATTACATGTAATCAATATTGAATAAAAATTATTCTATTCTATTCTGCGTTACCAAGTTTAAAGATACTTGGTACAGATAATTATAATAATCTAAATTTTGAGATCTGGATAACTTTTTTCATCCAACTAAACTTTATTAAATTTCATAATCGATTAAATAATATATTTTACTATCTTAACCAATTACATTTTATTACACTTTCAATTATAATACTTCAAGATATAAAAAATATATTTTGAAGTATTCCAAGTTTATAAAAATATTCATAATTTTATTCAAACAAGTTTCTTCATACTTTGTAATCAATATTGACTAATATGTATATTAGGAACAGGGAAATATTATGTTACACATAACTAAATAGTGGGAACAATATTTTCATATTATGTATAAGTATCCATTTTATTTACTTTATAGTACGGCAACGGTGACTTAAAACCACGTTTAAGTCACGCTCATGCGAGACTTAACTAGCTGATTATTGTATGGTATGTTTTACTTAAGCCATGCATAAAATTTATAACGTTTTATAATTTTAAAATTTATTTAAACATAATAATAAACACAGAACAATAGAACTTTAATTAGTAACATCTATTAGAAGACTTGAAATTACAAACTTAAAATTGCAATTAACAATATATCACGAACCCGGGTTGCTCGCGTACTGTTTACAGTTTACAATTTACAGCTGAGCTACCACGGGTCTTAATGCTTCTCTCGTACGCTAAATCGCTTCGCTCCTTCACTAACTTCACATGGTTCAATAATCGGCTACTTAAGTCACTTGTATCATAATGTACTATTCTTAAATGTACGTTTTAATTCAATACACAGAAAAGAGAAGAAGATGTTTTGAGATCCCACGGCGTGATCACTGAGCCCATGTGTTTTACAATAAAAATACAATTTTTATAAACAATTCTTAAAGGCGATATTAGACGGATTTTTTATTGCATCAAAGTTTTGTAAAAAGGCGAGCTTAATGCTATATGGTATTCTCTACTAGCAGTAGTACTATTGAGTATAAACAAAGTGAATTATAGGCAGTAAAGTTGTCATGATCGTCATGATCACATTCAGTTCAAATATGTACATGCTACACATACACACATATAAGTAATAATACATATAAATAAATACACACATTTATACAATATATATATATATATATATATATATATATATATATATATATCAATAAATGTATATACAAATAACTATAAACATATAAACTGTGTGAAGATCGGAGATTGAGAGAATGAGTCACTACGGAATTGGAATCTTTCTTATAGATAAAGTGGCAAGGAAGAATCTCTGCGCTGGCGTATAGTTAAACATTTTAACTGGGAGCGAAATTCTGATACGTGATCATATGCACAGGCCAAAGGTGAATCGTATGCAGTTGTTAAGTAATTTGTCCAACTTGTTTAGCAGCTCCTGAGAGATATTATTGTGACAAACAAAAATAATGGAAGAATTAGAGATTGGATGGGTAGAAGCTTAGTTGAAGGGGGCAGAAAGAACTGAAGACGATAGATGGAACGAAGTACGCCTGTGACTTTACGACGTCTCTGAAACCTGTAAACTCCAACTGATGGTCGGGTCAATAATTAAACTTAGATATTTGACAGTAGTGCGGAAAGGAATTACACAGTTTTCGTAGCGAATGGATGGTACATGATGTATGTTAAGGTGTGACACCAATCGACGACTACCTACGATGATAGCCTGGCATTTACTGGGATTTACCGTTATACCAAAGCGCTGTAAGTAGTCTGAAATACGTTGTAAGTCGGTAATACGGTGTAAGTGTAAGAGATATTATGCACGCACTATAATTTGGAATGAACTTTCTATAAAAATTGCAAAGCCCTAAAAAGGCCATCAATTGCTTAATCTTTTTGGGTGCTGGAAAATCTTGAATTGCGCGAATTTTATCGGGATCTGTCAAATAGTTACTTACTGCCAAGAGGGGATTTAAAAACAGATGAGCGTAGTGATCACGCGGTGGAATCTACATAGAATACAGTAGTTTTAAGTTTTAATACTTACTAGGAGAACTAGGAGGTGAATCTTTAATTTCTTGGTATATCGGAGGCGGGGTCGGTTGTGGCGGACGACGCACATTTGACAAGTTTTGAGTCGATGTAGGCTCTATGAATATATAATTTACCATTAAAAAAACGCTATCTCTTTTAGTAATTTGTATTTTTATTATATATATCGTTTACCAATTGGCCAATTCTAAAAACTTTCAGTGTCGCCCTCGTATTCCATAATTACTCGAATTTTTAACGTATCCATGATGACGAAGTTTCAAATGCGATTAAAACATAACGGTAATCAATAAACATATGACTAATAAAAAAATCCATGTTTTTAAAATAAAATGAATTTTAAATTAGAATTTTTTGTTAAAAAAATATTTTGACTTGAAATGGCCAGTACTGCAGAACGGCAATTTCTTAGATAAAGACCTATTACTCAAATTGTTCTATCTTTAATAGTAAATATACTTATGCCCAAAACCATTATTTCAAATATCGTCGCCGATCACCGACACGATTATTGTCTGGAAGTTTTTTCAGTAAGTAAATATATGGTAAGTTATGGCAAATCAATAAAAAAAGGAATGAATTTACAAAATGATGATATTTAATAAACACAAAAATCTAATTAAGTTACTGCCTCTTAAAAAGGTTAATTAATTTATTATATAGCTATCTTTTTGTTAGCATTTACGCAGTTTTTGAAATATTTTTTTTTTATATTCCTAATATCAATATATTTGTGTTGTGTGTAAACCGTTTTATTTTACGATCCATCTGGGTGATGAATACAAAGGATCTTTACTTCTAATATTATTAGGTATAACTATTACGACAGAAATCATATTATTAAAAAAATATTCGACTACACTGTGGCACAGCACTAGCTCTGATACGGGAAAACGCGATGCGCGAGGCGCGGGGCATGTGCTGTGTCGCCTCCGACACGCGTCTCCCGTTACACCCTTTGACGCCCTAAGTAATGTTGTTAGAAGCAGTATTATCTTATCGAAATATCGATTCCAGTAAAAAGGGTCTCCGGTTCTCTACACTCACCATACGATACACAATAGCCTTAAGCTACTATTTTACGCTGGTATTCCGTGAGAGCATGGTCACTCCCCGGTCGAGCCGACCAATTCGTGCTACTACTATACTACTAATATAACTGCAGCATGGCTCCACCACGTTTTTATTTTGCTTCCGTGAATCGTTTTTGCAGCTTGGCACTGCAAAGGACAATGGCGAATTTCTATTAAATATTGTCGAGAAATAATTAACGCGCATGATCTTTCGTGACTAATATTAATAATAATAATGTTCTCCCGACGGAATTTCGGTTACGGCGGCCTGCTTAAACGGAGAATAGCCATACAGGACAGGATTATAGTGCCCAAGTGTATGCGCAAGCACAGGAGCACCTCTCTATTCCCTCACTCTCATAATCCGATGGGACGGTAAACCGACCTGACCGGAGAGATATCAGGCGCAGCACCAACGGCTTTACGTGCTTTCCAATTGGTACAGGGCTGAGACACCACCAACTTCTTGACTCCGTACAGCTAAATGAGAATTTCTTGACGGAAAACTCAGTAATTGATTTTTTGGCCCGACCCAGGATTCGTACCCAGGACCTCATGATCAGAAGTCGCACTACTACCATCACTAGAACAACAAGTCGTCCTAGACATTTCGAGACTGTCCTAACGCGTGTTTACAGTTCTGAGTGTTACAGTAAGACTTGCTTACACGCGCTCTACATCATGCTTATAAATATTCCAAGGCATATTAAATCGTAAAAAAGAGAAATAATCAAACTGTTTGGTTACATAGATAATAGATAGGAATATTGTACTGGGCAATTAGTGAACATTGTGAACGATTTTTTCCTGTTCGAACATGTACATCTCTTTCGTATTGTATACATTTTCTTTTTAAGTTTTATATAGAAGTTTTTTTAAACAAAAGATGAAGAGTTTGTCCTTCATAAGACTACTTGAATTTTAGTTGCAAGCTACACACTACAAATACTCACGGATAGCCGACGGTGGCGGTGTATTAGCCATGGCGACAACGGACGTGGCCACGGCAGCACGCTTTTTGTTCCTAATCGCCGCCGGTGGCATGGGACCCAAAGAAGCATTTGGGTCCTTACTCGTACTAGCTATACTGCTCACACTGTTGTACAAAATAAGATTACAATGACTACGAATACAGGAAATACTTACATTACTCAATGTATATCAAGTGACAAGCATTGTACAGTTCAAGCGTCAAACAAAATATGAAAATAAAAAAGGAAACAATTTATCATAATGTTATAAATAATTATTAAAAAATATATACTACATACACATTATCGAAACTATTCTAACATTTCACAGACTCCGCCAAATGAGTCCACAATTATAATTGTTAAATTAGGTTTCGTAGAAAAAAATAAAAAAAAATATTGGAAGAAGTTTTGAAAGGTAAACTGAAAGAAAATGAATTACAGATTATTTGAATGTTTTGTTTAATAGCTTCTTGGAGAAGTGCGGAATATACTTTTGTCTACTATTTTGTAGTACTACTATTATACTAAAACAAATACAGTGCACTAATTTAAAATTATTTATGTGTTATATTTATCATAGCGCACCATATTTTATTTATTAAAAAACAAGACACCCACACACGCACACACATGCACACACAAACGACACACAATACTTACACACAACGCACACGCACGCGCACGCGCACGCGCACACTCACACGCACACGCACACGCACACGCACACGCACACACACACACACACACACACACACACACACACACACACACACACACACACACACACACACACACACACACACGCACGCACCCAGACAAGACAAAAAGACAAACGCACAGCGCATCCGCATACGCACGCACACGACGCGAACCACTTTAATGTCGTCGCTATATCCGGAGGTCTCTATATCCGAAATAATAAAAAAAAACGTGTGGCACTCGGTGACTGCCGCGGTAAAGCTATTGCATAGCATTTTTTATCAACTTATGCAATTATAATTAAATTTTATTTATGCAGTTAAGTCTTTGATATTAAATCAAGTTACACTTTTTGAGCGTGGTGACCGATAAGAAAACAATTTTTTTTCTCTTATTGAATAAATGAGAAATTAATATTGTTTAAAATATTTTTAATATCTTACAATACATGTAGGTTATTCAGGAATCTTTATCATTGAGTTAGCAGCTAGTGTACACGCATACGTCTAGTCGCACGCACACAAACACCGTGCCGAAGTCTGCCGAGTGCCGAAGTCTGCCGAGTGCCGAAGTCTGCCGAACTGAAACGACGTTAGACGATGCACGGCTTTCAACGCCACACCTCCGGGCCCGTCGGAGTGGGGAGCGTGAGGTTTTTTTTCGTTACGGAATTTCTGGATTCGGTCCCCGCGCTCAAGGCCCGCGATAGAAGCTATGCAATAGCTTAAAAGTCATGTACATATTTACTTATCATTTATTCAATTATGTTATACACGGGTGTAATTGAAAAAACGTGTTATAGTGCACTGTTTAAGTTTAGTTTTTTGTGCACGTTGTAAGGTGTATTCCATTTTCATAATTCCTTCAACATCTAAATTATTTTGGCCTTCACCAAATAAACACTACATTTTGAGCGTTGTTATAGCACATAATGCATCTCTAGTTGTTGGAATCTCATTTAGATTGCAATCTTCTTCCTCTTCTTCATCCTCCTTTTCTTGTGTTTGAAGCACAGACTCAATAATTTCATTATCAGTCAAGTTATCGATAACTTGATCGTAAAAATTCACATAAGTTTCCTAATCCGTAACTGTTACTCCACTGATGATAATCTCGCCAATGGCAAATTGTCCGATTTATCATCAGAATCGTCATCAGTTGTATTTAAATTCCAAAATTTACCAAACCCAGCATGTGAAAAACATTTTTTAATTGTATCTGGAGTAACTTGTGCCCATGCTGTTGTTATCATTTCAATGGCATCCAGAAAATTGATGGCAAATGGGGTAGTACTTTTTTCAATGTCGTTTACCATTTTCTCCACTAGCTTTCGATAATGGCTTTTAAGAGTCTTAATTATACCTTGATAAATAGGCTGAATAACTGATGTGGTGTTTGGCGGTAAGAATGCCAGTTTGATGTTAGTCAAATTTTAAATTTGTGGGTGAGCTGGACAATTGTCAATAAATAAAATGATCTTCTTTTTGTTTCCTCATAGCTGAGAGTCCCATTTCCGTAAAACTTTTTCAAAAATCTCCGATGTCATCCACGCTTTTTTGTTGGGCTCGTAATCAACTGGCAAAGTTTTTACATTCTTGAAACACCTTGGTTTTTTCGCCTTCCCAGCCACGCCAATTTTCGTTTTTCGCCTGCCATACTTGAAGCAACACGGTTATTCTATCTTTTGATAGTTTGTCGCCAGCACACTTTTCTCCTTTGAATTTTAGTGTTCAATCTGGAGTCAATTTAAAAAATAATCCCGTCTTATCAGCGTTCCATATTTGACTGTCGGTATACCCTTCAGTTAATTTTGGTTAAACTGTTCTCAACCAATTGTCACAGTCATTTTGCGATACGCTGGCGGCTTCTCCACAAACTTTACCGACCACTATATTATGACGTTGTCTAAATCTGTACGAGGGCTGCACTAAAAGTATCGGGAATGGAATATTTCCACTGTTCCTGTCATATTAAAATCTTTTTAATTGAAAACTCCTTGGTTTTAAAAATCGAATACCATTTATTTACTTAAAAAAAGATTCTCGGTCTTGTCACAAGGTTTTGTCAAACTTGTTTTGTCGTTGAGAAAATGGAATTGGCTCAAGAAAATTCAAGAGCGATGATTTATTATGACTTTCGAAGTGGTTTAACACTAAAACAGTGTGTTGATCGGATGATTTCTGCATTTGGTGATGAAGCCCCATCCAAAACCACAATTTATCGCTGGTTTGCCGAATTTCAACGTGGACGTGTCAAGCTCATATGATCCCCGTCAAGGTCGTCCAAAAACTGCAGTCACCCAAGAAAACGCTGATGCTGTGCGTAAGCTGATTGAGTAAGATCGACATGTGACATACCGCGAAATTCAGGCAACTTTAGATATTGGCATGAGTCAAATTCAAGTAATCTAGCATGAACAATTAGGTGTAAAAAAGTTGTTTTCCCGTTGGATACCGCATTCGCTCTGTGAAGAGCAAAAAGCGGCTCGCGTTACTTGTGCTCGAAAAGAACTCGAAAGATTCCACGCAGGATCCTCAAATGCTGTATACACATCGTATCAGGTGACAAATCCTGGATATACGCGTACGAACCCGAAACATAAAACCAGTCACGAATTTGTGTGTTCGAAAATGAGTTAAAGCCAACAAAAATTGTTCGTTCATGGAGTGTTTCCAAAAAAATGGTGGCCACGTTTGTCTCCAAAACCGGCCATGTTATGACTATTCCTCTTGAGGGACAAAGAACGGTTAATGCAGAACGGTATGCTAGCATTTGTTTGCCACAGGTCGTTTCTGAACTCCGTAAAGACACAACCGCCGCATCATCCTCCATCACGACAATGCGAGTTCTCACACCGCACACAGAACAAAAGAGTTTTTAGAGCAAGAAAACATAGAATTATTAGACGATTCGCCGTACAGCCCCGACCTAAGCCCTAATGATTTCTATACTTTCACAGACAGAGATTTTCATCACCTGAATAAGCTGTGGACGCCTACAAAACGGCCATTTTGGAGACCCCAACTTCCGAATGGAATGGTTGCTTCAATGATTGGTTCCATCGTATGGAAAAATGTGTCAAAATTCGCGGAGAATACTTCGAAAAGTAATAAATACATTTTCAAATAGTAATGTTGTGTCACTTTCTTGATTCCCGAAAACTTCAGTGCCGCCCTCGTAAATCCAGCTTTCTGAACATACAAAGTTTGTTTTCCCAAGCTGTCTGGCAAAGTGATTAGCTTTCTCTGGCAAAAGAGGACCGCTTATGGATACATTTTGGCTTCTCTGAGCTTTAAACCACACTAGGAGAGCATTTCAATATCTTGATGAGTTGGATTACGATTTTTCTTTATTTTCAGGGATTTTGATTCAAAACACTCCATAATTTTAGCGCAGTTTTTCCACATCGTTGATATTGTAGAATATGAAACTCCAAATTGTTTACACAGATCAACATTGTTTTCTCCATTTTGCAGTCTCGAAATGATGTCCACTTTTTCTTTAACAGTAAATGTACGTCTACGAACCATATTTACAAGTTTAACCTTCGGCAGGCAACACTTTTTTTGCATACACAAATGGGAACAGGGGTGACGTATCACCCCATATTTTTTAAATTCAAATTAATCTGCAAAATTTGAGAGAACCACAGTTATTTATTATGAGATCAATCGCTAATATAATTAGGAATATGAAAATAGTGTTTACTACAGCACCGATAAAATCGTATTATCATTTTTTTTTTGCATTAAATACAGATCAGGCAAATATCTTCGCGATGTTCAGAGCAAGCGGGCTGAAGGTATTTTTTGCCAAGTTTTAAATTTTTGGCCCGTTTTCTTGGACACCGTGCACATCTTGCTTGTTTCTGCAACTTTGAACGGGGCTTACCTTCAGGACGGTCCTGGGTTAATTTCGAATATCACATAAAGTGACTCCTAATTCTCGCGGCAAATTTGTACTCAAACGATCCCTCGTGTGTGGTTGCGCCAATTGTAAACCTAATTTATTTATACAACTTCTTCAGAACATGTTGACAGGAGTGTTCTAATGTTTATCGTCAATATAAAGCAACACAAAATTGATACCAGCCTGATCCAGCATACCATAGAATTATCGAAGCGGCCTACGTCTGGTATTGCTAGCCGAACTATACGTAGGTATACACAATTTTGATGAAAGTATCGACTCCACATACAAAGTTACAAACTTGCAAATAGTTTCGATACTGTTCATCCGAAATCCAAGCCATTTTCACCTCAGAATACCAAACATTTATATCAGTATCACAAAAAAATTAAACTATCGTAAGAAGCAACGGGGGTGACAAGTCACCCCACCAATGTCAATATAACAAAAATAACAACTTACTGTGACACGTTGACGTACGTAACTGATTGCATTCACTCCAATTGGAGAATAGATCGAGTATTAATTACAAAGCGACAAAAACACCAACAAAATATTTAAACTTTTTTTGAGTAGTGGGGTGACAGATCACCCCTGCTGCCTTCCTAAGGTTAAGAAACACTGTTCACTCACTGGAGTTGCTATTTGCTATGTAACTGATTCACAAGTTTAACTTCGTAAACATGCTACGTAGTCCAACATACAAACAAAGTATAAAGCGCTTATTACGTTATACAATTTTTACTGCTCGTCCACTACTCCGCAGCTTACCAACATGGAAGCCACGGGAAGCAGGCTAGCTATGACTGGACATCAGTCCATCCTCATAGCCTCCTGTTACATCCCTTCAGGAACCCATCCCCTCAAAAAAGATTTTGAGGCTATTTTATCTTTAGGCAATTCAGTCATTATGTTTGGAGATTTTAACTCCAAGCATACTGAATGGACATGCCGTACTACGTCCCCTAGTGGCAAGATACTGCTCGATATCACGCAGTCTCTTGATATTACCGTCCATAGTCCCCTCGGTGTTACTCACTTTCCCGATAAAACCGATCACGCCCCCGATGTACTAGATTTTGCGTTACTCCAAGGAGTCTCTCTCAACCTCAGAGCAATCGAGACACTAGACGATCTAGGATCCGATCACCGACCGGTCTCCCTCATTCTTGGCCATCAGCCACCTCCCCCAACACACACGAAAACCTTCACTAATTGGAAGGGATTCAAGGAGTCCCTAGCTAAAGCTCTGGACTCACAGGACTCTACCATCTCCCTACCGTCGGACTTAGACAGTCCCGAAAAAATCGGATTCGAAGTCCCGCGGTCGATTCACTCTCCCTTATTAAATCCTCCCTTAAGAAGAACGAAAGGTTCGTCCCGGTTGCTAACAATAGTGGGCTTCCCCTACATATTAGCATCCTATTAAAAGCCAAAAAAGCTGCTTTCCGGAGAGCAGCAAAGTATCCCACCCCCGAATATAGGCGCACGGCCAATCGTCTTCAACGAGAACTCCGTTTCCGCCTCTCTGAATTTCGAGACCTCGAAAAGAGTAAACTCATGGAGAATATCTCTCCATCTCATACAGCGTACTATCAGATGGCTAGAGCCCTCCGCATAGACGCTATCACCCACACTCCCCCTCTCTCCCGTCCCGCGGTACGGTTGCCTTCGAGGACGAGGAAAAGGCTGAGTGCTTTGCAGATAGCATTGCCGCACAATGCTCTCCTAGCTCTCAACCCGTCGACCCCTCACACGTCCAGGCAGTGGAGGATGAGGTCCGCCGCCGGAACTCACCCCCTACAGCCTCCGAATCTATCTCTGTGTCCAATGATGAGATTTCATCCCTCATCAAAGGACTTAAGCCTAAAAAGGCTCCGGGCGCGGATGGCATCTCTAACCAAGCCCTAAAACACTTTCCTGAGCAGGTGTTAACCTTTTTTATCTATTATCTTCAACGCCTGTTTCAACCTTAGTTACTTTCCCACTACGTGGAAAGAGGCAACTGTGATTGGTATTCCCAAGCCAGGCAAGCCTCTCAACCTCCCATCCAGTCATCGCCCCATTAGCCTCCTCAAGGCAATAGGCAAGCTCTTCGAAAGAGTCATCCAAACTCGTATGAGGCGCTATCTGTTTCCCACAGACGGTGACCCTCTTATCATTCGTATTGTGGAATATATCCTCAGCGGTTTTTATCCTCGTCGTCATAAGACCATCGCGGTCTTTTTCGACATAGCTAAAGCCTTCGATAGAGTCTGGCATACAGGCCTTATCTACAAGCTGTACAAAATAGGTCCTCCCCGATCGTCTAGTACGTCTCATGGCCTCTTACTTAAAGCATCGTACCTTTCGTTTTAGACACGAAGGCACGCTATCTTCACAGCGCACTATCAAAGCTGGTGTCCCTCAGGGCTCAGTACTTGCTCCTCTGCTGTACATCCTGTTCACCAACGACATTCCCATCCCGTCGAAAGGTGTTCAGCTCTCCCTCTTCGCAGACGACACTGCTATCTACTGCAAAGGTATCTCACTACCTTTCATACGGAACAAGATTCAAAAGTCAGTTGACGACCTACGAGCTTGGTTCAAAAAATGGCGCATCGATGTGAACCCGGAGAAGAGCTCCGCCGTTCACTTCGATTATAAACGACGCCGTCTCAAAAACACTCCACCAATACGTATGCTAGGGACCCCTGTCCCCTGGCATACGACTGCCAAATATTTAGGTGTCACTCTAGACACAAGGCTCACTTTCAGGCCCCACGTCAAAAGAGTAACCCGTCACGCACGTTTTTACCTGAGTAGGCTCAACAGTATGTTGGGCCGACGCAGTAAAATGTCCCTTAGAAACAAGCGTACCCTTTATAAGGTCTGTATACGACCAGTCATGTCCTACGCGGGCCCCGTTTTTGCCCACCCCGACACTAAAATTATTAATGAACTCCAAATGGTTCAAAACCCTTTCTGTCGTCGAGCTGCGAACGCACCTTGGTACGTCTGTAATGCCGACCTTCATCGGGACCTAGAGCTCCCCACAATTCAACAATTTCTCAAAAAACTCTCTGAGAACTTCTTCAAAGCCTCAGAGTCGCACTCAAACCATTTAATTCGTGAGGCAGCTACTTATGCAGCCCCACCCCCCCTCTCGCTATCGAGTCCGCAGGCCGAGAAACTCTCTCTCGGACCCGCCTAATAAACTATCAAGCGACCTGAACTGCCTCCTGGCGGCTCAGGCCAACTCTAATTAAATTAAATTATTATTCACAATTAATTTGCCTTCGTAGGGAGTGCCTCAGCGGCTCGTAGCCGCCTGCGCCCTCTTTTCCCAAAAGAGGGTCGCTCACGATAAGGCACAATAAAGCTTAATCAGCCAGTTGCCTGTCCCTAAAGGCGGTTTTTAGAGGGTATCACTTAGGTTCCCCGGTAGGATGTGAGTCCCTCATAACCACGATAGACCGGCTATCGTGGTATGCGTAATGCATTTTCCGCCTCCCTACGTATAGGGTAGCCCTTTATTTGCTTCGGGCGCAAAAAAAATTACAATTTTTAGAAAATCTAATTAGGAAGTAGGAAGGTGTAATCGTAGTTAGCACAGTTAGGATCCGATTTAGTTAAATTGGAGGTCCCGACCGCTCTACTTCCTAAATTTTTTACAATTTAGTACAGTGTAATCGCAACGTTACGATTTAGAACAACCAGTCGGCGCCCGCGCTTTAATTAATGGTGATTAATATAACGCATAGCGTCATATTATAGCGCGCTATATCTCCATAACACATAGCGCGTGTTATGTAAGTAGTCGCCAAAGCGCCATAGCGCTATGGCGCTTTGGCGCTATTAAGTATTAATATCTAGCGGCAATTAGTTCTATCAGTAGCGCTGTTGGGAGAGGACGTGTGACCCAAATTTGATCTCGTAGCGCGCTATTCATCGCGCGCGACCTAATTTAATGTTAGACGTTGTTTAGTTAGTGTACACTGTATTTATATGTATATACAATGTTGTGATAAAAGAAGCCTAACTAATGTTTTTAATGTAAATAAAATATAGATACAAAATTGTAACATAATAGTGTATGTAAATAATTTATTTTTATAAATACAATAAATAAACTTTTAAATACACCTTTATTTGATTTATAATTTATATTAAGATTAAAATAACGTTTACATCAATTATAATAAAAATAATTAATTTTATTTCGATTTTAAAAATAAAATTAATACTATTTTAAATAGTACAGAAAAGTATGAAAACGCTTGCATTGGTTTTTCTTTACCGCTTTATTTTATTTTAGTCTAAAATGCGACTTATTACGAAATAATGTTCTTATATAGCACGCCATCTATCCAATGAACGACTAAGAATTATAACGCGCTGTAAAACTTAACGCGCTTACCGGCCTCCTACACGCTTTCTTATAAATAGCGCGCTATAACATAGCGTATTTAATAGCGCGCTAGAAATTTATAGTTTATAGTCTGTAGCGTGCTATTGATTTATAGTCGTTTTGAACAATAGAAGCGGTTCTGATATCAGAGATCACTACATTAAATCTTAATATTAATTTCCGGTAGCTATAAAACGTAATGTCACTATCAAACATTCTTTGGCACTCACACTTTATCGAAATATCGTCACTTCTTTTTCAATATGTTTGGATACCAAACTTAACAAATAATGAAACTGTTTTATAGGTGGTAGAGCCATGCTGCAGTTATATTAGTAGTATAGTTGTAGCACAAATGGGTCGGCTCGAACGGGGAAGGTCCACGCTCTCACAGAATACCAGCGTGAAATAGTAGCCTAATGTTGCTGTGTTTCAGACCCTTTTTACTGGAAACGAGGCATTCCATCTTAGTCGTCACAGGTGACAACGCATCTGCATTTTGATTTGTAATCGAGGATAGATGTAGATATATATGGGCCGCAGCAACCACTTACCATCAGGTGGCCTGTGTGCTCGTTTGTCACCCGATCCCATAAAAAACTGCTTAGAATCTAAAAATGCTTTAAATTCAAGGGACGTAAGTTTGACGTCGCTATAACCAAAAAGTCGTTACAACCGAAGTCGTTATTAATTAAATCCACTTTTATATATATATATATATATATATATATATATATATATATATATATATATATATAATAAAAATAATCGCATACGCAACGCAGAGCAATGCCACCAAAACTTTCCAAGTCAGTCATATCGCTGAACATATTTTGCTAGATTAAAAATCACTTTAGTTTAAAGGAATTGGGATCACATCAAATCGCCTAAACTATTCGCAGTAAAGGGATTTTTTTAAATACATAAAATCGTAAATAAATAAAACAAACACAAATATGCAAAATTAAAATATAGCATAAGCAATAAAAAAATCAATTGCAAATAACAAAATGCACATAATCGAACGTTATCAGGTTCACAATTCGATCAGTAATATGTACCCACAAACATAAAATATCAATAAAATATCCCGAAATTTTTTATAACGACTAATAATCAGGTATAACAACAGTTATTACCAGATTATTAGTCGTCATTTGTATTTTTTTAGGATTATTATTAGTTCCAGTCTTCGTATTTTACATAATTTTCAATAAAAGCTAACTTAATACGTCCCTAAAAAAAACAATTATAAGTATAACAACGCAAAACAGCACAGCAACAAAAAAGTGAACAGGCCAAAGTATTAAAAGTCTTATTCAAATGAATGTTGCACAAGGAATTATGTTCATTAGTATTTACATATTATATGTACGTATTATTATTTTAATTATTTATTTAAACCTTTATTGTGTTAAACTTAATGTAATAAAGGGCGGACTTAAGGCCAGTTGGCATTTCCATTATGTGGGTGATATTAAAAAGAAAAAAACAGCTATAGTACACACATTAAAAAAAAACATTCACGCATTAGTCTTTGACCGTTTACGCCAATTAAAGTACATAAACAAATACGTCTCCAAATCAACATAATGCTGCAAATGCAGCGCCGATTTTCAGTTGAAGTCATCACTCACGATTCGGTGTGATCTTCCAATTACGAGTTACAGAGTAATTAATAACGAGTTAGTGAGTAGTGCTAAATGCTAATGTACATAGATAATATACAATAAGACTAACCTAGCCAGCAGATATACAAATTTTAAATAGTATAATATATTTATATATACTTAATACTTTTACAACAAATTATAAAATATTAACATGATATTAGGCTCTATGGGGAAAACTTATTATGTAATGTTAATTAGAGCGAACTGCAACCAATAAATAAATTATTTACTTAGCAGAAAGAAACACATAAAATTTTAAAATTGTCATAGGCTTAAAAATATTTACCCAGGCTTGTTAGGATCTTGTTGCATTTCGTAAGAGACATTTAGACCGCCCCAAGTAGACCGTCCAGGTATACCATGTGGTGAATGGCCGGGGACGCTAGGCTCCATTGCAGCCTGAAATCGATTAACATGAGCGTTAAGTTTTACGATAACAGCATGACAAAATCCACGAGCTCAGATGACAAAAGTCAGATAAGGGTTGCTAGATTTTGTTTTTTAAACTTCCTACCAAAACAATATCATTTATAAAAGAAATACCCAGCGAAATTGCCTAACAATTAGGTTCGTAGAATTCTGGTACGAATTCCCCTGCGACAACTATCTCGCCCATAGTAAAACAAACCAACGTGGAGGGAAGTCGTGGAGGGAATTTGTGACAGTGTACTTCATCATCGTCATTGTTACAGCCCTTCACATGTCCACTGGTAAATATAAGTCTCATCTTAGAAATACCACGAAAGACGGTTTGAGCTACCCGCATTTGCACAATACTATATAGTATGTAAGAGCCTTAGTTAAATATTATTCATATTATATACGATTTGTCCACAATTAGTGACCAAATTTGGCAACTTTTTACTTCTTTTGCGCCCTCTAAATGAATATATTTTTCTCTTTCATTTTTCTATCTAGTGATATCAGCCTGTCGTGAAACTTTTTGCCATATCGGTTGTTGGTTTTCAGACTTTATGGCTGACACATTGCCCCTTCTGCTTACTTTTTTATATAAAGAATGATCGTAACGCTATTTACCTAATTAAAAACACTCATTAACTACTCTAAGCTAGCTTAAAATGTTTTTTTATTGAATAAGGGTAACGAACGAGCACGCAGTCTTTATGATGGTAAGTGAATGCTGTGGACCATAGACATCTTACATTTATACTCAGTTAAGAATCAAAATGCAGATGCGTTGTCACATCTGAGGTCTAAGATGGAATGCCTCGTTTAAATTAAAAAGGTGCCTCCGGTTCTCCACACTCACCATAAGGAACGCAATTGCATTAGGTTGCTATTTTACGCCGATATTCTGTAAGAGCGTGGCTCTACCACGTATAAAACTTCAAGATCAGTTCAATACAGTAGTCGAATGACGGCTTCATACACACGATTTTCCAAGTTTGCAGTCGAAACCCCTATCATTTGGCTACAGTCGTTCGTACTAATATAACTAATACAAATATAAGTATCTGTCACATTATGGATATATCCAAGTAATTTCACTATTTTGCCTACCTTTTATACAAAGAAATACTGGACGACAATATGTGTTGTAACTAATATGCCGGGAATTATGAATGTAAAGACAAGAAAATCTTACTAGTAACGATGAATAATTCTTTATACATTATATATTTAGGCTTAACCATAAATTTTATTCATTAAATTAAAAAAAAACACTTCATCACTAAAATTGAAGGTAGTGTTTTAAAATCTGCATTACAACTATTACTTCTACAAAATTTAAAAGTTTTTTTATGTACGAAGATGAGGTTCCTTATTCAAATTGTAGCATTAAGGGCGTGTCTGCTAGGGGAAGTATCCCCCTAACCTCGCGGATGGATTTTTACATCTGTTCAATGTTTTATTCTTTAACGTCCCACATAACAAATCATATATAAAAATATTCGCACAATTATGTTTGTGACTTTGCCTTTATCAAAAATTAATGTTAGTAACATAATGATTTTTATTCATAAAGTATGCGCAAAATCGCCGTCGCCAAATGAAGCAATATGACCTTAAATTGTTAATAACAACACGTGCGCAACATTTGTGTCAAAACAAATGTGCATTGTGCACGGATTGTGACAATGTGAATACAATCACATGGATACGGAGGATTCGATCAAGATAAACGACTTACCATTTTCCTTCGTTTACGGGAAACTGCCACATTCGGTCAGTTTTGTAAAATGACAAAAAAATTCCAAAACATTTTCATAAATTTTAAAATACAATAACAATAAAACACATCCAGAAAAATTTCCGCATCTAAAATTGTTCCTAAGACAAACCTAATATTTTCAATCAAATATGTCTAAGTTACGATATACATTTACTTTTTTAATGGAAAGTTAGCAGCTGTTACTCAAGCCAGCGTTGTAAGCGTACTGATCTGAATGGATGGCGGACACATGTTTAGTCCGATGCTCCGATGCGCAAACGCAGGGCAGGTAGCTGAGGGGATGGGGAGCAGGTACAAAATCGCAATGTTTAACTTTACAAGGGTGGTCAATACAAAACTATCGATACTACTTTTAGGAAAAAAATTAAGATAGTACTTTTACAACAAGAGAAAAGTTTTTTTTAATACGGTTTATTTATATTTTTCACATTATTCATTATTTTCTAAAAATAAATTTGCGTCGGCTTAAGAATACATTAAATAAACAAAAATATCTTAGAATTAGAGTTGGGCCGATTAGCCACCGACTAATCGGTGAAGCCAATTAATCGGCTAAAACCGCCGATTAATCGGCTTTTTATTTTAATAATATCAGCAAAGGTTTTTCGTGATTTTCTGCCTGGTAAGTGCGACTACATTGATATGAGTAAAGCTTTAAATTGCCTAAAATTACGTCAGATTTATATGCAGGTAAATCAAATAAATAATAAAATAAGTTGGTTCATACATAACTTTTATTGAAAAATCAGTCTAACATGTTTTAATGTTAATTAATCTGGACATAAGAACTTTGATAAAAAGAATCTGAGGTAGGTGAGGTATTTAAATTTAAAACTCAACAAAAACCTAAGTACTTACTATTTAATTCTACCTTTTAACTTTTTCTAATTGTAATGCAGAGTAGTAACAAAACAAAATAAAATATTAATAATGATAGTCTTAATAAACTTTAAAAAACAAATTTTAAGTCTCTCTATTTACATAACATAAAAACACTTAATTCCTGAATAAAGATTGTTTAGTTACACGCATGTAGATTTTTTGTTAGATTTTTACAAATAGAACAATACTTGTTTCAGAACTTAAAAGTAAATTTTATTGCCTTTGTACTAAAAGTTAAATTAAATTATTATTTTTCTGTACTTAAAATCACAATAAATTGTTTTTTCCTGTAATGTTATTAAATAAAGAATCTCAAATCATCTTCATCATCAACGAATGAGACCGACATTTTCCGAACGCCGCCGAAACAGGGATCGACTGGGCCGATTAATCGGCCATTCCTTAACCGAGTAATCGGCTAATCGGCCAAAGTACTAATCGGCCCAACTCTAGTTAGAATGGCTTTCGCTATTTTTTAGTCGGTTCGAGCTGGAGTACGTTTCTTTACTTAAAAATAATTTTTGCCAAACGTATCTATTTGCAAAAACAATATTTAGATTGAAATAATACTAGTTTTTACGGAATTTATCGCGTGTATTTAACTTTTTAATTACCCGACGTTTCGAACGCTTTACAGCACTCATGGTCACGGGCAGGACTGAGATGTTCAACGTCCATATGACATAGTTAACCGCGGTTACCATAGATTAAAATTTAACTTTTGTTCCGATCTATGCAGTATGAACTTATGGTATCTTGAAGTCTTGCAGTTGTATGCTTGGGTTGGGATTTAATTTTATTTATTATAGGATCCCAAGCAGATGGTAGCACCCAGCCATCTTCTCTATTGAAATTAGGATGTTTTTTGATTTCAATAGCCTCGCGAATCATCCTTGGAAGGAATCGGTGTTCTTTAGCGAGGATCTGCGGTCTATCAAATCTGATGTAGTGACGGGGGCGATCCTGTACGTGTTCACAGACTGCAGACTTCCCGGAGCGTCGATTCTTCACATCAGTAGCTGATGTGAAGAATCGACGCTCCGGGACGTTCCGGGAGTGCTGTAAAGCGTTCGAAACGTCGGGTAATTAAATTTAACTTTTAAATACACGCGATAAATTCCGTAAAAACTAGTATTATTTCAATGTGTAGTGTTCGCGTAAATATAAGAAATCACATATTTAGATTTTTTCAGTTAGTACGATAAAACAACTTATGGCATAAAAACATATAATAGGGAAATAAGACTGAATAAACCTCATAATCAAGTAAACAAGGCGAAACAAGGGTAACCGCAATACCAAACAATTTCCTAATTAATTACATCATTAAAAACAAGTTGTTTGTATTTCTGAGGTATTTCTCTTAAATATTTCCTAATTTTAATCTTCGTTAATTAAAGGTAAACGTTCTACGATTCCCATACTAACCAAATTTTTAACATTACCGGGGAGTTCCGCTTACCTGACAAGATAAGACGATCAAACAAACTTAAGTATTTAGGGCGTTCGCATATCTAGTGAATGAGAGCGATAACTCGATGGGTCTATGATGATCTTATAAAACACCATTAGGTATCTATAAAATAATAGCGTCAAATTCCCCAATTAAAGTCTTGAGCTATAATGTACTACGTACTAGAGGAGACACTGCATTCAGCTACTCTGTTCCACTCAACTGCAGTGCATGCACCGTACTTTAATCACATCAGTCACTCGCTAGGCGCTTGTAGAGTTGTCACATGTTGTGTTGATTTAAAAAAAAATCTCTTGATAAAAATATGCCGTCTTGTGTACTTAGGTATTGCACAAATAATTCAAGAAATGTCAGTAAAAACCAAGGAATTACTTTTCACCGGTTAATAAGGTACTTAATCAATAAAAAATATTATAAATTAATAATAAAACAAATTATTCCTAAGACGCCATCTCGTATCATGGATTATAGATTATGAAATTAATATGTTCAGATGCGACATTTCTGTGGGTACTTAAGTATAGGACGAATATATTTATTATACACATTTTTTGTGGAAACATATATAATTTATTATAATTAGGCTAAATTTTTCATGTTTAAATCTGCTTATTATTCTTTTATTTTATTTTTAGGTTTCCACTTCAAACTCAAAGTGGAATAAATTCATCCATTTTTAACTCTCGCGTGCTCAGCATTTATGAATGATTATTTACAGCATTTCTGATTCTAATTTAAATAAATATATTTGTAATTTAAATTTTATTTTAATAAGTTGTGTTAAACATACATTTAGTACGTTTTTTTATATTTGACATAGATACCTTTTAAAATATTCAGATAAAAATATCATTAAAATGTAATTGTGATATAATATTATGTAATATTATATTAAATAAACAAATATAATATACAAAATAAATGACAAATTTAAATATTGTTCTCGATATAATTTACGTATTTAACAATACAATCTACTATTACCTATGGATCATTCTACCTATGTTTATTCTATGATAAAAAAACCAACCGCGCGAACACAGAGTAGCGCACATTTTTTGTTTGAGATAGCTGTTCTAGTACGTAAGTACATATTACTTCAATGATTAAAGTAGATATAATGATCGTATTCGGCTGATCAATTTCATCAAACATCATCATCAGCATGCGGCAGTCCACAGCTCAAAATAGGCCCCTGCCTATGGGTGTCTTTTCGCCCGATATTTAGCTTATTTTACTAGCCGCCTTGTGCGGATATTCGCCCCGTTCACTTCAACGTTACCTTTGCGCACGGGTTGCCACCCTATGATACTACTACTCAATGTTGAATGAATACTCCTGACGAGTTGGAACTACGCATTAATTTAAACAAGACGAAAGTTATATTTAATAGTCATGTCATATCAGGTCCGCTTATCGTCGACCTCGGACAGTGAAGTTGGGTTTCTACCAGTCATCGGGCAGATAGTACGTACTTATACGTTTAGTAGAAACCAAGGCCGATGGCTTCAAGAAATTAGCTGACAGGCGAATTCTATAATTGGGCTCGGCAACATTCTGGAAGGTATGTAAATCTCCTTGTAGTCCACACTGTAAAACCTTGTGGTGCCGTACAACATTATGGTCCGGAAACGTGGAATTAATGGTACTACTGCACAAGATCATAGCCACCAAGCGATGGAGAGACCTCTACGGTCAGACCACTAAATTAACAAAAACATATTCCACAGTCCTTGAAGACACCAACATTGTAGCCGTAGGAAAAACAGATGCCCGAAAATATACCCACTTCGTTGCTGTACGAATTACGAAAGACGTATGTCGATTATGGAATTAATCGATTTACCATACCATCGGCTTCAAGGCGCAGTGGCTTAGGAATGAATTGAAGAGCTAAAGGCCTACAAATAATTGGTCCCCGGTCTGACGTTTGTCCATGTCAAATTTATGTATGTAAACTGCCCACACTATAGGAGAAAATCTTTGTGTGTTGTGTTGTTAACGTTTCAAAGAAATTCTGTTACTGATTTGTAAGTAAGTATATTTATTTTGTTGGTGAGCTACAAACATAACCAATATCGATAACCTAACTAACTTAACCCTTATTTAACATAAGAAAACCAATTATTATTTTTCATGTATAATACGTATTCCACTAAATATATAACGAAGTTTATTAACTGTTTTGATTAAAAAAAAGCAAATATAAAAATATATTGTAGTACCGATTTTACTTTTAAACCCTTTGCGCAAGATAGATAAATAAGCGTTTCGTTGTAAGTTTTAAAGTCATGATGATCTTATGCGAAATGTTTATGCTAATGCTAGTAATGTTAACTTGGAAATATTATTTATTATTATGGTAATTTTAATCAAGCATTAAAGTATTAGTGGTGGTGTAAAAATATCCATTACCTCACATCGTCCCATGGGTGTCAGAAGAGGCAACAAAACACGAGATGAGCAGCACTGACTTTCTAATAACAAGAAAGTAAAAACCTGCGATTGCCAATTCGGCTGCCAAGCGTGGCAAATATCCGTATTATGAGGCAAACTATGGGAGGCCAATGTTCACAAGAGGACTATGATGTCGCCAGGATATATATCATATCCTGGCG
Source organism: Parnassius apollo (assembly GCA_907164705.1). Taxonomy (NCBI): domain Eukaryota; kingdom Metazoa; phylum Arthropoda; class Insecta; order Lepidoptera; family Papilionidae; genus Parnassius; species Parnassius apollo. Next base: position 4,675,330 of record CAJQZP010000444.1, read on the forward strand.
ATATCATTATAATTATATGCCATATGTTGCCGGAATAATTATGTTAGTGACAAAAATTCTATTATGATCGTATGTTAATTGCAATAATTAATTTACTTAAGGTTGCCTGTTCTGGGTGGTCCTGGCCTTGTTTACTCGATAGGTTGATGATGGCCCTGTTGAGTCTTCTCCTTAATCTTTATAAAACGGTGAAACTAATTTCTTAGCACAAAAAATTGCTTACCTGTTTCTGCGGTTGATGGAATATATGTTGAGATGGCCCAGTCATCTCAGGCGCTGCTGGGACCTTAGTGAAAACAATACTGAGATTTTATATCGTGCAATGAGATTAGGCACATGAAATATAATCGAATTAGAAAACTTCATGCATCGTGAGACAGTATATTATATAATGATGATGTTGTTTATGAGGGCGAATTGCGAAGCTAAGCTTTGCTTTTTAATATCTTTAGGATAGATCATGCGCTTTTCCTTGTAAACTAACTATAAACAAAATTAATATAAGATTGATGTCACACCGAAACCATTTCGCTTATGCAAGAAGATTAAACAACAGATGAATAATATTAATAAATTAAAAAATATTAACGCAAAACAAATTAATAGACACCAAAATGTTTTGGAAAGTTCAAGTTCAAAAAATATTATTACTCTTCTAAACTTTGCAATGTATTTCGATCCGCAGTGAAACAAAAAAAAACCATCAAAATTGGCAGTTACAAAACTAATAATTGATTCTATTACAAGATGTAAAATTATTTTGTATTAACATTTTGTTCTGTAATTTAAAAGGATATCAAATTAAAGTCGTACGAGTGTTATTCGCAAATATATTTTATTATATGTTTAATAAAATTGTTGCTGTGGTAAACTTATTTGAAATAGTTTTGTAAATCAATTATATATATTATGTAACCAATTACAGTGTATAAGGATTATGGGTTTGGTGCGACTCCAACTTCGGACTGTTATTGTTAGTTTCTACTGCCTATTACGTTAAGCATTTAAATTGGTTGCACACACAACTTGTATAGCGATGAGACCGCGAAGCGTATTTAAAAGATTAAAATACTAAATGTCTGAATTGACAAGAAGTATATGTTATGGTATTTGTAAAAAGTCTGTATAGTACAATTTTGTTAATATTTTATGAAAAACAAGATAATGAACAAGTTTAATATATAAATGTTCACTTTTTAATCTGCTGAATTTCACTAAATTTTAAATACTCTACATTTCCTACTGTTACTGTTGATTACATCGGGTTGTGTGGTTATAATAAATTTTATACCGTTTTCTGGGCAAAACAAAAGATTAGCACGATTAATATTACAAATAATTGGAAGGGAGCGGGTGGCAATTGCGGTAGGTTTACGTAAATACGAACAGTGAAAATGTTAGAGGCAACCTCACATCGCGCTGCTTTTTATCGCATTTTTTTTTTATAGAATAGGGTGACAAACGAGCACATAGTCCACCTGATGGTAAGTGGTTGCTGCGGCCCATAGACATCTACATCTATCTTCCATTACAAATCAAAATGCAGATGCGTTGTCACCCGTGAGGACTGAGATGGAATGCCTCAAATGCCTAAAAAGGGTCTCCGGTTCTCTACACTCACCATACGAAATACAGCAGCATTAAGCTACTATTTCACGCTGGTATTCTGTGAGAGCGTGGTCCTTCCCCGGTCGAGCCGACCCATTCGTGCTACAACTATACTACTAATATAATTGCAGCATGGCTCTACCACGTAGAAGCATTTCAAATTTTAAAAACCTTTTTATGTTTTATTTTTATGCTCAGGCTCAGAGAGCTCTTAATTATTTTTATGTTAGCTTTAAATGTGTTCTCGTTAGGTTGGAACGATAAAGTATATATAAACATACATATAAACGAAATAGAATAAAATATATACTAAATCTAATAAAATAATAAATACATAACATAAACACTCACGCCTGTCATCCAGAGGGGTAAGCAGAGACTACAGACTACCATTTGGCACGATCCTGACACGCCTTTCTCGCCTCCTCCACATCCATAAACCTACGCATACATGCTTGTCGAGTTAAGGGTACTCCTAATTTGGCCCATTTTCAATATAAACTTTCGCCTTATACATCCCTTTCCGACTCTGCCATTCACTTCTGCAACATAAGTTTGCTTTGTCACTCTTTCCTTATTCATTCTTTTCACATGACCAAACCACCGAAGTACTCCTTTCTTAATCCTGGTCACTACATCATCAGGCAAACCACACTAATCTCTTATCACACAATTTCTCACCTTGTCACTCAGATTCAGGCCTACTATACTAACAAAACGGATATGTAAATACTTATAAAGAAATTGAAGTGTGTAGTATTGAAATAACTCGGATTCCTCCCACAAGATTTAAAAGATGCTCCTTCAATAAATACATTTAAACCTAAGCTTGAGGCATATTATTTAAAATTACTTGATTAATTTTATTATGTTTATTATAATTTCATATACTATATTGTATGTTTTTATTGGTTTCGTATATATATTTTATTTAAAATATATATAATTATATATACTAGCTTGCCAGGCAGACGTTGTTCTGCCCTTTCCGACGACCCTTTGTCATGTCCTATTAAAAATTCTTAAATTCGCAAAAAAAATTGTGGGGCACTCATGGGCAAAAAAACTATTCTATCTCTCAAGTTGGACCAAACTGCACACGGTGTGCAAATTTGATTAAAATCGGTTAAGTAGTTTAGGAGTCCATCGCGGACCAACAACGTGACACGTAATTTATATATATTAAGATATATATATATATATATATATATATATATATATATATATATATGTGTATGTGTATATATGTATAAACTAACATATACATAATATTATATAATACGTTTTCAATAGTATGAATAAATAAGTTAGTTTTTTTCTTACGCAGTTCTTCCCATAGCTCTCACCACACTACAAAAGGTTAGCTGGCAGAGAATGTCTTTTCGCCTTTGTACCAAATTGTTTTGTTTGAATGCAATAAAAAAAATTCTATCTATCTATCTATCTAACTGTTTTTTATAGAGCTCATAGGGTTATTTGTATGGCATTAAAACGTTGTTGACCATTTTTGTAAAATTTATGTATGTCTGTCGGTCCCGATTAATGTTCGGAATGCCAGAATTGATTTTGATGATACTTCACGAGCAGATAGAAAGTTGTGCCAGGAGTTATCTAAACTCTGTTTTATCCGAAAAACTCAACGATATTTTTGTGACATGGAAAAAATCATAAAATATATGATCATGAAATAAATTGATGAAATAATGAACGCCACATTTTTATACCCCACCCAGATAAAAGGCATGGCGGGACGTTTGTAGAAAATTTTCTTATAAAAATAGATTGCTAGCCGTTAGTCTCGTTAAAACTCAAAAACTGCTAGATCAATTTTGATTATTTTTTTTTTGTTTGAATGGGTTTTTAGATAGTTTTGATTCATATTTGGACCCGGTAGGTGGCGCTGTTGTTGTATAAATCAACCGTGCGAAATCGGGGCGGGTCGCTAGTATAAAATAAAAGTAACCTTGATAAATCAATAATATCCAACCAGTCGAAAGGCTTCGCCGAGGGAGATCAAACGGTCAAGGGTTAGTGGGAAAAGGAATGAAACCCTCGGACATTTTAATATGTACAGATGTCGTCCAGATATTTTTTATCTGTTTCAACTTTCACGAGGCTCCCGTCATCCTTGTCTGTGTCCGGTCTACCAACAAAATTTCAGGCTTATTGGCAAGAATAGTTCTGTCTGCCAGTCTCAGTAGAGTCTGGCGCGATTTACGGCCACGGGTTTCAGCAAGTATTTCTAATAAAGCAGTTTTTAACCCACGAGATCGTACTTCACAGCGATGTCCATTACATTACAGTGTCTATGCAAAAAAAGTTCCGAAGAACTAGAGATGGCATATTTTAAGCCTCTCCTCACAGGGATAGCGACAACTTCGACTGATCTATACTGATTATAATAACATTATCCTATAAAATAAAAACAACCTTTATAATGTATTTAATTGTTGGTCTTTATCACACAGACAAAACTTTCGATTTTCCCAAAAGAAGTCACCAAAAAGTAGTCAGTGAAGGAAGGCAAATGTGTCTATAAATGCTCTCATGTCGAGTCCTGTAGAACTTCACATGCAGCTTCCTATCTTTCCATATGGACATATCTATTGCTGTTTAGGTCCAGATACGGGGGTAAATTTATCTCAGTTAATGGCGTCATTGTAGAATGGTTATTAATATTAGTGTTCCTGTCATTATCATTAATATTACCAGTCCCCTGCTGAACACAGGCCTCCGCCAAGGAAAGCCACAAAGCTTGGTTCTGAGCCACCTGCATCCATCGATTTTCTGCATGTTTTGCCAGGTGGTACTCGATCTAGTGGGACGCGCCCTACACTTCGGCTAAAGGTACAAGGATCGCCCAAGAACCATTCCTGCCCGTAAATCTCATTTTTTAAATAAATAGATAAAATATAATAAAAATAAATAAAATAGATTAGAATAAATATACGTGAAATAGAATTGTTATACTATTTATATTAAAATATAAATCAAAACCAACCAGACGAAGGCCGTGGCAAGGGAAACCAAACAGCCGAGGGTGAGTTTTAGGAATGAAACCGGCAGACGATGCAGGTGTTATAGAGGAACACCGGTTTTTGCATTTGAATCCGGTCGACTTGGTCCCGTCGGTCGACCGAGTTTCACTCCGCGTTAGATACCATGTTTCTCAGTAAAGGAAAATAACTAGATACACTTGGTAAGTAAAACAATTTTGTCAATACTGCGGCTTTGTTGGATTGAACATTGAAACATGACAAGTAGGTTTTCAAATAACTTGCTAAGGAGTTATTTAAAACGCAATAAAAATATGACTTGATTATTTTTTATAGAAATAACGCTGTGGGCTCATAGACACCAACATCTTTCCGGGATTATGTAAGAAAATGCCATCTGCATTCGTCTGGGTATTTACTCCTGTAAACTAACATATGAGGGTGCGTTTTAAGTTCGCGGAATGGGTAAGTAGGTAATAAGTGGGGACGTCGCTGAATTACGTGCCAATTAAGCAACTCAATATTAGTATAAATGCCAGGTTTTATTGTAATTAGATCATTAGTCTTTCAGTTATCGTCAACCAAACAAGTCAATCGGGAAGAAATTGTGAAATATGGAGAAAATCGAGTTCCGTGCCGTTATAAAGGTGCTTAGCAAGCGCGGAAAATCGGTTCAGACTATACTGGAAGAGATATCATCCGTTTACGGAGATTCTTTTCCAAGTAAAACTATGGTTTACAAGTGGTATACCCTTTTTAAACAAGGCAGAGAGTCATTTGAAGACGACCCACGGCCAGGAAGGCCGATCGTGGTGACCACTTCGGAAATTATTAAAAGTCGAAAAATTTATATTAGAAGATGCTGGACTAAAGAAAAAACAGCTCGCAGAAATGGTTGCAGTATCAGATACAACCATTTTCAAAATTCTTCATGACCATCTTGGTATGACTAAATCAGTGCAAGATGGGTGCGTAGAATGCTCACGCCGCCTCAAAAGCAACAGCGCGTGAAGTGTTTTCGTGCATTTTTGGACCTCTGTAAGGAAGACAAAGATGGGGTTGACTCGAATTGTTACTGGTGACGAAACTTGGGTTCACCATTATGAACCTGAGTCCAAACAGAAATATATGTAGTGACACAAAAAAGGCACACCACCCAAGAAATTTAAGGAGGCACAATCGGCTGAGAAAATCATGGAGACAGTCTTTTGGGACTCAGAAAGAATCCTATTGATTAATTATAAAGATAAAGGTGTCTCCATAACCGTAAATTACTACGCTTCAATTCTAGAACAATTGAAGGAAGCCATAAAGGAGAAAAGAAGGGGAAATTTGACTAAAGGAATCCTTCTTCTGCACCACAACGCGCCTGTTCACAAGTGCCATGTTGCGATGGCTGCCCTGCAGAAGGTGGGCTTCGAAATTTTGCCACACCCACCCTTCAGTCCTGACCTGGCCCCCAGTGATTATTATCTATTTCCAAACTTAAAAAAAGAACTTCGTAGGAAAAAGTTTTTAAGTAATGAAGAAGTGAAGGAAGCAGTTTCGGCGTCTTTTTTAGAAAAAGACAAATCATTTTTTTGAGGGTATACATAATTTAATTGAATGACCCGAAAAATGTATTAGGGTAGCAGGTAAATATATTGAAAAGGAAAAATAAATTTGGATTTTTATTTCCACTCCTTTTACCCTCCATTCTGCGAACGTAAAAACACACCCTCGTAGAATGCTCTTTTACCAGTAGAAGTCATAGCCAGTTCTCGACGCTTAACTATATGAAACAGCACAGTATTATGCTGCCATTTTACGCTGTTATTTATTCTGTGAGAGCAAGGGCCTCTAATTATACCTCTAATTAGTAATTTTGTTAAATTAAAAAAAAAATTACATTTATCATTACTTGGCGAACGATGATTCAGTCACCAGATAATGTAACCTAACCTAACCTAACTACAAATAATGTTTATTAATATTTGACAGGGCACAATTATAAACTCAAACAAACAGTATTTTTACGCCAGCTTATTTTCAGAATGTTTCAACAAAATGACGTGACGCTTTACAGTTGTATGTGCGACCGCAATATGAAACCTGTGAGTGTGCGGTGAGGTTGAGGCCGTGGCTGGTGGACGGCAAGGGCACCGAGACGAGCAGCGACGTGGGCCCTTCGCGCTCGACCTTCACGCCCTACACAACCCACGCGATTAGTTTGCTTCCTCTGTTATAGCTACCTATGCTCATAATAAATGCCAATATTGACGGCGGAATGGAGATCTATCATCAGCGAGTACGAAAAACGTTTTAACTATTATAACACCATAGTGTAATTACGTCTGTACGTCTAAAATAATGATATTAATTTGAAATAATATAGCTAACCACATAGATTCCAGGTGTAAACGTTAAAATGTGTAAATGATAAAAATTTAACTATACAGATCTATGCATTCCGCCGACATTGAGGTATATTTGATTATTGACTTATTGTTCCACTCATTCCGGATTCCCGAATCCATCCGCATAATATATTAAACTATGTCAAATACTTAAATATTAAATAATAAAAGTAACACATCTCCTTAATTTTTATCTAAACGTAATTTATTCTACTTTGATATAATATGATCATTTAAAATATTTAAAAAAATAATTTTGCTATTTTTATTTTTTACATGGACTATTATAATGCAGTTTTTAATATGAATAAATAAACACAGACAGTCAACTTTTGACGCTTAGTGCTGAACCCAAATGATTTATAGTATGTAAAGTGGGCGGGCTTATTTATTTATGTATGTGTTCACCTGCTACTGTGTCTAAGAATTAAAAAAATTTGATTTGAGTTCAGAAATAAAGCAATTTTTTTCACTTAAATGCTGAAGATAGTATTGCCCGTCCACGTAACTTCTGTTCTATGAAGATATACATATATAATATCTATAATCGTTGACACCACACTTGTGCAAGTAATATGAATTTTCGTTAATAGGCAATAAGATTTGCAATATTTGTAGCGAATTTTTTTTTCGAATACAAATAACTTAATTATATGTATAATTACGTATAACCAAATTATATGTAGCAACGTATAATATACAACTTATTAGTGTTTTTAGTAAAATAAATGAATATTTCTTTTAGCCTTATAAAAATTTATTTATTTTTATAGGATAAGGGTGACAAACGAGCACACCGTCCACCTGATGGTAAGTGGATGCTGTGGCCCATAGACATCTACATTTATCTTCAATTAAGAGGACTGAGATGGAATGCCTCGTTTCCAGTAAAAAAGGTCTCCGGTTCTCTACACTCACCACACGTAATATTTTACGCTGGCATTCTATGAGAGCGTGGATCTGCCCCGGTCGAGCCAACCCATTCATGTTGCAACTACAATATAGCTACAGCATGGCTCTAGCACGTAGACTTTACTTACTTTACTATGGAATGTCACTATAAAACGGAAGTACGTTTATTTCAGACATGTAAGGCAAGTGGTGCATACTCATATTCAATTAATTATGTACTATACAAGCTGCCACCAATTGATTTTAAAAAAAAACCTATAGATGAATATTTTATCATACACATTTTAAGACGGAATTGTTTTGAATTGTATAGAATATAATATGCTTTATTCAATATAGATTACAAATAATACTATTAAGTCATTTACGACTTTACCATTGGCCTGTAAAAAAAGTCTGGGTAAGACCAGTGAAGAAATCCAGTGTTTTTTTAAATAACATTTTAAAATGTTATGTCGATGACTCCGTGGCGCGGTGGCTTCGCATTGAGTTGCAGCTTTGAAGCCTGCGGGTTCGAATCCCGCACGAACAAGTACATTGCCTACAAATAATTGTTCTTGGTCTGGATGTTTGTCCTTGTGCAATTTATACATGTAAATTGTTTCCACGATACAGAAGAAAATCCTAATTGCAATAAAAAGTTTACGAGAATTAACGAAACAATAAAGTAAAACGCTCACAAATTTAAATAAATTTGTAGTCTAAAGGGTTGAGGTCTGCGCAAGATGAAGGTCAGTCTTCAGCTCTTATAAAGTCCGGAACGTTGGTTTCAAGCCAGGCTTGGGTAGTTCGTGCCTTGTGACCAGGTGCAGAGTCCTGCCGGAAAGTCCACGGTACATTTTTAAAAAGTGTATTGCTGAGAGGTTTCACAACACGATCCAAGACTGTTTCTTGATACATTTTGCCTGAAGATTTCACTCCTTTTTCAAAAAATGTAGCTTTGTGACGCCTTGATAAGACACGCACGCCTCACCAAACCATTACTGACGCAGGATGATGACCACGTTGTACCTTTCTGACCACTTGAGCAGCTTCTTTAGAACTATGAGCGTACACTTTATCATTTTGCTTATTGTAGTTTGCTTGTTGCTCTTCAATGGTGAAAATTTTTTCATCGGTAAAGAGGATATTTCTGTGTCCTTCATCTGCGTATCGCGACAGAAGGGGTTTTGATCGATCCACTCTCATAAATTATAAATATAGATTTAGGGCATGTCCCGTATATCGACGATAATCATCGAGCTTCAGGTCTTGTTTTATAATACGCGACAGAGTCCTGGCGGAAATCTTAATTTCTCGCGATAAGATTTTCAGCTTCCTAATGGCATTTCGACGAATTCTGGCTTTAACAGCATTAACAGCCTTTGTAGTTCTAAAAGCACACGGCCGCCCCGATCTTTTATGGTCTTCGATAGAGGAAGTGTTGTATTTGTTGATAGTACGATATACGATATACGGCTGATACCAAGGTTTCGAAGTGTCTGGAATATGACCGACGGCTCCATACCCATTTTGTGCAAGGCGATCACCGCAATCCTATTTTATTTAACACCACATTCCATTTTGTAATTTGATAATAAACACGAAAAAAATATGTGAAATGGCGCGAAATCGTAAAAACTATTAAAAATAATGAACGAGTTCCAAATTAAAAATAATTAAAAATTTGAAAAAAAAAAGTTTTATGTAACAATATTTATAGCCAGACTAGTTATATTTGACCGAACTTATGACCTGACTAAGTATATATATTATAGGAGAGGGGGGCAAACGAGCATACGGCTCACCTGATAGTAAGTGATTAAGGCCGTCCATGAACAACTGTATCACCAGGGGAATTGCAGATGCATAGCCGGCCTTTTAAAAAGAAGTAGGCTCTTTTCTTGAAGGTCCCTAAGTCGTATCGATCCGGAAAAATCTCTAGTGGTAGTCGATTCCACAAGGAAGTTGTGCGAGGAACAAAACTTCCTTTAAATCGCACGGTGGTGAACCGCCACTCATCTAAATGGTATGGATGGTATCGCGAGTTTTGCCGCGATGTGCGACGGTGAAATTATGCGGCTGGAATTAGTCAGAACATTTCCTCAGAGCTAAGCCACGGTAAATGCGATAAAATACGCAAAGAGATGGAACATCTCCGAGTACGAGTCAAGTCTATTGGAAAGAGCTCAGTCGCCGACGATTCAAACGGCTCTGCACTCGATGCGATCAAATGGAAGGAGCTGGCACTGGGGGAGCCCCATCCCAGAGATGGAAACCATTTGCAGCCGAACCTTATAAAGTTGCAGCCGTTATGTCGGAATGAAATACTGTCCCGCTCTGCACAGCACGCCAATTTAGCCAATTTGGCCTTCTCTTCCAAGTGACCATGAAACTGCACGTCACTCGATATGTCGACGCCGAGGATTCCGATACTGAATAAGGCAACAAGGGGACTGAGGAGATACGACGAAGGGGTTCTTTTTAGCGGTGAACACGCAAACTTGTGTCCTTTGGGTATTGAACTTGATTAAATTTAGTCAACCCCGGTCCGAGACTTTGTTCAACAAAGCCTCAACTTCAAAAACAAGTTTGTCCCGGTACTCGGCGACGTTTTCCCGAGTAATATTGGCGTCGATGGTGTATAAAGAATCACCAGTGCTCTTGTCCGCATAACAACTGGTGATCCAATTGCACAATTTCTCGGGAAGCCCATAGGAAGGAAGCTTCGTAATAAGCGCTTTGTGTCAAACCCAATCGAAAGCCTAATTCCAAACTAACGGCCAACACCTGCCCCTTGGACTCTACTACCTCCGCCCATTTATGAGTTAGGTAACCCAGAAGACTGAACGACCCCGGAGGAAACCGCACTGGCGGTCACTAATCAACTGATGATCCTTTAGGTACCTCATGAGCTAGCAGTTTATAATGGATTCCATTATTTTGGAGAACAAGGGAGGTGATAGAGATAGGCCTGTAGTTAGATGGATCTGAACGGTCGCCTTTTTAGGGATCGGGTGCACTAAAGCGGTCTTCCAGGATTTCGGGAATATGCCCTAGAGAGTAAGAGTACCAGAAAAGACGCGTTAAAACCGGTGCCAACTCTGGAGCACACGTTTTCAGCACAATAAGAGGGACGCCATCAAGCCTGCTCGACGTGTTGACGTCCAGGAAGAGGAGTACACTGCGCACCGAGCGCTGGGCAAACAGCACAACCTGTATGGAGCACTCACACCGCGGGATGGTCGGCGATGTGGCAAGAGTCGAGTTGGACGCAAAGACAGAGTCCAGCAGATCCGCTTTGTCCTTTGCGGCATGAGCCAGTGAGTCGTCTTCCCTGTGCAAAGTTGGGAGAGTTGGTTAACAGAAGTTCCCTTGGGCAGTCTTGGCGAGAGACCAGAATGCACGTGTTCCCGAAGAAAGTCGAACTAGTTTTACACTTTTAAAGGTCATGGAGGTGGAATTATAATTATTTTTAAGAACGCTGGTATTTGCATCCCGAGACATCGATGCGTCAACCCAGAGCCAAGAGATATTACAGTCCACGTGATGGTAAGTGGCTCCTAAAGTCCATGCACACCTGCACATACCTGCACATGCATTGTCACCTCTGAGGACTAAAATGGAAAGAAGTTTGCCGAGCTAGTTAGTTGACTTATAATTATCGCACCTTATGTTATTTCTCTTATGATTAACTGTATCTAGGTCGTAATCGAAGCCGATTACGAAAACGAACTGAATGGGTAAATCACTATTTCTTCTTACAAAACGAAAGAGATAATCGAGGTTGTCGTATACTATTATACGACAAGAGATATTACAGTCCACGTGATGGTAAGTGGCTCCTAAAGTCCATGCACACCTGCACATACCTGCATTGTCACCTCTGAGGACTAAAATGGAAAGCCTTAGAATTTCATTAAGTGGTTATCTTATTAGAGTTATATATTTCGAACTTTGTAATATAGTTATGTATATAACTTTAAAGGATTTAATAAGGCCGTTAATCCATAATCTGCTTAAAACTAATAATACGAAATAATTATACGGAATTGTGTGCCTTTAAAAGTATTTGTTACTTTTTAAAGAATAAAGTCCACTATATATTTATACGCACTTACATGTTTTATTAGCACTAGTGATATTTTTTATAAGCTATACCTTTAAAACGAAATATTTGCGGTATAATTATAATTAGATAACTAGACCTAGAAATAAAAGCAACTGGAGATCTTTATATTGAATAATACATATATAAACCATTCACACTTAAGTTACAGTTCAAATATCTAGTTACAGTCCACTGCTGAACTCAGGCGTTACGTTTCTGAGACGATTATGTGGGTCTGTAAGAGTAATGTCTTCGAAACATTTTTAACTTCTCTATGCAGGTTTCTTTGTTTTTTTCCTCAGCAAGTGACAAGAACGCTGGTGCAACTTACATAGAAGAAATTATACGTACGAAACGGAAGCAAAATTTAATGTCAGATATCTCTTCTCTCTACTTTTTTTGTAATATGTCTATCAATGTTATTGTCAAACCAAATAGGTTCAAATGTCAAATCAAAAGTTTATATTGATTTTAATTATTTAGAATGCTTTTAATTTTGCTATCGGAACAGTTGTACATTTTCAGAATTGTTAAAAAATCAAATATGTATTATCAAACTTGCCAATCAAATGATGTAATAAGTTAAGAAAATAATATATATATATATATATATATATATATATATATATATATATATATATATATATATATATAAACACTCACGCCTGTCACCCAGAGGGGTAGGCAGAGACTACGGACTTCCATTTGGCACGATCCTGACATACCTCTTTCGCCTCCTTTACATCCATATATCTACGCATACATGCTCGTCAGTTAAGGGTACTTCTAACGTGGCCCATTTTCAAAATATCGCCAATTTGGTCGATAAATTTTTTTCTAGGGCGTCCCTTCCCGACTCGGCCGTTCACATCTGCCATATAAATTTGCTTTGTCACTCTTTCCTCATTCATTCTTTCACATGACCAAACCACCGAAGCATTCCTTTCTTAATCCTGGTCACAACATCATCTTGCATACCACATTTATCTCTTATCACGCAATTTCTCACCCTGTCATTCAAATTCAACCCTAGTATATTCCTTAAAGACCGCATTTCTACAGCATTTATTCTACTTTCGTGCTTCTTCTGCCACACCCAGCTTTCACTACCATACACTAAGGTAGGGACTAACACAGCATTATGAATTACCATACGTACCTTTTTTGACACATTCCGGTTCTTCATAATAGAGTGTAGTGCCCCATTCACTCTATTCCCTGCATTTACTCGTCGTTCTATATCCTTATCATATCTACCATCCCTGCTAAATACACATCCCAAATACACAAACTCATCCACTTGCTCAATTAACTCCCCTTCTATTCTTATTTCACATACCGTTTTGCTTTGCTCTCTTTCAAAAACCATCACTTTCGTCTTACTTGCGTTCACCTTCATTCCCCTTTCTTTTAATTCCCAGTTCATTAATGTAACCATCATTTGCAACTCAGCCGCCGATGACGCAAATATGACTTGATCATCGGCATACAAAAGGCATTTGACGGTTAACTCGCCCATTCTTAACCCACATTCTTCATCTTTCAAAGTTTGCAAACACCTGTCCATAAATAGGTTGAACAGCCAAGGGAAAGCTACACAGCCCTGTCTGACACCTTTTTGGATGCCAAACCAGTCCGAGTAGACCCCATTAATCCTGACACAAGCACTAGAGTCCCAATAAAGAGACCTTAATGCCTGTATCAAACCAGCGCTCAACCCATATGAGTTCAGTGTTTGCCATAACACATTCCTGTCCACTCTGTCAGTTTCCAAGTCCATGAACGCACAAAAAACTTTCTGGTTTTTGGCCAAAAACTTCTCCGCAATCATGCGCATGGAAAAGACTTGATCTGTACACCCCATTCCCTTTCTAAAACCCGATCCCAAAATTTTCCATCAGTTTCTTTCATAACTCTTTCAATTAACACCTTAGCATACAGTTTACCCACAATACTAAGCAAGCTGATACCACGGTAGTTTTTGCAGTCCTGCTGTGACCCTTTTCCTTTATATATTGGTACTATAACTGCTTTACACCAGTCATCCGGTACCCGTTTTAATTCCCAACATAAATTAAACAAGGTGTACAGCAGGCCTGCCACCACTCCCTCTCCAGCCCTTAGCATCTCGAGTGATACTCTATCATATCCAGCTGCCTTACCTGCTTTCATGCTTTTTTTCATTATTTCATCTACACTTATCTCCATACCCCTTTCCACTACTTTCGGAATTTCTAGTTCATTTAATTCAGACGACTCTTCACTCATAAACACGCCTTCAAAGTATTCCTTCCGTCTGTTTAAATTTGAAACTTCATCATTCAGGATACATCCATTCTCGTCTCTTATAGCATTAATTATAGACTGTTTTGTATTTCCCCTGGCAGTTCTTACGAGTTTCCAGAACATTTTTATGTTAGCTTGGAAATTATCAGATATCCTTCTATCATTCTTATCCGTTCTTTCTTTCTTTTTCCTTTCAACAACTTCTTTTACTCTCTTATTTAGACGTCTAAATTCTGCCTTTTTTCTTTCGATCACATCATTCATACCAGAAGAATTACCAGCTTTGATTGCTAGTAAATCTAACCATGCTTTCTTCTTTGATTCGACTTCCACCCGCACCTCATCATCCCACCACAACGTATTATTTTCCTTTCATTTGTTCTCTTACTTACACCACATACTTCGGTGACGGCATCCACCAAACCTTTCTTAACATTATCCCACACAGTATTCAAGTCTAAATCATTCATACACAACTCATTCAAACATCTAATATTTTCTCTCAGTCTACATTTATACTTCTCTTTCACATCTTCATCTTGTAACTTCTCTATTCTTATACGCTGTAACGCAGTGGTAGACACAGATGTCCGATACCGCCAACGCTTGAAAAGACCATTAATTCGACATAAGAGCAAGTAATGATCCGTCCCTACGTTGGCCCCCCGGTAAACCCTTGTATCTACGACTGCGCTCCTCATTCTTTCATCCACAATTACGAAATCTATCATGCTTCTATCATCACCTCTTTCCCATGTATACATGTGAATCTTCTTATGACGAAAAAAGTATTCGTCACAAAAAGATTCTTTTCCACACATACGGTGAGGAGGTCTTCACCATTCTCATTTATACTTTCATCACCAAACGTTCCCAATATCTTTCATAACCAGACCTCTTCATCCCAACCCTTCCATTAAAGTCTCCTAACATAATAATATTTTCATTTTCCTTACATTTTGTCAACACCATCCTTAGCATGTCCCAAAACTGCTCTCGGATGCAAGTGGGCTTAGACATGTCTAGGACGTACACCCCTAGCAGGAACAGCTTCTTTAAGCCCCACTTTCATTCGTATCCATAGCAGCCTCGGGCTTACACATTCATACTCTTTCACACATTGACCCATTCTTTCTGAAAGGATGAAACCGACTCCCTGGCACGCCCGTTCGGTCTCGCCTACACCAGACCAATACGCGGTATACGTGCCATGTGCAGTGGCATCCTTTCCCTTTCGTTTCGTCTCATTCACACATAACACATCTATTCCTCTGTCATTCATCATTTCGCATACTTCATCCATCTTATCATTCATTCCTCCACATACATTCAGCGTAGCCAGACGGGTTTCCGCAATCCACTTTTAAGAAAATAACATGAAAAGGCTTATTCATAGCAATATTTCCCTTAGAACCTTAGATGATGAATGTTATATGATGATTTTAACATTAATTGTAAGATGACATTTAACGCGAATACATTTTTGAACTTTTATTAATTTGTAGTAATGTCCTCCAAACCGAATTTCTAACACGGACGCTAGTAGGTATCACTGGAGACTAGTCATCAATGTAGGACAGGTTTTTATAGTGTACGATAGTGTGCACAAATACAACCGCACTTCATTTTTTAACACTGATAGTTCGATGGGATGGCAATCCGAAACGAGCTATACTTAGAAACTCTATTATTAATTGTGAGTGCTTACATTCCATTTGTTCAATACAAATTGTACACACTATTTGTTAAAAATTAAATGTCATGTCTTGATGTTGGTAGAGTAGCTTGGCGCCCTTTCATACAGTTACCTTTAATAAGGAAGTCCCGCCTCTTTAATGTAGTGATTTTATTCTCTTTGGTGGTAAGCATTTAAAA
This sequence comes from Parnassius apollo, assembly GCA_907164705.1. Lineage (NCBI taxonomy): Eukaryota > Metazoa > Arthropoda > Insecta > Lepidoptera > Papilionidae > Parnassius > Parnassius apollo. The sequence continues at coordinate 4,691,493 of CAJQZP010000444.1, forward strand.
TTGCTATTAACAAATTTATTGGTGCTGGCAGGGATCGGATCTGGGTTGCTCAGCTATTACGAAACCGGCGAGCGTCTAGCTCCTAACTACCACACCACATCGTGGTTTTCTAAACTAACCGCACTTATATGTATAAAGTTCTTATCTAAAACATGATATTACTGACCTGTGGTTGTGACGGTGACCGTATATTTGACGCAGTATTCAATCCACTGGGTCCCGGCATGGGGCTGGGAAGATGTCTGAAGAAAGACCTTATTATGAAATATCGATTGCTTTGTATGATAAAGAAAACCGAGGACAAATCCCATTTAATGGAAAAATCGTCACCTGAACACACAACATTACAAATTTCATTCTTACACTAGTGTTCTTCTGAGTATAAAACAATGCTATCATGAGTAAGATGCATCTCAGTAAGTTAACAATAATCAAAGAACTCTTTGTCGTACATATGCATTCTGATGCGACTATTTCGAGTTTGCTAATGCCGCTACGCTGTTAAGCTTGTGACGTCACCGTCCTAGGATTTTTCCGATTTTGCAAAGGAATAAGACGTTTTTGGATGTTTAAGACCTTTATCATTAGTGTGTTGTGCCTTAATGCAAAAATGCGAGCATACGAGCGCCGGGGAAGTTATGGTTTCAAATGCCCTAATATGTTTTTTACAAAAACTAGACTTTACTTCTGTGAAGATCATTTTGATGTATGACTTATATTTAACTATTGTTTATACAAAACAAAACATCATGAGTACCGTGTGTTATAGCGTATTGTAAGACCTCAAAGTAAAGTTTGTGGATACAGATATAAAATTAAGATTGAAAGTCGGTATAGCGCCCAGTCTTGTCGTTCATCGTAGGAATAAAACACTGTATTGCACGATTCTCACAACGTAAGATCTAAAACGTATGCCCAGAGCCTAAGCAACACACACTAAAAAAATGGAAGAGACTTGTACATATAAATTGAATATGATGGCTGCAGCATTATTCATTACTCCATATTTGACGCCATTATTGACGACACCTTCAAATTTAATTTATACATGTACAAAGAAGATTGAATATATAAATCTTTATGAATTACCTAGGACTGGGCTGCGAGGCTGGGCTGTGTGCCGGTGGTGGGGGCGGCGGTGGAGGGGCGGGACTGACGCTCGAGAAATGTGACGTTGGAGGTTCCTCGGTTTTGGCCTGTAATTAGAATTTTATAAATACCTTCTACAACTTAAAACACGACGAGTTAACAATAAATCAATCATCACATTTTATTAAATACATCATATCATTTTATTTGCATAGCAATATCTAGAGAATGTTTACTGAGCACTCCGGTATCTGGTATAATTTGCGACTTTGATTTCATGCTTACCATTTATTATTAATTATACATTGAGTAGAAGTAATGATATAATATGGCATTCTGTATATAACAATATAATCAGTGTCAATATGTCGGTCAAACAGCGTTAATGGCTGAAGACAGTCAATAATTTTAATTTTTAAGTCTGAAACTTCGGTCAATATGTAATTATTTGTCAGATTCAACTGGGCTGGGCGGCGTTCGGGAAATTACGACACATCTTCTCGTCACGTATCACATAAAAACTTGAAAAAAAAAGAGTGTGAAACCAGTGTATATATGGCTCCTAGACGTGGTTTTTCACTGCTTTCCATATGAAGAAGCTTAAGGTACTCAGCGAACTATGGTAGGATTGTGATTGAAGTTTCTGCGCCTGATAGAATTCATTATGATAGAATATCCGCAGTAGAACTATAGTTATTGACATAGCCCAACGATTCAGAAGCTGATTTTGTAATGAACTGGCCATGTAGCTCGAAGAACCAACAACCAATGGGGAAGAAAATTTCTCGAGTGGCGTACCGATAAGCGAAATATAGGACATAAAGATAGAGTGACGATCCGGTAAGAGATGTCGGATGTCGATGGATGTAGATGGCTCAGGACCAAGTTTTGTGGCATTGAGAAAGGCCTATGCTCAGTAGTGGATTCGTGAAGGTCTGTGATAATAATATCTAAATTAGCTAAACATTAAGAAATCATAGTCATATCACAGTTTAAAGAGAGTCTAACAGTTGGTAAACGAATGTACTTATGCAGAACAACGGCGGGGGCCTTACTGGGCAGGGGGCGGCGAGACCTTGTGCCAGCGCACTCCACTAAGTCTGTTGTACAATACATGCGGTTGGCGCGAGCGTGTTTATAGTACTTATTTAACTCATTTTAAGTGCCGTTTTCGAAAAATATAATATCTATAATAGTTAATTACTGTTATAGTCTTAGAATGTAGAAAAAACCAGACGCAGCGAACGCGCTTAAAACTGAGGCAACAAAAACCTTATATAGTGTAGTTTCGCGTTCAAGCGAATAGTCACTCAAAAAACGTCGAATAGCGTGACGTATTTTACCAGTGTCAAATTAAATTAAATTATGCCGATTTGTGACATCTCTGCCTGTAAAAAAGCTGAGATGGGATCACTTTTCATGTGCAAGTAGCGCATTCAGATATCGTTTTATTTATGAATTGAATTATTTGTTCTGTTCGTAATTGTATTGAAGAATGATGGGTCCATCTTGTTATTGTAGCCAATATACCAGTTTTGTTTTTCCCTACAATTAATTATTAAGAGACAAGTTATTTGTGATTAAACAACATTAATTTAGTTTATCAAAAACTATTTAACTGCTTTCTTATATTACCGTAAATGTTTTATTGTTAATTTTAATCACTAATAACATTAGTAGTTATAGTATCGAACGCAACTTCAATATAAAATATATGTGTAGATATTACTTTGATATATATATATATATATATATATATATATATATATATATATATATATATATACATATATATAAATACATAATGACTATATTTAAAAAGCTTTCCCATAAAAAAAGGAAATTGAATGTTTATGCACCATACTGAAACCGTATTTTATATAAGCAATATTACGCGATGGGGAAGTGGGACGGGCGCGGGACGTTTGTCTTGTTTTTGGACAGATGCGGCATGTAATTACAGCTGAACGCGGCATCTGGTTTTGTTCTATATTCCGAGATTATAGTTATATGAGTTACTACTAAGTAAAATTGAATTCAAATGATGGCCATGCTTATGTTTCTCTCATTTTTGAAGTAAAACTTCTTTACACACGCTTGAGTTGGGAAGTAAGCTGGCGAACGCGTGACGAAAGCGTTACGAAAAGTGTGATCGGGCGAGGCGAACGGAAATTGAGTGGGCGATATAAGCAAAAGAGAGCAATACGCGCGCGCATTTTCTTTCTGTCTTTCTCTCATAGCCAGTTATTTTTCGTAATTTTATCTCGATATGAACAATTTTATGAATTAATGTTTTGTTCAATACATTAAGAATTCTACGTTTAAAAGTGAACATAATTGTAAATTCATTTTAAAGTTCATGTTTTGTGAATTTTCGGGTGAATAATAACAATTATGAAAGGAAGCCTAGATTAGTAGATAGAAGTAAATTTAAATATTTATTAATCGCAAAAATAAACTGTATATATATACAGATGGAGCTAAAGAAGTTTTACTTTCAGCGTGTGGTCGCACGCTCGTTTTTTTTTTTTTTTTTTGGTAAAAATTTGTATCTGAATGTGAATTACACTACATAATTAAATTTAACAATAGAAAACTGAAAACATCTATAAAAATAAAGTATCACGAAAATATTTGGAAATGTATTTTTTCTTATAGAAATGAAAAATAATCCTGTTCAATATTTTCTTTAACTTATAAATATGTACACAATGTTAATAAATGATAATGAGTATTATTATATCCAAAATTATTTTATTCCCAATTTCGTGACAACTCCTAGCATAATCGCAGCTCGTGTAAATACCTACGCAGGCGGTGGCATCGCCTGACATCAAAGACATTTCACAAATTTACCTCTTTAAACTGTCGTCATATATAATTAAATAAAAAAAAAACCGCCGTTAGTGAAAAATACCTTATTATGTATAGGTTAAGTGAATATAATATTCAAATTTCAATCTTTGATTTAAATAAACTACCTATTACAGTCGACTATTAATGTCGCATAAACAAAATCGTGAACAAAATCGATAATACGTATAAATACTAAAACGTAGCAAACGCACTAACGCACAGACAAAGTACTCTTTTATTTAAATTGCGAAACCAACCTTTTTAACAACTTTGTCTATGGCGTCCATTTGTACGTCGCTTGGCTGATGGCCACTCTCCCACACTTGGCTGCCGGTTTGAGAGTTCACGTCGTTTGCCTGAATAAAATACAACGGAAAAACATGTTGCTGTTACCGATATATATTATGTTGCTCTAGTTTAGTTCTACGACAACATGGTAACATACACACACTAAAAAAGTTTGTGGTCACTAGCAAAAGCAGATATATTTTTAAAATTTAACAGATATTAATATTTAATTCGCAACCATCCGCTTAATTAAAGACAATGATGTGTCTTACCTGGACTGAAGAGCACCTCCCGCCCTCCCTCAATTGCATGCACTAATCCCGTCACCACTAGTCCGAGCACTACCATTACAAACACCACTACTCCCGGCACCACTTCTCTCAACACCACTATTCCAGGACAGACACACCATCGAGGATAACTCTAGTCCTAGTTGACCTAGTTGACCGCTAAGTCAACTTAAGAACTTAGCCGCCAGGTTAGCCGCCGTAGAGTTTACATCACCTGAAGATGTCTCGTGTAGAGGCGAAACACGTGTCTTGTGCCGATGGTGTGTTTGTCCTGGAATAATGGCGTTGAGAGTAGTGGTGCCGGAAGTAGTGGTGTTGGAGTAGTGGTGCTGGGACTAGTGGTGACGGGATTAGTGCATGCAATTGAGGGAGGGCGGGAGGTGCTCTTCAATCCAGATAAGACACATCATTGTATTTAATTAAGCGGATGGTTGCAAATTAAATATTAATATCTTTATTATAATGAATTTCCGCAAAGTAACGCCTGATTCTATCAATTATTTTAAAATTTAACTTAATCAACAAAATGTGTTTAGTTTATATCTATTTTTAAATACACTGTTTGAAACTAAAAAATAATATTTTTTTATAACTAAAATTGAGTACTTTAATCCTAATTAAATTGTAACAGAAATTTAATGGTAAGAAAAAGGTTGTTTAACTAAACTTATACAACAATTAATAATAGAAGGTTCTTATTTAATACAACTCCTCCCCTGGCTCGAACACATGTACTCGTAGCATACTGAGGATCAAGTTATAAAGCATTTCTTGCGGTAACCTGTCCTAAACTTGAATAGCGGATTCACTGTCTGGGGAGGTGGTTGACGGTTCCGCGCGTGCGTTATTATTGCTTTATTGGGTTTAAGGCAGGCGAGCCGGCAGGTCAGTCTAACTTTGTGATGTCGTATTCTCGGAGAGCAGCATTGACACGTTGAGCTCGATGTGCGGGAGCATTATCATCGACCAGTACGATTTGGTGCCCGTGGTTTACTCGGATCGGTCTGAAAATTTCATCAATACGAGGGTCACACTGAAATGATCGGGAATAAGAAAAACCACATGTATGGTATAGCTAAATTGTATTTTATTGTTTTTCGATGTATTCTCCGTTCAACTTAATGCACTTTTCCATTCGTGCAAACCGATCATTAAAACAGTAATTCCAGTCTGAAGTTGATGTTGACAAAATGGCTGATTTGTACGCTTTCACAGCTGCTTCGGGGTCTTCAAACCGTTGACCGCGTATTAAATCTTTCATTCTAGGGAATGTAAAGAAATCGTTTGGGCTCATATCAGAAATTTACGGAGGATGGCTCATCAGCTCAACGTATTCCTGCTTCAAAAAGTCATTTGTCTTGTATAGTACGGCTATCATTGCTGGCAAACAAACCGTGATATACCACTCAGCGGTAACCGTTCTGCGTTCCTGTAAAGGAATTTTAGCAACAAGCCCCTTTTTCGAGACAAACGTACCGACCATTTTCTTTGACTCGCCGCGGGAGCGAACCACTTTCGTTGGTTCGACCTCTCGAAGACCCAAACTGCTGACTAATGTTTTCTTTCAGGTTCGTATGAATAAATCCGTGATTCGTCACCTGAGACGATATTATAAAGGCATTTGACTTCACTCCGTTGAAGCGTTGCAGCTCTTGTTGCTCTTCGAACAAATTGTGGGGAACCCAGCGGGAAACTAGCTTTCTTACACGCAGCTCATTATGTAATATCGACTGAATTGCAGTCGTTACGATACTGATAACAGCCCGAATTTGCTCGTATGTCACATGATGGTCATCTAATATAATAAGTTCGCACAGCTGCGATGTTTTCAGGCGTGACCGCTGTTCTAGGCCGACCTGCAGAAGAAACAGTGCTGAGCGACACACGACCGCCTCCGACCGTCTCCGCCGTTTGACTCAGTGCTTCAACATCATAAATCGAAACAAGTTCGCTGAGACATTTATCTTGAGATAAGCCGCGACGAAAATTGTGATAAATTATGGCACGGAAATGTTCACGAGTGAGCTCCATTTCTGATTTAACGATTCTGTCACTTTAAACCAACATAGTTTTTGTTTTCAAACATTTTTTTTAATTGTTCGAATGTCATTAAGATTCTAAGAGGCCAGTATTAAATTCTAAAAAAGGTTTTATTGTAACTCAATCCGAAATATTCTATTCCCGAACATTTCAGTGTGCCCTAGTAGCGACTGTTGTATAGCTATCTGCCGTCATGGAGCCTCGACACGGTATCAAAGACGTTCTAGCTCCAGTCTTAATTCCACCGCAAAAGGACACCGACTTCCCATCTTGCTAAACGGTTCCAGTGGCAGTTCTTTGCCTTTCAGAGTCTCCAGGTCTTCTCCAGAAACGGACACGTTGGCTATCTGGATGAGTACTGATTCGCGAGTCGTCAACGAAGAGACAGTTTTGCCAAATGTTTTCCTCCTCATCTTCTTCATTTTGCTGAAGCCTAGCCCACGTCGCTGACGTTGCCATGCGTTCAGAGGTTCTCACCGAGACCTACGCGCTAGTAGCCCAACCCGGTGTAAGCAATTTCGAATGGCCTGAGTGCTAACTTCAAGTTCAGAGGCGGCCTGAACTTTTGCTTTTATTGTAGTGTTGATTGTTGAAATATTGTAGTGTTGAGCAATCTGATATGGGGCTTCTGAGCAACAGTCAGTTGGGCAACCGCTGCAGGCTCGGTCAGCTAAATTATCCATGCCGTGGTACCCCTGCAACGAGGCCACGACTCAGGACAGCAACTCTGTACTATTTCACTCGTGGAATATATTTCTCTCCTTAAAGTTACAATAATTGGTCGTAAAACTTCTGATAATCCTATTGACATTTTTTTAATCGCAACTTACCTCGTAAAAATAATTTAATTCCTTTAAAATAGACTAAAAGTCAGATTTCTGAACGAGCTTAGGCTTTAATTGAATTTCTTTTATATGGAAACACAATTGAATTTGTTTTATTATTTTATATTCTAAGTCTATATTTTTAAGTAACGAATCTAAAAAGAAGAAGAAATTATCATAAAGTCTATGGTAACAAAAAAGATTTCTATTTTTCATACTGATCGCACACTATTTTTAATGTGTATAGATATAGTGAAGACTCCGTTAAGCGTTGCAATTACATCACAATATTAGTGAAAAGACACGTACTAAACTATATAAAATCATGATACAATTTTTTTCCGGCTAAGGTCAAGGTTCACACAAAACTTCGATTTAAGTCAATTAGGAGAATGTTCGATCCAAAACAAATTTCTAAACCTAGTCCAAATATGTTACGTACGTCTCTCTAGAAATAATTTTCGCATTCAGTTTTCTGCTTGTATAATAATTTGTATTACATTTGCTGCTAGGTTATTAGAGATTCAACGCTTGGCATTCAGGTTAGTGCTCGGTTCACCACATTCCTTACATTTGATTCAGTAGATAGGTAATTTATTCATAATAGATTTTATAATAAGGGGAGGACCTATTTTTCGCAGTCTCCTTTTAGAGTGTATGAATATATACAATATAAAAGTATAAAACAATTTCCCTTAATCAATAATAAAACAGAAAATACCAAACATAAGACTAAGCTGTACTCCACAATTAGTATAAACGGTGTTATGTAAGCGAAATAACTTTTACCTGCCTAGCTTACCGAGAACATTTACTGGTAATCTCGGAAAGCTATGTAGTTACAGTGCAGTGACTTTACAACGAAAAATGATAACTATGTCACTAGGCTAACCTATCCTTGAATCGTAGAGTACAAGCGTTTATTGAAAACCTTCTTTAAAACTCACCACGGTATGCGGAGGAGTAGCGACGTAATCCACGGGCGTACTAGGCGTATTTGCAGAAACGGCTTTGCGTTTCTTCGTCTGTTTAGTATCTACCGACTCCGTGTTAGTTATCACGGATTCTTGATACGTTGGCGCTTTGGAGGTTGGTGTTTGCACTATCGATGTGTTCACTGTTGTGCTGCAAACAAATAAAAGGTATTATTTGGCTATTAAGTAGAATTGCAACATTGGCAATGAAACTGCCAATACTTTGACATAATTAGCATAGACCTCCGGGACCATACTTTCTAGAACGTGACTGACACTCGTGAACTTTGTTCCCCATTAGTTGTCTATTAGAGCAAAATAGCTGGTATTACCACTACATTAAACTGATCCGCTGTGCTACTCTTGTTCTTCTGTGAAAGTCAACGTCACGAATTTTATTAAGCAGAGAATCTCCAAGCACAATCTTCTTCTATAGTTCCACGAGTGACATCTAATTCTGTTCTTGATACAAATATCTTTAACGAACTTAAACAAAACGTTCCTAACAACTACCAGTATAGGAATAATGTTAGGCATAATTGTCTTGTCCCTATTCATTTTGAGCTCTATCCGCTGAATGACACTATAGAGGTCATTGAGCATAGTTGAAGGTCTTTCAGGGATTACGCCGTAATAAATATATCGTCGGCAAATCAAAGGTGAGCGATGTAATCGTCATTAATGTTAAAATCGTATGATTTTCTTTAAAAAGACTTCTACAATACTAAGTTTCTACAATAAGCAAAGCGGTAGAGTTTCGGATATATAATGTTATAGTTTTACATCCCTCTGCGGTTCGATAGGTTTTGTACTCTGAAAATTTAACTCAGATATAAATCGTTAACTAGGGGCTAAAATGTTTGTAAAAACCTTACTATACAAACATTTTAGCTCCTAGTAGCTAGAACCGCCATTGGTATTTTAGCCCAAATTTCGATAGTACCAAACACTTTCATGATCACATAAGCCAGACATAACCGCAAATTACACTCTTCATAATCTGCTGAAGGGTAAATGGGCGGTCTATGTTAAAGCATTTTCGAACACCGCCTTGTTCGGGAAGCCAGAATTTGTCGAGCCTAAGTGCGAGACCTCGCCTCAAAAATCAGCCTCGAAAACTGACGAACAGTTAAATCAATCAATCTATCTCATTTTATTTCAAGAAGTCTAAAAGTTGATTGTCAAGTTTTGCTGCGGCTGGTCTTGCCATATTTAACTCCGACCGCACGTACAGTTGCCACGAAGTTATCACTGATATTATCCACCGTGTAACAATCATCAAAGTATCTCATAAATCATTAAATCGATCAAAGATATCTGTTCAATTTCTTTCGGAAATAACACTGAACCTATAATTGCTTCTCAAAAATATATTATTAACATAATGAAGAAAGCATCAAAAATAAGTTTTAAATCGTAATATTTCAACAATTAACGTTACAAAAGTGGAAAGAATTATTGATGTTTACAGATACGTTAGATATCATAAGTGGCACCTAATAAAATTTTAGAAATATATTGTAGTCGCCGTCGAATTTCGCTATAACTTACTGTTCGAGACTAAATTAAAAGGTCATTTAGATAAGTATAAATGAAATTTAATAAAACAATATTTGTTGTAAATCTAAAAGCGATAATTTCTAAAAATGGTAACTAACCTGGTGGTAGGCCCAGAGCTAGCAGATACCGAAGCGCTCGCGGAAGCAACGGAGCTGATGACGCCGACTGACTCTAATGATTTATTCGAATTGGGCGACGCGGCGGGAACCGGCACCTTTGCACTGCTGCTCGGTGTAGATCCGCCTGATGCTATTAAATAAAATTATTTTTCTTAAAGTTTTAAGGGTATAGATATAGAAAGGTAATGAATGACCTACAACATGCGACATTTATGTGGTAGAACCAGCCTGCAGATGTACAATAGCTGCAGCGCGAATGGGTTAGCTCGACCGGGGAAGCACCACACTTTGTATAATGAATGATGAAAACCGGGAATCCTAATGGTAACAAGGCATTCCATTTTAGTCCTCAGGGAAGATAACATCGGCATTTTGATTCATTATCAGGAATAGGTAACTATGGATCAAAGCATCCACTTAACATCTGGCAGACTGTGTGCAATTACCATAAAATCTGTACAGTAAAATTTTTATTAAAAAAATATCTAAGCCATAATACGTATACATAATATATCTCAAATGTAAAATTCAAATAATTTACTGCACAAAAATGTAGTCACATAGGTTTCTAGAAATTATAACAAATATTGTAAAATTATCGTATTTATTTGCTTTTTTAAAACTTAAATGTAACACCTTAAAACTAAGGGTACATGGATCCGACCATAGAATACTATAATACATAATATACAATAGAACGGAGGAGTAGGTGGAGCCCGTGTAACTACTAAAATGTCACTAACATGTCAATTCACGCGTATAACTGTCAATAGGAGATTTGTTTTGACGTTACAATCGTTTCCAAATTTCGCATGCAAATTATTTAGAAAATGCCAAATTGCACCCTATTTACAAATAAATATGTATTAAAATTTAAAAGATTTTTTTAATGATGATCTTGAACATTAATCAAAAGTCTAAAATGTTTAAATTTACTCAGTCTGTCAACACAGCGAATCGGGTTTGTAGTAGTGATAATACGACGTAATTGCTTATATGTGTGTTCCCGGCGACGCCGACCCCCGTACAAAATAAGGTTGAATGCCATTCTATTGTGTATTATAGTATTCTATGGGTCTGACTTAATTAATGCCATGTGACATTCATTGCCAGTCAATCCTGGGTGTTAAAGATAAATATTAGAAAGTATAAAATACCTAAATATATATTAAACAACTAAATATAAAATTCTATATAAATCTATGAATAATATATATTATAATATTTATATATTATAATATTTATATATACCTATTTTACATAAATACAAATACTTATATGAAGAAAAATAAAATATGTTGAGTACGTTATCACTGATCCTTCTGAACTAGAGGTCTACATCGAAACCGATAGTTGTTTCAGAGTCCGCAGGTCAGATATATCACCTTTACCGCCAGCAGGCTGAGCAGGCTCTGGTGCCGTGTGTTGAGGTGATGGCGCCGGCGTACTGCCTTTACTCCCAGAGCCACTAGCGTCTCCAGCAGACGATCCTCGACGAGACGGCGACGGCTTCTTTTTGTCTGACGAGTGATGCAATTTTCCGCCTATTATTATTAGCATCTTCATGATTTTGTTAAATGTTCTCCAACATACAAGCTAAGTGTGAAATAAGGTTCAAAAAATTACCAAGTTATTGAATATAATTAATTATAGCTATCTTGCTTTATGTTTTATGCACACATGAAACTATTAGTAAAACATACCCTCTATAACTTGCCATATTCTTAGGAGTAAAAGGTACAATTATCAGCTATTATATATGATGCGCATATAAATACTATGAGACCGACATAGCCTAACTGATCAGTAAGTTAAAGTGACAATGGGGAGTTGTGTATCGCCAGCAACGCAAAATCAGGAAGTGTAAATTCCTGTGTTGCTGGGCGAGACACAACTGAAATGGGGAGACCATTTAGTTCGAAATACCAGCAACCGATAGGGAAGAAATGCTCTCGAGTGGCAGCCTCGTACCGGTAAGCGAAGTGTAGTGCGGCCCCCATCCCCCCACTAAACAGGTAACATTAACTGTAACGAATTCATGCAAAAAAAAAAGGAATCTTTACATAATTGCAAGGAACAAATAAGATAACCTTTGTATCATCATCATCATCATCATTACAGCCCTTCACAAGTCCACTGCTGAACATAGGCCTCCCCCAAGTAATGCCACAAAGCACGGTCCTGAGCCACCTGCATCCATCGACTTCCTGCATGTCTTACCAGGTCGTCACTCCATCTAGTGGGGGGTCGCCCTACACTACGCCTACCGGTACGAGGCTGCCACTCGAGAACCTTTCTTCCCCATCGGTTATCGGTTCTTCGAGCTATATGGCCGGCCCATTGCCACTTCAGCTTACTAATCCGTTGGGCTATGTCGGTCACTCTGGTTTTACTGCGGATATCCTCATTTCTGAGTCTATCACGCAGAGAAACTCCGAGCATAGCCCTCTCCATAGCTCGCTGAGCGTCCTCATACGGCCAGCAGTGAAGGACCACGTCTCTGATCCGTAAGTCATCACTGGCAACACGCACTGGTTGTACACTTTACTTTTCAGAGATTGAGGTATACCTGACGAGAAGATGTATCGTAATTTCCCGAACGCTGCCCAGCCGAGTTGAATCCGTCGATTGACCTCTCGGTCGAAATTGGACTTACCTAGTCGAACTATTTGTCCCAGGTAAACGTACTCGTCAACAACTTCGAGCATAGTGCTCCCCACAACTACCGGCATAGGTGTGACATGGACATTGAACATAATCTTTGTTTTGTCCATGTTCATCTTAAGACCTATCCGTTCGGAGACACCATTGAGGTCGTTGAGCATAGTGCTAAGGTCCTCCAGCGATTCTGCCATAAGGACTATATCGTCGGCAAATCGAAGGTGAGTGATGTACTCGCCATTTATGTTAATACCGTATCCTTTCCAGTCCAGTAGCTTGAAAACGTCTTCCAACGCAGCGGTGAAGAGTTTCGGGGATATAACGTCACCCTGTTTTACACCTCTCTGCAGTTGGATAGGTTTCGAACTCTGGTTCTGTATTCGGATAGCCATCGTAGCTCTACTGTACAAACACTTCAGCACCTCGACCGACTATACCGACAGTCAACTTGGCACCGCTGAAGGGACTGTAGCACCGGCCAAATTTCGACGGAATCAAAGGCTTCCTCATAGTCCACATACGCCAGGCAAAGTGGCAGATTGTACTCTTCGGTCTTCTGTACAATCTGCCGCAGGGTATGTATGTGGTCTATGGTACTGAAGCCTTTTCGGAAACCGGCTTGTTCGGAAGGCTGGAAGTCGTCAAGTCTGTGTGCGATACGATTCGTAATGACTCTCGAAAACAGCACGTAGACGCGGCTTAGAAGGGAAATCGGTCTGTAGTTCTTCAAGAGAGCGTTGTCGCCTTTCTTAAAGAACAAGACCACCGCACTTCTGCTCCACACCTCCGGAGTAGTGCCAACATGGAGGACGGAATTGAAGAGCTTCTGAAGGACTTCAAGTACCGGTGTTCCACCCGCTTTCAGAAGCTCCGCTGTAATTCCATCCTCGCCAGGGGCCCTGCCGTTTTTAAGGTGCCGGAGAGCCATTCTAATCTCGCTCAGACTGACGTCCGGGATATCATCGGAATAGTGTCGGGTAAGACTTGCTCTTGTATCGTTACTCACACCTGCGTGTGGCTCCAACGATGATGTGTACAGCTGCCCATAGAACCTCTCAAACTCACTCAAAATCTCAGGTGTCCCGGAAACGATGTTGCCACACTCAGTCTTCAGCTTTGACAGTTGGCTCTTTCTGGCAGACAGATCTCTGGCAAAGACTTTGGAGCCCTGATTCCGCTCGATCGCTTCTTTAATACGAGCAGTATTAAAGTTGCGTAAGTCTTGCCGCATGCATTTGAAGATCTGTCTGTTCAGTTGCTTGTATGCTGTCAAATCTGTTGACGATTGCAGCCTCATCTCCCGTCTAACAGCCATGAGATTAAGAGTGTGATCGGAGAGTTTTTTTGTTCTTCTGCGGCGGGTCTTGCAGAACTTAGCTCCGACCGCATGGACAGTTTCCACGAGCTTGTCATTCATATCGTCCACTGCATTGCAATCTTCTAGGCACTGAAAGCGGTTACGTAACTCGAGCTGAAAAGTCTTGGGATTCTGGATTAGAGCACGAGGGGGACGGAGCGTTGACTTCATTAGACGAGACCTCTCCAACTTAACGTTTAGGTTCAGTGTGCCTCTAACCATTCGGTGATCGCTGCCGGTTTTCACCCTTGCGATTACTGAGACATCACTGAACAGTTGGCGTCTGGTCGTCATAATGAAGTCAATCTCATTTTTTGTTGAACCGTCGGGGCTCGACCAGGTCCACTTCCTGTGGGGCCGCTTCTGGAAGAAAGAGTTCATCATAAAGAGTCCCTCTTTCTCCATAAAGTCAGCCAGCTGCTGGCCCCTACGGTTCCGTTGCCCTACTCCAAATTTCCCTAACTTCAGCTCACCGCCTTCTCTTGTACCTAGTTTTGCGTTGAAGTCTCCCATCAACACCGTGTAGTGGGTTTTGGAGGAATGCATGGCTCTAGAAATATCCTCATACATTTCCTCCACCTCCTCATCGGGATGTGCCGAGGTTGGTGCGTAGACCTGTATGACCTTCAGCGAATACCGTTTGGTGATTCTGAGTATCAGGTACGCGACCCTCGTCGACACACTCCCAATCTTTACAACGTTGTTGACGAGAGACTTGTGGACGATAAATCCGACACCTCCTTGGGACAGATGGTGGCCCTCCCGGTGATAGAACAAGTTGCCGGACTCGAGGATTACCGTGTCCTCCCCTCTCTTCGGATCTCAGATAATCCAATAATATGCCAGCGCAACTTGTCTACCTCTTCTTCCAGCTCCAGTATCTTCTCGTCAGTCCTCAGGGTGCGTGCGTTATACGCTGCCAGGTCGAGTCGTCGTAGGTGTAACCTTTGTATGTTATATGTTATTGAATCCCTTAAATTTCCAAATATTAAGCGGATAAATAATGCAAACTTGATGTCTATAAATATTTTTTAACAAATTATACGGTAATAAAACACAAAAATCAATGAAATACTCATACAGTTATTCAGTGCCACAAAGAGGGACAACTTCTAAACCTAAAATAAAATATATAATAATTTTTTGCTTTAAACTTAATCGCGATGTGCATTTTATTTATTTTAAACAATCACATAAAACATGCGCTTTTTTCTAAAGGCATAATATGCATTAACATGGGCTGAAATTATAATGCAAAATAGCAACTATGTAATACTTTTAACTAAAGTGCACTAATTAAGCTAATGACTGAAACTGACTTTTTTGAAAACTTTGTAAGCTTAAAATTTTGCCAATTTTATATATGGCAGACTAGAAAAAGGTATTGTAACATTAATACGTGCATAACACGTAAAATATAACATGCGATTTCGAAAAGGGAAATGTTCCTGATAAATGCCTTTAATCGTCAAAAACCTGACTTAGGAAGTGATAGAAAATAAAAAGATAATTATCTAAGGATCTGTATTAAAACAGATATTCATTATATTCGACTCACACATCGTGACTGTAGAAATAGTATTATACAGTGCTCGAATCAATAACGTTCATTGAGAAATCGTCTAATTAACACAAAACTCATCTTAGTTCCAAGTTTGTTTTTCACACTCTTTTAGCATTTAGAGTATCATAAAACTAAAACTTCTGATGATATTCTATATATCGAATTTCTAATCGTAGCACGTTATGATTAGGGATGGGCCGAATATTCGTTTCATATTCGGTATTCGGCATATTCGGCAGCTTTACCGAATATTCGTATTCGGCCGAATATTCGGCTAAATCACCGAACGTTTGTTAAAGTGCTACTCAAGGTGTCCACTGTATTGAAATGTACGAATTGAGTAATGCCATGGTCCTTCATAATTTTACTGTTGAAAGTTTATTTTATTTATGAATTAAATCTACTTGTATAGCGTTATGTTTTTTAGGCACTGTAGATTTATTTCCAATTATATTTGCAAATATAATGCTTGATAAAATGTTTTAAGAACCAAACAAAAAAACATTACACTACATTAGTAAATTTCACTTTACTCAGTCTCTCTAAAATAAGTTCAAACAGTAGATCTCCTGCCACTCATTATTATCATATAATTATCAATTTTCACTAAAAATAACAAAACGAAAAGCTTTTTACTCAGAAAAGTAGTCAAAAATAAGCATGTGCCGGCTATTTGCTCAGTACTAGGTGATGCAATAAAATGTCAGGTGTGGCGGGAGAGCGAGGGGCAGGGTCCGGCGCTAATCCCGCGCGCTTTGTGGTAACAAGTTTCGACATAAATTAGATACCGAGATACCGAGATGATCCTGCCGAATAATGTTCGACCGAATATTCGGTTCGGTAACATTTTTAACGAACGTTCGGCCGAATATTCGTATTCGGTGAAATCCATATTCGGCCCATCTCTAGTTATGATATCATAAGAATAACGCACACAGTTTGCTTATATTATATGCAGTGAAATATTTAGAATTTATTTTTAACATGCTTAGTGAAAATTTAATACTCAACGACAAGCATAATAAAAATAATATCATCCTTACAACAATTTGACATCATTTAAAAAAACTTCTGTCTACATACATATATAATAACACTAAATGCACACTTTAACAGACACACACACACACACACACGTACACACTCAAATTTAGCAAGATATGAACACACACGTTTGTCTGTAGTTTTGTGCTTTCGTGCGGCTGGCGTTTGTTCCATTGCTTCCTGACCAGCCTCAGTTGCTAATACTGATGCACAAAAACATCAAAGGTTAGTCACAGAAAAATACGACCGAACATGGTATAAATCGAGAAACCTTAAACACTCATTATTACAGTAAAACACTTCCAAAAGAAACCATAGGATTAAGCAATTTCTCTTGCAAATTTATTACCATCCAAACTTGTAAAAATTAATATTGGCTAATGGTAAAGTTTAGAAGTTTCTCGACAAATCAAATCGAAGAAACGAAAAAAAAAACTACGTTAGGTATATATAGTAGTATAAAGTAGTAATAATTTAATAAAACCTTTCTCCATTTAAAACATTAAAAAGCTTTGAATACAAGCAAAATTACAGAGCGGTTATGACTGCTGAACACAAAAATATATAATTGATTAACCATGTTACCGTGTTTAATACATAAACGCTGGATACTATTTTTCAGAATACTACGTAAGGAGTGTCGTATTTTCATGGGGCGTCGTCCGCTCAGTTTGTGTTTGTGTCTACTGTATGCTGATTTGCTTAATCATAATAAGTAAAACTCGTTTACACTATAGCCCTAGCTACGTCAGATTTATATGTAGGTAAATAAAATAAATAATAAAATAAGTAGGTTCATACATAACTTTTATGGAAAAATCTGTCTCACATGTTTTAATGTAAATTATTCTGGACTTCAAAAACTTTGGTAAAAAAGATCTGAGGTAGCTATTTAAATTTAAAACTAAACGAAAACCTAATTAAATACTTACTATTTTAATTCTACTTTTTAACTTTTTCTAATCGTAATGCAGAGTAGTAACAGACATTTCCAAGAGACCGATATTTCCCGAACGCGATCGAAACAACCATCGGCTGGGCCGATTAATCGGCCATTTCTTAACTGATTAATCGGCTAACGGGCCAATCAGTCAAAGTAATAATCGGCCATATTCTACTTATTTTCGGAAAAGTTCAACCTATTGTGATGGAACTTCACGAATAGGTAGGTACAAAACAAAGCAAAGATTCATCTATACTCTACCAAATCTAAGAAATACCTTTTGAAATTTCACATTAATTATTCGGCAATAACTTTGTACAAGCGTACTCACACGATTTAAAATAACCTTTTACGTAAATAAAAATAATTATGAAGTTATCTATATTTCATTACAACATGTGTAGTTTATCACTAATTTAAGTTCGAACCTTTCAGACAAAGCAAAATATTAAAAAA
The DNA here is from genome assembly GCA_907164705.1 of Parnassius apollo. Taxonomy (NCBI): domain Eukaryota; kingdom Metazoa; phylum Arthropoda; class Insecta; order Lepidoptera; family Papilionidae; genus Parnassius; species Parnassius apollo. Next base: position 4,709,558 of record CAJQZP010000444.1, read on the forward strand.
TAAACCAGAATCAACTTTTATGGTTTACGATGTATTAATGATATTCACCTCCTTACCGTAATGTTTGGATGATTCAAATTTATGCTAATGTGAATAATCGGTAAAAATATCCAAATAATAGAACCTATACAATAATTAATTTATTATTTGTTTATTTAAATTTTTAATTTTTGAATTGCCTAAGCAATTATGAGAATCATAATTACCGAAACAATTCCATTTTTTTTTTTCATTTCTGCTCAATGTGGCGAAGTTGCGATCAGTTTAGAAAATGCATGCATGTATAAGAGTTGAATATAGTCATTGAGAACCATTTGAAAAAGAATAGGCTGCCGTGCTCGGCGGTGAAGGAAAACATCGTGAGGAAACCTGCATGTCTGAAGAATAAGAAAAAAAATATTTCGAAGACGTGTGAAGTTCGCCAACACGTATTGGGGCAGCGCGGCGGACACTTCCCTGTCCTAAAACCCTCTCAGAAATGAGGGGATGCCTGTGAGCAGCAGTGGGGCGTATATAGGCTGTAACTTTTTACTATAGGCTGCCGATACCAAAAAAATTACTAACGCAAAATAATTATTTAGAAACGTGAATGCAAACAATAAAAATTTTACGAGAAATTAAAAATACAAGCAATGCCAACCACAGTGTGCCGCAGACGTGGGCAGATGACACGTGCCCGTGGGAAAAGGTGGGCTCCTCATCATTTGTTAAGTGGGATACGCCGGATTAGGACGACTTAGGACATATTTTTATAAAATGCAACTATTACACAAGGGATGACTGGGTCAAAGTAATGGAAAGAAAATTGTTATGAAGGACTATGAGACATTCTTTTTGGATGCGTTACCGAAAATCAAATAATAAGTAATGTAAACGAAGGTAATGACGACGATAGCTCAACCAGTTGGTAGTGAAAGTGATTAAATAAATTTATTTTTAATCTAGTGCAGTCTTTAATTTTAATAACTTTATCTGTAGAAATTAACAGCAAGCAATAAATATGAATAAAAAAACCTGATAAATTTAAAATTTTGTATATTTCTAATTTATTCTGGTATTAATCTAGGTAAAACAGTAAATACTCCCTATCTGTTCGTGAAGTTTCATCACAAACGGCTGAGTCATTCCGAATATTATCTTGGACAGACAGACAGACAAACAAAAATGTAATAAATGGTAATTCATATCATAATGTACATTATAAAATGTGCAAATAACCCTCAGCTCAATATAAGACAGTCATTTCTATATTATAGACAGACACTACAATTTTATTTATATTTTAGGCGTTAAGAGCAATATTTACCCAGTGGTTGCGCTGTACTTGTGGGTGTCTTCGAGGCGTTTGGTGTGTTCTTGCCAGAAATAACGCCACTATTGTGCGAAGATTTTCGTCCCGGCTGTAAGAAAAACAGCAAGCAACTGTGTAACGTTGGTTAAAATACACTATTATTTTGTAAATTTTCATTTCTATTATATATAATGATAACTCCATAGTATACAAGCGGAATTACTAGTTTTTATGAAATGATATGATAAAGACAAATATACAGTTAACTATAAAATTATTAACTTACATGCAAAGGAAAAAAATAGTATAAATCTTAAAAATTACATAGTATCATTTTATTTCTAATGAATAATGGCTAGACGAGTATACTCTATCCATTTCTTGCGTGCCCGCAGAATCGATCGATCGCCCGCAGAGAGGTCGATAACGTCATCGAGATATGAGACGACTATCAACAAGGGCGGATTTAGGAGGTTCTGGCCTCAGCTCAGTTTCATTCGTGTTTAAATTTAGAGGCACGGGAAATAATGTCCGTATTTTAAAACTAGCATTGAAATATTCACTAATTTTATATATTATGTATGATATAATATTATGTTTCAATCTTTAGCACTTATTTTACATTAACCTGTAATTTTTCTAAATTAAAGTTGAAGAATATTTATAATTACAAAATTTCAAAAATATATAATTCGCGATCTGCCTAAGTTCGATGGGAAGGCTGTATAGCTGACGCCCGCCGTGCCAACTATTTCGTATAAGACGACGTCACATGAGTTATTAATTTTCACTCAAGTAAGAAATGATCGCTGTGCTAGGTACAAACTAAGAGCGCTTGGGCACTACATGGTAATATTATCGTTCAGAATGTCACGTCAGTCGCGTAGCCCTTCAACGATAAAATAAGGATGAACACTCGTGGAATACACTACTTTACTATCGGTAATATCGCCGTGTAGTGGTGTTGTGGCAGCATGAGAGAACCCACCCCATCCCGTGGGTGTCGTAACAGACCACAGAGGGAAACTTAAACAAGATGAACAGTAGCATCCTCCTGATAACAAAGCCAAGCGTGTCAACTATGGAAAATATCCTCCCCCCCCCCCCCTCCGCCACGAAAGTGTCTATTGGGGAAGCCTATGTTTTGTAGTGGACATTGATAAGCTGTAATGATGATGATAAATGTGATATTAAAAAGAGTTTTCGGGCAAATCGAATTTATGAAAAGAAATAATAAATAAATGTAGTACTGAAAGGAAATAATAAATAGATGTAGTTGATTTTCTTCGTATAGGCCGGTATGTACACTTTTTTGTTTTTATATTTTTGCCTCAGTTATTATATCACAAATTTTAATTATTTTCATATCTAAGCAGTAGTTAATTTTTACTAGTTTTTCACTTTTACTAATGATAGGGTTATAAAGTGAGCTGAAAAACTCTTCAAAAGTACCAAACTTGCTACTTTAATCATGAATAAAAAATATAGACAAGACATATTTACTGTTTACAAAATATAATCTTTGTTTTTTGCGTATTTTAAGTAATTGTTTACTTTAACGTAAATAACTTTGATAAATTCGATGGAGTAACTTTGCACAAACTGTTTGATTAATGGAATTTACGATAAAGACAACGACAGCTCAACCAGTTGTACTGAAAGTGATTACATAAATTTGTTTTTAATCTAGTGCAGTCTTTAATTCATATTACTCAATTTCTATAAATTAGCAGTAAGCACTAAATATGGAAAAAAACTGATAAATTTCATGTTTTCACTCATCTGTTTCTAATATATTTTAGTAATAACCTAGATAAAACTGTAAATGATTACGAACTGTAAAGAACTGATATCGATATCTCGGAAGAATCGAATATTGTAGGTAGATTTTTCAGTTGGAATATCTAGTCCAATAAATGTGACAGCTGTCAAAAGGTATTTCTTAGATTTGTTGGAGTATAAAACGATTGAAGTCCGAGATTAACCAAAGCTAATAATGTTTACATGGTTGAACTACACTAAAGCATTTATAACTGCCGAAGCAGATATGGACAACGCTTGAACTGAATACAAATGTAAAATAGCAACATTGTGCAACTGTGAACCATGAATAACGGGAACTTGACTATATTTTAATAACATCTACATTTTAATTCTTAATTGGTCAAAGGTTAAAATTTAATATGGAGGTGTCTATGGGACATAATATCTACTTCCCATCAGAATAATTGTGTGCTCAATTTGTCATTTTAAATTAAGAACAAACTATGTTTTATTTTTCAAAACTTTATCGTTTTTGTAAGTAAATTCTACAATGTTAAAATGATAATACTCTTCTTATATGAATACTGTAAAGGTAAAATTAACAAGTATTTATTTGTTTATTTATTTATTTCAAAACTTACATGTAACACCTTAAACTAAAGGGTACATAAGTATGTACCTATAACAACAACAAAAACTTTGGGCAGCCAATATATACGATAAAACTTATTGCTTTAAAAAGGAAATTAAAACCAGATACTTATAGAAAAAAGATTGTGATGTGAAAATAAAAATAAAGATTTGAGTGAAAAATATAATAAATATTAACATAATACTAAGCTTGTCTTTTTTTGAATGATTTTTCTACCAAGCCTTGTTTAAACAGCTAAACCTTAAAGTGCCGATCGTTGAGCGTATGGGTACTACTTGTGATTATTAGTTCGATCTGAAATATATTGCGAATTCGATCTTTTTAGCTGCTTTCGCTGGTTTATCGATACCGATAAACGATCGTCATAATCGACTCTCTGATACTATAACTCACACAAGCGCGGTGCGAACTTGAAGATAAACTCTCCATTTCGGTTTTACAGTTTAATTTCCTGACGCACTCAAAAAATGGACAGACTATACTTAGTATTATTTATTAGTAGATATACAATTAACTGTAACTGTAACTTTATTATTTCAATAGAGAAATAGAGATTAAAGAAATTGTGTTATTGTTGTGTAGGCGATATTATTATTGCATTCAGTAACTATTTACTCGTATAATTACACCCTTCTGGAACCCACTCCCACGTTTAGTTAATTTGATTGCAGTATGTCACGCGCAGATGAAGTGCCTTCCGTACAACGAGACGTTCAACATGAAGTACAACTAAAGCCACCCATCTAAAGGTAAACATGCGGCACGGCAAGATTTACAGATCAATCCAATCAGTTAAACGCCACAGCGCTACAAGCAGCACAATTTATTCCTATAACGTTTGTGAACTGTGAAATAAAATTGAAATAAACTTTCATAAAATTAATGACACTCTTCTCAAAATCCAATTACAATCCCTAAACGGACACGCGTAGGAACATACCCCTTTAGCTTTAGCTGGGTGAGTTGGTGTTCCGCAGCCACTAGCCATGGGAGACGCTTCGCCCTCTTTCTCACTCGAGTCGCTCGACGGGCTATCGTGCGATACTGGCTTGTACGGAGGGATGGTCTTCACGTTACCGCCCTTTTTCTGCACAATCAACACTTCAACTACGTAGGTGTTTCCGTTCATGTTTGCCGTACAATTAAGTTATAAATAACGCCTTTGTAACACATGTGTGTTTTGAAAATTATTCTTTATCAATTTAATATAAAGTATTGAATCAGACCAGAGTGAATGAGAGCGTGGAAGATTCCTACAAGCGTCTCGCAATGCGCGCACAGACGTACGGGGTCCACCGTAGAGAAAATAACGCGACATTTAGTACTGCAGGCGTGGGCTGTCTCCGCTCGCGGCAATGGTACACGTGGTCACGGCCGGCCGCAATGTTGTTACGTTTAATCGAAAGAAAATAACCATTAAAATCTTTGTGTATACGGTTGCCTAAACACAAGTAAAACCAGTTTGTCCATAATGATTTCTTATATTAACGCTAACACTACACATTTAAATAATACTAGCTTTTACGGATTTCATCGCGATAAAATCCGTAAAAACTAGTATATTTAACTTATTATTAATATATTTAATTTCTTAAATACCCGACGTTTCGAGTACTTTACAGCACTCATGGTCACGAGGGGGACTGAGATGTTCAACGTCCAGATGTCATAGTTAACCGCGGTTACCATAGATTAAAATTTAACTTTTGTTCCGATCTACGCAGTATAAACTTATGGTATCTTGAAGGCTTGCAGTTGTATGCTTGGGCAGGGTTTTAATTTTATTAATTATAGGATCCCAAGCAGATGGTAGCACCCAGCCATATTCTCTATGGAAATTAGGATGTTTTTGATGTCAATAGCCTCGCGAATCATCCTTGGAACGAATCAGTGTTTTTAGCGAGGATTTGTGGTCTATCAAATCTGATGTAGTGACGGGGGCGATCCTGTATGTGTTCAGCCTTGAAAACACAAAGTACTGAACTAGCTTTCCGTACCGCTATATTACCCATGATCAAGGTGTAACAGGCAGTCAATCATGATTCCCGTTTACATGAATTCGCATATTAAGGGAAGCCCAAGCTATTTACATGGTAAGATTCCCATATTAAGGAATGATAAAGTTCGCATAGTTTATGTTAGACTAATGCCTTTCAAAAAGTAAGTAATGCATTAAAATCGTAGGTAGTTTTTACATGATGCGCGAATAAACCTTTTTAAATTACAATTTTATGAGAGTATATTTAATAAAATATAATATAATATAATATAATATATGTAATTAATTATTAAATATAATAATAAATCTTTTAAAACTGGTCGGGATTTCAAAGTATAATAATATAAAAATAACAACTCTTCAACCCAGCCAGGCCTAGAGTTGCCATTCCTATATAATCTATTAAATAAGGGATAAGAACACTATATATCTAAAAAATATTACTTCAAATAAATTAAATATTAATTTGAAACACCATCATCATAATAATCATTAGTCATTACAGCCTTTTCAAGTCCACTGCTGAACACAGGCCCTCTAAAGAATGCTACAAAACATAGTCCTGATATACCTGGTATCCATCGACTTCCTGCATCTTACCAGGCTTTTGTTCTATCTATTGAAACATACAATATACTTTTTTATATTTTTTGCCATATACAACTTTTTTACAAGTAATAGCCCTGAAAATACTATTTTCGAATTATATAAGTTGACAAAGCTAGTCAGGCCTACCCCTCAGCACGTCAATTCAAGGTAACGCCACAGTTTCCGCATTCTCGTTCACTCTGATCAGACTCCATCACTTCTTGAGTCTCTTTTAAAATTATTTTTTCCTAATTTTGCGAAATTTCAAAAAACACTTGAAAGTGAAATTTGCACCGTCATAAATAACTAATGAAAAAGAAAAATTTTCTCAAAATATTTGATATCAGTGAATAAATAACAAACAATTAAAAAATCATAAAATTCTGTATTTAAACTTTGCCTGGCAAATTCAAATAAATAAAAAGTAATTTAACATTATATGTATTATATAAAATAATAGATAATATGTAGGATATTGAAGTATATATACACTTACAAGCTTACTGTAATGATGCTGACAATATCCGCAATATTTTACATTGTCCAAATAATTTCCTGCCTCTTCACACAACAGTCCCAGGCTCTGAGCACATGTCACGTGAAATTGTTGCTTGCACCCTGTGGATTTAAAATTTTTGTAAAACAATACACAAAATAGTCACTTAATGTCCTAAAACCGAACTTCGGTTGGATTTAGAATCGTTTGGCAGGAATTTGGGGGAGTAAGGAGTTTTATTTGGATTTACAAGTTTGGTCATAGATTATAACAATACCATTCGCATTAAAAGGTAATGCACCGTTTTTTAGAAAATAAGAAAAAACTATTATAGCCTAAAATGTGAAAAACATGGAAAAATGTATGAAATATGGTATATTTATTTTCCTATGGTATACTCAGTCAATTGACAAATCGCATGACATACTAATTTTTTGGTTGCTCTTCTTACGTGAATGTCTGCTCTCCATTGTATAATTGCAACTTTTATCGCGCTATACTTGAGCGCCCAGAATTTTTTTTACCATCCAGAAATACTTTCAGTTGAAATAAGCTAGAAAGTCGTGGCGGGAGCGAAGAGCTGCGTCGCTCCTAACACAGCCTACGTGGTTATTTTTTTACCATCCAGAAATACTTTCAGTTGAAATAAGCTAGAAAGTCGTGGCGGGAGCGAAGCGCTGCGTCGCTCCTAACACAGCCTACGTGGTTATTTTTTTACCATCCAGAAATACTTTCAGTTGAAATAAGCTAGAAAGTCGTGGCGGGAGCGAAGCGCTGCGTCGCTCCTAACACAGCCTACGTGGTTATTTTTTTACCATCCAGAAATACTTTGAGTTGAAATAATCTAGAAAGTCGTGGCGGGAGCGAAGCGCTGCGTACCTTCTAACACAGCCTACGTGGTTATTTTAATTTTACCATCCAGAAATACTTTCAGTTGAAATAAGCTAGAAAGTCGTGGCGGGAGCGAAGCGCTGCGTAGCTCCTAACACAGCCTACGTGGTTAATTTATTTTTTTTACCATCCAGAAATACTTTCAGTTGAAATAAGCTAGAAAGTCGTGGCGGAAGCGAAGCGCTGCGTAGCTCCTAACACAGCCTACGTGGTTATCAAAAACGCTCGTACTCCTAACACAGTCTACTGGTTATTTTTTTTACCATCCAGAAATACTTTCAGTTGAAATAAGCTAGTGTCGTGGCGGAAGCGAAGCGCTGCGTAGCTCCTAACACAGCCTACGTGGTTATTTTTTTACCATCCAGAAATACTTTCAGTTGAAATAAGCTAGAAAGTCGTGGCGGGAGCGAAGCGCTGCGTAGCTCCTAACACAGCCTACGTGGTTATTTCTCAAAAACGCTGCGTAGCTCCTAACACAGTCTACGTGGTTATTTTTTTTACCATCCAGAAATACTTTCAGTTGAAATAAGCTAGAGTGTCGTGGCGGGAGCGAAGCGCTGCGTAGCTCCTAACACAGCCTACGTGGTTATTTTTTACCACACAGAAATACTTTCAGTTGAAATAAGCTAGAGTGTCGTGGCGGGAGCGAAGCGCTGCGTAGCTCCTAACACAGCCTACGTGGTTATTTTTTTACCACCCAGAAATACTTTTGCACTCAAAAATCCTTACAGTTGTGATAGGAGACAACCCGCTTCCCCTTGTCTCTCCTGTAGAAGACGAAAAATCTTATCATTTTGAGGTGATGAATGGGATTTTCTTTATGATTTTCTCAAGAACGGTGTATTACCTTTGATGGGAGTTGGTTAGGGTAGGTGTTAGGGAACAATTCTAAATTTTAAAAAGCCTATAATAGTTTTTTTATTTTCTCGAAAAAGGCGCATTACCTTAATGCGAGTGGTATTGTTATAATCGGGGACAAATCTCTACCGAATAACACACCTTACTCCCCCAAATTACTTCCAAACGATTCTAAATTTTAACCCTGTGCTCGGTCAGCAAAAGACAAACTCCAAATAAATTTGAACAGAGTTCACACTACTACCGCAGAACGGTTTAGCTGTCATAATTTCCCCTGAAATATATTTTATTTATTTCTTAGTTATCCATGTTTCTTCATAATAATTTCTGTTACTTTGGTACATGGTTTATCGGCACTTAAAATAAGTATAAGCAAGAATCAATTCAAATTGAAGTGACATTCTGTTATATGGTATGAACATAATCACTATTCGTAGAATCGATTGACGATCGATACACAACCCACAGTTGATTTCATTGCTTTATTATTATTTTGTACACCTGATACGAAATAGTAATATCGCCATCTATCAGAGAACAAAAATATTCTAGCATTTGCCATAGTAGTCTTTCCACGGATCCAGGAATCGGGTGTGGTACGAGAATATACTATAATTATTATATAGTAGTCTCATTTTACCTCCACACCTTCACCCCTGGGATCCGCCGTCCACCAGGGTGGATCCCAGGGAACCGGGAGAATGTCCATGCTCAAACATGGTACGAGACAATATGGGATGATAGATTCTATTACGCAGCTATTACACAGCAACGACTTGCAAACCTTTATGTGACTATAAAATTTTAAGTGAATGCACAGGCACATAGCCACTACATCTTATAAAGTGTACCTTTACCCTAAAGGTGAATGCACACTTATCAGCACCGTACGCGCGGCACTGATTGCCTCGCACATTAAACATATGCACCGTGCGCAAATATTTATTGATGCCAACAACTTTTGCAGTTTTGTTAACCACTGGTATAAAACGGTACAGTGACATTGATTAAGCTATGAGAAAAATTGTTGAAATATTCTGCTTATTGGCAGAGGAAACAGAAAATTCGAAAAAAAGTAGATTCTGGACTCAAAATATTCATTTAAAAAGGCAGTCTTGTCTGACGAATCATTGTTGCTTTCACGGTAAAAGTAAAAACTCCTGAAATTAAGTACATATTTCGAAACGTGTAAGTGGCTTAACGGTGGAGTAATAATCTTGCCACTAAAAGAAATGTTTCTCCACTAGAAAACTAGTCGAAACCACCAATTTTAGTATGAGCACGCGCCGAACGCGGAGCATTATATGACGGCATCAGCATTTTACAAAATCCTGCGCGTATGGTGCAGTTGAAATGTGCGAGGTTTCCTATGATTTCATACAACGAATTCTAAATTACGGTGCGTACGGTGCTGATAAATGTGCTTTCATCTTAACACAGAGGCACACACTCTTCCTTGCCACCCCGTGGGACACAGCACACTGACGGAATATGTCCTAAGACTGAAAAATGAAATTCGCTTGCTTATTTATTTCCTTTCTAAATTTAACTAATCTCTTAACAAAAAAAAATAGGACAAACCTGATTTATTGCACTGCATGCAAGCCCCAGCACTTGCTCTATGTGATTTGCCCAAATCGTGACAAATGTAACATGTCTGGAACCAAAAACTAGAAATGTAATAAAATCAAATATTGTTATCTAAGCAAGGAAGTAAAAGAAAATTAAAGATAACACTTTCATAGTCATATCAAAATGAGAAGTTAACAACGTAAATAATGCATATTTATTGATAACTTATTTGTTACAACTTTAATCTGAAATACTAGTCCTCCAAGCCAGAATTTCCAACGAAATATAATAGTGACACAAAACTTTGGGAGATAAAGGTCTTTGTTTGGGTGGATTCTAGGCCGAAATACATGTGTTGTACTTCCTATTTTAAAATTTAAGCACTACTTGATGACCACCATGATCGAGTTTGAAACATATATCTCTAACATAACTGAAATTTATCGACCGATGCTGGAATATCACATAAAATAGAAAAGTCCGGACCTTTTTTATTAGAAAAGTTGACTTAGCATCAAAATATAAATATGTTGTCTCTCCTGAAGACCAATACAGAAAGCCGTGTGACCATTAAAATGGGTCTCCGGTTCTCTACACTCATGATACAAAACACAACAGCCTAAGGTTGCTGTCTGTCGCTGGTATTTGTGGGAGCGCTGTTTCTTTAAAGAGTGTAACCCTTTAAACAGAGATATAAGTCTGCATGCCTATTCGCTCTCTTATTTTTCATCAAAATGATCGTACTTAACTAAGAGCAGAAATGTTATAAAACATGATGACGTAATGTACTATAAAATTGTTTTGATGTCAACAAAGTTAGACTGCTGGTCTGGTGGTCTGTTGGTGCGAATAATTTGTCAGTGGCAATATATAAGTGGTAAATATAGCAATTGTGTTATTACCTTTTAATTATTATAATACTAGCTTTTATCCGTGGCTTACGAATTTTATTCCAAGAAATAAAATTTTATTTGCGAGCTCTTAGCACCATGGATAAATGGACTGTATGGAATGAATTAATAAACTGTAATTTTCTATAGACTAAAAAATTTTTATAAAAAATATAGTATGTGTATAAATGTATATTTTACAAAAATATTCTGGAACAGAACACATCTAGAATACTGATAAGTTTCATCAAAAGCTGTTTATTAGTTCTTGGGTGATTTGATAAAACCAAACTTTCACATTTATAAATTACTACTGAGAAGCAGGGTTTTGTAGCTTAGAATAAAATGTTAATACAAAAAATGCATCAGCTTCTAATCGATTCTCATACATATTCACAACACAATGAAGCCAAACATTAATATAAAACAAACCACTATTCTCACCAGAGTTATACAATTGCACCGCCAGTAGGACTCCTAGATTCGCAAAAGTTATTCTATCGCACAGTTAAATGGAAACAGCCATACCTTATTATATCTTTCAGGAGGAATCAGTCGTAGTACTATTGGCTCCATTGAAGTAACATTTCCGAATCTAACTTCGGGTATGTACAATGCACATACCACATGAGCCCAGCCTCCTGTGTCTGTTCGCTTTAAAGCACCTGACTTGGATGGGCAAAGCTCACATCGCTGAAACAGGGAAAACAGTGATTTTTAAATTAAATTCTGTGCCACAGAACAAAAAGCTAAAAGCAGTTGAAAATAAAAGTGTTTATACCTAAATTTGCCATCACTGTATGCTATTTCTTTGCAATATAAAAGAAAATTTCTCATTGTGTAAATAATTAAAACTTACAATACTCATATGCATTGTGATATGTTATTCACCTAAAATACCTTAAAATAACAAGCTCAGTAATTTTAGGCATTAAAATTAATCACATTAAAGTCGGTTACAGAAACAGAAACTTTTTTTATAAAATATAGATTATAAATAATACTGATAAGTAGTGTAAGTAGTCACTTGTATAATTACCACTAGTTTGGAAAGAAACTCTGTCCTGGGAAGAACAAGCAAGAAACTCGGCGGGACTTTTTTTTTTAAATCTATCAACTTATAATCATGTATGTTACAAAATTAACTAACACTAAATTAGAAATCGCTTGGTAGCAATCACCTCATTTTCAGGGGTTATTATCATCCATAAACTTGTTATTATTATAATAACCCTTTTTATAAAAATTAATTGAATAAAGTTTTTGAATTTTGAGCAGGTCAAACTTTGTATATTTTTCGAGATTTTGTCATAAAAGAATGAAATGAAACATCGGAGTCGAGTAGCTGGTACTACTAACTTGTGTCTGTTCCTAGTATTTACAGGATGAATATCACTTGTTTTTGTAAAACTACTTTTATTTTTGTGCACATTCATTACACTTTCGTAAATGTATTGAGAGGCTAAATTTAATATCTTAATTTATTAAAATTTTTGTCTGAGTGAATCTTTAGGTTTTAAACCATAGATTGTTCTTATGGCCCTCTTCTGTAAAACAAATATAAGTCGCGTAGCCTCATAGCAAATTATCATACGTTATCCTATCGAAATATGATCAAGTTATTTTTGTATGTGGTATTTGCGTCAGCGGCCGATGGTTACATTAATGAACCGGTCATTAAAAGAAAGGGGTATGAAAATGAACACAAGTAAGACGAAAGTTCAGAAGATTTGAAAGAGAAGAAAGTAAAACGAAAGAAAATAAGAATAGAAGGGAAGTTGATTGAGCCAGTAGATGAGTTTGTATATTTGAGATGCGTATTTAGCAGGGATGGGAGATATGATAAGGATATAGAACGACGAGTTAACGCAGGAAATAGAGTAAATGGGGCTGTACATTCTATTGTGGAAAGTCAGAATGTATCAAAAAAGGCATGTATGGCAATTCACAATGCTGTGTTAGTTCCTACTCTAACATATAGTAGTGAAAGTTGGGTATGGCGGTCAAATGAATGAAAAATGCGGTCATTAAGGAGTATGTTAGGGCTGAATCTGAGTGACAGGGTGAGAAATTGTGTGATAAGAGAAGAGTGTGGTTTACAAGATGATGTTGTGACCAGGATTAAGAAAGGAATGCTTCGGTGGTTTGGTCATATAAAAGAATGAGTGAGGAAAGAGTCATAAAGCAAATTTATGTTGCAGAAATGAATGGCAGTCTGAACGGGACGTCCTAGGCCAAATTTTATCGACCAAATTGGCAATTTATTGAAAATGGGCCAAATTAGGAGTACTCTTCACCGACTAGCGTGTATGCGTAGGTATATGAATGTAGAGGAGGCGAGAGGTGTGTCAGGATCGTGCCAAATGGAAGTCTCTAGTCTCTGCCTACCCCTCTGGATGACAGGCGTGAGTGTTTATGTATGTTATGTATGTAGCTTGCTAAAGCCCATTGTTGAAAATAGGCCTCCCCCATATCGTGTCATAGGAAAAACATTCGCCATAGTACCCACGCTTGGCAAGCGCGTGGGCAACCGCAGTTTTATTGAGTTATGTTCAGGAAGATTTTGCTGCGCATCTTCACTTTCATTTCCTCTCTCGACTATTGCGACACCCAAAGGATGATAAATAGAATAGTGGATTATTTTATGCCGTCACTAAACGGCGATGTTGATACTTATGTAATTTGCAGTTACATTATTAATGAAATATAAAAATTAAACAATTTTGTTAAAAAAAACTTACTACTTTGCCTTTAGTTTCGGGACTCTCACACTTTCTGCAAAACCAAGGGCCTGTTGGCACTGTCACTATCCCATAACAGGCTTTAAAGAAAAATATATACATTAATATAAACATCTACTACGATTAATTTTGTTAATTACTTGCGGTTGAAATTAAGTTTTTTGATACCTTGATGAACAGCAACTGTGCACCCATTTCCATCACAATAGACCAGCGGGTTGTCGGGCCAACCACGCTCATCTGAGCACACACAGCATCCTCCTACCATCTCCTTCATATTGTACTCCTCATTATTGTTTCAAAACCTGTAAGTAGCTAAATGTTAATAGAAATGTTTATAAAGTAAATAAACCAAGTGATGATTTCTTTACCATGTAAACTTGAAGTGATTATGAGGTATGTAACCTTTAAACATCAAGCAGAATAAGGGCCGACCTTCATTTGCCGATCACAGTTAGTTTTCGGTCCGATCTCGGTCTGATTATACATGGCATGGGATTCGAGCGAAACTTGACTGTTACGGATAGTATGAATGCACACACATATTTTTACTTGATAATATTTTATCATACCGAGATCGGACCGAGAACGAACTGTGTACGGCATTATAATGAGGCTCAGTCCTAAAGAACATGGCGACATATTTTGGTTAATGATAGCAAAATAAACAGATGGTTCTAAATGTCTTTTTTGTAAAAGAAATAAATATCATTTACAAATTAACTAACAAGCCTTGTGTATTGTCTGCTAAATCATCTTAATAGAAAAATAATAAAATAAATCAGTGCATACACTTATAGATAATCATTATATTTCAAACACATGGAATGAATAATTACTAAAGAAGAATATAGACAGTACAGTTAAATACTTAATATTAAGATTTTTCATATTTATCACTCAAAATTTGAAATCATCCTGAAAACCAATTAAAAATATTTATTGAATATTATTCCGAATATTATAAATATTATCCACATTTATTCATACAATGTTCAATGTCTAAATCATATAAATTTAACCATATCAATTTAGTAGGATTGAGATGATAACGAAAGCAAACAAATATTTAAAATTCCATTCTTATTTTACATAAAAAAGTACCAATTTGAAGAATAATCACAGCACAATTATAATCCAACACTTTTAAAGCGAACACAATCACACATAAAATTAAAAACCTTTTACTCCAAAGACATATTTTAATTAACATCAAACGACAGCCTACTTCAAAGTTGTAAAAGAACCGAAAACATGTATCATCATCACCATAGGAGCTTGTTACAAGTCCACAGCTGAACTTAAGACTCCCCCAAGGAATGCCACGAACTATGGTCTTCAGCCACATAAAATAGATACATTGTTTTACTGATAAATTACCTAAAGTGGCAATGGGCCAGCTATATAACTCAAATAACCAACAACCAATGGCAAGAAAGGTTCTCGAGTGGTAGTTCACTCAAGGGAGAGACGACCTGCTAATAGTTAAAATATGTACTTTATTATTTATACATAAACACACTAACAGCTAAATAGCTGATGCGTGTACGTCTTAATATTTGTAGATTTTACCCAATCTGTTCTTGAAGGCATCAATCACATTTTGCGGTAGCTTATTCCAGTTGGTGACAACACGATTTGTAATAAAATTCTTCATAAGGTTCTGCTTGGCAGCCCTATGGCAAAGTTTAAGTTGATGTCCTCTCAGACGTTTGTTGCTATTTTAGTAAGTTCAAATTTTGCAGAGTAGGAACATTGTAATATCCTGTCAGTATTTTGTATGTTTCAATCAGAGTACCTCTCTGTCTACGGCACTCTAGTATTGTGAGGTTAAGCTTTTTCATTCGCTGCTCATATGTCATGTTTCGCAGTTATTTTACCATTTTTGTGGGCTTCCTTTGAACATTTTCCAGTAGTTATATTAATATATTTACGAAAGTATGGGTCCCATATCACATTTGCAAACTACAAAAGAGGTCTTAAGTAGGTTCGGTAAATCTTGTTAAATGTTATAGGTGTGAGACACATAAAGCTTTTTCGAATCATATACACCATGGGATTTGCCTTTTTTACTACGTTAAGGATATGAGCTTCCCATTTGAGGTCACTGGTTATTGTAATGCCAAGGTCTTTTTGTGATTCTACAGAAGAAAATGGGTGGTCACATAGATAATATATATTTCGTGGATTATTTTTCCCTATATGTAGAATCGTACACTTGGCTGCATTCAGTGTCAGGAGCCAATCATTAGTCCAATCGCGGATGGCATTTAGATTCTGTTGTATAAGTTGATATTGCGTAATAGGGTTTCCAAAAAAAATTGTGTTATCGGCAAATAATGAGAACGGTATCCGTAACGTGCTTTTCAAATCCGATAAATATAGGATAAATATTAATGGTCCAAGAACAGTTCCCTTCGGAACTCCGCTGAGTACTTCCCTGGGTTTAGACATTATACTTCCAACTCTTACGCAGAATATTCTGTCTGACAGAAAATCACTGATGCAGGCCAACAATTTTCCGCGTATACCGAAGTGTTCTAATTTGCATATAAGTCGCTGTAATAGTACACGGTCAAAAGCTTTTTCATAGTCAAGATTATCAGATCTGTGGGTAATCTTGTGACCTTGTTATGGTTTGTGACCCATTCAATAACACATTGTAACATATTTGTAATGACTAATCGCCTTGGTACAAACCCGTGATGTTCATCTAAAATCAGTTGTTCTTTTAATAGAAATTCTCTTAATTTTTCAGTTATGATCTTTTCCATGGCTTTACAAAGTATACTTGTTGCCATTTTTATAAATAGGTATGACTGTAGCTTTCTTCCAATCAGCGGGTAAGCGTCCATCATCCATGGTTCTGTTCATAATGCTTGATATATGTTCAGCAAGCAATGATGAGCATCACTTTAGTAATATGGATGATATTCCATCAGGACCAATAGCAGTAGCATCATCAAAGTTTAACAAGATTTTTCGAACGATCTCAGCTGTTAATTTTACGTCATCAGTTGAGCTTATTACCGTTGGCATATTTATAGAGGGACTTTCTACACCTAGTTCTCTTACATAGATGTTAACGAACTGATCTACAAACAGCTCCTTGATTTTTTGTGGTTCAACTACAAGTTCTTGTGACTCGTTTTAAGAATGTTAGGAATGGTGACTTTAGAATTAAGTTGCCCTCTAATGTATCCGTAGAGAGCTTTTGGTCCTGAATCTATAACATTTGATTCAAAAAGAGCTCTTGTATATTTTGTCAATTTAATAATTTCATGCTTAATATTTCCAAATTTTCGGTACGAATCTTCTGTTTTATTAATATTATATATATTCCATAATTCTTTTTTTCCGTTTTGTTAAATCCAAAATTTTTTTATTTATCCATTGTTTCTTATTAGATTTATTTATTTTCTGTGATTTTTTTACACAATTTTCAACTGATGTATGTATTTGATCTCTAAATGATAGCCCCATTTCATCTACTTTGTTTTCAATTATGTTTAAGTTTTCTGTTAAATCTTTGTTGAATTTGCTGTAGTCAGCTTTATAAAAATCTAAAATCTTTTTTATCGGCAATTTATTATCGTTATTAACTATCTGCACAGAAGCCAATATGACCAAATGATCACTCTTTCCAATGGGCGGAAGAGACTTAACATCAGTTATTAAAGTTTCATCATTACACACTATAAGGTCTAGTAGGGATTCTTCATTATTACGTTTCGTTGTGATTCGTGTTACAAGCTGATTGAGATTACTAATTGAATACATTGCTACAAAGCCTTCACATAGCTTGTCACGCCCAGTTATATTATCGAGTGACCATTTTATATTTGGTAAGTTCAAATCACCTGCAATAATTACTGTCTGTTTTGAAACTACCTTTTCTATGGTGTTAAATAATTTTCATCAGCACTAATTTTTTTAAATTTTTTAAACATTTGAGGGAGGACGATACCACACAAGGTAAAATTAAATCTATTTAAAAATTAATATATATTTTATTCACTTTTGATATAACAGGTACATTGTTAAGGTCATGTGCAACATACATTGCTACTCCTCCCCCTTTTCTATCTATTCTGTCCAACCGAAAGAGCGTATATCCATTTATATTCATAAGACTGTCATCACTCATCAATTACAGAATGTAAATGAGTTTCTGATATCAAAATAAAAGCAGGTTTATGTGTATTAACTTCAAAAAATAAATTTAATTTCGTCGTAATGGATAACAGATTCGTGTATAGTATGCGGAGTTCCGTAGTATTATTATGTGCTAGTTTTTTGAAGTTATTATAATTTTTGGTATGTTATTGATATATTTGATCGTAAGATTTTGCTCACCTTTTTCTGTTCTAACCGCTAATTCTTCACGAAGTCTTCTAAGTTTATCTATTTGATATGGTGTCATATCATCCTTAACCTTAACAGAGTTTTGGCAGCTTACCTTTATTTTTGAGAACACTTATAGCATTTTATTTAATGGCCAGGACTACCTTGATAGGACGCGGCTTTTCAATTTTGTATACAGGTTTACCCAAACAGAAGACAGTGAGGATTTCCGGTTCGTGAGTTGCCAGTGACATAATAGTTTTAGAAACCTGGTCTTTATCATGACTTTTTCTGTCTTCTTGTGAATTTGCTGTAGATACAGGTATTCCAAACACAATAAGGTTACGACTACGATTTTATCTCTCCTGAATTTCGTTTATCACTGTGCCCAAATTCACTATGTTTATATAATTTGTCTTTAATTCCTGAACCTGCTGTTGTAGCTCTGTTACAAGTCTGCGAAAATCTGGAATCTGCTTTAGCCGCTCCTCGCATTCATCACATAGATTTTCTGTTGCATCGCATTTCTGTTGCAGTGAGTCCACTGCATTTTCATTTCAATTAATTTTTGGGGTCTTGTTATCAATACGACTGTTACACTTGAAACACTGTGCCATTTTGAATTTATTGCTCCCAAATGGTAGTATGGTTAAGGTAGTCTATTTTTATTAATGTGGTAACCTGGTATTGTTTATATGGTATGGTATTATTGGTCACTTTTTGATAGCTGAGAATGTCAAATTTTAAGAGGGTAGTACAAGAAAATGTTAATAAACCGACATCTATCACATGTAAAACACTATTTAAACACAAGATTAACGCAATTCAAAGTCACAGTTTTACTATATTTATCAATTTACAATGTAGTATGTGAATCAATCTCCAAAAACAACACAAATAGCACTATTTCCCAGTGTATTAATTTAATATGAACAGAGCAAGAAAAACACAAGTTGTTTCAGTGATAATCAGCAGTGAAAATAAAAAAAGAACTACTTGTATGTATTCATTACTAAAAATTTAAAGTATGAACATCTTTATTCTTATGAAAGCTATTTATGTTTTTATGTACATACATTACATTTTCGTAGTAAATTTTGTGCGGTGCCAAAGTTAATATGCTTATTTCTTTAATTTTTCATCTAAGGGACTGTTTACAGTTTAAGTTATAAATCGCTCGTACAGCTCTCTTTTGTGCTGCAGATCTATGTCTGCCTACTAAATTGAATATATGAGGGCCCCATTAGAGCTTCGCGTTAATAGTAATACCAAGAAACAGTGGTATCCACAAGACTCACCCCATCCCCACTTAAGGGCACATCGATATTTGAATGTTTAACATTAGATATTGTAAATTTAATTTACGTGGTAGAACCATGCTGCAGTTATATTAGTAGTATAGTTGTAGCACGAATGGGTCGGCTAGACCGGGGAAGGACCACGCTCTCACAGAATACCAGCGTAAAATAGTGGCTTAATGCTGCTGTTTCGTATGGGGACCCTTTTTACTGAAAACGAGGTATTCCATCTTAGTCCTCACGGGTGACAACACATCTGCATTTTGATTCGTAATCGACGAGAGATAAGATGTCTATGGGCCACAGCAACCACTTACCACAGGGACTGTGCGCCCTTTTGTCACTCTATCCAATATTTTAAAAAAATTGTTTGGTTACTTTCATTACAGTAGACTTTTGTATGAAATTGTGTGCTGCATGTGATACGCATACTTCATATTCATATTTCAGTACATTACTGCTATATATTAAAATAATAAAATCAGTTAAAAAGGTTAGTAGTACATTTTTTTTAGTGTTCCAATGTGACGGACTTGGATATGTCATGCTTTCTTAAAGGTATCTCTTGCGTGTGGTTGTACTTTCCTTTGATATTGTTCGGAAGTGCAATAACTGCCACATGCATCATACTTGTAAGGAGGTGCTGCTTGTAAAAAATTGCAAGCTAAGGTTTGCTATGCAATACTAATGTGCCTCAAATTTTGAGTTCTTCTTTAGTGTACATAGTACATGATTCAGTAACCAATGGGTCAATTATTTTCATTCTGTACATAAGAACTATGCTATTATAATAATAAGTTTAAAAAAAATTGACAAAGAAGACACATGCAGAGTAATGAAATATATAATTTGAGAGCACCATATTTTAAGTCCAGCAGTGCACTCATTATTAAGTAACAAATACATACAGTTTGACACAGCTCTAGCTTACTTTCAAAAACAACTAATCACAATATATTACTGTATCAATAGTAATGAGGTATGCAATGAGAAATCGCTTGAATTTATACAAAAACCAATGAATCAATTTACCACAACACATATTTTAATAACATTAAAATATTAAGTCAAAATAAATAGAAAATGAATGAATTAATACCTTTATATACCAATGGAAGTGTATGATCACTTCAGATCATAATTTATCTGATATTTAATAAAAAATTCAGTAATAATGTTAAAAATAAAATATTAATTGTATAGGTAATTAATTAGTTATATAGAGTAATAAAATTATTATTTATTTATTAAAGGACAATATTTATACTATGTATTATAATAAAAATGTATATTTCAAGTGTCTGTACATAGTATATTTTTGTGAAAAAATTATTGAGAGGGTCTAAAAATAAGTATTAATATAATAAATACATTTTACCATAAAAAAATTCTAAACTAGGCCCAGCAGTTGTTTTCTGTCTATCCGATAGGTGGTGTGATGAGCACTGAATTAACTCTGATGGACATTTTCCAACTTTGCACTTTTATTTAATAACACTTATTTTAACATTACTCGCTAATGAGTAAAAACAAGCAGGTACTTAAATAAAAAAATATCATAATAAATAATTATGATTCAATTTAATGACGATCATGTAGTTCAGACATTACACTTCAGGTGCCGAGACCTGTACTGCATGTATCTATGGACAACAGTGACTACTGCAAGCTCAAATATCTTTCTTTAAAAAACATAATGATTTAAGCACTTTACAATTTATTAAGAGTACTGATTCAATATGACACCTACAGGTAAAGGTTTAGTATGAAGTCGCCATAAGTCGGTGAGAGTCGAGGGGTGTGGAAGGGGTAGATTCGCCCCCCACCTTTTACCCCGTCGGAGGTAAGTAGTATTTTTTATATTACAGGTTGGAATAAATTTTTATTTGAGGCGGGATAGGGGTTTTGCCCCCTCCACTGAAGTAATACTAAAGGATAGTCGACAGAGCCCCGCTACACAGGGCTCCTATTTCTGGGTGGTTTATAAAAAAGTAACCATGAAGGAGACGGTGGGCTCTGTTTGCTCACTTTGCTCACTCAACCCTGCCATACCCCTTATAATCTAACCTGTTCGAGTTGGGGTGCCCCAAGTCCTAAGCTTGCTTTGCTCGCTCTTGCACCTAATAAAACACCAAAATGTTTACTTTTATTATTTACTTTGATAAGTAAACACATTTATTTTATCTCTTCCACCTTTTACAAAAATGGATCTTCACTATATTTCATAATGTTCCATCTCCACAAATATTGCACTATCACATCACTAAAATTCTCAGGACTATTGTAATTATCTTACTTTTTTAACCGTTTCACAGCTCTCCATTGTGACTCAATCCTTAGCGTGTGAATTCCATCGGGAAACACAAATGAATTGTGCGTGTACACTATATTCCTCTAGGCATTCATATAATCTCCAATAATCTGAGTGAATTGTGGTGCCCATTTCTGTGTTTTTAAATTATAGGCACCATTTTACGCATTTTGACAGATGCAACTTAAAAAACGTAAGAATTTAGCGTATTTTAAGTTCCATTTTAGGTATTAATTAGTGATTTATGTTTCTATTTAGAAAATGATTTTAAATATTTCGACGCAACCCTGGCAACCCAAATTTCATGTGGATGCTTGAGATAAGTTGTCACTAAGTCCAACCCCACCAATGTAGTAGTTTACAACATTTAGTACGAAAAAAGTCTTAAATATTTTCTATATAAGATATTGACAAGACGGGCCAACAAGCAAAAATATTTAAGACAATTTTTACTATTTTATGCCTTCATTCATTACAGCCCTTCAAAGGTCCACAGCTGAACCTGCCCATAGATTGCCTAACTGCTTGATGGACAGAGGGGAATATTTGCCACAGGTGCCATGCTTGGCAGGCAGGTTGGCAAATGTATTATTTAAAAACTTGAGTTGACATCAAAAAGATGCTGCATACCTCTTTTTTTATTTCTGTTAGTCGACTCTTAACACACCCAAGGGACTTAACACAGCTACGAGATGGTAGTGGATATTCTTCCACCAAGAACTATATTTACAATTTATTTATACATTGTAGAGCCATGCTGCAACTATATTACTGGTATAGTTGTAGCACGAATGGGTCGGCTCAACGGGGGAAGGACCACACTCCCACATAATACCACCCTAAAATAGCAGCTTAACGCTGCTGTGTTTCATATGGTGATTGTAGAGAACAACACTAATCAGGATAGTGATAGTCATACTATAAGTAGGTGCATTTTTATGTTCGCAGAATGGGTAGGTAGGTAATAGGATGTAGCTGAATTACATGCTAATTGAGCGGGTTTTATTGCAATTAGATCATTAGTCTGAGTTATCGTCAACCAAACAAGTCAATCGAGAAGAAATTGTAAAATATCTTTACCAAGCGTGGAAAATCAGTTCAGACTATACTGGAAGAGATTTCAACCGTTTATGGAGACTTGTCCAAGTAAAACTATTCTTTACAAGTGAGATACCCTTTTTAAACAAGGCAGAGAGTCGCTTGAAAACGACCCACAGCCAGGAAGGCCGATCGAGGTGACTACTTCAGAAATTATTCAAAAAGTCGTAAAAATTAATATTAGAAGATGCGCCTAAAGAAAAAAACAGCTCGCAGAAATGGTTGCAGTACCAGATACAACCATTTTCAAAATTCTTCATGACCATCTTGGTATGACTAAATCAGTGCAAGATGGGTGCCTAGAATGCTCACGCTGCCTCAAAAGCAACAGCGCGTGAAGTGTTTTCGTGCATTTCTGGACCTCTGTATGGAAGACAAAGATGGGTGTTGGCTCGAATTGTTACTGGTGACGAAACTTGGGTTCACCATTATGAACCTGAGTCCAAACAGGACTATATGTAGTGGCACAAAAAAGGCACACCACCACCCAAAAAATTTAAGGAGGCACAATCGGCTGGGAAAATCATGGCGACAGTCTTTTGGGACTCAGAAGGAATCCTATTGATTAATTATAAAGATAAAGGTGTCTCCATAACCAGAAATTACTAAGCTTCAATCCTAGAACAATTGAAGGAAGCCACAAAGGAGAAAAGAAGGGGAAAATTGACTGATTGAAGCAGTTTCGAGGTATTTTTTAGACAGACAAATTTTTTTTGCAGGTATAAATAAGTTAATCAAAAGATTTGAAAAGTGTATTAGGGTAGCAGGTGAATATTTGAAAAGGAAAAATAAATTTGTTTCACTCCTTACCCTCCATTCCGTGAACTTTAAAATGTCCCCTCGTAGCTCTACAGTATCAAGCAGAATAATATATATCATTACTATACTTCACAAATCTTATGTTTTGGAATAGTTTTAAATTAAGTTTACTACCAATAAAAATCTTTCATTTTATATTTTTTACATATTTTGAATTATTAATGCAGTTACGCATATTCACCAACATAGCACCACCTACCAATGTGACCATGTAATGTTCAATATCAAAGAAACTTAAACACTTATACATCTTATGCTTAGATTGATAATCACAGTAACAGAATTTATGCTGCCATCTATTGTAGGTCTGGATATTTTATGTCTGGCATAAGGAATATAGTTGTACCACCATTTTTTTTAACTATTACAGGCCAGTCCTTGGCCACACTCCCAGTTGACGCTTATTAAAGGTTGTTGTTAAGCCAAAGAAGCTTTGTTAAAGCCAATTTAAGCATGCCGACTTAGCTCAACTAGTCTATTCAGTCTTGCCTTGTAAACAATCACAATGTAATTGAAAGAAAAGACAGATGCTGGCAAATTATTTCACTCCATTACTGTATTACAAACAACAAAGTAAACCATTTGGTTTGAGTGTGTGGGATGGCATCAACAAAAGGGTGGTGACTGGTCGAGAATTTGGTTGTCTAACAGTGAAAGGAAGAGAGAGAAGAATTACCAAACAATTTCTATAAAACAATAGCATTAGCCACCATTCCTTTGTTTTGTTTTCTGGTCTTAAAAGTAGTACAGAAAGATTTTGGTAAAATTTTAAATACATACTTATAGTTTACACTTTAAAATTAGTTTTTGCTATTTTAGTAACAGTATGAATGAATATTATTTATAAGAATTATAAACATAATGTGAAATTATAATGAACTGAAAAAATGATTATGTACATAGTAGTCCAATAATATACAAAATTATAAGGCTAACTAAATAAAATCTAGTGTTATTCAAATATAAACAAATAATTATCGATCGATTTAAGAAAAACGTTATTGTGTATAACTTAGAGCCGTTATGATCTGAACGTTCGATGATCTGAATAATAAATGAAAATGAAGTAAAGAACAGCTTCCGTTATATTATTGTATATTTACCAAAAGAAAAAAACATCCGTTCTTTGTCGATGAATACCAAAATCCCGGTAATAAATCATTCATTCATCTTTTTTCATTATTGACAAGCATGTCATCTCACCTGCTCCCAGCAATTATTTACAAAAATGAAGTCAACACACGATAACAACTCATATGAAATTATTTGATATTAAATATTGCCAATACTTAGGCATAAGATAAAATTAAAAAAGATGCCGAACAGCTTTATTGGATTTCATTAATGTTGTTTTATGCTTCGGCTCCTATGCTCTAAGCCAGTGAAACTGTTACGAGAAGCCATGTTGAATAAATGGGGCAAAGAGTACAGAGTATAGAATAGTTTATAGTAAGTAGTAACTTAGACAGAGAAACCTATAGACAAATTGACGCCTCCTTTCGCATTCGCACTCGAAAGAGATAGTTTTATACATACGCCTTGCATAGAAATGAGACAAAGCGGTGTGATTGTTTGTCCCTTTCTCCGTGCCGGTTTTTGTTTAGCAAGTCATTAGTCTATAGTTTTCTCTGTCTACGTCTGTCTACGTAGACGGAGAAACCTATAGACTAATGATCGGCGTGGCCTCGAGTGAGAAAGGACGATAACGAATTTTTAGGTTATACAATAATCTTTATGACTTTTAAACACATTTAGATAAAAATTTTAATTGTTCTAAGAACTGAACTGAACAAGATTCACCAATCTTAAGCTCACAAAACACTTTTTTCTCACTTAAACCAACTTGTAAACTCCTTAAATCGCTACGCTGTTTAAGTTGTTTAGGAAACTGTAGAGTTTGCTAAACAAAAAAACCGGCACGGAGAAAGGGACAAACAATCACACCGCTCTATCTCATTTCTATGCAAGACGTATGCATAAATCTATCTTTTTCGTGTGCGAATGCGAAAGAAGGCGTCAATTTGTCTATAGGTTTCTCTGTCTACGTCTGTCTACGAGTAACTGTCCATTTTTTTATTTATCTGGCTTTACGGCTCTGGGTACTAGCCCTTCTGAGCCTATAATTTCTTTCGTAATCTTCATTTTTTTGGGAGATTTTGACGACAGCTCAAAAGTTGATAACGACACTCAAGTTCATAAGACGCCCAAGCGATCAAAATAAGTTGAGACTTATATCAACATCAAAGCACTTGTTTTCTCGTTT
The DNA here is from genome assembly GCA_907164705.1 of Parnassius apollo. Lineage (NCBI taxonomy): Eukaryota > Metazoa > Arthropoda > Insecta > Lepidoptera > Papilionidae > Parnassius > Parnassius apollo. The sequence goes on from CAJQZP010000444.1 coordinate 4,735,433, forward strand.
TTTTTCTAATAGTTCACACGAGCAGACACTTAATTTTCAAAATCGCATCACTTTTACGAATCAAAATTCACTTAAAACCATTCAAGCGACAAAACAGGTGCGACAATCTGCCGACAGCCAAGTTCTCGCCAAAACTCCAGTAACTGTCCAAGGGAAAGATCCAAACGGAGTAGTGAATTTAGTTTAGGAATGATTCGATACTTTTGCTTCGACTCTAAGAGAATAGTACCTTTTTGGCATCGAACTGTTCTTTTAATATTTACTTGGTATCGGAAGAGAAAATGTATCGAATTGATTGGCGATATTTTATCTGAATAGCAAGTGAATGACTACTTGTTAGTGTCCACTGTCCACTGTTTATGATACTGTTTTCCGTTCCCGGTTCCCTCACCAGCCACTAGCACCGAGTGAATGACTAGTCGTGCATAATATCATATTGAATGTTTGTAATAATAGTAATCTAACGCCTTTAAATACTAATCTTCTTAGTTTAAAAGCCAGTCCTGTCGAATCAATTCACTATATTAATGATTATTTTGCCAACATTGGAAAGAAACTAGCAGACAAAATTTCAATAAATTACGTAACGAATAAGTCATCAACAGCGGACTCAAATTTAATAAATCAATATCAATCTTTGGGCATGAGACCCACCAATCCACTGGAAGTTGAGTGTTTATTGAATAATGGCACCAGGCTTCGATGGCATTTATAACCAAGTGCTTAAATCTACTAAGCACCTGATAATTCCCTCTATTGTGCACATTTGTAACCTGAGTCTTGAATCAGGTGTGTTTCCTGATCAATTCAAGGTTGCTTTGATAACACCCATACACAAAGGTGGAGACAGAGATAGTATCAGTAACTATCGTCCTATTTCTATTCTGCCAGCACTATCAGAAGTTTTAGAACGTTTATTAAATAATCGTTTAAAATCATATTTTTCTGAATATAACTTAATTTCTGAAAATAAATTTGGTTTTGTAAATAGAAAATCTACTGAAGACGCAGTTTTATCTCTAACAGAGTTCATTGTAAGAAATGTTGACAGTAATAACTAGGTATCAGGGGTATATCTCTGAAGTTGTTCACAAGTTATCTATCAAATAGATCTCAACTTGTAAGAATTGGAAGCTTAACCAGTGAAAATACCAATAATAACTATGGCGTACCTCAAGGTAGTATACTTGGCCCTACCTTGTTCCTCATATATGTGAATTATCTATCTGGGCTTAAAATGTGCAGCTGTAAAATCGTTGCATATGCTGATGACACTGTTTTACTGTTTCATGCACACTCCTGGCATGAATGCATTGGTTTAGCACAGATAGGTCTCGGTGAGGTTATATCTTGGCTGAGAATGAATTTGGTAACCTTGAACATTGATAAGACGAAGTACCTTACTTTTATGAAATCTTCGATAGGTCAACATGAAATTGACTCTTATTCTCTGAAAGCACGTATGTGTGATAACTCTTCTTCAGTTTTATGTAACTTTCTGACCATAGAGAGAGTTGAATCTGTTAAATACAAAATTACCGTCCAATATCAGTTCTACCTACACTATCCAAAATTGTAGAGAAAATTATATACAAGAGATTAGACGACTATTTAACTGAAATCAACTTTATGTATGACAAACAGTATGGTTTCCGATCCAAATCTAGTACCCTGTGAGGAACAATTGACTTGATAACTACAATAAAAACAATTATTGATCAAAAACAAGTAGCACTGGGAATATTTGTGGACCTAAAAAAAGGCTTTCGACACAGTTAGCCATAATTTTTTCTTAAAAAAACTACAAAATGGTGGCGTTACCAAGTAGTAAAAATTGGATCCATTCAAAGTAAACCCAAACTCTTAACGTTTGGCGTGTTTCAGGGGTCTATCCTCGGTCCATTGCTATTCCTAGTGTACATCAACAACATAAACCAAGCAGGTTTACAAGGTCAAATATCCCTTTACGCAGATGATACGTGTTTATTCTACTTTGGAAACAATATATCTCGTATCATAACACTAGCTCAAGAAGACTTAAACTTACTCCATCAATGGTTTCAGTATAATCTTCTAGCTATTAATGTAGCCAAGACTTCATATATAATTTTCAGCGCCAAGAACAAAAAACTCCCTAACCAAAACCACCTTACTTTGACTATAAACGAAGCAACGTTACAGATCAAGAAAAATACCTTGGACTGTTTCTCGACAGTAATTTGACTTGGAATGCACATCTCACGCATATTAAAAACAAACTTTCCTAAAAAGTACCATTAGAAAACTTATACCAATTTTTAAACATTTAATATTCCAATTGAACTACTCAAAATCATATATAATGCTCACTGCCATTCGCTATTGTCATACTGTATTACACTGGCACTTAACTTAGTTACAAAAATTATATTTTGCGCATTGAAAGATCTCAAACAGCTGTGCTAAAAGTTATGCTTTCTAAACCTTTTAAGTTTCCCACAAGTAATTTGTTCTCTAAAGTAAATGTGCTGACAGTCCAACAGCTATTTATTTTAAAATCTGTACTTAAAACACATAAGTAAGTAATTTTCAAAAATTAAGGAAAGATCAAATTACGATACAGGTTTTAAATGTAAGCAAACTCTAACAAGTTTTTAATAGCTTTATTTTATGAGGAAACTGAGAAATTATTAAATATAGATAGGTAAAAACACACATACACACACACACATATATATATATATATATATATATATATATATTCTACACACATACACTACACACTCATACACACACAATATTGTTTTATGTTTTTGTTATTCTATTTATTATATATTTAAATAGGGAGCGCTTAGCAGCTGTAACACAGGTCTGTGACCTAGCACAGTTGCTAAAGATAATATCGTAGACAGAGAAACCTATAGACTAATGATTAGCGTGGCCTCGAGTGAGAAAGGACGATAACGAATTTTTAGGTTATACAATAATCTTTATGACTTTTAAACCCATTTAGATAAAAATTTTAATTGTTCTAAGAACTAAGTGAACAAGATTCACCAATCTTAAGCTCACAAAATACTTTTTTCTCACTTAAACCAACTTGTAAACTCCTTAAATCGCTACGCTGTTTAAGTTGTTTAGGAAACTGTAGAGTTTGCTAAACAAAAAAACCGGCACGGAGAAAGGGACAAACAATCACACCGCTCTATCTCATTTCTATGCAAGACGTATGCATAAATCTATCTTTTTCGTGTGCGAATGCGAAAGAAGGCGTCAATTTGTCTATAGGTTTCTCTGTCTACGTCTGTCTACGAGTAACTGTCCATTTTTTTATTTATCTGGCTTTACGGCTCTGGGTACTAGCCCTTCTGAGCCTATAATTTCTTTCGTAATCTTCATTTTTTTGGGAGATTTTGACGACAGCTCAAAAGTTGATAACGACACTCAAGTTCATAAGACGCCCAAGCGATCAAAATAAGTTGAGACTTATATCAACATCAAAGCACTTGTTTCCTCGTTTTTTTTTCTAATAGTTCACACGAGCAGACACTTAATTTTCAAAATCGCATCACTTTTACGAATCAAAATTCACTTAAAACCATTCAAGCGACAAAACAGGTGCGACAATCTGCCGAGTTCTCGCCAAAACTCCAGTAACTGTCCAAGGGAAAGATCCAAACGGAGTAGTGAATTTAGTTTAGGAATGATTCGATACTTTTGCTTCGACTCTAAGAGAATAGTACCTTTTTGGCATCGAACTGGTATCGGAAGAGAAAATGTATCGAATTGATTGGCGATATTTTATCTGAATAGCAAGTGAATGACTACTTGTTAGTGTCCACTGTCCACTGTTTATGATACTGTTTTCCGTTCCCGGTTCCCTCACCAGCCACTAGCACCGAGTGAATGACTAGTCGTGCATAATATCATATTGAATGTTTGTAATAATAGTAATCTAACGCCTTTAAATACTAATCTTCTTAGTTTAAAAGCCAGTCCTGTCGAATCAATTCACTATATTAATGATTATTTTGCCAACATTGGAAAGAAACTAGCAGACAAAATTTCAATAAATTACGTAACGAATAAGTCATCAACAGCGGACTCAAATTTAATAAATCAATATCAATCTTTGGGCATGAGACCCACCAATCCACTGGAAGTTGAGTGTTTATTGAATAATGGCACCAGGCTTCGATGGCATTTATAACCAAGTGCTTAAATCTACTAAGCACCTGATAATTCCCTCTATTGTGCACATTTGTAACCTGAGTCTTGAATCAGGTGTGTTTCCTGATCAGTTCAAGGTTGCTTTGATAACACTCATACACAAAGGTGGAGACAGAGATAGTATCAGTAACTATCGTCCTATTTCTATTCTGCCAGCACTATCAGAAGTTTTAGAACGTTTATTAAATAATCGTTTAAAATCATATTTTTCTGAATATAACTTAATTTCTGAAAATAAATTTGGTTTTGTAAATAGAAAATCTACTGAAGACGCAGTTTTATCTCTAACAGAGTTCATTGTAAGAAATGTTGACAGTAATAACTAGGTATCAGGGGTATATCTCTGAAGTTATTTACAAGTTATCTATCAAATAGATCTCAACTTGTAAGAATTGGAAGCTTAACCAGTGAAAATACCAATAATAACTATGGCGTACCTCAAGGTAGTATACTTGGCCCTACCTTGTTCCTCATATATGTGAATTATCTATCTGGGCTTAAAATGTGCAGCTGTAAAATCGTTGCATATGCTGATGACACTGTTTTACTGTTTCATGCACACTCCTGGCATGAATGCATTGGTTTAGCACAGATAGGTCTCGGTGAGGTTATATCTTGGCTGAGAATGAATTTGGTAACCTTGAACATTGATAAGACGAAGTACCTTACTTTTATGAAATCTTCGATAGGTCAACATGAAATTGACTCTTATTCTCTGAAAGCACGTATGTGTGATAACTCTTCTTCAGTTTTATGTAACTTTCTGACCATAGAGAGAGTTGAATCTGTTAAATACAAAATTACCGTCCAATATCAGTTCTACCTACACTATCCAAAATTGTAGAGAAAATTATATACAAGAGATTAGACGACTATTTAACTGAAATCAACTTTATGTATGACAAACAGTATGGTTTCCGATCCAAATCTAGTACCCTGTGAGGAACAATTGACTTGATAACTACAATAAAAACAATTATTGATCAAAAACAAGTAGCACTGGGAATATTTGTGGACCTAAAAAGGCTTTCGACACAGTTAGCCATAATTTTTTCTTAAAAAAACTACAAAATGGTGGCGTTACCAAGTAGTAAAAATTGGATCCATTCAAAGTAAACCCAAACTCTTAACGTTTGGCGTGTTTCAGGGGTCTATCCTCGGTCCATTGCTATTCCTAGTGTACATCAACAACATAAACCAAGCAGGTTTACAAGGTCAAATATCCCTTTACGCAGATGATACGTGTTTATTCTACTTTGGAAACAATATATCTCGTATCATAACACTAGCTCAAGAAGACTTAAACTTACTCCATCAATGGTTTCAGTATAATCTTCTAGCTATTAATGTAGCCAAGACTTCATATATAATTTTCAGCGCCAAGAACAAAAAACTCCCTAACCAAAACCACCTTACTTTGACTATAAACGAAGCAACGTTACAGATCAAGAAAAATACCTTGGACTGTTTCTCGACAGTAATTTGACTTGGAATGCACATCTCACGCATATTAAAAACAAACTTTCCTAAAAAGTACCATTAGAAAACTTATACCAATTTTTAAACATTTAATATTCCAATTGAACTACTCAAAATCATATATAATGCTCACTGCCATTCGCTATTGTCATACTGTATTACACTGGCACTTAACTTAGTTACAAAAATTATATTTTGCGCACTGAAAGATCTCAAACAGCTGTGCTAAAAGTTATGCTTTCTAAACCTTTTAAGTTTCCCAAGTAATTAACTTACAGTCCACCTGATGGTAAGTGGCTGCTGCAGTTCATGGACTCCTGCAGCCAACTGCAAACAAAGAAAGCTATAGATGTGTTGTTCTTATAAAGCTGAAGTGACAATCGAACTTACAGTCCACCTGATGGTAAGTGGCTGCTGCAGTTCATGGACTCCTGCAGCCAACTGCAAACAAAGAAAGCTATAGATGTGTTGTTCTTATAAAGCTGAAGTGACAAACGAACTTACAGTCCACCTGATGGTAAGTGGCTACTGCAGTTCATGCACATCTCTGTTGTCATTTGACTACAGATGAGGCATGTACGGAGAAGTTGTGACCCCCGAGGACTAAGATATCTCATACCCGGCAGAAAGAGTCACCGGTTTCCTTTCACTTACCGTACGTAACACAGCAGCATTAAATTGCTCTTTTATGCTAGTGTTCTCCGAGCGTGGTTTTCCTCAGTCGAGCTGAATTATTTGTGGTTCAAACCTAATATCGTTGTAGCATGAGTCATATAAAAACTAGATTATAGGTATACATAAAAATATATTTACTAAAAATTGTCATGGGGCGTGTTTTTTCATCCTCGGCTAGAAACGTTGATACAACACACGTATAATTTCCAGTAAGTTCTGTCCCAGGTTGTAATATCCGCAAAGCTCTGCGTTGAGTATAAGGGTTGTGTGATATTTTATATGACAAATCCAAAGGGAATTAGGAAAAGAGAAAATTGTAGCATTTTATAATTATGAAGAAATTAGTACATAATAAGAACTACATTACTCTGTTTGCACTGTTCTCAATTATGATGTGAAGTCGTTTTACTAAATTTGTTAATCTAAAAACTGACAGACATCCAGACTCGGAATAATTGTTAGCAGGCCATATACACTTGTTCTGTGCGGGATTGAAGCTTATGCAACCATAATATTGAACAGCACAGAAAATTTTACTGAAATTTTGATTTATTTTCCGAAATTCACTTTTGACAACTTATTATTATAAGATTTATTATCTTCAGATATGTCTGTCTATAACAAATCGATAAAGAAATAACAAAAATAAAAATTAATCATATAAATTTCTTTTCAAATTTTATCTTTCTATCATGCCCCTTTCCAAAAATACATGGTGGTGGAATAATTATACTAAAGGCTTCTTTTTCGCATCTATCATACCCTATCTCTTTCTTTACGATAAAAAAGTCAGCAATAGCAACAATTTGGAACATTACGCAATGAGTTTAGTCTCTATCCAAAAATGAACTAGAATTTTAATACACATACGAGATAGAAACACCGAAGTCCTGCGCACGTGGCACAAATACCGTCAAAGTTTTATACTGATCATTAACTCCTTTATATCACATAAATAAATATGTCTATACAAGTACATCAACTGTCATTACAGTTGATGTACATGTATAGACCTTGCAATAACTCTTCTATTCCAACATACGCGTGTCATAGAACGTTAGTGGATCTAGGAACCTACTAAAATTTTGGTAAATTTCGGATTACCAAATACTAGCCGACCCAACAGACGTAAATCTGACGGTTAGGTGGCGCGTTGAGTTTTATTCGCAATCTCTACGAACTTTTAACAATGTAAATATAAATTTTATAAATAAATTACTACGGATTGAGTCCATGCTGTGAAATTTTTTTTCTACACCAACACATTATGTTTTTAAATTTAATTTTGAGAAAAACATAAATTTAAAAAATGAAGTTCCATTGTGTGTTTGCTTGCAGGTGCACGATCCGTTCGCATCGTCAACATACGAGTACCGAGTGAAGTCATTCAATATGGAACTAGAGACGCAATGACGCTGGACTGCGATTACGTAACAGGATTGGTAGTAAAGTGGTTTTACATGGAAACTATTTACTTATTGGTGGCAATTACAATATGTACAATATGTATGTTTCTGTTTAAATTAAAACAACAATGTCTATAAATTATTCAGCATTATTAAGGAGCGTTAAACTAATAGGCTCCCATAACTGATGGTCATTACATTTACTTTTAATTTTACACACTATCGTATGCGGTAGACAAAAATATTTCAGAAAGTAAAAAGTTAAAAAGTTTCCTTATTAACGCGGACACTACACATTGAACTAAACTAATTTTACACATTTTGTCGCCTTTAATTTTGACTTTTTATTTTCCGAAGTTTCGGCTGCTTTACAGCACCCACAGTCACTGTGGTAGCTGTAAAGACCCGAAACGTAAGGAGATAAAAATTCAAAATAAAACGCGATAAAATCAGTTTCATTTAATGTGTGTAAATATAAGAAGTTAATTTGTGATTCAGTAAGGACTGGTAACAGTAAATAAAATTCGCCTATTATAAGATCTCAAAACTAAGCGCGCAAGATATATAACATTTGATGACAAATGATGCAGAGACCATAATCTCATTCCCACGTGGGTCAAAATGTCAACAAAAAAAGAACATTCAAGGAAGCGCTAAGATCTTAAATCAAGCAACTAAAAAGTTGTTACGAACGGTGATTTATTAAAAACGGTTCGATCTACAATTCATAAATAATACCATAGAATTTTTTTCCAGTGAAGTGAGAACAGCTTTAGCGACATTATATTTTAATAAGTGCTTAAGTGAGCAAACGCGAAACATTTAAATATAATGAATGCAAAAATGCATAAATAAAAAATAACAATAATTAACGATCAAATCAAATGCCAAACATCAATGTCAATGTAGAATCTGAACGTAGTCAGAGAAACCTATAGACTAATGATTGGCGTGGCCTCGAGTGAGAAAGGACGATAACATAGTTCTAGGTTACTATAATCTTTGACTTTTAAACACATTTAGATAAAAATTTCAATTGCTCTAAGAACTGGACTGAACAAGATTTACCAATCAGAAGATCACAAAACACTTTTTTCTCACTTAAACCAACTTAAACTCCTTAAATCGCTACGAACTGTGAAAGTTGTTTAGCAAAGTGTAGTTTGCTAAACAAAAAACCGGCACGGAGAAAGGGACAAACAATCACACCGCTTTATCTCATTTCTATGCAAGACGTGTGCATAAATCTATCTTTTTCATGTGCGAATGCGAAAGAAGGCGTCAATTTGTCTATAGGTTTCTCTGTCTACAGATAATATAGTATTAAGTTAGATTACGTCTTGTCATTGTAATTTTATAACTTTTTTGTTTCTATGTAAAGTATGTTTGGATTTAATAAATATTATTATTATGGGGTATTAGTAGTGTATTCTCATCTAATTGGGCTGAATAATAATAAATACACATAAATATATATTTCATATACTAGCATAAATAAATAAATAATACATAAATAAACAAAAGTCCAACCAGGCCGCGAGACTGAACGGCCGAGGGTTAGGGGGAAAGGGAAAGAAACCGGCGGACGATGCGGGCGGTATCGAGGAGCACCGCCGTCTGCATTTGAGCCTGGAGCGGTCCGTCACGGAGTCCCAGCCGCGAGGAGAGGCTGACTGGGATTAGCCCGTTTGCAGAAACGACTACAGGAATAATTTCAGTCGGCAGACCAACCCACATGTCGGTCATCTCGTGAGCCAGGTCCAGATATTATGTTCGCTTATCTGTTTCGGATTTCACGAGGTACTCGTCATACGGAATGGTAATGTCGAACAAAAATATCCTTGACTGTGCCCGGTCCATCAGCACAATATCAGGCTTATTCGCAAGAATAGTCCTGTCTGTGATGATGGCCCGGTCCCAGTAGAGCCTGGCGCGGTCATTTTCGGTCACGAATTCTGGCTACTAGGTTGTGCCTGTGCAAGTACTCAGAGTTAGAAAGCGCCAAACAACAAATTAGTTGTTGAGACGAGAATGGCTATATTTTGAACGACGAAGTTTTGAGTTTAAAGAGATGGATGGAATATTTTGAAAGCGTGTTTATAAGTGAGGAGCATATGAACTAAATGAAATAGAAACTTCGAAGGAAGAGGTAAGTTTAGATGACATAATGAAAGCAATGAAAAGCATGAAAGCAGGTAAAGCAGTCTAAATTTCGACGTATCAAATTGTTTTTACAAAAATAAATTAGAGCAACAGTAAAAAAGTAAATCAGGATTAAACTGTATTAATAATTTTTTACTTAATTGATAAAAATAAATTTACTAAATAGGTACCAATCACGAAAAACTGGCAACACACGCTTTAAACATAAGCTATTGTCTATAGAAGGACAATCCCCTACTCCTACGACCCAAATCTATTGATGTGACTCAAATTTTGTTAAAGTATCGAATACTTATAAAAGTATCGATACCTCAAAAATATCGGAACAAAAGTATTGTGTCTAAATATACTTAGTATCGAAATGAAAGTATCGATACTTCTCAAGTATCGGTACTTTTTGCGGATCCCTACTTCTTCTTTCTTTCTTCCGAAAAAATAATTCAGTTAAGTAAAATACTTAAATATTTCCACTATCCAACCAGAAGTAGGTTGGAAGGTGGCACATAAAATTCTCAACTTGGGTGGTGGATGGCTAATGGCTAGGTTGGAAAATAGGAATAAGTTAATTTTGTCACCCCTCACTTTTTGCCGCTCTAGGCAAATGCCCGGCTTACCCAGCTCCTCTCTTAGATCGGGCAACGATTGCATCCACTTACCATCAGGTGGACTGTCTGCTCGTTTTTCACCCTTAATCTATAAAAAAAATTCCTACTTCATTAAGTAACGATTGTGTTGTTTTATTGAAACAAAATCATGAGCGCATTTTTGTAACTGGATTAATTGCGAAACCAATGAATGGGTGCATTCCATTTAGAATATTAAATATTACGAATAATAAGGTAAAGTATAATTTTGAAGGTGGTGATATTTATGACATAAATTGCTTTTATGTATGTTAAGAATTAGAAGAAGAGAATTGCGTAAGCCGTGTAAACACTTAATTTTAATTATTAAATTTATCTAATAGGAACCAACAGGATAAACATATTTGCGCAAAATATGCAGACGTTTTTCATCTCTCAGGTGTTAAATTGTCGACTACAAATATTAAGACACATGCCATTTCATTAAAAGTTAACGTTTCACCGTATTATATTAAGCTATATAGGATACCTCATTCTCTAAAGAAAGAACTACAAAACAATTCGATGAAATGTTAGTAAACGATATAACAGAAGAAACTAAACCAGATTGGTTCAGTCCTGTCCGTTTAGTTCCAAAAAAATAAATAGGAATAATGAGAAAAATTGGAGATTACTCATCAATTACGGGCAGCTTGATAATAAAATTAAAGATGATAAGTTTCCACTGCCAAATGTAATAGATATTTTGATTCTTTATCAGGAAGGATTTATTTTTCACAATTAGAACTTTCTCAAAGTTACTATCAGTTATCGTTACATGAAAATTCCAGAAAATATACCTACAGCATTTAGTGTAAGTAAAATGTATTAATTTGAGTTAGACCTAGAATCACGCAAATATTTATAAGAATTAATTATAACCAAGTTTTTATATATTCAAACGATTACGTTCTAATTGCAAAATCAATGGAAAACCATAACAAAAATCTTATTACTGATTTGGAACGGTTACGAAAAGATAACTTTAAATTAAATCCAGTAAACTGCGAAGTTTTACGTACTGAAATGATTTATTCGGCTCACAAAATCACGTCGCAAGGCATTCTTCCTGACGATGACAAAATAATCATTGCGAAAGTATCCGATTCCATTGAACGTGGACGACGTAAAACAATTTTAACCTTTGTTAATTATTTTAGACGTTTTATACGTAACCTTTTAAACATAACATACCCATTAACTATATTATGCAAAAAGAATGTACGAAATAAATAGAAATCTGAAGGTAAATGAATTTTTCCAGAGGTTGCAATCTAGTTTAATATTTCCTCTGCCTTTATTGCAATATCCAGATTTTTCAGAAAGTAATAGGTTTGAATGGGTACAGAAACTTTACATGACTAGGAGCGGCTATATCAAACAAAAACGGTCACGTGGTTGCCTACGTGAGTCGTATCTTATCACCCGCGGAAAGTAGATATGTGATAATAGATTTAGTATTGCTGGCTATCGTATGGGCGGTAAGGTATTTTAGACCGTACCTGTACGGCAGAAGGTTTAAAATATCTACAGATCATAAGCTACTGGTACGCTTATTAAGTTCAAAAGACCCGTCAAGTAGATTAACCAAGTACAGACTATATCTTGAAGAATACTATTTTGAGATCGTAAATATCCCAGGTGAAAATAATGCAGCTATAGACGTATTAAGTCGACTCCCAGTGATGATGATATGATGATGACGTTAACGATCTCAAAACAAGGAGTTTTTGTATAAAATAGTAAGCACAAACGAGAAGATTACAATCTCCAATACCAACTCAAAACAATGATTTGACAGAAACATCGTTTTCCAGTTACAGTCCTGATTAACCCGAGATCATAGAAAATTTAAAAACCAAACTATGTGATAGAATTTACTTTCACTGGTGACGAAAATTGTAAGAAAAAATGCGATATTTCGCTTTTTCATTTTTGTATATAATATATTGCATGTGTCACGTATCTGAATGCTTGATCGTTATCTACCCAAAAGGTGATAACTTATAAAAAAAGTAGACCTTATTTTAATAAAAAATCAAATAGGAGATAAACTTTAAAATACCTATAATAACCCGTTTGAAGTTATTGAGGAAGTTTTACTTAGTGTTAATATTTTAAAGAACAATAAGGAATGTCTCATACACACGAATAATACCAAGATATATTTTAGTTAAATAAACAAAAAAGAACAAATTTTATGTTATTTTCAGTTAGCATGTTATATTATAGTTTATGTTAGTTTAACTAGTAAATATTTTTGTGTATGTGAAATTATCATACAACTTGACGTGACCTATTGATAGTAAAGATTTTTTATTTTTCCTTCAAAAGGGGACGGAGGAGAACACTTTTCCGGGGTTGTTGTATATGAGTTAAAATTATACGCATGTATTATACCTAACCGAAACATTATTAGTTTATAACGCAAATAAATGACGTGATTGCAACTAAGCAATATTTACTTATCTATTACTTTAGTATTTTAATATTATTGTAATTGGATTTTATTCAGGTATCCAGTAAATTAACCCGAACGAGTTAAATATGTTTCAATTTCAACATCAACGACTCTAATATTGTACCTCTATGCCATAGGTCCGAATCACTAACAAGAAGGTTTTTAAACCTTGCGGAGTCTAAACGTGAACAGTGCATTAATGTTACATGTAGAGATTTTACGTATAGTATAAGTATACGAAGGAAATAATTATTATATAATTATATCATAATAAATGTTATGATCGACAACAAAAAAGAGGTACAAAGCAATAACTAATTACACTTAAAGAGATACATTTGTTATTTAAAGAAAGAACCAAATTTATGAAATAAAGATATCAAACGAAATCAAACGCTAACATCCATATTAACATCAGTAAGTTAGAGTGGTAACGTGCCTACCCTCTATCTAGAAAAACCAAGAACCGATGGGGAACAAGGTTTTCGAGTGGCAGCTTCGTATTGGTAAGCGAACTGCTAGGCGACATTCCTTTATCGCTCCATGATATCGCGGGATTGGCATTGACCGAGCTTATTTCGACTCAATAATTTCAGGCAGTACACACTTTTTACAAAACGCTTCTAACTTGGGTAACATAATATTCAAAATCCAAAATTTGTCGTCCTCGTAGATTTTCGCACTTTGCATAATCTAGGCCAGTCCACGTGGCAAGCATGAAGACATTTTTATTCTCCATTATTATTTCTCCAGAGACAGGATATTTCTTTTTTCTATGTTTAGTGACACATTGATACTTGCATTTATTTTTTCCTATTCCAACGGGTAAGAAAGCTCAGCTACAATCAAAATAACTATAATGAGTTAACTATCTAGTATAATAATAATTTTGCGAACTTTATGCTAATTGAAATATACTGTACAAAGTAAATACTTCCAACGATCAAAAACCTGCGATGGTAGTTGAGTTCTATTTCGGAACTCAGGGCAAAATAGCAGCACCTTCCCCTCGTTAATCGCGGTCATTTTGGCCAATATGCGCACGAGCTTTTGAGAACCTTCTGACTACTTCCTGCTGTTCATTAAAATGACTATTTCCAAGACATTTTGTATGAAAGGTATATTAAAATCATGTATCAGTGGAAACTTTATTAAATAAGCTATCAGATTACGTATAATTTGAGTATAGGTTTATTTCGAAAGTGATACTAATTCGAAAGTGAAAGTGAGAAAAGTGTTTTTTCTCCAATTTTCTGCATTAAAGTAATAATGTAATAACGCAAAAAGTAATATATATAAAAAAACCTTTATTCCAAGAACTATTTATTTCACTTGTACGTCAAAAGCATATTTAACAATAAATAATTAAAACAAAGAAACTTCTTCATCCATTTTTTGTTCACGACAAGGTCGAGAACAATGGGCCTCACTTAGCTCTACTCGAAATCGGGACAAAAAATTGGGATGTTTACAATTAAATCCCGGCTCGCTTGTGGTTCAAGTTCACATTATTCAATCCAATATTGCATCCTTGTTCTATTCTCTTAATTACAGTAAAGTTAGAGAGAGATAGGTTTAGCAGAACCGATATACATTGATCTCTAAATTTTCGCGGTAAAACGACGCCATATTACGGAGTTTGATAGATGCGCATCTTATTTTAGAATCTAGCGTTTGAACCACAGAGTAATTTGCACAGATGAGGGGATAACTCCAATCGACGCACACTACGATAATATTGAAACGAGACGGAGGGCGCGAAATCAAGAGACACAGGCACAAACTCGATAACCGCTCGCGCGGTAATGATTTCAGATGGCCGGCGCAGGGAAATATATGGTTATATAATAGTTTTATTTAATTAATTAAATAATAATAACGATTTAAAAAGTAAAAATCATGGTATAGTTTAAGCAAATGTTGATGATTATTTTGGTATGAATTTTACCTCAAAATAATGTAGAACTTCGGAGATATTGGTGCTTGTATCGAAGTTTGATATTCAATAGAAATTACAAATTAGAGCTCCCAAATCATGTCTCTCAGAGTTTTGACCTAAACATACATCGGGAGTATGATCAAATCTTTCCTCTTAAAATGTAGAATGTAGTAACTTCTACATGCTAAAATATGCAGTAGTAACGCCGATACAAACTGGGCCACATTATTCGTACCTTGGTATTAATTATTATTATATTATATCCACAGAAATCTAAATAATAAGGCAAATGAAATGCCTTCTACTGTCTTTTAATATCAGGACGCGTGTCGCTGGTCCGCAGCTCTCACACATAGACAAACAATAAATACACAATTACGCCTACACATGTCTCTAGCATTCATGCAACAAAGATTAAACTATAAACTATTTCGTTAAGGAATATTTTATAAAAACGCAAAATCTTAGGAGGCGTATCCACTCGGTACAATAAGTAACGTGTGCGAAAAACTGAGAATGACATTGCGCACTCACTCTCATTTGGGCATAGTGCAGTGTAATGCACGTTTCGATGACTTTCTAGCGTCGTTGATCGTCCAGGAGTCTCACACCAAGATATAACTAATTAACTGAAAATGTCTCAGTAATAGACGCTTTTAGTCTTAGCTTTAGCTTTTAGACGCTTTATAATTGGAGAAAAGGGGATATAATAAAACTTTAAGGATAAGTATATCCATCTATCTTTAATATCCGGGTCTTTTGGAAACTAGGAATAAGCATCTTATTAAATAAACAGATGTATAAATAAAATGAATACAACATTATACAAACAGCAAATAAATAAATTATATATGTATGGGTGACATATTTATTATTTTTTATTAGTATTAACGATACTTTTTGTTATTTTTGAGTTACCCGGCTTCTTACAGAACGAATTTAGTCACCTATCCTTACAATATAATTACTTATCCTTACAATGTATTAAAATTGCATAAACATTTATCAAGTAATTTACAAGTACGAAAAAACAGATAATCGCTGATAAACGGCTAACGGTATAAAATATTTAGAAAAAAAAATAGAGAAGGTGTAAATAAATATTTAACGAAAAATCTCATTTCTAATACTAAGTAAAACTAAGTAAGCCAAACGTAATAAATTGTCGATATAAAATAGTAGAGTCACGTAACTGACTCGCGTTCGACTCCTACGGCCGTGTTCTAGGATTTTTACGTATGCAGTAATATTTTTTATTGCCCATACTATAAATCCTTCGCTGCTTTTAGCTGTCGTACTCGTAGATATGAACTAGCTTAAGAATCAATGGATTTTGAAATGTGAAAACAATTACATTCGGAGACAATTGTACTACTGGAGGAGAATAATATTATTTAAGTATATTTCCTTAAAAACAACATTATTTAAAACACTGTGAAATGTTATCCCTTTATTAGAAAGTTTTCAAGTTGTGAAAGAATTTCCGCAGTTGGATACGCTTCAAAACATAATTTTTACGTCTCTGCGTCCGAAACAAAACTATGAATATATATTATAATATAGTGACCGAAGCAAACGCTCTTCGCGCACTTGAGGCCTACGAGTCATCTGCGGCGACAAGGTCACACGCTCTTACGACTTATATTGCCTTGTTATTTAGATTTCTGTGATTATATCCAAATAAATCACTTCATATTCAAGGCTATATCAGTACCTGTACCATGCATAACCACCAATTACATTAACCATGTAATTTAAGTAAAATTTTTCACTTTTTAAATCTTTGTTAATTCAGCAACAGTTCGTGTTAATGTCTCTCTCGAAGTTCGCGCTCCCCATTTGATACTTGCTAAGATACAACAATCGGGGAAAATAGCGATAGCAGTTGCTTCGTCAGGAATTGCTGCAACTCTCTTAAAGGATGAAAAAACTGCTCATTCTACTTTTAAACTTCCGCTATCCGTAAATCTTGAGAAACAATCTACATGATCTATCCGAAAAAATGGACCTCTTGGTTTTCAATTACTACAAGATGCCTCATTGATTATGTGGGATGAATGCACCATGAGCCATAGAGCACACATAGAGTCCGTAGAAAGAACCTTAAAAGATCTTAGAAACTCCTCTGCTCTCATGGGCGGGATTACTTTTGTATTTTCTGGAGATTTCCGACAGACTCTTCTCGTCATTAACAGAGGTAAACGAGCAGATATCATCAAAGCATGTTTGAAATCGTCTCTTATGGACTTCGATTGAAAATATAAATTTACGGACAAATACGAGAGCTCATATTCATGGAATCACAGATATGGATTTCCCACAACAACTGCTAAAACTTGGGGAAGAAATTTTTCCTATTCCAAATTTAAGCAGAATTTGTGACGTCCTCCTGTATGAGTCTCTAGGCCAAATAATCCATAGTTTAGAAATTTTAATAGATGCAGATAATATACCCTGACATCGAGAAATTGAACGAAATTGTGTAAGGACTTTCATTGGTTGTGTTCTAGAGCAATAGTGTCGCCTAGCAATGATACCGTCAACGAAATAAACAATCTGATTATTTAAAGTCCCTGTCCGTATAAAAAATTACTAATCGATCGACACCGTGACCAAAATCGAAGACGCAGTCCATTACCCACAGGAATTTTTAAATTCACTAAACCCTTCTGGACTGCCACCACACAAATTGACGTTAAAAATCGGAACGTCAATCATGCTTTGGAGAAATTTAAGCCCCCCGAGCATGTGCAATGGGACGAGGCTATTTATCAAGGAATTGAAGGATAATTTAACTGTAGCTACCATCATCACCGGCATATCAGGTGGTCAACTAGCTCATGTACCGAGGATACCGATGATCCCAACTGATCTGCCAATCCCATTTAAACGCCTTCAATTTCTGGTAAAAACATCTTTCGCGTTAACTATTAACAAGTCCGAAGCCCGAACTTTCGAATTCGAATTAGTAGGGATCGACCTACGAAAAGAATGTTTTACTAATGGCCAGCTGTATGTTAGCCTGTCGCGGTTCGGAGCTCCTGAAAATTAATTTATTTTGCTGCCACAAAATAAAACAAAATCAGATATTGTTTACAGGGAAGCTCAGGCCCAATGAATTTAATGGCTTATGTTTTGTAGATATTCTTCTTTTACAAATAATAATATTTCTAATAAAAATAAAATAATCAAATTTTAAAAAAAGAACAAAAAATAAAGAAAAAATAATAACAAAAAATGCATTATCTATACCAATATTATGAAGAAGAAAGATATTTTGTTTGTTTGTTGTACCGAATATGCTCCGAAACTCCTAGACCGATTTTAACAATTTTTCACCAATAGAAACCTAAATTATCTCGAAGTAACATAGGCTATAATTTATTTTAAAAAAATTAGAAATCTTTAAAAAGTTAAGAAAGTAGCAAAATTTTGCCTATAAAATTCATTATATCGCGTGCGCTGACAAACTTGATGATACATAAAAATTATGCGCTACATAATTCAAGTACCGGACTCATTATTACCTGCAAAAAAGTTCCGCGTAAGGAATATATCTAAATATCATAGTTAAGTTATAAAAGTAGCTTTTATGTTCTAAAATTTAATTAGATCGTCGACAGTCGTATCGTACTATTAATTCTTATCAAAATAAATAGTTTTATCGTAATGACCGGTAAGAAATAATTTGTACCTCTTTTTAAAGAGCATATTCTGTTCTTTACTTTAGTCGCATTTTCATGAAATATGCAAATTATCGAAAAATCATTAGATAAGAATGTTCATTTGCATTGCGCAAAAAGCATCGCTTTGTAGGATATTGTAATAACCTTTATTCGTTTGTAAAAAAGTCCCTAAAAAAACTTCACGCGCGGGCAACCACATAGGATTAAGAAATCACAAAAAGTTGCTAAAATTTTCATGAAATATGCAAATTTTCACAAAATCTTGATTGTCATTGCATTCAGCATCGTTTGTAGTATATTGTTATAACCTTTATTCGTTTGTAGTCCTAAAAAAACTTCTTAAGAAATCACAAAAAGTTGTAAATTGTCATGAAATATGCAAATTTTCAAAAAATCTTGATTGTCAATGCATTCAGCATCGCTTGTAGGAGATTGTAATAACCTCTATTTGTTTGTAGTCCTAAAAAATCTTACGGAAATCACAAAAAAGTTGAAAATTTTCATGAAATATGCAAATTATCGAAAAATCTTGCTTGTCATAGCATTCAGCATCGTTTGTAGGAGATTTTAATAACCTTTATTCGTTTGTAGTCCTAAAAAATCTTATGAAATTCAAAAAAATTTGAAAATTGTCATGAAATATGCAAATTATCAAAAAAATCTTGCTTGTCATTGCATTCAGCATCGTTTGTAGGATATTGTAATAACCTTTATTCGTTTGTAGTCCTAAAAAAAAAAACTTCTTAAGAAATCACAAAAAGTTGTAAATTGTCATGAAATATGCATATTTTCAAAAAATCTTGATTGGCAATGCATTCAGCATCGTTTGTAGGAGATTGTATTAACCTTTATTCATTTGTAGTCCCAAAAAGTCTTATGAAAATTGCTAATCCTAAATTATTAATCGAATAACAATCGAATCGATATTATGATGTTATGATAATTAAACAAGCGAATTACTAGCTGATTTACCACGAATTCTTAAGAGTATAACAAAACGCTCCTGCACAATTTAACTGTTCTTAAAAATACATATAATAGAATTTAAATAAATAAAGGAAAGTATATTTTAATAAGCGTGCCGAACTTAAAGCGCCTAAAAGATTATTCTTTTTATGAAATTATTAATCGAACAAAAATTGATATAGTTTCATCGATTTTATGTCAGTAAAGTGGCAACATCAAATCTGACAGCTAGGAAATCGGTCATGCGAATGAAATCACAATTTCAGTTTATACAAAGGTACTCTGTGTCACAATTAGACGTGGGTCGTTACGTTATTTTCAAGAAACGTAACGAAACTCATAACTGCAACTACTTCGTTGGTGTTGGGTTCTAAACAGAGCTCTTTGTCGATTTGCTGTTGTTTAGCTTTTCTTAATACATAATCATTGAACAAATCGGCAGGTTCCTGGTCTTGAAAATGCATGCGTTGATTAGCAACATTGCGTCGATACATATATGTCGATTGTCCTTTCAAAGTATTAGCCACTTTCTCACGTGTTCTCCCACGTAGTTGTCTTTTTTTATATGTTGGACATTTTTTGTATCGAATGTTGACACAATAATGTTTGGCTCATTTACACTATAGATATTAATATTATTTTGGCATTCAATGCAAGTGCCTTTGATCGTAAGGAAATGTTCCTCAGTATTTCTTTTTATTTTTGCACTTTGGAATTTAAAAGGACAAGGTATCTTAAAATTTTCCCATAAAGATTGATAAATTAGGTCCGTCCAACCGGGTTCAAAAACTTCATACTCTCGACCATCTTTATACAATTTTAAATTTAATCCAAATTGGATCCATTGTTTAAGAGTGAAGTGAATTCTCCCTTTTAATTCCTCCAAACCATGTTTATTGTCATTCATCGACCAGTTGGAAATATTACAAACTTTTTTTTATTTTTTACTTTCAATGTAGGTACATTGTGAATTCTCGAAGAGACATCGTTACGATTTTTTGTAATGTAAATCCATAAATAGTCAACAGTCATTTTTGGAAGCAAATCACGTGCTTCTGTCCAAATGCGATGGTTTCTTTCCAAATACTTTCCGTTATCCATAAAGTTTTTATCTTTTAAAGCCTTATGAACTTCTTTAGGAGTGTAGAGTGGTTGACGTGGCATTTTGAACCACTAGCGAGGGAAGGTCTATCTGTAAACAACATCAACATAATCAGCAAAAGGATGATTGAAGTGTGAAATAATAGTTAAAAACAACTTAAAAAATAACAAAGTATAATAGAAAAAGAATTGTAAACTTACACTGATGAATTTTATGTAGTATTCGGAATTTCTTTATAAAATATTGAAGACAATAGCATTCACTTTCCATGTAGAAGACGCCATATGCAGTATGAATACCATACCATAGATTACATTGTAATGAAAACTGAAAAGCATAGATAATACATTATATATCAGATATGGAGTGTAGAGTACCTCTATACTCCATGATACCAGATAATGAAAAGGAGGTAAATGTGGGTGCAAATCGCCATCTATCAGCAATAATTGGCTAATATTGATATTTATGTTTTAGTTTATCGTGTAAGTAAATATTTATAGAAATATCCGAAATATATAAGATTTAAATTCAAATAGTTATTTGTAAAACAAAAAATAAAATTTTATTATACTATAATAAACGTTCCAATTAAAAATATCAGAAATTATGAATGACACACACAACACGAAGAGAATTATTAGAAAGAGAAGTAATTACAGTAGATCTGCCGTATTTTCACGTCGTCCACTGGCTATCGTATTTTTATAAATATTAGTAATTTATACGATTTTTTTTTGTAAACGTTCTTATGAAAAATATAAAAATTATGAATGACACACACAACACAAAAAGAATAGGGTATTCATGTATTCCTCTTATTGGGCGTACTATAGAGGTTTCTCATGTTCGTCATGTAGTTTTAGGCGGTAGTAGATTTATGTAGCTTGCTACATATCTGTTCTGTGTCCTAAGAAGCTGTATTCCAATAAAGCTGTAATAGCCGCATTGGCTAACAGCCCTAATATCATCGAAACCAGAAAAAGATGGTTCTGTACTGTACTATTTTTAAGACTACAAACGAATACAGGATATTTCAATAACCTGCGCGTTGTCTGTAGAATACGTATTAATTTTTATTATCTTTAATCATAGCTCTTTTTATAATATAAAATCTACAATGTTCTTTTAGTGTTACAATTATCTACAAATGAAACTTAATCCTCGTAAGTGTACCTACATTAAATTCACAAAGAATAAATCTACTGTTGAATCTTGTTACTTCATTAATAAAGAGGTACTGAGTGAATCTTCATCCACCCGTGATCTTGGGGTCATTCTTGATAACAAACTTAGCTTTATAGAACATATAGATAATGTGGTAACGCGCTCATGGAAAATGTTAGGTTTTGTCAAACGTACATGTAAGGATTTCAAAAATACTCAGACTCTGATAACTATCTATAATGCATTGATTCGTAGCAGTTTAGAATATGCCTCGGTGATATGGAATCCTTCTTATAAAATTCACATTCACAGAATCGAGCGTATTCAACAAAACTTCACTCGATTCATTGCATATAAAGTTCAAAATTGTCCATATAAAGATTATAACTCTAGACTTTCTTATCTTGGAATGAGTTCACTGGCTGACCGATGTAAACTTTTAGACTTAATGACGCTACATAAACTTCTACACGGTAAGTTAATTTCGCCAAGTTTACTGCAGCAAGTGTGCTTTAAAATCCCTTATCATATTCCTAGACACCCAATTACTAATTTGTTCAATATTCCCATCAGTAGAACCAATTTAGGCAAGTTTTCTCCGTTAAGCAGATGTATGCGAACTTACAACAGCTTAAACAATCATGACATCGACATCTTTAGCGACCCCGAACGTAAATTCAAAAGAAAATGTAAAGACTTATTGTTACCTGCCTTGCCAGAATAATGACTCAAAATTATTATTTATTGTAATTATTATTGGATGTGGTGCTTTTACTTTGATTGATTAGTTTAATTCCTTTTTGATTTAGAGTTTATATGTTGTTTAGGTTTTTTTTCTCTTACATTGATGTATACACATGTAAAGACATATCCTTTATCTAAAAATGTTTTATTTTTGATTGTAACAATGTTTACTGATATTGTCGATGGTGTATCTATTTAAATAAATAAATAAATACAAACGATGCTAAATGCATTGGTAATCAAATTTTTCGAAATTTTGCATATTTAATGAAAAATTACAACTTTTTGTGATTTTTTAAGAATTTTTTTAGGACTACCAACGAATAAAAGTTATAACGATCTCCTAAAAACGATGCTGAATGCTATGACAAGCAAGATTTTTCGATAATTTGCATATTTCATGAAAATTTTTAACTTTTTGTGATTTCTTAAGAAGGTTTTTTAGGACTATAAACGAATAAAGGTTATTACAATATCCTACAAACGATGCTGAATGCAATGACAAGCAAGATTTTTAGATAATTTGCATATTTCATGAAAATTTTCAACTTTTTGTGATTTTCATAAGATTATTTAGGACTACAAACAAATAGAGGTTATTACAATCTCCTACAAACGATGCTGAATGCATTGACAATCAAGATTTTTTGAAAATATGCATATTTCATGACAATTTACAACTTTTTGTGATTTCTTAAGAAGTTTTTTTTTTTAGGACTACAAACGAATAAAGGTTATTACAATATACTACAAACGATGCTGAATGCAATGACAATCAAGATTTTTTTGAAAATTTGCATATTTCATGAAAATTTTTAACTTTTTGTGATTTTCATAAGATTTTATAGGACTACAAACGAATAAAGGTTAATACAATCACTGCGTTGTTTGTAGTACACGAATTAAGTTTTATTTTTTTAATTTTTTTTTATTTTATTTACTTCGGGTTCCAAGTTCACAGAGCTGCCATAATTTACTTACAATCATGTTGACTGTACGCTAGTTTGCCTTCGCCATGATATGTAATAGCTTACGGAATAAATAAGTGTAGTATTAAGGTTGACTTAATACTACACTTATTTATTGTAAATAGTATAAACGCCGTGTAGTGGCGGTTGAGAATATCCACTACCCCATATCTTCCCGTGGGTGTCGTAAGAGGCGACAGAGGGAGACAGGCAGGAGATGGGCATCAGCATCTTTCTGATGGGGTGCGAAGTCAGAAGTCCTCCACGTGTGCCTGGTAGTTGCGGGTCCCTCTCGATACGTCTGGAGGGAAGAGCAGCAACTGGGCCGATGCACCCTGGGCGCGGCGGTAATCTTCCTCGAGAAATGAGAAGAAATTCTTATTCCTTGGGGAATGTTGCTGCCGCGGCTAATTATTCTGACATGGGGGGGGGGGTCCGTCCCGGACCAACAGTGCGTTCCTCTGCGTGACCCTCTGATCAGCAGAGGGCATAGCAGAGGAGCGAGGGCGGGCTCGGTGTGCACTTACCCTGCCTCCGGGCAGACAGTGAAGGATTCATCCTTTGCTGTCACCGCCGGTCTCGTAATCCCAGTATCGAAGTGTCGTGGATCATGTCTCGCGGCTTTGATAAGGACCGAGGGTCTTGGCTTAATCGCCCACCGCGAGGGAGAAAACCTCTATAAAAAGTTACCCCGAATCCCAAGCGGCGACGCACCGCGAGGGGATGGATGGCTGACGGGGTTCTATGAACAAATCAGCCGCAAGTGCGCTCCCCGCCAGGGTACCTGCAGACCCCCCTGGCGAGTAATAAATCCTCTAAATCTGCTTACCTTGGTACAGGGGTCTCTGCCAAGGTGGACCTTTAATTCCCCCATAATCGTGGGTACAAAAATGGAAACAAAAAAACAAACAAACAAAACCGCCGGCAACGGCAACGTAGAGGAGAGGAGGAACGATGCGGGGACAGAGTCCGACGCCGCATCGAGCAGCGTGGGAGGCCCAGAGAGCTCCCGACGTGTGGGGCCTGGGACCGCGGAGAACAGTAAGTTCTTCCGCAAGCGGTCCAGGCGGGATGGCGACCAGGGGCCGTCATCCGGTGAAGAGGAGGTCTCGGCCCGGAAAATCCCCACCAACGGGCGGGGCGGGCTGAGAGGCAAGGGGAATGCCAATCAGAGGGCCGAACGAGCGGCAAAGCTTGCCGAGGAGGGGCGCCACCCGGGCGATACGGCTTGGGTATCAGGCGAAGAGACGAGTGCGACTGGCGGCTCCGAGGTGGAGCGTAAGGCCAGATTCGTAAAGGAGGTGGAGGCCGCGATCAAGGTCGTGGCCTACAAGCAAAAGCCCTCCTCGAAATTTAAGGCCATTTCCAGGGCCTCCGCCTCCATCATGGCGGCTGCGGAGGCCAACTTTGCTGGCGCCGGGCCTAATGCGGACGAGGTGGCGAAGCTGCGGGCGGACGTGGCCCGCCTGACGTCCGCCATGGAGACTCTCCAGAAGGAGAACGAGAAGCTCCGCGCAGACCTGGCCAGTCTACGTGAGCCTGCCTCTCGCGCGGCGCCCCAGATGCAGCGCCCAAGCCAGCCCGTGCCGGTGGAGAACCAGGTCTGAACCTGGTCCGGCAGGAGCTGGCTGCCTTCCAGCACCGGTTCTCCGTGCTGGAGGGCATCGTCCTGCGCCCCCCCTAGGGGCAAACAAGACGGCAGCGAGGCCGACAACGGTCTCGTACGCGGCGGCCACGGCTGCCGCATCCAGGCCGGGGCCGTCCAGCCAGCCCTCGGGCGGGGCTGCAGTTGCCCCTCCCCCTGAAAAGCCGGCTCCGGCAAATCCGGTACCGGCTGAACCGGCTCCGGCTAAGCCGGCGACGGGAAAGAGAGGCAAGACGAAGGCGAGAAAGGGCAAGGCGGCAGCACAGGTGGTGGCTGCACCAGCCCCAGTGCCTGCGGCGAATGTGCCAGCGCCAGCGGCAAGCCAGCTGCCGCCGCCGTCACTGCCCCCCCAGCTCCCTACACCTCCCGCGGCTGAAGCCGGTTGGCAGGTGGTCAGGAACAAGAAGAAGGGGAAGAAGGCAGCCAAAAAGGCCAAAGAGCAGGAGCGGCAGCGCCAGTTCAGGGCGCGCAAGATCGCGGCTAGGCTCCGCGCCCCGAAGACCGCAGCTGTGGTGATTACACTACAGCCGGACGCGGAAAAGAAGGGCGTTACCTACCGCGATCTGATCGCGAAGGCGAAGGAGGCGGTGGATCCGAGTACGGGGGCTCCAGGTGAAAGTCACCCAGACGGGGGCCCGTATGCTGGAGGTCCCCGGGGAATCCAGTGGCGCGACCGCGGACGCTCTGGCTGCGAAGCTCAGAGCGTCTCTGAACGCGGACGAGGCCCGAGTGTCCAGGCCCGTCAGATGCGCAGACCTGCGCATCATGGGTCTGGACGACTCGGTATCAGAGGAGGAGTTGGTGGCCGCCGTTGCCAGGTCCGGGGGGTGCACTACTGACCAGGTCAGGTCAGGCGCCATACGCCCGGACCAACAGGGTATGCATGCCGCCACGGTGCGCTGCCCTGTTACGGCGGCCAAAACCATAGTGGAGGGTGAAGGCTTCTGGTGGGCTGGGTCTCAGCGCAGGTTAAGCTGCTGGAGCCCAGACCCTCTGAGGTGCTATCGCTGTCTCGTGGGGCACCACGTATCAGTGAGATGCGCCTCGGAGGTTGACCGCAGTGCCTTTGCTTCCGCTCCTGTCAGCCCGGACACATATCGGCGACCTGCTGCGCCACGCCGCACTGTGATGCATGTGCGGCGACCGGCAAGCCAGCCGATCACCGGGCCGGAAGCAAGGCCTGCGTGCCTCCCGCCAAGGCCAAGGCCGCGGGTAGGGTAGGGGCCAAAGCCGCCACCGCCTCTGTGGCCTCCGCCGCAGCCGCGACTGCCACTGCCACCGCTGTCACTGTCGCCGCCGCCGCCGCCGCAACACCGACGCCCGCAGAGGGGCCCCCCGTGGAGGGAGCTGAAATGGAATGCCTATAACGCCCCCATTAAGCTTCCTCCAGGCGAATATCAACCACTGCGCCTGCGCTCAGGATCTGTTGCTCCAGAGCATGGCGCAGTGGTCGATTAACATCGCTGTGGTCGCTGAGCCGTATTTTGTCTGGCCTAGGGAGGACTGGGTGGCGGACCTTAACGGCTCAGTGGCCATCATCTCTTCGGCCGCCGTCGGTTTTCCGACCCTTGAAGGTGTCAGGAGGGGTCAGGGGTGCGTAGCAGCACGGTTCGGGGAGTTCGTCGTTGTGGGGGTGTACTTCTCCCCGAACCGATCTCTCGCCGAGCTCCACAACTCTCTTGCAGAGCTGAGAGCAGTCGTCGTCGGAAGTTATCCCCTCCCCGTACTTGTCCTCGGGGACTTCAATGCCAAGAACTTGGCTTGGGGTTCTCGTCGTACAGATGTGCGGGGTAGGATGGTGGAAGACTGGGCTCTGGAGACAGGCCTGGTCGTCCTAAATCGGGGTTCTGTCCCCACGTGTGTGCGGATGCGGGGCGAGTCGGTGGTGGACATCTCGTTCGCTAGCCCCGCTCTGTCGCCGCGTGCCATTGACTGGCGTGTCATGGAGGGGGTGGAGACCTACTCCGACCACCGGTACATCCGGTTTGATGTCTCCACCCAGCCCTCGAGCGCGCCAGTCCAACAGGCCCCGAGTGGTCCGCGTTGGGCGCTGAAGCAGCTGCACCGGGAGCTCCTCCTGGAAGCCACGATCGTGCAGGCCTGGGTGTCATCACCGGACAGGCCTGCCGACGTCAATGATGAGGCAGGGTGGTTCCAGGAGGCCATGTCCGAGATATGTGACGTGGCAATGCCCCGCGTCCGGCCAGGAAGCGCCCGGCGTCAGGTGTATTGGTGGTCGCGTTAGCTGACGTCTCTGCGCGAGGCGTGTGTCGCCGCGCGGCACCTGTACGCCTGGCATCGCAGGCTCCGCATTCGTCTACCGAATGCGGCAGCCATTGAGGCAGAGCTGTACGAGGGATACAGAGCGGCGAAGACCGCCCTCCGGGAGGCTGCCCTGCGGGCCCGGGATCGGGCCCGTGAGGAGATGCTGGAGACTCTCAACAGAGATCCGTGGGGGCGCCCCTACAAGATGGTGCGGGATAAACTCCGCACCTGGCCCCCCCCCCACTGACGCAAAGTCTCCGGCCGCAGCTCGTGGAGGACGTGGTGAGGGCTCTGTTCCCTACGCGAGGGGAACATCCGCCCCCGCCTATGGCTCCGCCACCTGCGGTGCCGGAAGCGGACCACCAGGACGACGACGACGACATCCCGGAAGGGACCGGGGTAGACCTGAGAGTGGCGGTACGTAGGCTCAAGGCCAGGAATACCGCCCCAGGACCCGATGGCTTGCCTGGCAAAGCCTGGGTCCTGGCGTCGGAGGCTCTCGGGCCCCGACTGGAGGGGCTCCTAAGCGCTTGCTTGGAGAGAGGCCAATTCCCGCTTCGTTGGAAGACGGGGAAGCTGGTCCTCATTCGGAAGCCGGGGCGCCCTGCGGACTCTCCGTCCGCATACCGGCCCGTGGTGCTGCTCGACGAGGTGGGCAAGCTCTTTGAAAGAGTCATTGCAAACCGCCTCGCCGAGCACCTTGCGGGGACGGGGCCGGATCTTGCGGAACACCAGTTTGGTTTCCGCAAGAGGCGCTCTACGGTGGACGCCATCATGCGCGTGAGAGCCCTCACGACGGGGGACTCATTGGCCAGAGGGGGCGGTGTCTCTCGACATCGCCAACGCCTTCAACTCCATGCCCTGGAGCTGCATTAGGGAGGCACTCCGGTATCACCGGGTGCCGACCTATCTCCGTTGTATAGTCGGGGACTACCTGACGGACAGGGCCGTCATCTACCCCGGTCGCAACGGTGAGTGGAACCGGCGAGAGATGTCGTGCGGTGTCCCACAGGGTTCGGTTCTGGGGCCACCTCTGTGGAACATCGGTTACGACTGGGTGCTGCGCGCCGACCTCCCTACCGGCGTTAGCGTAGTTTGCTACGCTAACGACACGCTGGTACTGGCACAAGGGGGGTCGTACGAGGCGGCGGCGGAAACTATGACACGCGGGGTTGCGATAGTCGTTGAGAGGATTCGGCAACTGGGTCTCGAGGTGGCTCTGCACAAGTCCGAGGCCATGCACTTCCATGGTCCTCGGAACAGGCCACCACCAGGATCCTCAGTGATGGTAGGAGGGGTATCCATCGGCGTCGAGTCGACGCTGAAGTACCTAGGACTCGTCCTCGACGGCCGATGGAACTTCGTTGAGCACTTCCGACGTTTGGCTCCCAAACTGGAACGGACCGGAGCTGCCTTCAGGCGGCTCCTGCCGAACCTGGGGGGGCCAAACGCCTCCTGCCGGAGGCTCTACGCGGGGATCGTGCGATCCATGGCCCTTTACGGGGCCCCGGTGTGGGCGCGTGGATTGGCGCGGCTTGCCGTCCACCACCTGAACGCGCCCCAAAGGGTGGTCGCCGTGAAAATGGTTCGCGGCTACCGCACGATCTCCCGCGAGGCGGCGAGCCTCCTTGCCGGATTGCCGCCATGGGATCTAGAGGCGGTAGTCCTCGCACGACTGCACGAATGGCGCGCGGAGGCACTATGCCGAGGGGGAAACCCCGCTGCCGCGGCAAGTTGTCGCGCAGCGGATAGACTTCCGGCACGATCTCATGGCGACATGGAGAGAGCGATTGTCGCAAACCCGTGCTGGGCACGCCACTATAGCGGCAATAAGACCCCTCTTCGAGGAGTGGCTTGAGAGACGCCACGGCATCCTCACCTTCCACCTGACGCAGGTGCTCACCGGACACGGTGTGTTCGGGAGGTTCCTGCACCGAATCGGGCGGGAGGAAACGCCCGGGTGCTCCCACTGCGAGGATGGACCGGAGGACACGGTGGAACACACCGTGGAGGTGTGCCCTGCTTGGGCGGAGCACCGCCGTGTCCTCGTAGCGGCGATAGGCGGCGGCGACCTCTCGCGTCCGGCCCTGGTCGAAGCCATGGTCCGGAGCGAGACGGAATGGGATGCCGTCACCACCTTTTGCGAAGCAGTGATGCTAGCGAAGGAGGTGGCGGAGCGGGAGAAGGAGAGAACAGCAGCTTTCCTCCCCGGCCGCCGCGGGAGACGCCTCGGGCGTCGGGGGCTACGTCGTGGCCCCCGGCCACCGTAGGCGCGGGCCTGTGGACGGCGAGCAATGGGTAGCTCGCCGTCCGTCCGTCTAACGACGACAGGCCGTGTCGACGGCGCGTTTTGTTGCACGCGCGCCTCAAAGAGCTGTCAGCAGCGTGAAGGGGCCCGTACGGGCCAACGCCTGCCGGGGCTGCGGGCTGTTCGAAAGAGATACCGCGGCTCCGGAACGTAAGGGCACTGAAGGAACACGGAGGGGGTTTAGTCAGTAAAAGTCTGCCACTCCCTTACGCTCCACCCAGAGCGAAAGGGGTCATTAGATGATTTTCTATCCGCAAAAAAAAAGCATCTTTCTGATAACAACTGTGTTATAATAAAAAAATGCGGTTGCCAACCCGCTCGCCAAGCGTGGCAACTATGGCAAATATCCCCCCATTAATAACGACGCAAAAAAACGGCCCCCAGTCCCCGGCGGCCCCGCTATTCCTGGCTACGGTGGCGACCATGGTAACGGCGGGGCAGGGGGTGCTAAGAATCTCCGGTGGAGGTTCGGTTGCCACCTACGACGACTCGACCTGGCAACATATAACGCACGCACTCTGAGGACTGACGAGAAGATACTGGAGCTGGAAGAAGAGGTAGACAAGTTGCGCTGGCATATTATTGGATTATCCGAGGTCCGAAGAGAGGGGGAGGATACGGCAATCCTCGAGTCCGGCAACTTGTTCTACCACCGCGAGGGCGACCATCTGTCCCAAGGAGGTGTCGGATTTATCGTCCACAAGTCTCTCGTCAACAACGTTGTAAAGATTGGGAGTGTGTCGACGAGGGTCGCGTACCTGATACTCAGAATCACCAAACGGTATTCGCTGAAGGTCATACAGGTTTACGCACCAACATCGGCACATTTCGCTGAGGAGGTGGAGGAAATGTATGAGGATATTTCCAGAGCCATGCATTACTCCAAAACCCACTACACGGTGTTGATGGGAGACTTCAACGCAAAACTAGGCACAAAAGAAAGCGGTGAGCTGAAGGTGGGGAAATTTGGAGTAGGGCAACGGCACCGTAGGGGCCAGCAGCTGGCCGACTTTATGGAGAAAGAGGGACTCTTTATGATGAACTCTTTCTTCCAGAGGCGGCCCCACAGGAAGTGGATCTGGTCGAGCCCCGACGGTTCAACAAAAAATGAGATTGACTTCATTATGACGACCAGACGCCAACTGTTCAGTGATGTCTCAGTGATCGCAAGGATGAAAACTGGCAGCGATCACCGAATGGTTAGAGGCACACTGAACCTAAACGTTAAGTTGGAGAGGTCTCGTCTAATCAAGTCAACGCTCCGTCCCCCTCGTGCTCTAATCCAGAATCCCGAAACCTTTCAGCTCGAGTTACAAAACCGCTTTCAGTGCCTAGAGGATTGCAATGCAGTGGACGATATGAATGACAAGCTCGTGGAAACTGTCCATGCGGTCGCAGCTAAGTTCTGCAAGACCCGCCGCAGAAGAACACAAAAACTCTCCGATCACACTCTTAATCTCATGGCTGTTAGACGGGAGATGAGGCTGCAATCGTCAACAGATTTGACAGCATACAGGCAACTGAACAGACAGATCTCCAAATGCATGCGGCGAGACTTACGCAACTTTAATACTGCTCGTATTAAAGAAGCGATCTAGCGGAACCAGGGCTCCAAAGTCTTTGCCAGAGATCTGTCTGCCAGAAAGAACCAACTATCAACCAACATTGTTTCCGGGACACCTGAGATTCTGAGTGAGATTGAGAGGTTCTATGGGCAGCTGTACACATCATCGTTGGAGCCACACGCAAGTGTGAGTAACGATCCAAGAGCAAGTCTTATCCGACACTATTCCGATGATATCCCGGACGTCAGTCTGAGCGAGATTAGAATGGCTCTCCACCACCTTAAAAACGGCAAGGCCCCGGGCGAGGATGGAATTACAGCGGAGCTTCTGAAAGTGGGTGGAACACCGGTACTTGAAGTCCTTCAGAAGCTCTTCAATTCCGTCCTCCATGGTGGCACTACTCCGGAGGCGTGGAGCAGAAGCGCGGTGATCTTGTTCTTTAAGAAAGGCGACAACGCTCTCTTGAAGAACTACAGACCGATTTCCCTTCTGAGCCGCATCTACGTGCTGTTTTCGAGAGTCATTACGAATCTTCTCGCACGCAGACTCGACGACTTCCAGCCTCCCGAACAAGCCGGTTTCCGAAAAGGCTTCAGTACCATAGACCACATACATACCTTTTGGCAAATTGTACAGAAGTCCGAAGAGTACAATCTGCCACTTTGCCTGGCGTATGTGGACTATGAGAAAGCCTTTGATTCCGTCGAAATTTGGGCGGTGCTACTACTATCGGTATATTGAAGTGCTGAAGTGTTTGTACAGTAGGGCTACGATGGCTATCCGAGTACAGAACCAGAGTACGAAACCTATCCAACTGCAGAGAGGTGTAAGACAGGGTGATGCTATATCCCCGAAACTCTTCACCGCTGCGTTGGAAGACGTTTTCAAGCTACTGGACTGGAAAGGATACGGTATTAACATCAATGGCGAGTACATCACTCACCTTCGATTTGCCAACGATATAGTCCTTATGGCAGAATCGCTGGAGGACCTTAGCACTATGCTCAATGACCTCAATGGTGTCTCCCAACGGATAGGTCTTAAGATGAACATGGACAAAACCTATGCCGGTAGTTGTTGGGAGCACTATGCTCGAAGTCATTGACGAGTACGTTTACCTGGGACAAATAGTCCGACTAGGTAAGTCCAACTTCGACCGAGAGGTCAATCGACGGATTCAACTCGGCTGGGCAGCGTTCGGGAAATTACGACACATCTTCTCGTCAGGTATACCTCAATCTCTGAAAACTAAAGTGTATAACCAGTGCGTGTTGCCAGTGATGACTTACGGATCTGAGACGTGGTCCTTCACCGCTGGCCGTATGAGGACGCTCAAGGTCACTCAGCGAGCTATGGAGAGGGCTACGCTCGGAGTTTCACTGCGTGATAGACTCAGAAATGAGGATATCCGCAGTAAAACCAGAGTGACCGACATAGCCCAACGGATTAGTAAGCTGAAGTGGCAATGGGCCGGCCATATAGCTCGAAGAACCGATAACCAATGGGGAAGAAAGGTTCTCGAGTGGCAGCCTCGTACCGGTAGGCGTAGTGTAGGGCGACCCCCCACTAGATGGAGTGACGACCTGGTAAGACATGCAGGAAGTCGATGGATGCAGGTGGCTCAGGACCGTGCTTTGTGGCATTACTTGGGGGAGGCCTATGTTAAGCAGTGGACTTGTGAAGGGCTGTAATGATGATGATGATAAGGTTGACTTGTTCATAGCAAAAACAGATTAATAAGATAACTCCCGCGCCGCGCGAGACTTAAATGCCTACTGTTGCAGGGTTCTCCTGTCTTTTTGTTTAACTCTTCAATCCCCTAGCGGTCGCATGCGACTGCCGCCATACCATCTAAGTCTAATTTAGTTATATAAGTAGTTATAATATTTACAAACATAATACATACGGATACATACCTATGCATCATATTTGTTAATCATTTCTTTAATTTCCTCTCAAAGAATCAATGTTTGTCAAAAAAATTCCAGCCTTACATTACAACAAATGCCAAATACCTAACTAAAATATGAGTAAATTAACGCTTAGAATATGGTGTCAGTTCAGATTTCATGTTTAAAATTAATTTGACGTGATGTGATATGAAAATAATTAATGTAGGTACTTATGAGGTATGTAAGTATTTATGTAAAGATATAGTAATATAACCTATTAATAAAAAGCTAATTTACTTAAACAAACCCATATTATATTAATTCATTTTACAAAAAGAAAAAAGAAAACGAGAAAAGCCTGCTAGGAAAATTTTATTAAAAGTCAACAAAGTTAATTGCGGAGCGCGGTGGCGGCTGTCCTCGACTCGGCCAACCTTTTCGACTCGGCACATGTAGCGACTCGGTGTCGTGGTGTGCGTGCTGTGGCTACGGACGAGTACCTACGTATTGTAACAATACGGACTCGGAATAGTATTAGGTATATAGTATTATAACGTAATAAAGCTGAAAGAGTTTTGTTTATTTTTTTATTTATTTAATCATTTATTGTTTCCGCGCAATCGGCCATGAAATATGAATTTTTTTTAGAATTTATCGATATTTTGTTCAAAGTTTAGTTTTCGCAGAAATTTTTCCACTTTACTGCCAAGATATGTATGACTAAAGTAAAGAATAGAATATGTTCTTTAAAAAGAGGTTAATTTATTTCTAATCTCTTTCATTTTACGTTGCCATGCTATTTTGAAAATTTTATTGATTAATAAGTATAAGAAGTTAATACGTAGTGGGAGGATATAAACTAGAGAAGTCATCAGTGTATTACGTGTAAGATAAAAGTAGTATAATCCGACTATGTGCATGAGACCCGAATTCAATATGTAATTATCTGTATTGGCATGCTTCACATTTTGGTTGGTTTATAGAGATAAATCCTTTGAGTATTAAACCAATGTTTTTTAATACTTAAAGGATAAATATGAATTTATTTTCTTTATTATTTTATGTTATTTTACTTAAAACTTGCGTAATCTTAACGTTAAACATCTGTTAGCTTAATAATATATATATAATAGGTAATTTAATAGTTTTTACAGTCACCTTTAACAAAATATGCGTTACAACAGTATTTATAACGAAAATTAATTAGACACAACTCATTTATCTGCCATCAACGAAACGGTGGCAGATAACAAAAAAATCCCGTACGCAAATAAGAGACAAAAGACGTAAGCTCTGTCCTTTTCTCCCATACCGTACTTTTCATATGCTTCTTCTCACTCTAGTAATTATTATTCTTTTAATCTATCGTCGATCTTTATCATCTGTAATCATTGCAAGTAGCAAAATTCTCAGGATGTGCGAAGTAACTATTGCGTTGAATAACGGGGTCGATCACTTTTAAGGATTCTGGCAGATATAATGTCTAGTGTTTGATTTATGTAAGATATCATTTTATTTTTGCTTGTGCCTGTAAACATCACTGTACTATTGTCTGCATATAATACCATATCTTGATTTATATAATTTGGTAAATCGTTTATATAAACAAGGAATAATAATGGACCAAGAATACTTCCCTGGGGTACTCCTTGAGTCACTTCACGATATGACGATGAATGTACTATTTGTCTATACGTTTTTGAGCATATGCGCGTAATTTGTGTACATTGTTTCCGATTTACTAGGTAAGTTTTTAGGAGATTAAGGATATTTCCTCGGACCCCGTACGCTTCTAATTTACTTAAGAGGATACTGTGATTAACATAGTCAAAAGCTTTAGTTAAATCCATATATAGAGCAGATACTAAGTGATTATTATTAAGGCTTGACATTACAGTACGTAGAAATTGAAAGACAGCTAAATTTATACTTTTATTTTTCCGAAATCCGACCTGTTTCTCTGTGAAGATTTTATATTTTTCGAAGAAATCATTAAGGTTTTGACTTATTACCTTTTCAAAAATTTTAGAGAATATCGGTATGAGTGCTATGGGTCTATAATTTGCAACATCACTCTTATCATTTTTCTTAAATACAGGTTGAACTACCGTTTTTTTAATTTATTTGGGAATATTCCAGAGGCTATACTTAAATTTACGATGTAGGATAAAACTGGTGAGATGATGGTTGATACACTTTTTAATACCTTTGTGCTAACGTCATCATAAACTGTACTATTTGTATGTATTCTTTAATGAATTAATTATATTATTAATTTCGAAAGGAGTCGTTGGGTTCATAAAAAATGAGTTATAAGTATTCGGTAATTTGCCATTTCCACTTATGAAATAATTGTTAAATAACTCTGCGATATCTTTGGGGTCATCAATGATAATCCCATTATTAATATGCCTGATTTCCTCTTTAATCACATTATTGTTACTATAATTGATGATTGACCAAGTAGCTTTAGATTTGTTTGAAGCTGTTTTGATTTTATAGTCATTCTGTGCCCTTTGTGTTAACTTTATTATTTTGTTTAAACGTTTTGTGTAACCTTTGTACAAATTTCTACTGTGATTAGTCGGATGTTTTCTATATTGCCAAAGTATTTTCTTTTTTTGTTTTGCACATATTCTTATACCTTTCGATATCCAGGATGGTTTTTTCCGAAGTGTTCTTTTTATTAATATAAATGGAAAACATAAATTATAAAATAATATGAATTATTCATGAAAATAATCGAATGCATAATTTGGATCAGTTGTATTGTAAATTTTGTTAAAAGTAAGTGATTTTAAGCATTCATTGAATTTTTTCATGTTTTCATTACTGTAATCTCTACATTTTATAAACCAATGTGAGAGAGAACAAGTTTCTTTGACTTTACAAGTTAACATTTGGCTTGAGTGATCAGACAGAGCGAATTCAAAAAATATTATATTTACTTCCTCTAATATTGTGTATAAAGTTATCTAAACAAGATCCACTTACATTACGCGTTGGCTTATTAATGGCTAATTTAAGATTATAGCCAATAATTGTTTGATTTAGAATGTTAGCCTCTTTACTCTTTTTTTAAAATGTTTATATTGAAATCTTCACATATAACTATTTTTTTCCTTGCGAAGCACAATGCAGCAAGTATGTCATTAAATATAGCAAAAAAACTGATCAAAACTTTGTGTATTGTTTCTAGGTGGTCTGTAAATACATACTATTATTATAACATGCAATGTAAGTTCTATGGCACAACACTCAATTATACCCGAAACGCCATATTTTTTATAGAATTTAATGTTTTGAACTCACGATGATTGTGAATTAAAATACAGGCACCGCCATGACGGTTTTTACGACAAAAAGAGGCTGCAAGTATATAGTTTTCTATGAATAATAATTTGGTGTCACCTTTCAACATATTGTGCTCAGTTAAACATACTACATCAACTAGGATATCCTGTTCCAAAAGAGAATTGAGATTTAAAGTTAAAAGATCTGACTTACTTATAACGCCATTAATGTTTTGATGTAATATATTTATATGTTTACAGTTAATGAAAAAATGTTTTAGTTTGTTCTGCAATTACATGGTCATCACAGGTGTTTAACTCCGGTGTATCAGGCCGAGCGTCACCCTATGTGCTTTCCATCTATTGCACCAAGACAATGAGGAAAGTTCCATCGTTCTTCATACATCTTTGCTATTTCTTTCCACTCTTCTTCAGATGTAGGAAACTAAAATAAAAATAACAGATTTATCATTTAATAGCTATTTCGATCAAAATTGTTTTTTTTTTTCAGAGAGACAACACTGAAGATTCTTCAAATGTCGATGAAGAATCTTTATCCAACAGCGTATCTACCACAACAACGAAACCCGATTGACATCGTCAAATAATAATTAATCTCGCCCCCCAAAATCTTGGAAAGCAAAAAGAAAAGATGAAAGCATAGCAAATGAAGTATTGGAATCGGTACGAGATCACTTTAAGCGTCCTCGCCCAATTGTAACAGAAGATAGGTGCGATATTATTGGCAAAAATGTGGCGATGAAATTGAGGGCTTTAGATGCGAAACAAATATTATTCGCAGAAAAACTTATTAATTATTTACTTTTTTGAAGCAGAAATAGAACACCTCACTCCCAAGGGCTTTTACTCCTGTAAGTTTGGTTTCTTCCGGAAGTCCTAGCCCACCTTGCCTTCCATTTCCCACCAGTCAAAATTCAGAGTATCTTTCTCAATAATTTCATACTAGCCATTTACTCAATAACTCCTCAACTCCCTAAGGCAATCCCTACTCTACACAAATGCAAACAACTTTAATTCCGGGAAATCTGCCCGGTGAAACAGAGGTAGTTTTATCGATTCCAGATTCTGCAGCGAAATTCCTTCATAATTTCAATGTTGATAATGAATAATTTGTACGGTTTTTGACAGGGATTTGTTATGGCAAACACTGAACTCATTTGGGTTGAGCGCTGGGTTGATACAGGCATTGAAGTCTGTTTATAGGAACACTAGTGCTTTTGTTAGGATCAACGTAGTCTACTCGGATTGATTTAGCATCCACAAAGGTTCAGACAGGACTTTGTAGCTTCCCCGTGGCTGTTCAACCTATTTATGTATAGTTGTTTGGAAAATTTGAAAGTTGAAGAATTCGAGTTAAGAATGAGTTACGTAACCGTCAAATGCCTTTTGTACGCTGATGATCAAGTCCCCGAGTTCCCGGTGCCCCTTTAATGGGGCAGGGGTGCGATGAATCTCCGGGAGGAAAACCGGCGACAAGGTTCACCACCCGTCACGTTCTGTCTCCCGCAGAGGCGAAAAGTGGATTGCAGAGGCCCGTCTGGCTACGCTGAATGTATGTGGGGCAGTGAAAGATAAAATGGATGAAGTATGCGATATGATGTATGATAGAGGAATAGATGTGTTATGTGTAAATGAGACGAAAAGGAAGGGGAAGGATGTCACTACACATGGCATGTATACCGCATACTGGTCTGGTGTAGACGAGATCGAGCGGGCATGCCAGGGGGTAGAAAGTCTCCTCACCGTATGTATGGAAAAGATTCTTTTTGTGACGAACACTTGCTTTCGCCACAAGAGGATTAACATGTATACTTGGGAAAGAGGTGACGATAGAAGCATGATAGATTTCATAATTGTGGATGAAAGATTGTGGGGCGCAGTGGTAGATACAAGGGTTTACCGGGGTTCTAACGTAGGAACGGATCATTATTTGGTTTTATGCCGAATTAATGGTCTATTCAGGCGTTGGCGCCATCGATCATCTGTGTCTACCACTGCGTTACAGCGTATTAGAACAGAAAGGTTACAAGATGAAGATGAGAGAAACAATTTCAAATGTAGACTGAAAGAAAATATAAGTGGTTTGGATGAATTATGTATGAAGGAGTTAGACTTGGAGAATATATGGCAAAATGTAAAGAAAGGTTTAGTGGATGCAGCTACCGAAGTATGTGGTGTTAGTAAGAGGAAGAATGAAAGGAAAAATAATACGTTATGGTGGGATGATGAGATACGTATGGAAGTTGAAGCAAAGAAGAGAGTATGGCTAGATTTACTAGCAACAAAGGCTGGTAATTCTAGCGGTACGAATGATTTTATTGAAAGAAAAAAGGCAGTCTTTAAACATATTAATAAGAGAGTAAAAGAAGTAGTTGAAAGAAAAAAGCAAGAAAGAACGGATAAGAATGATAGAAGAATATCGGATAACTTCAAGGCAAATATTAAAATGTTCTGGAAACTTGTAAGAACTGCCAGGGGACATTCAAAACAGCCTATGATGAATGTTATAAGAGACGAGAATGGCTATATTCTGAAAAATTAAGTTTTGAGTTTAAAGAGATGGAAGGAATATTTTGAAAGCGTGTTTATGAGTGAGGAGACAACGTGTGTACTAAGTGAAGTAGAAACTCCGAAAGAAGAGGAAAGAGGTAGCGAGATAAGTATAGATGAAATAATGAAAGCAATGAAAAGCATGAAAGCAGGTAAGGCTGCCGGATATGATAGAGTTTCACTCGAAATGCTAAGGGCTGGAGAGGAAGTCGTGGCAGGCCTGCTGCACACCTTGTTTAATTTAGTTTAATTTATGCTGGGAACTGAAGCGGGTACCGGTAGACTGGTGCAAAGCCGTGATAGTCCCAGTATATAAAGGAAAAGGGTCGCAGCAGGACTGTAAAAACTACCGTGGCATCAGCCTTCTTGGCATTGTGGGAAAACTGTAAGCTAAGGGTGACGATGCAAGGATAACTTGATCATCGGCGAACAAGAGGCATTTGACGGTTAACTCACCCATTCTTAATCCGCATTTTTCAACTTTCAAATTTTGAAAACAACTGTCCATAAATAGGTTGAACAGCCACGGGGAAGCCACACAGCCCTGTCTGACACCTTTATGAATGTCAAACCAGTCCGAGTAGACTCCGTTGATCCTAACACAAGCACTAGAGTCCCTATAAAGAGACTTCAATGCCTGTATCAAGCCAGAGCTCAACCCAAACGAGTTCAGTGTTTGCCATAGCACATCCCTATCCACTCTGTCATATGTCTTTTCCAAGTCCATGAACGCACAAAAAACATTTT
Organism: Parnassius apollo; assembly: GCA_907164705.1. Classification (NCBI taxonomy): domain Eukaryota; kingdom Metazoa; phylum Arthropoda; class Insecta; order Lepidoptera; family Papilionidae; genus Parnassius; species Parnassius apollo. Next base: position 4,775,307 of record CAJQZP010000444.1, read on the forward strand.
GGTTTTTGGCCAAAAACTTCTCCACGATCATGTGCATAGAAAAGACTTGATCTGTACATCCCATTCCCTTTCTGAATCCCGCTTGCACATCCCAAATTTTTCCATCAGTTTCTTTTATGACCCTTTCAATCAGTACCTTAGCTTACAGTTTTCCCACAATGCCAAGAAGGCTGATGCCACGGTAGTTTTTACAGTCCTGCTGCGACCCTTTTCCTTTATATACTGGGACTATCACGGCTTTGCACCAGTCTACCGGTACCCGCTTCAGTTCCCAACATAAATTAAACTAAATTAAACAAGGTGTGCAGCAGGCCTGCCACGACTTCCTCTCCAGCCCTTAGCATTTCGAGTGAAACTCTATCATATCCGGCAGCCTTACCTGCTTTCATGCTTTTCAGTGCTTTCATTATTTCATCTATACTTATCTCGCTACCTCTTTCCTCTTCTTTCGGAGTTTCTACTTCACTTAGTACACACGTTGTCTCCTCACTCATAAACACGCTTTCAAAATATTCCTTCCATCTCTTTAAACTCAAAACTTAATTTTTCAGAATATAGCCATTCTCGTCTCTTATAACATTCATCATAGGCTGTTTTGAATGTCCCCTGGCAGTTCTTACAAGTTTCCAGAACATTTTAATATTTGCCTTGAAGTTATCCGATATTCTTCTATCATTCTTATCCGTTCTTTCTTGCTTTTTTCTTTCAACTACTTCTTTTACTCTCTTATTAAGATGTTTAAAGACTGCCTTTTTTCTTTCAATAAAATCATTCGTACCGCTAGAATTACCAGCCTTTGTTGCTAGTAAATCTAGCCATACTCTCTTCTTTGCTTCAACTTCCATACGTATCTCATCATCCCACCATAACGTATTATTTTTCCTTTCATTCTTCCTCTTACTAACACCACATACTTCGGTAGCTGCATCAACTAAACCTTTCTTTACATTTTGCCATACATTCTCCAAGTCTAACTCCTTCATACATAATTCATCCAAACCACTTATATTTTCTTTCAGTCTACATTTGAAATTGTTTCTCTCATCTTCATCTTGTAACCTTTCTGTTCTAATACGCTGTAACGCAGTGGTAGACACAGATGATCGATGGCGCCAACGCCTGAATAGACCATTAATTCGGCATAAAACCAAATAATGATCCGTTCCTACGTTAGAACCCCGGTAAACCCTTGTATCTACCACTGCGCCCCACAGTCTTTCATCCACAATTATGAAATCTATCATGCTTCTATCGTCACCTCTTTCCCAAGTATACATGTTAATCCTCTTGTGGCGAAAGCAAGTGTTCGTTACAAAAAGAATCTTTTCCATACATACGGTGAGGAGACTTTCTACCCCCTGGCATGCCCGCTCGATCTCGTCTACACCAGACCAGTATGCGGTATACATGCCATGTGTAGTGACATCCTTCCCCTTCCTTTTCGTCTCATTTACACATAACACATCTATTCCTCTATCATACATCATATCGCATACTTCATCCATTTTATCTTTCACTGCCCCACATACATTCAGCGTAGCCAGACGGGCCTCTGCAATCCACTTTTCGCCTCTCCGGGAGACAGAACGTGACGGGTGGCGAACCTCGTCGCCGGTTTTCCTCCCGGAGATTCTTCGCACCCCTGCCCCATTAAAGGGGCACCGGGAACTCGGGGACTTGATCATCAGCGTACAAAAGGCATTTGACGGTTACGTAACTCATTCTTAACTCGAACTCTTCAACTTTCAAATTTTCCAAACAACTATACATAAATAGGTTGAACAGCCACGGGGAAGCTACAAAGTCCTGTCTGAACCTTTGTGGATGCTAAATGAATCCGAGTAGACTACGTTGATCCTAACAAAAGCACTAGTGTCCCTATAAACAGACTTCAATGCCTGTATCAACCCAGCGCTCAACCCAAATGAGTTCAGTGTTTGCCATAACAAATCCCTGTCAAAAACCGTACAAATTATTCATTATCAACATTGAAATTATGAAGGAATTTCGCTGCAGAATCTGGAATCGATAAAACTACCTCTGTTTCACCGGGCAGATTTCCCGGAATTAAAGTTGTTTGCATTTGTGTAGAGTAGGGATTGCCTTAGGGAGTTGAGGAGTTATTGAGTAAATGGCTAGTATGAAATTATTGAGAAAGATACTCTGAATTTTGACTGGTGGGAAATGGAAGACAAGGTGGGCTAGGACTTCCGGAAGAAACCAAACTTACGGGGGTAAAAGCCCTTGGGAGTGAGGTGTTCTATTTCTGCTTCAAAAAGTAAATAATTAATAAGTTTTTCTGCGAATAATATTTGTTTCGCATCTAAAGCCCTCAATTTCATCGCCACATTTTTGCCAATAATATCGCACCTATCTTCTGTTACAATTGGGCGAGGACGCTTAAAGTGATCTCGTACCGATTCCAATACTTCATTTGCTATGCTTTCATCTTTTCTTTTTGCTTTTCAAGATTTTGGGGGGCGAGATTAATTATTATTTGACGATGTCAATCGGGTTTCGTTGTTGTGGTAGATACGCTGTTGGATAAAGATTCTTCATCGACATTTGAAGAATCTTCAGTGTTGTCTCTCTGAAAAAAAAACAATTTTGATCGAAATAGCTATTAAATGATAAATCTGTTATTTTTATTTTAGTTTCCTACATCTGAAGAAGAGTGGAAAGAAATAGCAAAGATGTATGAAGAACGATGGAACTTTCCTCATTGTCTTGGTGCAATAGATGGAAAGCACATAGCGATTGTTCCACCGGTTAGTAGTGGATCGTATTTTTATAATTATAAAGGGCAACATAGTGTGGTTCTTATGGCAATTTTTAATGCAAAATACCAATTTGTGTACATAGACATTGGTATGAACGGTAGAATATCCGATGGAGGGGTTACTACAAAAAACAAAATTTTTTGAAAAGTTAGAAAATAGTGATTTGATTGATTGTTTGAGTGATTGAAAGACAACTTAATAAAAAAATATACTAAGAAGTATTAACTATTTTTCATAACTCATACTCTGAAAGAAGTTCATTCAAGGACAGCTGCCAAATAAATAAAAAAAACTTGTTCTATTTTGACGTTTCTATTGAACCGTGTTCTAACTTTTTATATACAGCCACTAAATTACAACGCGATTTAAAATTAAAATAACATAAGTTATAAGAATACCTATTCTGACTTTAATATAATGTAATTTCAACTATTTCTCTAAAATAACATTGAATTCGGCAAAGTCTTTGCCAATTAATTTTAATGATGAAAACGAAAAATGATAGCTGTGTAGCTGAACGACCATGGGGCAAAATAAAACACAAAATAAGCTGGAAAGCGGCAATTCTATCTACATTTTTTTTTCTTTATGTTCTTATTCTCTACTTTCTTCGTATTCGTAATGAAAAGCACAGTGTTACCTTGGGTAAAAACTTATTTAGTCTTTTACCCAAGTAAGCGAGTAATTTATAAGCAGCTTCTTTTTTGTCTCGATTATGGTAATCTTTGTTTTTAATTTGCCAAAGACATAGATGACTTCTATATATTTCGATAAAATCTTCAAGGGTTTTTTTACTTGAATCTGGTGGCGCCATTTTCAATTGCTGTTAGTGAAATTCGTGGTAATACGATGCATGCGACGAGACAACCATCTGAAAGAAACACTGGAAAATAGGCATGAGACCGATATATCAAAACGTAACTAATAACGTTATGTTATCATATCATATCGATAAACCTAAGTACAACCAACCGACGTACGAAAACGAAACCGAAACGCGTAACGCAAACTGTGGAACGATATCCAAAAACTGAAAACGGCCCACTAACCGATGACCTACGTTGATATTCATCGCTTCTCGTTCTTGCAACGATAGTTTAAATAGGTATAGAAAGAGATGAAGCGAATATGGATATCGTTGCGATGTTTTGGTAGTAATCACACAACGGTGCACATTGCGAAATATAATATATAGCTAAAGCAATAAGGTCGAATTTTAAATAGTTAAAATTGGCGAAATTTTGAGTTTGTGTAGTTGTGGGAGTTATCAAATTTCAAATGATCTTTGGCTCATTAGGCACAAGGCTTAGATTTGTAAAACGTAAAACGCAAACATTGGAACGATATGCCAACACGGCCCACGAACAAGCCGATGCGATGTCCTTTGTTGATATTCATTGTTGTTTGTTCTTGCGACTGTATCATAAATTCGTATAGAAAGAGAGGATTTCTGTTTTGGTAATTTTAGTTTCACACGGTACGCAATGCACATCTGGATATAATTACCTAAAGCAAAAAGGTCGAATTTCAAATGGTTAAAATTGCCTAATTTTTAAGTTTGTGTAGTTGTGAGAGTTGTCAAACTTAAATGATTTTTAGGACAATAGACACAAGACTTGCATTTGTATGATCATATTATATTTGGTTTAGGTAACTTTATGTTTATGTTTTTGATATTTTGGATGGAAATTTTAGAATTTGCTATTTTCTAGACTAGCACTTGGTCTTGGTGGCTCGTGCTCGTGCAATTCACTAAGATGCCTAATAACATCCATTAAGTTATTAATTTTTGACGCTGCGTTTGTGCATTTGCAATATTTGTGTGTATTTTGTGCATTAGGTAGTTGTAATTCAGACAATTATGTGTAAAGTCTTAATATAATATTATAGCATAGTATAGTTTAAGTTGATTTAGACTTTTTATAATTTTTGAATATAGACTTTCAAATTAACACGTAAGGCTAGGGAAATATGGTCTCACTTCGATAAAAAAAGACAATTCCGACCACTTCTTCCACCGGAGCCGAATCAGCGGCTAGTGCAGATCAGGTAAACCTGCTGTTAATAAAGTTGAATTTTGAAATTGAATTGAGAATTCGAATTTAAAACTTTTCTGCTAGTTCTAAGCCTAGTTAAGCATGAAGGAAAATCGCCAACTTAAATAATTGTTAAATGTTAATAAATGAACTAACTAAAATAATTTTCTATAATTTTTTATAAATTATAATAATAATCATAATAATATAATAATAATATAAAAGACAAAAATATTAAAGAAAATTCAAAAGTAAAATTTATGTCAAGATTAAAGTTATCAAAAGTCATTTATCTGGCGGAAACAAAATTAGAGCATATACTTTTGGTGTTACGAGGTGGTCTCAAACAGAATTGGATGACTTAGATAGACGAGTCCGTACATTAATGACTACACACAGAATGCACCACCCACGATCATCTGTCATAAGGTTGTATCTTCCAAGAAAAGATGGTGGACGGGGCTTATTAAACATTAAAAATTTGCACAACCGTGAAGTATACAACCTCAGAGACTATTTTATTAAAAAAAAGACACATCACACATTCATAATGGGTGCGTTTGGCAGAAAAAAGCGCTAGCAAACGCTTGTAAGCAAAATGGCGATCGTAAGCGGTAAGCGCTGTCAAATCGTAAGTAGCTATTTTTCTCCAGGACACGATGTTAGTTTTAACCGGGGAACCTAACCTAATTTAAATATATGTTTGTAAAGTATTCATATTAAAAACTTACCAATCATGAATTTTTAATAACATGTATATGTTTATTCATGTCATTATATTACTTAAAACTAATATTGCACAAAACAACTTACAAACTCTACTTCAAAACAAACAAATTAAATAAGCAAAATGGCGGATTGTGTCAGCGCTACTGAAGTTAGCAAACGTGTCCTGGCCGAAAACTATTTCAGCGCTTGTAAGCGACAACAGACAAATCATTAACCCCGCTTAATATGTCGGCAAAGGACTGGCAGAGGCCTCATACTATGACTATGGATGAACGCAAAAAGGTTTGGAATGACAAACAACTGCATGGTCGATTTTTTAAAGCATTGACTAATCATTGTGTAGACATGGTTGCATCAGTACATTAGTTACAATTTGGTGACCTTTTTGCAGAAACTAAAGGTTTTATCTGTGCAATACAAGATGAAGTAATTAAAACGAACAACTACCGGAGATAGATTCTGCGGGACGGCACAGTTGACGTATGTCGCGCACGTCACCACCCTGGAGAGTCCCTCAGACATGTTATTTTCGGTTGTTCACAACTATCAAATGGTGAGTATTTGCACAGACATAACCAAGTAGCTAGAATAATACACCAACAACTTGCCATTAAATTTGGCTTTACTCAACAGGATGTTCCATATTATAAGTATGAACCAAAACCAGTCCTTCAAAATAGAAGTGTCACACTGTACTGGGATCGGTCAATTATCACAGACAGGTTTATAGTGGCAAATAAACCTGACATTGTGGTGATAGACCGAACACGCAGGGCAATAATAGTGGATATCAGTGTTCCTCATGACGAGAATCTCGTAAAAGCAGAGAATGATAAAAAAATTAAATATATCGACCTGGCTCATGAGATTGTCGCTGTGTGGGACGTTGATTCTACTATTATTGTACCAATAGTTGTATCAGTCAATGGGCTTATTGGTAAAAATATGGACGATTATCTGTCCAAGTTAGGTTTGGGCAAATGGCTGAAGGCATTAATTCAAAAATCGGCCTTATTAAATACGGCTCCTATCTTTGGATGCCTAACTTCACCGATGGCTTAGAATTCCTCGCCGCGGTGGATAATAACCGAAATAATAATATTATTTATATAGATTGTATTTATATTTATAATATTATGGTTTTTTGATAATAAATGTGATAAAAATAATAATAATTTATTGACACAAAGTAAGGATTACATTATTAATTTTTAAGACATTTGAACAAATGGTATGAGTTATAACTTATCTATAGAATTTTGTACACTAGCGTCTAAACTAGGCCGAGCCTGTATCTTAGACACTAGTCACTTCCAAAGGCACCATTATTTACAATTATAAAAGTATACGGCATGTTATGATTCACCTAATCTATGTATTACGTTACAAATTCGTAAATACATTATCACTACACACAAATAATTATGTTTACTTCTTAAGAATACACTTTAATTATAGACTTTGAAATCAGACTCTGATCCTACGTCTCAATTTGAAAAAAAAAATGGGTAACAAAATTATGGAAATAAAAAGCCGCAGTAAAGCTATTGCATAGCATTTTTATCAACTTATGCAATTATAATTATTTATTTATTTTATTTATGCAGTTAAGTCTTTGATATTAAATCAAGTTACACTTTTTGAGCGTGGTGACCGATAAGAAAACAATTTTTTTTCTCTTATTGAATAAATGAGAAGTTAATATTGTTTTAAAATATTTTTAATATCTTACAATACATGTAGGTTATTCAGGAATTTTTATCATTCAGTTAGCCGCGCAGATAGAGAATAGATCTGAAAATGGCGGCGGGTACACATGGTACGGTTGGCAAAACAAGTTCTCAAACATCGATTTTTATTTTTTTATTGACTTTTTTTGTTATAAATTATTTTTTTTAATATTATTAATTAATAATAGTAGAAACAATGTCAAAAAATATTAATAAAATAAATAAGGAGCAAGGGTACATACGACACTGGATTTTAAAATTTGTCTTTATTAATTGTTACATATCAGAATCATATTACAAAAATACCACCACACATACATATAAAGTCACGTCGTTATCCCTTAGGCCAGTAAAGTAAAGGCGGAACTACATTAGACCAACGCACACGTCTGAGACGTCGCCGACGTATATGATAGTGTGCACACACGCCGGTACGCGTGTTTTGTGCGATCTTTTCACGCTGGTTTTTGAACAAGACAGGCGGTACCTAGTTAAATGATTATTAGTTCTCTATAAGACACAAGAAAAGGATTTAGTATAAAAATGTACGAATCAGACAGAGAGTAGTACAGTATCCTGGTCATCTGAACTCATAATTGGTTCAATTCCCAACAAAAACAACAATGAATATCAACGAAAACAACAAAATCACGGAACGAATTTAACGATAACTCGGAGTGCGTGAAGTAGCGTGGAAAGCGAATCTTGACTGACTATTTTTTTGTAGCGCGTATTTCACTGTGTGCGTATAGACAGCGATAGAGAGTGAGCGAGAACGCACGCGAGCGGACGCCATTTTCAGATTTATTCTCTATCTGCGCGGGTTATACACGCATACGTCTAGTCGCACGCACGCAAACACCATGCCGAACTCTGCCGAGTGCCGAAGTCTGCCGAACTGAAACGACGTTAGACGATGCACGGCTTTCAACGCTACACCTCCATGCCCGTCGGAGTGGGGAGCGTGAGGTTTTTTTCGTTACGGAATTTCTGGATTCGGTCCCCGCGCTCAAGGCCCGCGATAGAAGCTATGCAATAGCTTAGTAAGGATAGAATGTACGTAATTTTATTTACTACCCGATTATCATCCCGTGGGTATCGTAAAAGGCGACTAATAGAAACAAATCAGGAGATGGGCAGCAATTCTTTTTAGGTTTATGCCATCTAGCATCTATCCTACATACCACATTGAGAGTCAATGTTTGTGCCTAAAATTATCTTTACCTATACAACATAGTAGATGGCGCTATTACTGAAGTGCGCTCAGCTCAATCTTACTAAAATAAATACGCGCACCTTGGTAACTGTCTTAAATAAAATTAATATAAGATTAGTATTTGAACAAAAGTCCGTTCTAATCTTGTAATTGTAGTACTATATACTGTATGGTATGTAATGCCCTGCGTTTGCGACTTGAATGGTCGACCGAATGCCCGGTACGTACGTAGTGTTTACACCCACCACTTTTCGTCATACAAAAAAGGTTGCTGATCAGCGTTTCAATCAAAGCCCTCCCGTAAAAAGTTTCACTTCAAAAAACTGTGGTCGCCAACCCGCTTGCCAAGCGTGGCAACTATGGCAAATATCCCACCTATGATGCAATCTATGAAGGGGCCTATATATTCAGCAGTGTATTTTATTAAGCTGTAACAGTGACGGTATAATTTATTACTGCATAACATTGAATATACAAAAATTATATATTAACATACATATTTAAATCTTACATCTAAGATAACAATAACATTAGAACATATTTAAACATATTTAAATCTTACATCTAAGATAACAATAACATTAGAACCTCTGACTTCTAATCTAGAATAATCCATGTAATTCATAAATACATGTTGCACTGTTAGTACAGTTTGCGGTTATGGTTTGGTATTCATTCAGTAGCAAACCATTACTATTGATATCGATATCTGAAAAAGATTTTCAATAACGATATGAAAACTAAATAACGGTAATGTAACCGTTGCATATAAAAACTGAAAACGCCCATGCTTACTGGAAAACAACTGACGCGAGCTGCGCAGGCAACCGGCAACCGGAGCACACGCACACACGCACAGGTACAACGTACGGTGTCACTAGAAAGAATTGATTTTCGATTTTGCCCCGGTCGCCTGCGCAGGTAATAAAAACTGCACAGGTCTATTCCTATACACGCTCCGGTCTACCTGCGTAGATGTACCTGCACAGGTAGACCTCTCCGGTCCGGTGTATGGCCGGCATAAGGATTTCTTTACATTTCCTAAAAATTTTCGTGGTCAAAGGTTCCAGTCCGGTGAAGAAGCAGTCGACGCTTTCAAAATAGCCATATTGAACACCCCCTTTGGAGTGGAATAAATGTTTTATTCAACTGGTTCGAGACAATGGGAAAGTGTATTGAAATACGTGTTGAATACTTTGAAAAACAATAAAAAGCACTATAAGGTTCTAGTTTTAGTTTTTTGGTCAAATGACAAAACTTAAAAGGTATGCCTCGTACTCTATAGGGCAGGTTGAACAGTGATGTTACTCAAACATTGCCAGGCCAAAAGAGTCATCATCGAAATCATAATTTATAAGTCCTAAGCTGAATATTTGCCTCCATAAGGATAGCCTCAAAACAAAAGACAATAGATTTATTGATTTTAGCAAAATAATTGACTTACATTTATTTATCAAAAATACACTTTCATGAATAATCTTTACGGACACTATATTTTAGTATAATAATCTCTGATTGCGTCTCGCCACCCGCAGCAGAAGACTAAATTATTATATTCAATTCATGATTATAGAGCTTGACAACGAGCTGGTTTTATTTTGTGTAATTTAGACGTCACAAATTTTGTATTGAGAGCGAGACAAGAGCAAAAATTTAGACCAGTGTTTGGGTGTATGCTTACATAAAACAAAACATCACAAAAAAAAAGATCAGATATAAACAATGGAAATCATTTTGCGTGAACAATTAGCGAAATAAATAAAAATATCATACAAAAATGTTACTATAGTTTATAAAAGATAGCTTGATCTCTGCGACAGCTGTCAGTAAAAATCACGCCTATGAAGTCCTGAATTTCTTAGTGGCGTCGTCTGCCACATTTTGCGACGTCGGTACCCATCGCCATTCACACGGCCTACTATGATCTTCGATCTCAGCTAGTCCGAACCAGCTTCTCTACCTCAAGGGCCCACTGCTGCAGGTTTTCGTTACTTCGTTGCACACGATCTTTGACTAACGACGACGACTGCGCACTAAAGACGTGTTCCAGGTGAGCGTTGCCATATCTAGGTTTTTCAATGCCTCAAGGAGCTGCTCGTAAGTCACGTCTTTACCGAGAGCTTCCAGAACAGTTAAGGCTTGGTTGCGAGTTCTAATGTGAGAACAAACATGGCCTGACTTATATTCCAGCCGTACGTCTTCATGACAGCCTCAAACTGGATTTTGTAGGCCGACCATAAAGAAGTCCCGTCGAACGGCGGCACTTTGAATCCACGTAGGGAACGAAGGTGTTGTAACTACTACGGGAGTTGTAATTCCACCCCAATGTTTATGGTCGTCCGGCGTTTTCTTCATGTCAGCCATCACGTTGTTCACTTCGTTTTGACAGGTATTAAAATTTTGTACAAAATTGTACGAATTTTACATACAAAAAACTTATCATAAAAAGAAATTTAATGTAGAGTTATTATAAAAATGTATCAATGTAAATATGAAAAAAAAAAGAATTCATATAAAATATATCTATGTGAAAAGCTGCTGTGAGGCTCGGGTACCATGAGATGCTTAAGAACATCTTGGCCCATGCACTGGAGGTTAAAGCCGTGCGGCAGTATCAGCGTTGCCATCGCGTCAGGGAGGTTACAGTAGCTACAGTTCGTGACCGCAATAAAAGATACAGCCCTAGGTGCTATGGCTGTGGGGAAAGGGGCCATATTCGATTCAGCTGCCCTAAACGAACTGTAAAAAGAGAAGGTGATCGATCTCGAGAGCTTACAGCACCACTCGGCAGCAACAGGAATACGACTTTGTTATCGGACATCGCAGCGGGAAAGCACATGGCATGGAAAGGCATATACCGAAAATATATTTTATCATTATTAAAGTATAGGATATTTGTGAGATAAAAATATTTTTTGATGGTCGATATTCAATAGAATCTACAAATTAGAGCTCCCAAATTATGTCTGAGAGTTTTGACCCGAACATGCATCGAAAGAACATTATTACTACATAAATAAATAAGTTATCTAAAATTTGCCTTGAGCTTCCAGTAGTAGAGAAAACGAACTATTTTTACCAAGGAATTGTTATTTCAGGCAACGAACGGAAAACATATAATTTCAACGAGGAAACCTTGTAATTCCGCGTTTTTTTTGTAATACTCTAATAAATTTAATAAAAATAAAAATGACGACCGATGTATGGGAGGACATTTTTTCCGCTGCCAAGTGAAATTGGTCCACAGAGTACTTCGTATAAACCTGAAGTTTGTCTTTCATCCGATTTACCTTTGAGTTAGAGCTTAGCTATATTTCCTGGGTTGGACATACTATTGTTACGAGCTTGAGGTTCGTGACAATAAAAATTGCCGATAAAATAACCTAAATTAACACTTTAATTTACTTTACACAAATTAAAACTTAAAACACTAATAATTAAACATACTAATTCACTTTATTCCGCTCCGAAGCTTCGCTTGTCTCGCCAAATCCAATACTGCCTCGATCGCATCTTGCAGCGCCTATATATACAAATTAGCAATGAAGCATCCGGAATATCCAAGTAAATGCGCGCAAAGCGACGAGTGTTCGAGTGTAGATTTTCTAGAAACTTAGTTCTTCGGATGGCGCTGTCGGTTGAAAGATTTGTGATGTCATTTTCTGCAAAGCTCCCCTCGCTCTCGTTCCTGACACTAGATGGCGCTAGTGTATGCCGTTGACTTATTCACGCAACACTATTAACATATGTACATAATTTAGTTTACGAAACCCATAGGGCGCGATCCCTACTCGCACCTGGTCGGTGTTTTGAATCAGCCTATACAGAACTACTATCGTCTACGTTAAGTATCTTAAGTCTGTATCAGATAGTCAGACGTCGCGATGATATCATAAATAAGTGTTCAAGTTTAAGAAGGTTATTTTGCAATAACCGGCCAAATTTGCAGAGAAGCTTCAGAATAAGTAATATATGCAAATGTTGAAGAAAAATTAATTAAAATAAAATAGCAAACATTCTGTCCTTTATATTTTTTAAATTCAAAATGTGTGGTTCTGCATTATTTTAACTAATTTTACTGCGCACGCTCACATTCGTTAGGGTCGATTGGTAGGCAAAGTCGTTGTTACCCATAAATCACATTTAATTTGGGATAATTTCAATTTTTTTTTAATTTAATTGCCATATTTAGTCGTCCTTATAAAACTGCAATAACGGTATCATTATTTATACATTTAAACTTAAGTTTAAAATTTCGCTACTCTTCTCTACTCTCAAAAATAACCCTGTATAATAAACCCGACTACTTATAATAACGATAACTAGTTTTACACTCAAATGCTTTTATGCAGGTTAAGTTTTGCTTTTCACAATAAGTATTTTTTATTTTATCCTCAGGAGGCTTTCACTACATATAAGTTTTAGGCCATACAGGAAATAGATTTGATACAGTGATGGTATCTTACATAATAGTTATTATGTCACAATTTTTGTGTCAGCAATAACCACGTGCATGTTGTCGACCTTGTCGACATGATACACGTGCTTCCTGAGTCAGGCGACACATTTATATATCGTATCCAATATCAACTTGATATACATTTTGAGTTTATCAATGATCGTATCGTCACATTTATTGACCTGGTTTTAGTGAATTTAAAAAATATTTAAGGGCTGGTATTGAATTTCAAAGCATAAATTTAACATAAATAATTTAAATGAAAATTCGTGTTAATATAATATCAATATATATTTTTTGTTTAAAAAAATGTTTTCCCAAAAAGAGTTTTACTTCTGAGTCTAATTTCTCATAGGTAGATAAATTACAAAATAACAAATACATACGTTTGGTCCATACGAGATTTTTTGTTTGCGAACCCAGTGCTCATCATGTGTTATATACTGCGAGCACTTAACCCTACCCCCTTAACACCCTCAGGACCGTGCTTTGTGGCATACCTTGCGAGGCCTATGTTCAGCAGTGAACTTGTGAAGGGCTGAAACGATGATGATATTTTGTATAAAGTTATCGTTCATCTCCGCTAGGCGTGATAATGTTTTGTGATGTTTAGCAACTAAATTGGATAACAAAAAAACACGATTTAAAACAAATCGCGAATTATAAAAAACAACAGTGCGAATGCTAACGTTGACAAATCTATAGATAAACAAATAGAATGTCTATGTTGTATTCAATGCGAACACAGCTAAAAACAAATCTTAATATCTGTTGAAAATTTTACATAGTTTTTGTGAGTGCGAACGCAACCATCAACAAAACATGTTGTGTGATTTATTTTATGCGATTTGTTTCAAAACATTACGTGTTGGATGTTTCTCTAGAAACTTAGTTCTTCGGATGGCGCTGTCGGTTGTAAGATTTGTGATGTCATTTTCTGCAAAGCTCCCCTCGCTCTCGTTCCTGACACTAGATGGCGCTAGTGTATGCCGTTGACTTATTCACGCAACACTGCCCCCTCCTAAGACATGCTCGTCCCGAGCATTATCGGTCCCATAATAACGCGCCAAGCGATCCACATGGACGATCTTAGGAGTCCCTCTTGCGCCTTTCTGTATCCGGTAGGTCACATCGTTGATCCTGGTTACAATCCGGTACGGGCCGTCCCATTTAGCTTGAAGCTTAGGAGATTTCCCCTTGCTGCGGACTGGATTGTGCAACCACACTAATGAACCTTCCTTGAACCCTTTATTGTTCATTTTGCGGTCGTACCGGGTTTTCATTTTGTCAGACATTTGCTGGCCCGATTGTCTGACGTGCTCATAAATTAAAAAAAAAAAAAAAAAAAAGTCATTCATTTTGTTCCGCAAGTCATTTGCATAATCGGTTATACTGCGTGGGGCATCAGGTGGTATCCCGGTGATCAGGTCTGCAGACAGCCGTAATTCTCTTCCAAAGTTTGCGAAAGCTGGTGTCACTGCTGTACTTTCGTGAACAGAACTTCGATATGACAACAAAAACGGTTGTATGTGCTTGTCCCAATCTCGTTGCCGATTGTCTACAACTTTTGCTAGGTACCTCTCCAATGTCTGATTAAATCGTTCCACCATTCCATCAGATTGCGGGTGATAAGAAGTCGTTCTTGTTTTATGAGTACCCATGACTCGGCAAGTTTCCTGGAATATTTGAGACTCAAAATTCCTTCCTTGATCGCTGTGAATCTCTAAAGGTGCTCCAAAACGACAGAAGACTTCATGAACTAGTTTATCTGCAACTGTTGAAGCTTCTTGATTTGAAATGGCGAAAACTTCTGGCCAGTTTGTGAAGTAATCCATCACAACCATGAAATACTTGTTACCGCTTTCACTCTCCAGAAACGGCCCCGCCACGTCAATGGCTATTCTCTCCCATGGTGCACCAACATTGTACAACTTCAATGCACCTCTACTACGAGTCTGAGGTCCCTTTACAGCCGCACAACTTGTACATTTGCGACACCAGTCCTCGACATCGTTTCGACAGTGGACCCAATAAAACCGTTCTCGCATCTTCAGTAGAGTTCGTTTAGTTCCAAGTTGGAACAATCATTATGGTACAGCTGTACAACATCCGGTACTTTAGCTTTAGGGACAACCATTTGCAAATGACAGCTGTCTCCCCTAACATTTTCCCATTTACGGCACAGAACTCCATCCTGAAGCAGCAAGCTGTCCCACTGGGCCCAATAGCTTTTAGTGGTCAAAATCATTGCTGAGACGTCGCTCCACTTAGGCTTGGGAGCACTGGCCTTTATCCATTCCAGAATCGGCTTGATGTCCGGATCTTCCTGCTGTGCTTGTTGTAAGCTGTCCTTCCATTCATTGCTGAGGTGGTCCGTCCTGAGCATCCTCATGGATACCTCTTCCTTACTCTCTTGCCTAGTACATTGGTTGCAATCTTCAGGACAAGGTCTTCTTGTCAATGCATCTGCGTTGCCGTGAGATTTTCCGCTGCGATGTTCGATCTCAAAGTCGTATTCCTGCAGTAGTTCAATTAACCTCGCAACTTGTCCTTCTGGTTTTTTAAACTGCAATAGCCATTTTAGTGCAGCATGGTCAGTTCTTAAGTGAAATTTTCGTCCCAGAAGATATTTGCTAAAATGCTGCAACGACTTTACCACAACGAGCAATTCGCGTCTTGTGACACAATAGTTCCTTTCCGGTTTTGACAATGACTTGCTGAAGTACGCTATCACGACCTCTTGGTCACCATTCCGTTGAGACAACACACCGCCAAGTCCTATATCACTTGCGTCTGTGTCAACTATTAATTCTTTGCTTGCATCAGGGTATCCCAAAATAGGTGTTTTGCACAGACGGTCCTTGAGCTCTTGGAATGCGATATTGCAACTTTCATCCCAGCAGAAATGTCGCTTCTCCTCGGTTAGCTTGTGCAGAGGTTTGGCTATATCTGCAAAGTTCTTCACAAATTGCCGGTAATAGGAACACAAACCCAAAAATGCTCTGACCTGCGTCTTGTCTTTTGGAACCGGCCAATCCTTGACGGCGGTGATTTTCTCTGGATCTGTGCGGATACCTTCTTCCGATACTACAAACCCCAAAAAGTTAACTTGCCGTTGGAATAGTGAACATTTCTTCGGGTTCAACTTGAGGTTGGCACTTTGAATCTTCATGAGCACGCGTTCCAGGTTTTGAAGGTGTTCCTCAAACGTACGGCCTACGATGATGATGTCATCCAAGTAGACCAGACAGGCATCGCCAATTAGCCCGGTAAGTACACGTTCCATCAGCCTTTCAAACGTTACTGGAGCATTGCACAACCCAAACGGCATTACTTTAAATTGCCACAGACCCTTTCCCGTCGAGAACGCAGTTTTCTCCTTGTCCTTAGGGTCAATTTCAACTTGCCAGTAGCCACTTTTTAGATCCAGCGTGCTAAACCACTTTACTCCTGTAAGCATGTCCAGCGTGTCATCAATTCTTGGCAAGGGATAGCTGTCCTTCTTCGTAACGTCGTTCAGACGGCGGTAGTCAACACAAAACCGCATGCTGCCATCCTTCTTCTTCACCAGCACCACTGGTGAACACCATGGACTAGAGGAAAGTTCAATAACACCATCCTTCACCATTCCTTCAATCATGGTTTCCACTTCCTTTTCACGTGCTACCGGCAATCTTCTTGGCCGCTGACGGATAGGCAATTCTTCTCCTGTGTTTATTTTGTGTTGAACTAAGCCAGTCTTTCCTATGTCAGCATCGTTTGATGAAAATACATCGGCGTACTTGAGTAACAACTTCTTCGCCTTGACCAATTCGTTCGGGGAGAGAACACTGCGACAGTCTTCCAAAAGTGTGGTCACTCTCGTTTCTGCATCCTTGCTGGGGGTCCCACTCGATATATCTTGGCACCGACGTAACCAATCCACTTCCTCACAAGTACCAATCAGTGTGCCTTTTTCTATAATCTGTTCCCGGTCGCAAAGGTTCAGCACACGTACTCCTGAGATGTCAGTGGTCCTGACCAAGGTTCGAGCTACTTTCCATGGAAGGTCATTGTTTACCCTTTCCACAAGTACACAACGGTGAGCTTGCCCAGCGTTTCGAGGAAGACTAACCGGAACAATCGTTTCCGATCTCGGCGGAAGAACAATCTTCTTAATGCTGTACACGTTCCCTGCTAACGCAACTTCCATAAAAAGTTCCTCCTGTCCACATTTCAAAACACCTTGCTTAACGTCGATCTCACAACAATTATTCCTCATAAAGTCTAGGCCTAGGATGCAGTCGTCCATTATATCAGCCACGATGACATTATGCAGGTAGATCACGTTGCCTAGCTTCAACTCCATCTCCTTCTCTCCACGGACGGGTATACGCTGACCGGTGGCTGTTACCAAATTAATGCGTTCTCGGTTGTATGCGGAGTCCCCAAGGAACTGATTTATAAGTTGGGAACTAACAACCGTACGAGAGGCTCCAGTATCTATGGTCAGTTTACACGGCATTCCGTTGACCTCGCCCTTGATGATTAGACTGTTTCCATCATGGGTTTGTGAGATCGAGATCATTGGGGCTCTTTTAACATCAGCCAGCACCCGCCCCGCAGTTCTGGCTTTTACTCGTTTCCCTGCTGCTGCTGGGCGGTGCTGTTGGCCGCACTACCCTCCTGGGATCGTTCACCTTCCCTTTCTAGGGTTCGCTTAGGGCAGCTGGATCGAAGATGGCCCTTTTCCCCACAGCCATAGCACCTTGGGCTGTATCCTTTGTTGCGGTCGCGAACTGTAGCTGCTGCAACCTCCCTGACGCGATGGGAACGATGATCCTGCCGCACGGCTTCCACTTCCAGTGCATGGGCCAAGGCGTCCTTAAGCGTCTCGTGGTGCCCGAGCCTCACAGCAGCTCTGACTTCCAGGTCGCGGATGCCGTCGATAAATGTCTGCACCAGGTTCCCTTCAATGAGCGCAGGTACAGACCGGTATGCTTTTCGCACCAGCTTCTCCACTTTTAGAGCCCACTGCTGCAGGTTTTCGCTGATGCGCTGCACACGATCTTTAAGCTGCGCACGAAAGACGTGTTCCAGGTGAGCGTCGCCATATCTCGCCTCCAATGCCTCAAGGAATTGCTCATAAGTCACTTCCTCACCGAGAGCTTCCAGAACTGTTAAGGCCTGGTCACGCAGGCCTAGTGTGAGAGCAGTCATGGCCTGATTTTTATTCCAACCGCTCGCCTTCATAACAGCTTCGAACTGGATTTTGTAGGCTGACCAGGAAGAGGTACCGTCGAACGGTAGCACCTTGAACCCACGTAGCGAAGGTGTTGTAGCTACTACGGGAGCTGTAGCTCCATCTCCAAGTTTGAGTTCGTCCAGTGATTTCTTCATGTCAGCCATTACGTTGTCAACCCGATTGTTTACTATGTCGATTCGGGTTTCAGCTTCCGACAATCGGTTGTCATGTTGAGCAACCTTATCCCTCACCTCCCGTATCTCTTTTCCGAAGGTAGCGTGAAGGTCCTTCATGAGGAGCATCTGCTCTTCCAACCGACGGGCCTGTTCCTTTTGTTGGCGGGCCTGTTCATCCCGTCCGCACCACAGCTGCTCTTCCAGCCGACGGACCTGTTCCTCCTGTCGGCGGGCCTGTTCCTCCTGCTGGCGAGCCTGTTCCTCCTGTCGCTCTTTCAACCAACGGGCCTGTTCCTCCTGTCCGCTCCGCAGCTGCTCTTCCAATCGGCGTGCCTGTTACTCCTGTCGGCGGGCCTGCTCCTGCAGCATCACCATCAGAGCACCTAATTCAGGTGCTGCATATGTAGGAGCTACTGATGGGCCTGCAGCCAGTGGCTGGCCCTCCGACGTCTGCGGCGTTGCACCACCAAATCTTCTTTGGTCCGTCTCCTGCTGGCGTTGACTTCGGGTACGGACACCCTCCGTTTCCTCCTTAGGTAAAATCGGCATGATTTTATCCCACTTCTGACACCAATTGTTACGAGCTTGAGGTTCGTGACAATAAAAATTGCCGATAAAATTACCTAAATTAACACTTTAATTTACTTTACACAAATTAAAACTTAAAACACTAATAATTAAACACACTAATTCACTTTATTCCGCTCCGAAGCTTCGCTTGTCTCGCCAAATCCAATACTGCCTCGATCGCATCTTGCAACGCCTATATATACAAATTAGCAATGAAGCATCCGGAATATTCAAGTAAATGCACGCAAAGCGACGAGTGTTCGAGTGTAGATTTTCTAGAAACTTAGTTCTTCGGATGGCGCTGTCGGTTGAAAGATTTGTGATGTCATTTTCTGCAAAGCTCCCCTCGCTCTCGTTCCTGACACTAGATGGCGCTAGTGTATGCCGTTGACTTATTCACGCAACACTATTAACATATGTACATAATTTAGTTTACGAAACCCATAGGGCGCGAGTCCTACTCGCACCTGGTCGGTGTTTTGAACCACGTATATATCAGCCTATACAGAATTACTATCGTCTACGTTAAAGATAGTCAGACGTCGCGATGATATCATAAATAAGTGTTCAAGTTTAAGAAGGTTATTTTGCAATAACCGGCCAAATTTGCAGAGAAGCTTCAGAATAAGTAATATGTGCAAATGTTGAAGAAAAATTAATTAAAAAAAATGGCAAACATTCTGTCCTTTCTATTTTTTAAATTCAAAATGTGTGGTTCTGCATTATTTTAACTAATTTTACTGCGCACGCTCACATTCGTTAGGGTCGATTGGAAGGCAAAGTCGTTGTTACCCATAAATCACATTTAATTTGGGATATATTCAAATAAAAGTAGAAGCCATATTTAGTCGTCCTTATAAAACTGCAATAACGGTATCATTATTTATACATTTAAACTTAAGTTTAAAATTTCGCTACTCTTCTCTACTCTAAAAAATAACCCTGTATAATAAACCCGACTACTTATAATAACGATAACTAGTTTTACACTCAAATGCTTTTATGCAGGTTAAGTTTTGCTTTTCACAATAAGTATTTTTCATTTTATCCTCAGGAGGCTTTCACTACATATAAGTTTTAGGCCATACAGGAAATAGATTTGATACAGTGATGGTATCTTACATAATAGTTATTATGTCACAATTTTTGTGTCAGCAATAACCACGTGCATGTTGTCGACCTTGTCGACATGATACACGTGCTTCCTGAGTCAGGCGACACATTTATATATCGTATCCAATATCCATTGATATACATTTTGAGTATATCAATGATCGTATCGTCACATTTATTGAACTGGTTTTAGTGAATTTAAAAAATATTTAAGGGCTGGTATTGAATTTCAAAGCATAAATTGAACATAAATAACTTAAATGAAAATTCGTGTTAATATAATATCAATAGATATTTTTTGTTTAAAAAATGTTTTCCCAAAAGAGTTTTACTTCTAAGTCTAATTTCTCATAGGTAGATAAATTACAAAATAACAAATACATACGTTTGGTCCATACGAGATTTTTTGTTTGCGAACCCAGTGCTCATCATGTGTTATATACTGCGAGCACTTAACCCTACCCCCTTAACACCCTCAGGACCGTGCTTTGTGGCATACCTTGCGAGGCCTATGTTCAGCAGTGAACTTGTGAAGGGCTGAAATGATGATGATGATGATATTTTGTATAAAGTTATCGTTCATCTCCGCTAGGCGTGATAATGTTTTGTGATGTTTAGCAACTAAATTGGATAACAAAAAAACACGATTTAAAACAAATCGCGAATTATAAAAAACAACAGTGCGAATGCTAACGTTGACAAATCTATAGATAAACAAATAGAATGTCTATGTTGTATTCAATGCGAACACAGCTAAAAACAAATCTTAATATCTGTTGAAAATTTTACATAGTTTTTGTGAGTGCGAACGCAACCATCAACAAAACATGTTGTGTGATTTATTTTATGCGATTTGTTTCAAAACATTACGTGTTGGATGTTTCTCAGTGCAAACATGCTGTTGTATAACCTACGAGCACTTAACCCTACCCCCTTAGGCTCGTAGTACTAAGCCTACAAGAGTGCCAGACGGAATGTGGCAGGACTAGTATTTGTATACTGGCCGCCTAATAGCAGGTGGTTCCAAAGTACAGAAATACATTTCTCAAACGTGCATAATACTAGAACACTACTAACGGGAGACAAAATTTCTCCAGCAAAATTAGTTCTGTCTCTTAAGTCATTAGATGTGTTAAAAAAGAAAATAAAAATCAATACTGATTGCAATATTTCAATTACCTATGTAAAAAAGCCGTGTAGTGGCGGTTGAGAGTATCCACTACCCCATATCTTCCCGTGGGTGTCGTAAGAGGCGACAGAGGGAGACAGGCAGGAGATGGGCAGCAGCATCTTTCTGATAACAACTGTGTTATAATAAAAAACTGCGGTTGCCAACCCGCTCGCCAAGCGTGGCAACTATGGCGAATATCCCCCCATGAATAACGACGCAAAAAAACGTCCCCCAGTCCCCGGCGGCCCCGCTATTCCTGACTACGGTGGCGACCATGGTAACGGCGGGGCAGGGGGTGCTAAGAATCTCCGGTGGAGCTTCGGTTGCCACCTACGACGACTCGACCCGGCAACATATAACGCACGCACTCTGAGGACTGATGAGAAGATACTGGAGCTGGAAGAAGAGGTAGACAAGTTGCGCTGGCATATTATTGGATTATCCGAGGTCCGAAGAGAGGGGGGAGGATACGGCAATCCTCGAGTCCGCCAACTTGTTCTACCACCGGGAGGGCGACCATCTGTCCCAAGGAGGTGTCGGATTTATCGTCCACAGGTCTCTCGTCAACAACGTTGTAAAGATTGGGAGTGTGTCGAAGAGGGTCGCGTACCTGATACTCAGAATCACCAAACGGTATTTGCTGAAGGTCATACAGGTTTACGCATCAACCTCGGCACATCACGATGAGG
This sequence comes from Parnassius apollo, assembly GCA_907164705.1. Classification (NCBI taxonomy): domain Eukaryota; kingdom Metazoa; phylum Arthropoda; class Insecta; order Lepidoptera; family Papilionidae; genus Parnassius; species Parnassius apollo. Next base: position 4,797,200 of record CAJQZP010000444.1, read on the forward strand.
GGGTGGAGGAAATGTATGAGTATAATTCTAGAGCCATGCATTCCTCCAAAACCCACTACACGATGTTGATGGGAGACTTCAACGCAAAACTAGGCACTAGAGAAAGCGGTGAGCTGAAGGTGGGGAAATTTGGAGTAGGGCAACGGAACCGAAGAGGCCAGCAGCTGGCCGACTTTATGGAGAAAGAGGGACTCTTTATGATGAACTCTTTCTTCCAGAAGCGGCCCCACAGGAAGTGGACCTGGTCGAGCCCCGACGGTTCGACAAAAAATGAGATTGACTTCATTATGACGACCAGACGCCAACTGTTCAGTGATGTCTCAGTGATCGCAAGGGTGAAAACTGGCAGCGATCACCGAATGTTTAGAGGCACACTGAACCTAAAAGTTAAGTTGGAGAGGTCTCGTCTAATGAAGTCAACTCTCCGTCCCCCCTCGTGCTCTAATCCAGAATCCCGAAACCTTTCAGCTCGAGTTACAAAACCGCTTTCAGTGCCTAGAGGATTGCAATGCAGTGGACGATATGATCTCCAAATGCATGCGGCAAGACTTACGCAACTTTAATACTGCTCGTATTAAAGAAGCGATCGAGCGGAACCAGGGCTCCAAAGTCTTTGCCAGAGATCTGTCTGCCAGAACGAACCAACTGTCAAGGCTGAAGACTGAGTGTGGCAACATCGTTTCCGGGACATCTGAGATTCTGAGTGAGATTGAGAGGTTCTATGGGCAGCTGTACACATCACCGTTGGAGCCACACGCAAGTGTGAGTAACGATCCAAGAGCAAGCCTTATACGACACTATTCCGATGATATCCCGGACGTCAGTCTGAGCGAGATTAGAATGGCTCTCCACCACCTTAAAAACGGCAAGGCCCCTGGCGAGGATGGAATTACAGCGGAGCTTCTGAAAGCGGGTGGAACACCGGTACTTGAAGTCCTTCAGAAGCTCTTCAATTCCGTCCTCCATGGTGGCACTACTCCGGAGGCGTGGAGCAGAAGCGCGGTGGTCTTGTTCTTTAAGAAAGGCGACAACGCTCTCTTGAAGAACTACAGACCGATTTCCCTTCTGAGCCGCGTCTACGTGCTGTTTTCGAGAGTCATTACGAATCGTCTCGCACGCAGACTCGACGACTTCCAGCGTCCCGAACAAGCCGGTTTCCGAAAAGGCTTCAGTACCATAGACCACATACATACCCTTCGGCAAATTGTACAGAAGTCCGAAGAGTACAATCTGCCACTTTGCCTGGCGTATGTGGACTATGAGAAAGCCTTTGATTCCGTCGAAATTTGGGCGGTGCTACAGTCTCTTCAGTGGTGCCTAGTTGACTGTCGGTATATTGAAGTGCTGAAGTGTTTGTACAGTAGGGCTACGATGGCTATCCGAGTACAGAACCAGAGTACGAAACCTATCCAACTGCAGAGAGGTGTAAGACAGGGTGATGTTATATCCCCGAAACTCTTCACCGCTGCGTTGGAAGACGTTTTCAAGCTACTGGACTGGAAAGGATACGGTATTAACATCAATGGCGAGTACATCACTCACCTTCGATTTGCCAACGATATAGTCCTTATGGCAGAATCGCTGGAGGACCTTAGCACTATGCTCAATGACCTCAATGGTGTCTCCCAACGGATAGGTCTTAAGATGAACATGGACAAAACCTATGCCGGTAGTTGTTGGGAGCACTATGCTCGAAGTTATTGACGAGTACGTTTACCTGGGACAAATAGTCCGACTAGGTAAGTCCAACTTCGACCGAGAGGTCAATCGACGGATTCAACTCGGCTGGGCAGCGTTCGGGAAATTACGACACATCTTCTCGTCAGGTATACCTCAATCTCTGAAAACTAAAGTGTATAACCAGTGCGTGTTGCCAGTGATGACTTACGGATCTGAGACGTGGTCCTTCACCGCTGGCCGTATGAGGACGCTCAAGGTCGCTCAGCGAGCTATGGAGAGGGCTACGCTCGGAGTTTCACTGCGTGATAGACTCAGAAATGAGGATATCCGCAGTAAAACCAGAGTGACCGACATATCCCAACGGATTAGTAAGCTGAAGTGGCAATGGGCCGACCATATAGCTCGAAGAACCGATAACCAATGGGGAAGAAAGGTTCTCGAGTGGCAGCCTCGTACCGGTAGGCGTAGTGTAGGGCGACCCCCCACTAGATGGAGTGACGACCTGGTAAGACATGCCGGAAGTCGATGGATGCAGGTGGCTCAGGACCTTGCTTTGTGGCATTACTTGGGGGAGGCCTATGTTCACCAGTGGACTTGTGAAGGGCTGTAATGATGATGATGATGCTTTTACGTGTTTGGGAAAAGCCTCTGTCCTGTGTAGAAAACAAGCAAGAAGTCCAAGCGGGTCATTTAAAAAAAATGTTATTTAGAATATAATGTTTTACAATTAAATATTTAACTTTATATTTACATTTAGAAACAACATTAATCACTCCATTCCCAGGGGCTTTTTTAAACTTCGCTTATTTAAAAAAAAAAAACAGTTTTTGATAGGCTGCATATTTTATGACTTGTTGTAAAAGCATATACTTTTCCCCATGTGTCACTACCTCTTTTTTATGGAATGCAAAATATAATTGTTGCATATTTGCACCCAAGATAGAGAGAACTTGTAAATTTACTCCATCCATGTCATAGATTGTTGCAGATATATTCATCCTAGCCTGAGAGTCTGGAAGTTATGCCAGGTATAAATGATTCAAGATCTGAAATCAAAAATTAAATATGTTTCACAGTCGTTGAGCTTTTATAATCAACTTTAATTTCAACTATTGACATAAAATGAAACATCATACAAAATATTAATGAATTACCTCTTTGATTAGTACAGTAAGTTGTTTTGCCGTTTAAAAAGCATTGCAGAAATAGTAGGAAATGGGCTGTTTCAGTCTTCCTAATACTAACAATCATAAATACTAATGCATATCATGCAATAACCGGAGATCTTCCTCGTGTACTATGATCCTAATACACTTCAATCAAATCTTCTTTTGGATTTTACATCACATTTTTTAAAGACATTTCATCAAATATCAATATAAATTGATTGTCTGATGGTTTTACAGTATTTAAAAAATCTGCCAGGCCTTAAAAACTGGTTGATTGATTTCAACAGCAAAGAGTACTCAGCTAACCCTTTAATAGAGCCTGAGTAGCCTGTAACAGGTAGGAGACCTTTTATAAAGCCACAAGGCTATAATTTTCATGTGTCATGTAGCTTTTCTTTTAATTTCTTATTTGAGCTTGTAATTACAGCGCAAATGTTGATGTTATTTTCTTGGATAATTTACTTATTGTATTTTCATTAGTTAAACACTTAATACAATTTTGGCTTTTAAGGTTTTAAATCTGATTATGCATTTGGTAGAATTTTCTAATTAATTTTCTTTATTCGTCATGCAGCACAGTTTTTAGTCTTTATCTCGTATTCCACTGCGAATCACTGTCAAACACATTACACTCGCGTCCAGAACCTCGATTTCTTTCTTTTTTGTTGTAAATGCACAGGTACTTAAAAAAAATAAAACCTCTTCATCACTTGAATCTATTATTCTCTCCAATTCTCTCTCTCTCTTCTCCGTCTCGATTAAAAAGTGTCTACAAATACAAAATTAACGTCAAACTTATCTTTCAACATGACAATATTTCTACTAATTTGTTTTCAAACATTTTGTTTCAGCTGTTATATATATTATATATATATACCATAGTTAAAATATGTAATGTACAATAAACTGGCAAACATATTTCACTACAATATGTTCATTGACTATGCGAACGCTTTTTGGTACTTTGAAAGAAAACAGTGTATAAAACATGTTTTTTAGTGAAAATCGCGTCAGTGCAAACGCACGGTTTACCCTCTTTCGCCACGACACGTGATCACGTGGTGCCCCGTAGGGTAGTGGACTCTCTTATTACAATTTCACGAAAGAATATTGTTAAAGTTCTTTGCTAATGGTGTTTAAAAATTGATATTTCTTATGACTTTCTTATGGCAATTAGTTCGTATATCAGTCAGTTTTACTTTTGTTATTGAACAGATATGCCTCCAACTAATTACATCTATATTCCGATATTTTTATATTATAGTTTATATTAAAATACCTACATGTTATGGTGACTACTAGAAAATTATCACCTGACCGCGAAGCGTTCTGCAGTAACGAAAGTCGGAAACGTTATTTACTGATAACGGGGCATCCCATCTTAGTCATCAAGAGTGATAAGTCACCCGTATTTTGATTTTTCACCGAGCATTGGTACATATGATTTTGGTCCACAGCATTCACTATCCATCACGTGAACTTCATTTTCGTTTGTGGCAAACCACAGAATAAGTAATAGTACTTACTACCTACCCATAACTTCTTATAAAGAGAGTCTATTAGGTTCCTCCATCCAACTTAATCCTCACGGGTGACAACGCATCTGCATTTTGATTCTCACCGAGCATTGGTACATATGATTATGGTCCACAGCATTCACTATCCATCACGTGAACTTCATTTTCGTTTGTGGCAAACCACAGAATAAGTAATAGTACTTACTACCTACCCATAACTTCTTATAAAGAGAGTCTATTAGGTTCCTCCATCCAACTTAATCCTCACGGGTGACAACGCATCTGCATTTTGATTCTCACCGAGCATTGGTACATATGATTATGGTCCACAGCATTCACTATCCATCACGTGAACTTCATTTTCGTTTGTGGCAAACCACAGAATAAGTAATAGTACTTACTACCTACCCATAACTTCTTATAAAGAGAGTCTATTAGGTTCCTCCATCCAACTTAATCCTCACGGGTGACAACGCATCTGCATTTTGATTCTTAATCAAGGATGTATGTAGATGTATATGGACCACAGCATCCCCTTACCATCAGGTGAACTGTGAGCTCGTTTGTCACCCATAATCTATAAAAACAAGGTAATAAGATTTCCTTAATAGACTCTGTAAGAAAATTTGATTTTACAACGAAAATATTTATAGGATTCTGTAAGAAAATGTTATAAAATATGTATAAAAAATGTAATTATGTCTAGATAATTTTTTAATGCTTTTTTAGATAATCTTGGACATGCAAGCAAGTCTTACAATATAGTAGTAATTAAAGGATTTTAGTTAGATATACTTTTTAAATGAACAATTAAGTCTTACTCTTAGTACAATGTAAAAGGTTTTATTCAGTGATACAAAATCACTCCTTATCATCTTTCTCACGAGCCCGTTAAGGGATGATTTGCAGAAGAGAGCCATAAGAACAATCTACTACTTATTTAAACTCATTAAGACAACATTTTTAAGTAAGTTGTAATTATAATATAAACTTCGATCTCCTAATACAGCACTATGTTATAATCCTCCTTTTCTGACTAATAGTCTCCACCACCTTCTCATCTCTTCTTGCCGCCAAATAGCATGTGCTTTCGGTCTGAAGAACCAGTATAGTACCAGGGTGTAAGCCATTCCATCTTTGTCATTAGTGGTGGCAACGCATCTGTTACCTTCCTAGTTTGAAGTAAATTTCAGTGATACGTAAATCCAATGTGACAAATGAACTTACAGCCCACCTGATGGTATGTATCGTGATCATAGCTACTCGTCACCTGTGGAAATTGAGATCATTTGGTTATTGCCTGTCACCAGTATATGAACACAGCTGCTTTTTGATGCTATTTTACGGTGGTTTTCTATCAACTGTAATAATGTCTTGGCTTTCATTAGAAAGTGATCGTAATTACAGACGGTTCGTATTTTGACGATAATATAAATACGGATTGTATATACGGCATCATTTAGAGATATTAATGTTGTAGTACAGGAATTCATTTTTTTGCGGAGAGAACGTAAGTATAGGTACTTCCTGCTCTATGAGAAGGCTTTCTAATTCGTCACTATAATTTATTATAACGTCCCACTACAGCCCTCCACCCATCTTTGTTTTGTGGCAGAAAACAGTTGTGTTGCTCAATTGCAATCTAAAGCCTTTACATAGATGCAGTGAGACATACAGGAAGTCGATGTATGCAGGTAGTGCTTTACAGCAATCCTTGGGGATAATTTGTGAGGAGCTGTAATCTTACACTTAAGCATAACAGCGATTTTTGCAATCAGCGATGGAGGCCCTCGGCAGGGGAGACCAAACGGCCGAGAGTTAGGGGGAAAGGTAAAGAAACCGGCGGACGATACTGGCGGTATAGAGGAGCATCGCCTTCTGCATTTGAGCCTTGTAGCAGTCCGTCACGGAGTCCCAGCCACCTCAGATGACCCGAGAAGCTGACTGGGATTAGCCCGTTTGCAGAAACGACTACAGGAATAATTTCGGTCGACAGACCACCCCACATGTCCGTCACCTCATGAGCCAGGTCTAGATATTTTGCCAGAAATATTTGTCTGTCTTTAATAAAACTCTGTATCTTAAAAAGAACCTTTAATCTCATATACTGCAAAATTATGTTATAAGTGTAACACATATGTTTTATTAATTGACTGTTGTGATAAAATTTAACGTTAGCACCTACATAATGATTACCGAGCCGTAATTTTTAATGCCGCCTTGTACGTTCTTATTTCACTTAAATTTTATAATACATATACATTCGCTAATCTACAGGTATCAGTGATTTATAATTACAAATAAATTTGGATCAGTATCAATGATATGTATTAAAAGACACTACGGCACTTTCTCTTCTTATGACGTCAAGGCGGCTGCTAGACAGACAGACGCCTGCAGCATCGATTCTCTCCCATTCACGGCTGTCTGCCAGTCAGGCCAAGGCTCCATCCCACCCCCGCATCTCCGCGTAAACAGCTAACCTCTAACGCATCCTTGAAATTTAAGTCATGACGTCAAATATAAAGTAGTCGGTGCGTTTATCAATAAACCTAGTATAAGTATACAGTACTTTTTGAAAAATAAAACGGATATTATATTAATATTCTTTGTGTAACTTAAAAAAAAAAACAATATTTTCGACCAGTTAACATAAGGAATCATTACAATGATTTGTTAGCAATTTCTCCAACCTAATATTATAATGAATATAATGTTCTCTGTGTCGCATTGTTATATTTTATTGTCAAAATAGCTTTGTGCACCGTGGTGTTACACGCGCCTAAATTGTATGGTCCATGCAGTTATGACCCACGCTTATTTTGAGATTCCGTAATACATAGAGCTCAAGCTATACACATGGAAACTTTCTTAAATTTCGGAATGATAATGATCGCAGGTTTTAATTTAAATTAAGGCTTTTTGAATCAAGAAAATTGCTCTACCAATCTTTCTCTTCGTACTCCAGAATATTCATCCTCCTTCATAAATAAATCATTTCCTATTACGGGTGTACGGTTATGGAACTCCTTGCCTCTACATATATGCCGCGCTTAATTATTTCATAAAGCTACTCAAAGCTTATTACTTGGAACTCTAATATTTTCCATCACACTTCCCGTCCTTTCTTGTATCTATCCTACTTTCCTCAACTTGTTGCACCATAAAGAATATATTGATTGAAAATAGGCATATCAATATAGCTCCCTATCTCCTCCTCTCCCCCTGGGGTCCAAAAATCCTTAATCACGGATTACTTAGCTTGTAATCGAAAGCTTCAAATTGCGTTATCAAAGATATTAATAAAACATGATAAAATTTTATAAAATATGTACTCATTTATTTTATTTTCAGAGTAGTGTTTAAGGGGCGATTGACTCGAAACTTACTTTCAGTAAGTTGCGAGTCAATCGCCCCTTAAAAACATTCGGGCCGCTAGTTGAACGACTCCTGTAGTAAAAGGGCTAGGCTGTTAACTAAAAGGCTTATTAATCTAGTTAGCTGCGACATTTACATTACAACATCTCTTGCCTGAGTCTTCCATCTATCTACTTTACTCGTGGCGGCGGCGGCACGACAGTCCTTCATTTTGTTTACCGGTGAGCTGCCACTCGAGAACCTTTCGTCCGCAAGAAGAAGTTGTACCTACATAAATTAATATGTTGTTTTATTACTTATCTTTCTAAGTTGCTAGTATTAGGTTTTATTTCCTCTAACTCACACGAGTATCAGTTGAATATGATGAAATAGTTAAATGACTTGTTCTAATAAAAATATAAGGGAATAATCCTAAGAAATTATTAAATAAAATAAAGTAAATAATGAAATAAAAATAAAAGTAGATCCATTAAATCTATTAATATTTAATAATATTTAAAATTCATTATGAAGTTTATTAGTAATAAAATTTCATAAAATGTTATGTTATCCTTTTACCTTTTGTTTAGTTTTCTTTTACCTTTTGTTTAGTATATAGCTTAACTGTTATTTGCCTCTTGTTAAATTTTAACATTATAAACGACAGTTAAAATAATATGTCGTTTATAACAATTGTTAAAATTAGCTCAAGCATACTTTTTAATTGAAGTACGTAGGATACTCAATAAGTTTTGAGATGTACAAAAAGTATTCTAGATACTATGAATATTTGTTTTAAATCTATTATACATCATGCTCTATACAAAGTTCCGTTCGCCCAAACCAACTCTGAATACACTTTTGCCAGTCTTGATCTTACAGGTCAGAAATCGCTTCTTCGTAGGCAGCCACCACGGCTTGAAAAAAACTTGCCTTTTATTTTTTCTTTGACTCTTGGGAAAAATAAGAAATCACAAGAAGCTAAGTCAAGGCTGTAGGGTGGGTGACTAAGTTTCAACACTAGATTCCTCAATAAATGCTTTTGTTCTAAGGGAGGTATGTAAAGAGGCGTTATGGTGATGCAGGATGATTCCCCGAAGCCCGGTTTTTGGTCTTCTCTCCCGCACAGCTTGAAAAACTTTGGTTAATGCAACTGTACCATTCAGAGTTAACTGACTTACAATTTTCCAGCATTGACGTTGACAAATGACCGCTCCGCGAAAAAAAACTAGCCACGATTTTTTTTTGCCGACGTTGCGAGGTCTTTAAAGTTTTGTCGGTAACTGTCCTACTGAGGAGACCCATACCGATGATTGCCTTTTATTTTCCGCATAGAATTGATAAATTCATATCTCGCCACCAGTAAAGATTTCTGAAACATGCCCCGTTTTCAAAACGTAGAAGCATTTCGTGGCACCAATCCACACGAGTCTGTTTTTCGCTATCGGAGAGCAAACTCGACGATGTTGATGTAGGATGGTATTAATACTCCCCGAACTAATGCCTACAATCTTTTCGATGTCCGTATATGTGATTCGTAGGTCTTCCGTTACTGCTATTTGTGGGGTCCGGTTCTTTGGTCATCTTTAAGGTTAATTTACCCCTTTTTAAATCAGCAAACCACCTAAATATTATTGCGCGCGATGGAGCTGAGTCCGCTAATGCTGATTGTAACCGTTGTAAACTTAATTGTTCAGTTAAACCAAATTAAAAATCACAATAGATCATATAGTTTAAATGAAAAGTGCGGGAAGCGTTGCAGGAAAATTAATAGATCTTTGTTTTTTTAATATTGAGCAATTGGCTTATGAAGTACTATTTTTAAATAAATTTGATTTTTAGAAACATATGACACGGGTGTGTTCCATTTTTAACTTTCGAGCATCTCAAAACTTATTGAGTGACCTACGTAATATGTAGGTACTTAAGTACATAATATGTAGCTCAATGTTTTTTTTCTTCTATTTCTTTCTTTATTATTTTCTTTTGTATAATATTTAAGTTAAGTATACACTGCCTCTATCAAATCCCTGGCAATCTGTATTACTTTGTGACTACGTTTGTTAAATAATACGTGTCTGGAATTAAGTCCAATTGTGAAACGGGACAATACAGTCCCTTTGGAGGTGGTGTAACCTCTGGAAATAAAAAAAATATAGCTGCAGCACAGCTCTACCACGTAAGAATTTTAATCTAAAAGTATTTATATAAATTTTTGAGTTGTATAAAAATCATTTAATATTTTTTCAGGATACAAATATGAAATCGTCCCGTAAAATAAAAAATATCGGACATGTCGAAAATGTAACACCCTACTTATTCTACTCTATAAGGGTTTGAATATCACCAAATCCTTAATGCCTACGTGATTAAAGAAATCTATTGTCCCGATTTCAAGCTTCTATACTTCTACCTACTCTAGTGGCTTGAGCTGAGCGTCTAAAAGGTTTGTATCAAAAATACAATATTTATGAATTTATGATAAAAACTTTGCACCGACGTTTTAAAATATTTTTGAAGAAGTGAAAAATGGATATTTTATTATTCAAGAGTATTACCACTATTTTTTTAATTTAAGAAACTATCGATAATATTTTCTCCATACAAATTTTAATGCCTTTTGGGACCCGAAAGAGGTTGTTTTTAAAAGATAGCATATTTATATATTTTATTTACTGAGTACTTTCAGTGTTTCGAGTCAGTCGCCCATTAAGAGCATTCATACAAGTTGTAACATCCTAAATTAAAGGTAGAATTTTATTAGTAAATCCTTTCTTAGTGGATGCTTACGTAATATTATCCAAATTTCGAACTTCTACGTCCGGCCTACATTTTTGAAAAAATAAAAAAGTGGATATATTTTTTTATTTTCAGCGTGTATGTACCCTTTCACAAACAAAAAAAACATTATTTTTAATTTAATTTATTTAGGTAATCATAGAGCATTTTAATCTTATTTACAATAGATAATAATATAGTACAGTAAGGCCAATAGAGATTATACAATTTTTATCAACAAATCATTAAACGTGCGTTTTTGCTTGAGTAAGCACGCGCGCGCGCGTGCGTGCGTGCTTGCGTGCCCGTATGCGTGTGACCGTGTGTGCGTGTACGTGTGCATGTGCATGTGTGCGTGTACAAACAGACTGCAGATAAGCAAAATTACGTCCCAACGAACCAAGGGCGTCCCTTCCCGATTCTATCAACCACTTCTGCAACATAGATTTGCTTTGTCACTATTTCCTCGTTCATTTTTTCTTCATAATCAAACCACCGAAGTATTCCTTTCTTAATCCTGATAAGAACATCATCTTGCAAACCATACTTTTCTCTTATTACACAATTTCTCACCCTGTCACTCAGATTCAGCCCTAAAGTACTTCTAAAGGACCACATTTCTACAGCATTTATTTTATTTGCGTGCTTCCAACTTTCACTACCATACCAGGTAGGGACCAAAACAGCATTGTAAATTATCGTATTTGTGTGTGCCTTTTATAATACATTCTGACTTCCCATAGTAGAGAATAAATCCCCATTTACTCTCTCACTTCACCCGTTATTCTATATCTTTGTCATATCTACCACCCCTTCTAAATACCTATCCTAAACACAAACTCATCTACTTGCTCAACTAACTCCCCTTGTATTCTTATTTCACATATCGTTTTAATTTTCTTCCTTTACAGAAACCATCGCTTTCGTCTTACTTGCGTTCAATTTCATTTCCTTTTCTTTTAATGACCAGTTCATTAATGTAACAATCATTTGCAGCTTAGCTGCCAACGACACAAATATGACTTAATCATCGGCGTACAAAAGACATTTGACGGTTAACTCACCCATTCTTAACCCACATTCTTCAACTTTCAAAGTTTCCAAACAACTGTCCATAAATAGGTTTAACAGCCATGGGGAAGCCCACAGCCGTGTCTGACACCTCTATGGATGCCAAACCAGTCTGAGTAGGCCCCGTTGATCCTAAGACAAGCACTCGAGTCCCTATAACGAGACTTTAATGCCTGTATCAACCCAGCGCTCAACCCAAATGTGTTCAGTGTTTGCCATAACACATCCCACTAACCACTATGTCATAAGTCTTTTCCAAGTCCACGAACGCACTATAAACTTTTTGGTTGTTGGCCAAACACTTCTCCAAGATAATGCGCATGGAAAAGATTTGATCTGTGCAGTAAAATTTAAAAAACAGTTGGCAAAAAAAGCTAATGTGATAAAATGTAAACATGGGCCGAGATTTTTCGACCATATCGTTTTTTGACCTCGTGGCGAGGCTTGGACAAGTTCTAATAAAAAATATAATTCTGTTAGTCATTAATATTTTTTTTAACTTTCATAATTTATCATATTATAAATTATAATGAATTAGACTACTATTTTTTATGTTTTAAAAAGAATACCTAGCGACAGCTTATAGTCCTTACAAACGTTATCCTCTGTCATATCTCTTTTAGATCTGTGTCCCTTATTTCATCATGGATTCACACTAGAGCAAATATTTTTGCGATACTATCTATTTAGTCTACCACTGTCTTATTCTCAATTTGGTGTTATTTCTCATAAATTAATTATTTAAAATACTGGTTTCGTCATGAATCGTGATGTTTTCCTACACCGCCAAGCACGTGGCAAATCAGTGGTTAAAATTGCAATTAATAATTTCATTAATGCCGGCAGCGATAGAACACGGGCTGTTCGATGGCTCTCGAATAGCACGTGATGTAAATTGGCCGCTGAGGCTAGATATCTTAAGTCGATACCGCAGGACATCTATTAAATCAGTCTTTACAGCATAATAGAGACAATCGATCAAAATGACAAGGTGTATGCATATAGCTCTAGCGAAGCTTTACAACTGGTTGTAAAGGTCAACGTTATCAAATCATTGAGCGTGTAGTAAAACCACTCCGTGAAGCACTTGACAAAATGTGCGGTGGAATTTCCAGTATGATATTTATCCTGGTCACAAGGCACGTACAGCTCAAGCCCGGCTCTAGGACAATGTTTCGGACTTCATAAGAACTGCATATTACCCCCGGTCCAGTCCAGATCTGAACCCGTCCTTAGCTTGATATTGATTCTCTCAAGAAATCTTAAGATTTATCTAAGCAAAATTTTAAATTACAGCCTATGTGCATATGCCCCACTGTTCAGCACATGCTTTCTTTTATTTCTGAGAGGGTTTTTGGGCAAGGAAATTTTCGCCAAGCTGCCCCAGTGCGCGTTGTCAAACTTCACATGTCTTCGAAATATAGCTTTTTTTATTTCTTAGACATGCAGGTTTACTCGCGGTGTTTACCTTTACCGCCGTGCACGTGGTAAATCAGCGCCTAAAATTCTAATAAGCAATTTAATTGGTGTCAGTGGGGATCGAACCCAGTTCGTTCGCGTACTGTGAAATTTACACAGAGCGCATAGCCACTGAGCTACCACGACTCTTATAGCTAGGTAGCAGTGGTTTAATTCCCTAAACATACTCTGTCAAAACCAAATATGACCACATGATGAGTTTTTAATCATTAATTTTTAATTAATCGCTTAGAATTCGATAAATGAGTACACCAGTTTAATTATCATAAAATCTTTTCTTTATAAAAAAAATTGTGTGTGGCTGTACGCCCGGGATATTTTTTGGGAATGGCCGGACTGATCGTGGTAAAACTTCACTTACAGATAGAGAACAACGCCAGGAGGCATCTAGGTATATTTTATTTAAAAATCTTGAAGATATTTTTGATCGAAAAAAAAACGAAAAATTATAAAATAAATTGTCTTTTATTATCCTAAATATAAATAACGCCGTATTAACAGAAGCCGGGACGGACCGCTAGTTAATAATAATTATTATAGAACTGCCTTTGCCAAATCGTACTCAAGTTTCTTTCTCGTTCTTTTTTGTTGCTTATCAAGTTTTTTTTAAACATAATATAAGCGCGTCTTCAAAGCAGTTTCTCAGACCTTGAACATCTTCCTACTTAATACTAAAGATCCTCATTCGCTACCTAGAAGATCGCCCTACACGGCATGAGCGTATATACACACTTTAATTTAAAAAAATTGGGCAAGTTGCATACTGACCGTTGGTTTATTATTAAACTAATAGTCAGCAAATAAAAAGTATACTTTTCTTATTTCGGATGAATAACCTTTTTTGTCGATCACCGCTTGAATTATGACACGCTAATTCAACCATTTAGCTGGTAAAAATGTGGAGAGAAATTTTAAATAGGTACATACGTATATATACGTATGTACCTATTTCAAATTTCTCTATCCTTGTAAATATTTTTTTTCAAAATAAATTATAACTAGTTAAACACTAACTAGTTATAATTTATTTGCAAAAAAAAAAAACTTTTTACGCGAAAGTTTCTGCCTTTCTTAAATTTTCCAATTTTGTCAGAGTCGTATATAATAAGGAAGGACATGAACTTCATTGAATGCAGATTACAGCAATTTATTTAATGAGTCAGTTCTAAAGTAAGCACTAAACACGCCCACACTACAATGTGACGCAATTATACATATTGAAACAATGATAGCATCTGATAAGTTCGTAGAGGAAAATCACGACAATCATGACGAAACATGCGTGATAAATAAAGATATAATAAATATTTTGAAATTTGTATTTCTACCAAACGAAAATGTATCTTATATTATCAAAACCTTCTGATCATAATCCTATAGCATTTCTGCGATTAAACTATAAAAAATAATTAACATAATGTTCTCGATGTTTCGACCTTAAAACTCACTGAGTGACTGATTACGAACCATCGCATCGGTCAAATTGAATTTTAAAATGAAATCAAAGTCAGTGCTCAGACAGCGTATCGAAAAATTACGAGTATCTAAAGCCCGACTTCAGAAGCCGATTACGTGAAAATTATTATTATTGTGCGGTACGCGCACCCCATTGGTACTGTTTATGAGGGTATTGTTTGAAGGGTTACTCCTTGACTTATGTAAGGTATGTGAAAGGGCAAGCAATCTCTTGACTGAGGTACACCGGTTTAATGAATACGCAAGTTGTCAGTGCATCCCCTATTTTACCACCCTTAGGAAAAGACGATTTCTTTAAAATTTAAAGAGTAAATATAAATTTAATATATAAAATATAATTTTTTTTTTTTTGGAATTGTTAATTGCAACTTATAGACTTTTATGGGGCCAAAATAAATCCTTGGTTTATTCCGATCCCGATCTACCTCACCTCTATTTAACTACGAATTTCTCTATTCTTTATTGTAAATTGACACACGAATTTATTAATTTTTAGGTAGTGAAACTACTTCCCATATACATCGTTCTTTTTTTCGTTCTATGTATATATTTTATCAAGTTTTTTAGTTAGTAATTTGTTTTTAAAAATAAATCTCGAGTAATTAAAATTAAAATAAAGTAATATCATCAGAGTTGAGTGAAACATTAAACCGGCAACCACATTAGCACGACTGAAGTGCTAATAACTTCGTATTCAGTGTTAACGTTTCATATGACCATTATTTTGCACGACTTCATAATTGTATGACGTCTTCAGTTATGACTATACCATTTGAGATATTGTTTGTATATTTTATTGTGAATACTGTACATCAATATATCATGATTAATTACGTAGTGATATTGCGCAGTTTTTATTAAATGGAAATTATTCAAAGAGCGAAGCAGCCGTCTTTTTAAATAGAATTTCGGTGCCCTGCAATTGAAGTCGATACCGCTTAATCTTTTCACACATCTATTTATTTTATCTCTATTGCAAGTGACAAAAGACTGTCTGTTATACAATCGATATCGATTCAAGTATCATACATAAGAAGGTTGCGACGACGTGCCAAGTTTTAATTTTTAATTTCAATAGGTAACGGTGTATTCAACAGGACTGTATGAGCATCTCAAGCAGTCATAAAGTATGACTAGGACTCACTGTACGCTTGCGACCTGAATGCTGGCATTGTGAATCGTGAATCTGAATTCACTACGTTCGCACCAGTGCCGATCGTATCGCTTGTTTATTGCGGAAAACTGAGCACTCTAATTGTCAGTGACGATTTATGTCTTTTGTTTCAACTATGTTTATTGCTGATTTAATTATTATAGCTGGAAGGATTTTGTGCCGTTTCCAAAACTTAATGGAATATTTCATTTAATTTGTTAACATTACGCATAAATAAAACTCATAATTTTTTATAGTTATAGCTCGCCAGACTTCGCGATAAACTTATCAAAGTTTGATACTGAAACGCTCTCTATATTTTTATTTGTTTTTTTTTTCTGTGAATAATACTTTTAGAGTGATGGCAGAAGATTTTAAACAAATGCTATGGTTTGCTGCAAAGGCATGGCAGTAATTGCAAACACTGTAATAGCGTGTAAATTCTCTGAAAGTTAACTAACAGAAACATAGGGATCCTCTGTTAAACCAGGGGATGTTCCGTTGTTATGTGGTGTGCTAAAAGATTTTTTCCAAAGTTGGTTAATTAAAATTTGATTTGCCGAAGGAATCCAAATAGGAGCGGCGATCTATCAACATCATCAAAACCATGTGGTAGCGGCCTTGAAAAGTTTGGTCTCCACGGAATTTCTTGTAAGAAAAGACATGCCAAGACAGGATGCCTTGTTTATATCACAAATTGCTTTTGGCAGATCCTCTACGGTTGTTTGTAGATATATCTGCGGATCATCAGCATGAAGGTGATAGAGAGAAAATATTCTGGAGGTATTTATGAGAGAGTGCAAATAAGAGAGGAGATAACACGGCACCTTGTGGAGCGTCAGCAACGGTATCAAGCCATGAACACATTCTGTCTTTTACCCGAAAACGTTGGCGGCATCCATATAAGTATAACCTAACTACGAATCCAGGCAATTGGAGTTGGAGATATGTAATCAATTAGCATATCATGATTAACATCATTGAAGACATTGTTGAAATGCAGCAACACCATCACTATTACTTGGCGGTTATCAATTCCGATTCTGAAACGTATGTCGTCAGTCCATTCATCCTTCACTGTACAGTGTGTTCTCCTGTGGAACAAGAAGAAATTTGGCGAATATTATTTGAATAAACTGACGGAAACGTTTTATTAGTAGCTCATTTGTTTTTGTATAAATATACAATTATATAGTGTTGTAATTTATTACTTTTATATTAAAACTATGCATATCTATATAAATAAATAATAAAGGTTTGCAGCTGTGCGAGCATCACGGAAAAACTACAGGATAGATTTCAAATAGGTTTTCTTAATTTTATTTCTTAGAAACTTGGCCCTTATCTATAAATAAATTATTGCGATATCTTCATTTGATATAAAGTTATTCATGTTTTAAAAACGCGAACGAAGTCGCGGGTATCAGCTAGTATTAAATAATTTTTGATAAGCAAGTTTATGTATGGGTATAATTACTTTGTCTTATATTTATTTACTTTAATTTCCATTATTATCTTTTAACATTTGACACACCTACTTCATAATATTATATGTCCCCATCACCCAAAGGTTGACTGGTAGAAAATGCCTCAGGCGTTAAGTCCGCCTATATATCATGTTGTGTAGAGTTTAATAAGTAAATAAAATATTTAGAAACTTGGCGACGAAAGTGCTGGTAGGTTGTCCTGTCGCGATTTTCTGAATGATATAATCCGTAGGGCGTTTGTGTTTTTTAGAGACGATGGTGGGATCTTAAAGGTATAACTTTGGTATCTTGGGACGTGGTAAATTCCTAGCGGTCGATGATAATTGCATGTTACGTGGTAGAGTCATGCTGCAGCTATATTATAGTCATGACACTGGGGCCGTAGAAGGAAATGGGGAGATCTCCCGGCGGGCAAGGTGTCCTGCCCGGGGAGCGGCCAACACTCCGTGTGATAGTTTGGAGCTGCTCTATATATACTTTTTATGATTCGGAACTTTGATAGCGCGATTTAGGTTTCAGTGTGTTTCGCTTGTGGCGCGACGACAGCGCCGCCACATCACAAATGGGTAGACTCTACCGGGGGTGAACCACGCTTTCCCAGAATGCCAGCGTAAAATAGCAACATAATGCTGTGTTTCGTATGGTGAGTGTAGAGAACCGGAGACTCTTTTTTCTGGAATCGACTTTACCTTTTAACTATAAAAAAGACACTTTGGCGACCTCCTATTTCAGCAGTACTCAGAGGCGGGGTGACTACGGAGATGATTGAACTGAGTAGGAGTAACTAAAAGGCGCAAGTGAGTTTCTGAGATATTTGTGCCATTTGAGGTAAAATTACTATGGATCTGTATCCGCGACTTAACGTCATCGTTGACAGAAAGGCGGGTTTTTTCCACGATCAAAGGCTAAGTTTCATTCAGCGAGTAAACGCAGGCAGCTTTCTTGTAACTATACCGCGGGAATGAAGACTGTAAGATCGTTTTTGTTTTTATAATTTTATTTTGTTATAAACATTTTACATTTTTATGTACTGTAAATAAATGGTGTAAAGTATTTTATTCATAATAATAATAATAATAATAATAATAGACTTAGGTATTTATGTAACCCTAGTACCTGCTTTATCGTCCAAGGTTCCTAAATTTATTCTAATTATACAACATACCATGTTAACAGATGCTAATAAACGTTATTTCTTTATAAGAGCATTTAGTAGATTTTTAAAGCGTGTCTTCAGTTGTAAGAGTTGATCTTTTCTAAACTAGTAATATTGCTAATTGTTTAACTACGACCGTTCATTGTACTTAGTTTGAATTTGCTCTAATGACGTATATACCTACATTGATTGCCTTTTTCGTAAAATTTACACAGGCTTAGGTTTTGGTATAATTATATTATGACTATGTTGTAATTTTTGGCTGTTAATTTTTTAATTTTAAATAAATAAGTAAATAAGTAAATAAATCGACAAATGCAGCGGCAGCGGCAGCGTCCGGGTAAAACTAGTGTAAGCTGTACGATTAGTGATGACATATGGATCTGAGACGTTGTCTTTTACTGCTGGTCGTATAAGGAAGGTTAGGGTCACTTAGTGAGCTAAGAAGGGGGATATGCTTGGAGTTTCTCTGCGTGTTAGTTTGTTATAAAGCAAAATCACCATTTTCAGCAAAAGAACCAGAGTACCCGACCGAAGTGCCAATAATCCAGCCAACAAACAGTGAGAAAACGGTTTTCGAGTGGCAGCCTTGTATCGGTAAGACAAAGACGGCAGCCCCCAACTTGATGGAGTGACCACTTGGTGGTGGTGGTGACGACTTGATGGAGTGACGACATGCTAGATAAGTCGATGAATGCAGGTGGCTCAGGACCGTATTTTTTGGCATTCCCTGAGAGTGGACTTTTGAAAAGTTGTGTAAAAAGAACTTGAAATAAATACGTTTGTTTTTATATCTCAATGCATATTAAACTTGCACTTGATGAAATAACTCGGACAAAATTATTTTTTTATTCGGTTTATGCATTTTTGTCATATAATTCCAAAAGAATTGTTAAGTCGTTTTTTTAATATATAAATTATAAACCAGTTCTCGACCACTATTCCATCTGATGGTAAGTTGTAACGTAGCCGAAGATGGTAAGACACACTTACTTAGTTTAACAAAAGCTTTTTAAGAGTGGTAGGGTTCAACTTCATATCCGAACAGTGTATTTGTCTAATTCACATTTAGATACTTGGGTCATATTGTTACTCAGGATCTGTGTGATGGCTCCGACATGGACCGTGAGCGACGGTCCTTGTCAGCGCGTGCCAACATGATAGCACGACGCTTTCAGAGGTGTTCGTATGCCTCCAAACTGGCGTTGTTTTCAGCTTACTGTCAGCCACTTTACACTCCTCAGCTGTGGACGAACTACACTAAAGGGGAATACCGCAGGCTAAAGGTGCAGTACAATGATATCATCCGCGTTTTGGTTTGTCAGCCACGATACTGTAGTACGTCCCAGATGTTCGCAGAGGCCCGTGTCGCTGGTTCGGATGCGCTGATCCGTCACCGTATCGCGCGATTTAGAAGTTAGCTTTTTGGGTCGCAGAATAATCTCATTAAAATTATTTGTAATATTTCTGCATTTAGTGAAATTTTTAATAGGTGGTCAAATTTATTAATATTTAAATAATAATATTCAATATTTTGATTAATTAACCAATAATAAGAATTAATATTTAGGGTGTAATCTTTAAATTTAATTTTGTAATGGATAATTGTTGTCTGTATCAATATCAAATAAATAAATAAAATCCCGCGCTCAAATAAATTATTATTACTATTTTCTTCTTGCCCTGAAGATACGCATATTGTAATCGGATGGAAAGATAGACGTTGGCAAATTATTCTACTCCGTTTCTCTACGCATTACAAATGATTAGGTAAAACGATTGTTTCAAATATGTGGCATGCCAATAATGGTGCGGGGATTGACCGAACATCTGATTCTCCAATGGTGAAAGGTATGGGGGAGAAATAAGTCGTGGAATTCCTCTGCCCATTATCCGAATATATATCCTGAGAACATGGAAGGCTGACTAAATTTACCGGTTAGATTAGTTACCGGTAAGATTATCTTTAACCAGATCGAGGTCACCAATAAGCCTCATAGCGTGCCTTTCCATTGAGTCCAAAATTGCTAGGTAACATTTTGACCAGATCATAAACGAGTATGGCAGCAATACTTCATGCACAATGGGACTTGCTCTTTATAATTATAAGCATAAATTATAAGCATCACGCTTTATGTCGATTTTCATAAATATTTTATTTATTCATCTATGTGAAATCGGTTTTGA
Organism: Parnassius apollo; assembly: GCA_907164705.1. Lineage (NCBI taxonomy): Eukaryota > Metazoa > Arthropoda > Insecta > Lepidoptera > Papilionidae > Parnassius > Parnassius apollo. The sequence goes on from CAJQZP010000444.1 coordinate 4,817,710, forward strand.
AAAATAAATGTGATTAGTACTTAGCTGATCAGATATTTTTATGTTTTTTTTTTCAAAAAATTACTTAATTTTTTTATGTTTAATTCGTATTATATTATTGCACTATTTACGTTTTGGTACCCGTTAATGCTCTTTACTTCTCCTGCTCGTGTATTGCGATAGCTGCCCAAATTAGGGTCGCATACGTTGCGTTGACTTTTGACTTCTTAACAATTGTTGTTTTCATATATAAAATTTCTTTACTGTTGTTTTTGCAATCGGGGAGTGTTATTTTCTACATATGTTACACATATTATAAATGTCGTGCATTTTGCAGTACGTTTGCACTGAGAAACATCACAATTTCATCACATTATTGACACAAATCGCATAAAATAAATCACACTACATGTTTTGTTGATGGCGGCGTTTGCACTCACGAAAACTGTGTAAAATTCTTAACAGATATTCAAATTTATCATTCAACATGACAATATTTCTATAAATTTGTTTTCAAACATTTTGTTTCTGTTGTTATAAAGATATAATATTATAGTTAAAATATGTAATGTGCAGTAAACTGTCAAACATATTTCACTACAACACGTTGTTTGACTATGCAAAGGCTCTTTGATACATTGACAGAAAACAATGTTTAAAATATTTTTTTTGTGAAAATCGCATCAATGCAAATACCATATATGAAACTTTTTCGAAATTAGCTTGCTACGTAACGTTCTTTACAGTGCCTTTTGTGAGTCGTTGGATAATTTACTGCTTGATACCATTGATACCATGGAGATGTAAGTCGTCATAACACCTTCTTGGACATCATAACCTTGAACAGAAATCTTTAAGAATGATGCCGCATCTTCCAGACGAACCGACTTTAAGCTTTCTATTAAAAAATATTGCAACATTTAAGCCAACGCTCTATTCTCTTCTTTAAAATCAACAACTTTTATGGTATAACAAACACAGTATTATATCGTTACAAGACATTGAATTTCACAACCGCTGTCAACAACAAACATGAATATACAAATGTTTGACAAGTGGGTGGAAATAGTGAGCTTACTTAGCTAAGCTCGCTTCGCTCGTGAATGAAGGTACGTTCAAAATTGGGTCGCCGCACTTTCTAATATTCTGCCAAGTGCCAATGAGTTAATAATATTATACAGCTTACCTACTCGTATATACATCTTATATTCCATGTTTGTGGGTTTTTATACTAGCATTATTAGTTCCTTTTTTGTAAATTTATTATGCTCCTTGTCACCTTATTTTCGGGTAATAAAAGACAAGACTTGATGTACTTAGTCCCCAAGATTTATGTTATACTAGCCTTTCGTCCGTAGGTGTTACCTGCGTCCAAGTTGTACGTATAGATAGACATGACATATACTAATTATGGAATCGCTTAAGGCCCGCCACACACACATACGGAACGCCGTTTAATCCGCAAATTTCCAACGGAAAGCCACCGTACCTGTTTGAAGGATCCTTATTTCTATATGGACTTGCTGCGTTCGGAATCGCGAAACAGAATTACATAATATGTATGTATGTGGCTTTCAAATAGTTGGAACCGCAAAAACAATATTCTCTTAGTACTTCAGTACATTAATACTCTTTCTTCTATAAACCATTTTCTGTTACAGCTATACGCTTGTAGAACTGCTTGCCACTATATATTCGCCGAAATTCCCTTTTTTCTTTTTTTTAAGTTTATATTTAGAACTAATAATTTCCATCTTCTTCCCGTCCTTTTTTGTACCTATCCTACTTTACTCATCATCTTGAGTCTGACCCATTCGTGGCAACAATTCTTTGCGTAATATCTAAATAAAATCTTTGCGTTAAAAATAAAATCTTTGCGTTCTCTGTAAGAAAACGTTTGCCATTCGTTTGATTAAGAACTGCATTAAAATAGTTTACAATTTTATAAAAGCTTTCATCTCCTACTATACTTTGGGGTAGAGTATGCAAAATACCTCAAATAAGTGTTATTTAATTTTTTATCGAAAGCTTATAATAGTGCAATCAAACATATAATGCCGAATATCACACAATATTATATCCATAATTTTACCACCTATCAAAAATAATGAAACACGTGTTGTACTTAAAAAATTAAGTGTTTTTAATCCTAAAACAGGTATAATAAGTTATTAAACTAAGTCCACATTTTATCGATTTACCTTTAAAAGCGTAAATTTAAAGAAGATAATTAATTATATTTTGAAATTATCATTACACCGTTCCCAAGTCCACTGTTGAACATAGGTCACCCCCAAGGAATACCTCAAAGCAAGGTTCTAAGCCACCTGTATCCATCGACTTCCTGCATATTTTACCAGGTTGGCACTCCATGTAGTGGAGGGTCACCCCACACTACGCCTGCCGGTACGAGACTGCCACTCGAGAACCTTTTTACCCATCGGTTGTCAGTTCTTCGGGCTATATGGCCGGCCCATTGCCACTTCAGCTTACTAATCCGTTAGGCTATGTCGGTCACTCTGGTTGTACTGCGAATATCATATAACATAACATAAACTATGACGCCTATCAGCCAGAGGGGTAGGCGAAGATTACAGACTTCCATTTAGCAGAACGACTCTTCAACCACGTCCAAATGGCTGCAGATTCGTTACTACAGCAGATCCCCTCCGCAGAGATCGTGATCCTCGGCGACTTTAACGCCCATCACGCCGAATGGCTTGGTTCACGTTTAACCGATCATGCGGGGAGATCTGTTCATGATTTTGCCTTGGCATATGGTCTGACACAACTGGTTACTTCGCCTACGCGGATTTCAGATGTCAAGGATCATGCACCTTCCGTGTTGGACCTTCTGCTGACCTCTCACCCGGACGGATATCAGATTTCCGTCGACGCCCCTTTAGGCTTCTCGGACCATTGTCTTGTCTGGAGTGTGGTGCCACTCACGCTGAAATCGCGGTTGCATTATGCAGGCTGCCGCCTTGTTTGGCACTATAGGTCAGCCGATTGGGATGGGATGCGGTCTTTCTTTGCATCCTACCCTTGGGGGCGGGTTTGCTTTTCGCCGGACGATCCCAACGTGTTTGCGGATTCTGTCGCTGATGTGGTACTTCAGGGTATGGAACTTTTTATTCCTTCCTCTGTGGTGCCCATTGGAGGCAAATCTCAGCCATGGTTTGGTCGCTCCTGTAAAATAGCATCATGCTATAAGCAGGAGTGCTACCAGGCCTGGGCTGACGCATCAGCGTCCCGTAAATACCAGTGCTCTAAAAAAGAAGTATAATTCCGCCTCTAGGTCCTTCAAAAGAGTCATTGCCAAGGCAAAGTCAGAGCACAGGCAAAATTGGCGATAAACTAGTTCGCCTTCCTTCTGGAACCCGTGCATTCTGGTCTCTCGCCAAAGCTGTCCAGGGGAATTTCTGTCAGCCATCTCTTCCATCTCTGCACAGGGAGGACGACTCACTGGCCCATACCGCAAAGGAGAAAGCCGATCTTCTAGGCTCTTTATTTGCGTCTAACTCGACTCTCGATGACGAGGGGAGTACGCCGCCGACCATCCCGTGGTGTGAGTGCTCCATGCCGGAAGTGCAGTTCACACAGCGCTCGGTTCGCAAAGCACTCTTCTCCCTGGACATCCACAAGTCGAGTGAGCCTGACGGAATCCCCCCAATTGTGCTGAGGACGTGTGCTCCAGAGTTGGCACCGGTTTCAACGCGTCTTTTCCGGTACTCCCTAGGCGTGATCCCAAAATCATGGATGACGGCTTTCGTCCACCCGATCCCTAAAAAAGGCGACCGCTCAGACCCATCCATCTACCGGCCTATGGCCATCACCTCCTTGTTCTCCAAAACAATGGAGTCCATTGTAAACTGCCAGCTCATGAGGTACCTTGAGGATCACCAGCTGATTAGTGACCGCCAATACGGTTTTCGCCGTGGTCGGTCGGCTGGTGATCTTCTGGTCTACCTAACTCACAGATGGGCGGAGGCAGTAGAGTCCAAGGGGGAGGCATTGGCCGTTAGTTTGGACATTGCGAAGGCCTTCGATCGGGTTTGGCACAAAGCGCTTCTTTCGAAGTTCCCTTTCTATGGGCTTCCCGAGAAATTGTGCGATTGTATCACCAGCTTTCTTGCAGATCGGAGCATCAAGGTCGTTGTAGAAGGTGCAAGCTCCGATTGCAAGCCTATTAATGCTGGTGTTCCACAGGGCTGCGTGCTATCGCCAACGCTGTTTCTTCTGCATATCAATGATATGTTGCAAACCCGTAACATTCATTGCTATGCAGATGACAGCACTGGTGATGCTCTTTACACCGGTCGAGCCAATATTTCTCGGGAAAACGTCTCCGAGTGCCGGAATAAACTTGTGTCTGAAGTCGAGTCTTTGCTGAACAGAGTCTCGGATTGGGGGCGAATAAATCTAGTCCAGTTTAACCCCCAGAAGACACAAATTTGCGCGTTAACCGCTAAAAAGAACCCCTTTGTCGTATCCCCTCAGTTTCAAGGCACTCCCCTTGTTGCCTCAGCCAGTATTGGAATCCTCGGCGTCGACATATCGAGTGTGGTGCAGTTTCGTGGTCACTTGAAAGGGGGGGGCCAAATTGGCCTCTAAAAAGCTTGGCGTGCTCAGCAGAGCGGGACAGTATTTCATGCCGGCACACCGCGTGCAACTTTACAAGGCGCAGGTTCGGCCGCACATGGAATACTGTTCCCATCTCTGGGCAGGGGCTCCCCAGTACCAGCTCCTTCCACTTGATCGCATCCAGCGCAGAGCGGCTCGAATCGTCGACGACCGAGTGCTTTCCGATCGGCTCGATTCACTGGCATTGCGAAGAGATGTTGCATCTCTTTGCATTTTCTTTCGCATATACCATGGAGAGTGCTCTGAGCAATTGTTCGGATTAATCCCAGCCGCCAAATTTCGTGAACGCACTACGCGGAAAACGCCCCGATACCATCCACACCATCTGGATGCTTGGCGGTCCACCACTGTACGTTTCAAAAGGAGTTTTCTTCCGCGTACAACCTTTCTGTGGAATAGTTTACCACCGGCGATTTTTCCGGACCGATACGACCTGGGGACCTTCAAGAAAAGAGCTTACTTCTTTCTAAAGGGCCGGCAACGCACCTGCAAATCCCCTGGTGTTGCGGTTGATCATGGGCGGCGGTAATCACTTAACATCAGGTGAGCCGCATGCTCGTTTGCCCCCTCTTCTATATAAAAAAAAGCACGATCCTGATATACATCTCTCGCCTCCTCCACATCTATATACCTACGCATACATGCTCGTCGGTTAAGGGTACTTTTAATTTGCCCCAATTTAATATATCGCCAATTTGGTCGACAAACTTTCGCCTAGAACGTCCCTGTCCGACTCTTCCATTCACTTCTGCAACATATATTTGCTTTCCTCAATCATTCTTTCTACATAACCAAACCACCGAAGCATTCCTTTCTTAATCTTGGTCACCGCATCATCTTGCAAACCACACTCTTCTTTTATCACACAGTTTCTCACGTTAAAAAGGGACCATACGTTAAAAAGGGACTAATACAGCATTGCAAATTGCCATACGTGCTTTTTTTGCCACTTTGTGCCATTTTGACTTTTCACAATAGAGTGTAGAGCCCTATTTACTTTACTTTCTGCAATCACTCGTCGTTCAATATCCTTATCATATCTCCCATCCCTGCTGAATATACATCCCAAATATACAAATTCATCTACTTGCTCGACCATCTCCCCTTCTATTTTTATTTCACATATCGTTTTACTTTCTTCTCTTTCAAAAACCATAACTTCAGTCTTACTTGCATTCACTTTCATTGCCCCTTTTTAACCACTTGCTCATTAATGTTACCATCATTTAGAACTCGGCCGCTGACTACGCAAGTATGACTTGATCATCGGCGTACGAAAGGCATTTGACGGTTAACTTACCTATTCTTAACACGCGTTCTTCAACTTTCAAATTTTTCAAACAACTGTCCATAAATAGAACAGCCATGGGGAAGCTACACAGCCCTGTCTGACACCTTTATGGATGCCAAACCAGTCCGAGTAGGCCCCGTTGATCCTAACACAAGCACTCGAGTCACTATACAGAGACTTTAATGCCTATATAAACCCAGCACTCAACCTATTTAAATGAGTTCAGCGTTTGCCATAACACATCCCTGGCCACTCTTTCATAAGCCTTTTCGAAGTCCATGAACGCACAAAAAAACTTTTAGGTTTTTCGCCAAAATCTTCTCCGCGATCATGCGCATGGAAAAGACATGATCTGTATACCCCATTCCCTTTCTAAATCCCGCTTGCACATCATAATTTTTTCTATCAGTTTCTTTCATAACTCTTTCAATTAGTACCTTAACATACAGTTTTCCACAATGCTAAGAAGGCTGATACCTAGGTAGTTTTTGGAATCCTGCTGCGAACTTTTTCCTTTATATATTAGGACTATCACGGCTTTGCACCAGTCTCCCGGTACCCACTTTAGTGCCCAACAAAAATTAATCAAGGCTTACAGCAGGCCTGGCACCTTTCCTCTCCAGCCTTTAGCATTTTGAGTGAAACTCTATCATATCCGGCTGCCTTACCTACTTTCATGCTTTTCATTGCTTTTATTATTTCATCTACACTTATCTCCCTATCTCTTTCATCTTCTTTCGGAATTTCTATTTCATTTAGTTCACACACATAAATACTCGTTCAAAATATTCCTTCCATCTCTTTAGACTCAACACTTTATTATTCAGAATGCAGCCATTCTCGTCTCGTATAGCATTTAATCTATGCTGTTTTGAATGTCCCCTGGTAGTTCTTACGAGTTTCCAGAACATTTTAATATTTGCCTGGAAGTTATCCGATATTCTTCTATCATTCTTATCCGTTCTTTCTTGCTTTTTCCTTTCAACTAATTCTTTTACTATCTTATTTATACGTTTAATCTGTGCCCTTTTTCTTTTAATCTCATCATTCATACCACCAGAATAATCGGCTTTGGTTGTTAGTAAATCTAGCCATGCTCTCTTCTTTGCTTCAACTTCCATACGTACCTCATCATTTCACCATAACTTATTGTCTTTCCTCTCATACGTTCTCTTACTAATACTGAATTAAGAGGTATTCACCTACAAGACCTTCGTGCTTGTAGTCCAGCCTAATGTATGTAATTCAGAATAGTCGAGTGCTAACTTCAAGTCCAGAGGCGGCCCGCACTCCTTCTTCTTCTAAATTATCCATGCCGTGGTACATACCACTGCAAAGTGGGCACGACACAGGATTGGGGTACAACAACTCTGCGTGCTATTTCTCTCGTGGGATATCCTTTTTCCCTTAAAGTTACAAATTTTTTCAATCACAACTTTCCTAAAAATATTATAAATCCGTTAAAATTGACTAAGTCGGATTTATGAATGAGCGTAAGTTTGGATTAAATTTCTTTTATATGGAAAAATTATTGAATTTGTTGTATTATTTTATCTACTTATTCTATATTTTTAAGTGAAAAGTCTAAAAAGAAGAAGAAATTGTAGTATATTCTACCGTAACAAAAAAGATTTCGATTTTTCAAAGTAATCGCTAACTTTTTTTTGATGTGTTTATTGTGCCTATTTATTTGATGAATTATAATGAAAAAATCGTCGTTTGTACTATAATATTATTGCATGGATGGATGCCTGCCTAATGAGCAAACAAAAGGATTTAATATTAATTATATAACAGATTTAATATTTTTTACGTTAGCGAAGGATAACGGAAGATGATTTTTTTGTAAGTTATGGTCAACCACGAAATTATACCCAATGTGTACAAATATATACATAGACTACCCAGGTATTTCCGTAGCGAAAAAAGAATTAAGTAATAATTTACCTCCAGAAGCACTTAAATACCTAATTGAGAGAACTTAATTAAAATTTACTTCACCATCGAAGTACCCACTTGCTACTTATACTTGTCTTTGTAATTAAAATAATTTAAGTTATATTAGGTCCTTACACATGAAATTGGCGTTTTGTACGGGAGGAAAATAAAGTAAATTTTTTTAAATATATTTAATCAATCAAATTATGCACCGTTCTTAGCTATGCACTTTTGCCCTCTCAAAGGTGAAAAAACCATGAGGGCGAGAATCAATAAACTCTTTGAAGGCGGTTTGGACTGCCGCATCGGAGTTGAACTTTTTTCCTTGTAAGAAGTTGTCCAAATTCCGGAAAAATGGTAATCTGTTGGAGCAAGGTCCGGGAAGGATGGTGGATGTCGCAGACATTTTAATTGTAGCTCATCTAACTTAGTGGTTGTTTGTTGTGCAGTGTGTGGTCTTGCGTAGTCGTTAAGCAGCAGTGGTCTAGAGCGATTGACCAATCTCGGTTGTTTAGAAACTATTTCTTTCTTCGTGGTTTGCAGTTGCTGACGATAGATATCTGCCATAATCGTTAGGCCAGATAATATATATAGCTTCTAAACAACGTCACTAGTAGTCACTAGTAGTGTCACTACAGCTTTGTAAAATCTGGCCTAACGATTATGGCAGATATCTATCGTCAGCAACTGCAAACCACGAAGAAAGAAATAGCTTCTAAACAACCGAGATTGGTCAATCGCTCTAGACCACTGCTGCTTAACGACTACGCAAGACCACACACTGCACAACAAACAACCACTAAGTTAGATGAGCTACAATTAAAATGTCTGCGACATCCACCATCCTTCCCGGACCTTGCTCCAACAGATTACCATTTTTCCGGAATTTGGACAACTTCTTACAAGGAAAAAAGTTCAACTCCGATGCGGCAGTCCAAACCGCCTTCAAAGAGTTTATTGATTCTCGCCCTCATGGTTTTTTCACCTTTGAGAGGGCAAAAGTGCATAGCTAAGAACGGTGCATAATTTGATTGATTAAATATATTTAAAAAAATTTACTTTATTTTCCTCCCGTACAAAACGCCAATTTCATGTGTAAGGACCTAATATAACTTAAATTATTTTAATTACAAAGACAAGTATAAGTAGCAAGTGGGTACTTCGATGGTGAAGTAAATTTTAATTAAGTTCTCTCAATTAGGTATTTAAGTGCTTCTGGAGGTAAATTATTACTTAATTCTTTTTTCGCTACGGAAATACCTGGGTAGTCTATGTATATATTTGTACACATTGGGTATAATTTCGTGGTTGACCATAACTTACAAAAAAATCATCTTCCGTTATCCTTCGCTAACGTAAAAAATATTAAATCTGTTATATAATTAATATTAAATCCTTTTTGTTTGCTCATTAGGCAGGCATCCATCCATGCAATAATATTATAGTACAAACGACGATTTTTTCATTATAATTCATCAAATAAATAGGCACAATAAACACATCAAAAAAAGTTAGCGATTACTTTGAAAAATCGAAATCTTTTTGTTACGGTAGAATATACTACAATTTCTTCTTCTTTTTAGACTTTTCACTTAAAAATATAGAATAAGTAGATAAAATAATACAACAAATTCAATAATTTTTCCATATAAAAGAAATTTAATCCAAACTTACGCTCATTCATAAATCCGACTTAGTCAATTTTAACGGATTTATAATATTTTTAGGAAAGTTGTGATTGAAAAAACTTGTAACTTTAAGGGAAAAAGGATATCCCACGAGAGAAATAGCACGCAGAGTTGTTGTACCCCAATCCTGTGTCGTGCCCACTTTGTAGTGGTATGTACCACGGCATGGATAATTTAGAAGAAGAAGGAGTGCGGGCCGCCTCTGGACTTGAAGTTAGCACTCGACTATTCTGAATTACATACATTAGGCTGGACTACAAGCACGTAGGTCTTGTAGGTGAATACTTCTTAATTCACAGCAACGCATGCGGTGGAGATAGCAGTGGACTAAATGAAGAAGATGAGAAGGAAAACATTTGGCAGAACTTTCTCTTCGTTGACGCAAGTCATAACTCAGCCACATATCCGACGTGTCAGTGTCTGGAGAAGTGTTTCTGCTACTGAAACCGTTCAGGAAGGTGGGAAATCGGCGTCCTTTTGGGGTGGAATTATAATTGGAGCTAGAACGCCTTTGATCACGGGATCAAAGCTTTCTAAATGCATCGCAATATAATGGAATCTTAAATTCTAATGATAAACTACTGGACCTTTTCATCTCTAACACCTCATCTACTATTAGAGCCCCAACGGATCCACTACTTCCTCCTGATTCCCATCATCCACCTTTCATTGCGATTACTGATATGCATCAGACTTATAAACCAATGAAAAGGCGCCCTCTAACCAAGTATAACTTCCGTAAAGCAGATTTTGACCTCATTAATTCCAAGCTTGAAAAAACAAATTGGACGGAACTACTGCAAACGCTTCCATCTGAAGCCTGCATTGAAACCTTTTATATGAGCATAGATGACATCATAAAACAACATGCACCACGTTCTAGTTCTCGCCCCGGCGGATTTCCTGTCTGGTTTTCACGTCCTCTGATTAAAACATTTAAATGTAAACAAAAAGCCTGGACTAAGTGGAAGAAATATAAAAACCCAAGTGACTACGTACTATTTTCCCAATACAGAAATACATTTAAGATCCTATGCAAACAATGCTATCGTAGGTATATGGACACTATAGAGGAAAATATAACTAAAAATATAAAACATTTTTGGACCTATGTATCGAGTCGCAAAACTGAGACTAAAATTCCGTCCACTTTGCATTACCATAACTTTAAATCCAGCGACCCCGAGACGGTATGTAATATGTTCTCTGACTTCTTTCAATCAGTGTTTGAACCCTCTCCCCCCTTCTCTTTCGCATTGGCAGCCTCCATCTTGTACCTCAAGTCACGATATTTTAATTTCTGATATTTACTTCACTGAAACTGAAATTCTAAATGAACTCAAAAATTTAGACACTTCCAAGGGTCCTGGTCCAGATGGCCTTCCTCCACTCTTTTTCAAACAAACTGCTGAAAATATTTATAAGCCTTTGCACATTATCTATAATAAGTGTTTATCAGAGGGTGTTTTTCCTACGAGGTGGAAACATGCAAATATAACTCCAGTTCATAAAACTGGGTCAAAACATGATGTTGAACATTATCGCCCCATCTCTATTCTCTCCGTCTTGTCGAAGGTCCTCGAAAAATTAGTCCACAACCAAATTTACCCGATTCTACACAGGGCTATCATTGAAGAACAACATGGTTTCGTTAAACATAGATCTACTACTAGTAATCTACTTACCTTTACGAATAATTTATTTGCAAGAGTTGATGAAGGCTTTCAAGTAGATGCTGTATATACAGATTTTAAGAAAGCTTTCGACAAGGTGGATCATGAGATTCTTCTTAACAAGATTGCATTCAATGGTATTCGTGGTAATTTGCTGCGCTGGTTTGCATCTTATATTCAAAACCGTTCCCAAAAAGTTGTAGTAAATGGATATCAGTCAAGGAACGTTTTGGTTACATCGGGCGTTCCTCAAGGATCCATTCTTGGACCATTGTTATTTATTATTTTTGTTAATGATATAGATAAATGTTTTCTTAACTCCAATTTCCTATTATATGCCGACGACCTGAAAGCCTACAAAACTATTAAAAACATAGAAGACTGTATATCTTTCCAAAGCGATCTTGACAGATTAACAACATATTGCAACATTAATAAATTACAATTGAGCATTCCATTATTTTGGCTCTTTGTTTTTTAGCTTTTAGTTATAAAGTTTTTATTCAGCGTCAATTTTTAATTAACATTGTAATTAATATGTGGATAGCGTTGTGGGCTACATTATTGTGAATACATTATGTTATTTTATTTTAGATATTACTGTATTTTGTAGCTGTTTGCTGTTCCTTAATAAATAAAATAAAATAAAAAAAATGACGGCAGATATATAGATTCATAGTTAAATATTTTACACTTTTGTCAAATAACACTATTAAATATTTAAAATGAACCTGAAAGAAGCGAAAGAGGTATGTAAGGATCGTGACACTTGGCGATCTGTTCTCTCTGGCTACACCGTTAAGGATTGTGCGTGAAGGTAAGTAAGTAAGTAAGTAAGTAAATATTTAAAAATGTTTTCTACAGTAGTTTTATTAGACCCTAGTTATGAAATATGCAATATATAATATTATAAATACAATTATAAAATTTATGCTAGCATGCTTCATCATATTGCATCGATATAATGTCGATATTAGAAGCTCACATTACACCTATCGTTTCGGAATACGTTTCTGTTCTAAGAAGTGATTGCTGTATAAAATGCCTTCCACCTGGGACAACTTGCAATGAAATTTGTGGTTTTTCCTGATGACATACAGAATAAATACGTTATTATAATAGATATAATATAACTTGTAAAAAAACCAAGTCTCGCAACTTAGTTCATCTACCTTAACTCAGGTCATCGCATGAAAACACAATGTATCTTACAAGTAATACATATTATATTAAATTAAATTGTTTAGTGCGATTGTCAAGTCAATCTACTTAATTAAAACATAAAAGATTTTTAATATTGATTTGGTCACTATAAGATGTTGTTAGGCTAGCTAATTACGTAATAACTTAAAACAGAAGAAACCTTAAGTAGGGACTGAATAAATTAACCGACTTGGTATTACATGGATCTAACAATTTTTTACGGTAGATGAACTAAGTTGCGAGACTTGGATTTTTTTACAAGTTATGTTTTTGATGGCATCTCATTTCTTTTTGTAGATAGTCCTACTTTTTTCCTTTCCGGTACCTTCTAGGTCTTGAATACCAACAATGTACCTATTATTCCATTATATTTATACGTCTTCAGGTACACTGATTCATTCACTGCAAATGTAACTTTGTAATTCTATATATTTATATGGGATTACAAAGTTACTTATGCAGTTAGTGTATCTAGAAAACTGGACCCGAAATTGCAAAATATTTTCATTTTTCCTTAATTTATACACTAAACAGTAATTGCATACTAAATTTGAAGCTTCTATGTCGGCTAGAAGTGCCTTAGAGTTTTGATGATCGGTCAGTCAGTCAGTCAGTGAGTGACAAAATTAAGAAACTTTGACGAAATATAATTCTTAAACTACTGGTTCAAATTGAATGAAATTTCATAATATAATCTATCTATTTATCTAATCTATTTATTTATCTGCATCAACAATATATAACAGAATACTTAGACAATCAGTTTCAATTTAATCTATCGCCAACTTGATATGGTAAGCATGTTTTACTTACACTTGTTACTTACACTTGTTTTACTTATACAGTATATATATAGTAAAGTTGCGGCCTATATACGTACTGGGCTGGGCACATGCCTCGTCTCAATTCCTATAGTAAAAATCTGTATACAAAGAAAGCTGCTTGTATGTGTCTTAAGAAATTAATATGAAGATATATCTACATTTTGGACAAAGCACCACTAGCTCACTTCAAAATAACCCCCTGTTTTTGAAGTCTTTTGTAAAATTTTCTATAAGAAAATTATGAATTTCAAATTATGTTGGCAAATAAAAAAGCTCTGTCTCACCAGTAATGCAAAGTCAGGAATTCGCATTTAGAAAAAGCCATAATTAGGGGCTCTATAGGTGCTGCTTAGGTGCCAAGTTTAAAAATTAGGTGCTCTAAAATTTTCCCCACAACGAACATTTAAAATTTGCGTTGTTGGCAAAACATATCTCCAGCAACTATAAATAACAGATACATGATAAATATTAATAGCAAGGAATTAAGTGTTAATTAAGTGCTGAAAGATTATTGAGGTCAGATGTAGATGACGGTAATTAGTGTTGCCGAAATGCAACACCAAGACGAGACTTAGCCAGTCTTGATCTTGGTCTTGCGCCAATACATCTAGTCTTGGTCTTGGTATTTTACTCCCAGTCTTGGTCTTGGTCTTGGTCTTACAGCGAGAGTCTCGCAAGTCTCGCAATTACCTATCAGCCTATTGCTATTTCTTAAACGTTATTTTAGATCTTAGAACAACTTAACAGAGTAGGTAAATTTTGAGCTGGAATTAACATAGACATATTAAAGATCAACCAAATTAATAAATGTCTAAACATTTAATGAGAAATCCGAAAAATAAACTGATACCGGGTGGGGTTTGAACCCACGACCTAAGCGATCCGTGTCGATGCTCTAACCGACTGACCTATCTAACGTGTCCCACGGCCTCGGGAGTCAGTCTGTTTCTTAATAAACGTTTACATTTAACAAGCCTACGTGTGCTAAAACATGGTTAACACGTTGACTGCGAAACGAAGCTTGAAACACCTCGTCCGTGTCTTATCTTTATAGCGGTAAGGAAAAACTTAAACTTCTCTGTCGTGCGAGAGGCGTAACTTCCGTTTTCTTCAGTCTATGAATGAGATAACAATATATCCGAGATGTGCGATTGATGCCGAGTTTTTGGTATAACTACCTTATTACCGGATTTTTAGACCTCGTACCGCACTGAATAAATTAAAGTTTAATACAGTGTGTTACGAGGTTGCGAACACCTCGTACCCCGCACACCTCGTACCGCAACCTACGCTAGCTTTACGCGGTTAGTGTTATGCAAAACGTTGAACGCTGCACCCGCGACGATATAATAAGATGTCGAAACGTTGCCGAAGAAAGTTAATTAATAATATTATTGATGATGAAGAGGAATTGGGTGGTAAATCTAATTCTAAATTATGTTGAAATTAATCCCGTTGAATGACGCCCATTAAAATGGATGATGGAATTTGATAAAACGCGGAAAGGGCCGCTGCCTGGAGGTCGCCGGGGCGCGTCTGGAGCTGGCGCTGGACGTGACAGCATGCGAACCGCCAGCCGAGCGCGAGGTGCTGCTCGACCACCTAGTAGCCCCTCGCATCCATCATCCCCACCAGCAGGCTTGGTGACGGCAGGGTCCTCGCGGGCCCAGCAATCGGCACCCGCCACTGGTGGAATACGTCTCATACGTTGGACAATCTCAATGAATAGCAACGCATTGCGGGCGTACTATAGGGCGATAGGGGGAGAAATTGGAGGTTTTGCGTATCGGGCAAGGATGCATCGACTTTTTGCTGAGCTGGAGCCATCTGTAACCGTCACCGAGCAAAACCTGGCAGACCGAGTTCGGTATATCTTGCGCTCAAATATATTTGATGACGCCGAACTCGAACAGCTACGACGTGAGGCTGTTCCCTCATCAAATGAAAATGCTACGGCTGAGGATGCGGTGCCATAAGTTGCAGAACAACCCACACACGTAGATACCGCCGTCAATACCCCAGTGGTGGCTGATTCAAATGATAATGGAACATTCGCCCAGGAACTAGAAATAGAGCAAATGAGGAGTACATTGGAAGAGGCGATTATGAAAACGCGCAGTACGCCTCTCGAAAATCGACCGCGACTTCCCCGCATAGCCCTAAGCAAGCGGAAACGGGCTGACGTGAGAGCTCTGAACCAAATGCTGATGACCTATTTGGAAGCCAGCCGGGACCTTTGCGATACGGACTCAGTTCTTAGTATTTGACCTCTCTAGATTTTCTAATCTTGCTTCAATATAATCCAGCGTTATTCTTTCTTTCGGTGATTTTTTATAATTTGTAAAACCTCTTTGAAGATGATCCAATTTGTCTTCCTGGCTTAAAATAAGAGATTCTAGTTTTGTAATAAGGCAATCACCAAGTTTATCTGCTCAATCAATGGAAAAAACTTTGTCGTACTTAGTTCAGAACTTATATATCACCATCGTTCGTAATGAAGTTCATAACACTTCGTCACTGTTTACACACTCTACTCACGATTATGTCGAGTTCCCGGGTTTCGGCACCAAAATAAAAAAGAAAAGTGACAGGTGACAACTGTCTTATATTTTAACCAAATATTGTAATTAAAATATACTTATATTTTATTCCTGAGATTCCGAAAAATAATGTTTTGTGTAAATAATATATTTTAACATTAATGAATATGTGATAATATATTTACAAGTTCGTTCGCCTGTGAGTGTGATGTCACGAAATAACTATGGCCGTATACAACAAGAATATATTTTATTTTGCAACAATAATGCCAGGGAGAACTTTAAAGAACTATTAAATGAGAAAATAGAACAACGTCATAATAACAAAATCAATGCTCACTACACTTCTTCTGATCCCAAGAAAACAACGAATGCCGCGTTTTTATTGAGACGCTTGAGCGTTTTATTGAGATTGTCACCAAAAGAAGCTTTGAAACCATCAACTGTAAGCGGTTATAGTTGTAGGTCACTTCAAGATGCAACGCCTGGTGATTCATTGTACACAATTTTAATATTAGATTGCTTCAAGGCGATATACAAAGCTCGAGAACTAGGTTTTTCTTTTAATTTTCTTTCATTCTTATAATTTAGTATAGGTAAATCAAAATCTTTAAAGATTTTGATTTACCTATACTAAATTATAGACTTTGAGTGCTGTAGATATATTTTTACATTTTTAATTTTTTACTTTTTCTATGAATATTA
Organism: Parnassius apollo; assembly: GCA_907164705.1. NCBI lineage: Eukaryota > Metazoa > Arthropoda > Insecta > Lepidoptera > Papilionidae > Parnassius > Parnassius apollo. Next base: position 4,834,195 of record CAJQZP010000444.1, read on the forward strand.
TCGCTCCGATACATTCACAGCCGCATTTCCTACGGTGTCAAAATTGTACCGACGGTAGGCTGTTTAAAGGTAAAAAGTGATTAAATATACATATTAAACGATGCCATAGTAAAAGTATTTCGACTTCACAGCCTACCGTAGAAATTCATGACTCTTCTGGTAATATACCTAATGACACAAATTCTACACTTTTTTCGGAACAATTATACAATTTGTATAGTAACGTACCAGTAGTTAAAAGAATTCCCAGAGGTGCGAGGATGCAACTTGCAAAATCATTATCATTCACTATTCAAAATTGTCTAACGAATTGTGAAAAGAGTTGGCAAAAATTATTTACATTCGCGTATTCCCATTTTCATTTTAATAAAACAATAAATAAATCAATTACGTCTCAACTAAAAGAAAATTCTTTTCAAAATTTGGATTACCCGATTAATACTCATTTCTCTCGACCTTATCCTAAATTTGATAAAAAAGAGTAGTTGAGTCAAAAGTAATGGACGGCGACTTAAAACATGCTGCATTAAAATGGCTATTACAGATCAAAAATCCAGAAGGACAAGTTGCGAGGTGGATTGATCTACTGCAGGAATACGACTTTGTGATCGAACATCGCAACGGGAAATCTCATGGCAACGCAGATGCATTATCAAGAAGATTGCAAGCATTGTACTCGGCAAGAGGGTAAGGAAGTGGTATCTGTGAGGATGCTCTGGACAGACCACCTCAACAACGAATGGAAGGACAGCTTACAACATGCACAGCAGGAAGATCTGGACATCAAGCCGATTCTGGAATTAATGATGGCCAGTGCTTTCAAGCCCAAGAGGAGCGACGTCTTAGTGATGAGTTCAACCACGAAAAGCTATGGGGCCCAATAGGATAGCTTGCTGTTTCAGGATGGAGTTCTATGCCGTAAATGGAAAAATGTTCGGGGAGACAGCTGTCACTTGCAAATGGTTGTCCCTAAAGCTAAAGTATCGGATGTTCTACAACTGTACCGTAATAATTGTTCAGGAGGCCATCTGGGAGTTAAACGAACTCTACTGAAGATACGAGAACGGTTTTACTGGGTCCACTGTCGAAACGATGTCGAGTAATGGTGTCGCAAATGTACAAGTTGTGTACAAAAAACAAAGGGACCACAGACTCGTAGTAGAGGTGCACTGCAGTTGTACAATGTCGGTGCACCATGGGAGAGAATAGCCATTGACGTTTCAGGAAAGTGAAAGTGGTAACAAGTACTTCATGGTTGTGATGGATTACTTCACTAAGTGGCCGAAAGTCACCATTCCAAATCAAGAAGCTTCAACAGTTGCAGATAAACTAATTCATGAAGTTTTCTGTCGTTTTGGAGTACCTTTAGAGATTCACAGCGATCAAGGATGGAATTTTGAGTCTCAAATATTCCGGGAAACTTTCCGAGTTATGAGTACTCATAAAACAAGAACAACTTCTTACCACCCACAATCTGATTGAATGGTAGAACGATTTAGTCAGACATTGGAGAGGTACCCAGCAAAAGTTGTAAACAATCGGCAACGAAAACGATGTTCTCACACGTTTATATGAGTTAGAGCCACGCTGCCATTATGGTTGTAGCACGAAGTCTCGACCAGGGACCACGCTCTCATAGAATACTAGCGTAAAATAGCAGCAATACAGCTTTCCATTTTAGTTCTCAGGGGTGACAACGCATCTTCACATTGAAATAATACTAGTTTTTACGGAATTTATCGCATATATTTAATTTTTTAAATACCCGACGTTTCGAACGCTTTACAGCACTCATGGTCACGGGCGGGACTGAGATGTTCAACGTCCATATGTCATAGTTAAACCGCGGTCACCATAGATTAAAATTTAACTTTTGTTCCGATCTATGCAGTATGAACTTATGGTATCTTGAAGTCTTGCAGTTGTATGCTTGGGTTGGGATTTAATTTTATTTATTATAGGATCCCAAGCAGATGGTAGCACCCAGCCATCTTCTCTATTGAAATTAGGATGTTTTTTGATTTCAATAGCCTCGCGAATCATCCTTGGAAGGAATCGGTGTTCTTTAGCGAGGATCTGCGGTCTATCAAATCTGATGTAGTGACGGGGGCGATCCTGTACGTGTTCCCAGACTGCAGACTTCCCGGAGCGTCGATTCTTCACATCAGCTATATGTTCTTTAACGCGGGTTTTTATTTATCTTTTTTTGTCCTATGTAGGAGAGACCACATTCACAATCAAGCATGTACACTCCTGCATCTTGCAGAGGGACATTACACTTGACTGATGGTAAAAACTGACCCATCTTCTTCAGCGGCTTGAAGTATGTTTTGATGGGAGCGCGCTTCAGATGTAGCCAATCTTGTCAGTGACTCCTCTAACATATGGCAGTACAGCAGGTACACGCTCGACTGTGGCCGGCTTCACTCGTTCACTGTGACGTAGCCGCGGGACTCGAGCTTGTTGTCATGCAAAACTTGCTTGGCATGATGGAGCTCTGCAGCCAGGTGTTTACTGTCACAGATCCCTCTTGCTCTCTGAAACAAAGTTCTTTGTTTCAGACTTCAAGATACCATAAGTTCATACTGCATAGATCGGAACAAAAGTTAAATTTTAATCTATGGTAACCGCGGTTAACTATGACATATGGACGTTGAACATCTCAGTCCCGCCCGTGACCATGAGTGCTGTAAAGCGTTCGAAACGTCGGGTATTTAAAAAGTTAAATATACGCGATAAATTCCGTAAAAACTAGTATTATTTCAATGTGTAGTGTTCGCGTAAATATAAGAAATCATAACGCATCTGCATTTTGATTCTTAATTGAGAATAAAAGTAGATGTCGATGGGTCATATCATCCACTTATCGTCCGATGGACTGTGTGATTGTTTGCCACAATATAATACTATAAAAAACCCAGTCTTCAGCTTCGACACTTGGCTCTATCGTGTAGATAGATCTCTGACAAAGACTATGGAGCCCTGGTTCCACTCGATTGCATCTTCGATACAAGCTATATTGAAGATGTATATACCTTTTTTTATAGAAGAGGGGGCAAACGAGCATGCGGCTCACCTGCTGTTAAGTGACTACCGCCGCCCATGATCAACCGCAACACCAGGGGAATTGCAGGTGCGTTGCCGACCCTTTAGAAAGGAGTAAACTCTTGTAGGTCCCCCGTAAACCTGTATGACCTTCAACGAATATAGTTTGGTTAATAGTAGTTAGTTAGTACCAGTTCTGGCTCACTGATTCAGAAGTGGTACAACGTTCGTCGAGACTCACGATCTTAAAAAAAAAGGTTTTGGCATGCTCTGATCACGAATCTGCGGCTTCCGTTTTTGCGTAGGATGCACGGTTCCGGAGATGTGCAGATCAATTAACTCTTATCTAATTGATATCCGGTCAGGGCCTCCACCGTCATTAGCGCCCCATTGTTATTAATCTATTGTTCATTGAATACCGTCATTGTCTATTCGTGCGTCGGACTATCAGTGCTATTATATTATACTCCCTTGTTCCTAACTGCAACGGTAATCTGAATCATCAATAAAATACATTACCTAATTTTGTTACAATTTTTATTTACGAAATACAAAATCTTATTACTTATTATCTATAAAATAGGAGCGAAACATCTCATCCACTAAAATATCGTTGTACAATGTGTTCCCTGTAAATATACTCGTAAAACTATGCATTGAACATCCCTGAAACTTATATAGCAAATACATTAAGCAATATTCGCCAAAAACTGAAGTCCACCATTCTGAATCCTATCAACATTCCAGTTCCATCTTTTACAATTCCTTTTTAAAAACTCTAGATGATATCGTACAGGTGCTCGTCCGTATGAATCAAAATATTGACCGACGTCATTTGCATCGATATATAAAGCTACCCAATGTGACCCTGGTTTATCATCAGTATCCAAATTGTATATTATTTACGTTGGCACATTTGTGTTTACATGTGGGTGTACATGGGCAGTCTAATGGCAGCATAAACATTATTTTCTAGACGGGTGAATCTTTTTCAGATGTTGTTGTACATCTAGTGTATCCATGATATTACTGCTATTAATAGATTATTACAGTACAATCTACTCAATGACTAACATAGGAATGATCAATTATAGTGATTTCTAAATATTAAGTTGCATTATTTTGTGTTATACAAAACGTATTTGAGTCATCAATACACTGAACAAGACGCGACATGAAGTAATGTTGAGATAACCAACAAAATGTGAGATAAGCTTGTTGACGCATAAAGTTACTATCAATTCCACTGCAGAAATTCTTTAGATTCGTATTATTACTTACTGGTACTATATAAGACCAAGCAAGTGCAGTCATAGAGTTAGTGTATGGTCGTTTGACCGCAGTGGATCTATCAATACTACATTTGTGTTACTTCAACGCATCAAAGGCCATGGATGTAAGTGTTTATTCTATTGACAAACTTACTTTCTGTTATTTTCTTACGTGTGTATGATTTAGTGTTAACAAATTATATGTAAATATTGTGTGTGTGTATATATATGATTAAGCCGTGGTAGCTCAGATGGTTAGCGCAAGCTGTAAATTTAACAGTACGTGGGTTCGATCCCCGCCGGCACAAATTAAATTGTTAATTACAATTTTAAGTGTTTATTCTATTGACAAAGTTACTTTTCTTTCTGTTATTTTCTTACGTGTGTATGATTTAGTGTTAACAAATTATATTTAAATATTGTGTGTGTATTATATTAAGCCGTGGTAGCTCAGATGAGCAAGTTGTGAATTTCACAGTACCCGGGGTTCGATCCCCGCCGGCACCAATTAAATTGTTATTTGCAATTTAACAAATTATATTTAAATATTGTGTGTGTACCGCATCTACGAATACTATAGTAGTTAAAAAATACTTTTTTAACAATGACAGTCATTAGTTGATCATTAGTGAATGTGATTCTGTTTACTTAAATTACAGGAAGATAAGAGCATAAGGAAGACATGGGATGATGGGAAGTAATGAAGCATTGTTATGTAAAGTTTGTTGGAACAAACATATTTTTAGTCATGTGTAAATACTTTTAACATTTTGGTTCAAAATGACACAAAATCTAAAAAATATTAGATACATCATCGACATGGACGGATTTTACATTACATATCCTCATAAACATTTTCAATGTAGAGAAATGGCTATTCTAGACGTAAAACTATCTAATAAAAATGATGCGTTTATCGATCATTATTTGTTTCGGCCAAGTTATCCTTTCAATTATTTGTCACCAATAAAGACAAAAAAAACTGTTCGTTATTGTGAAACACACGTGCACGGCATTCCATATTTTGATGTGAACGAAGAATTAAAATGTGCCTACAAACAAGAGAACATCATCCCCATATTAAATTGGTATATTAGAAATTTGTGCAAAACGAAGTGATCGCATACAAAGGTGGGGAAAAAATCAAACAGAAAAACAATTTTAAAAATGTTGACGACGAATGATAGAATTTTTAATATTGACGAATACAAATGTCCAAAATACAATGATTTGGTAAATGTCATAAATTTAAGCAAACGTTAAGTGTGTAATAATCGTATATTTGCAAAAAATAACCACAAAATTTTACATTGTTCTTGTGACGAAGTGTGGGTTTTTACAAGTGGTTATTGCTTGAAAATAAAATTTTCAATTAATCAGAAATTTTGTTTGATTTCCAAAAAACATTAGTTATAGTACACAATATATATTAATTGTTTACACCAACACTTTCATTTTTTATTTCACCCCTTAGAACTTTAGACGTGTGTAATGTTTCACTTTATACATCTGTTTACTGCTATTGTGGCAGGACCAAGTGGATGTGGGAAGTCAAATTTTGTAACAAATTTCATAAAATTAGTTACAGAAATATGTAATTGTGATTTTAATCAGATCACATGGTGCTTTGATGAAATGCAACCTTTATATAATTTACCAAATGTTAACTATCATCAAGGAATTCCAAATCTTAATATGTTTGATGGTGAAAACCCACATCTCGTTATTATTGATGATCTAATGAGAGAGTCCGATGGAAGAATTGTGGATATATTTACAAAAGGTAGTCATCACAGGAATCTCAGTGTATTTTATTTAACACAAAATTTATTTCATCAGGGTAAATGGCAAAGAGACATATCTTTAAACTCAAGTTATATAATATATTTTAAAAACCCTCCAGATAAAACGGAAATAAGATATTTAGCACGACAAGTGTCACCAGATAACCCAAAATTCATTGAAGATGCCTCCAGGGATGCAACTCTAGAGGCACATGGATATTTAATGGTAGATTTAAAACAGAATACCAATGATTTTTGTCGTATCAAAAAATTCTCCCAATTCTGTACAGTCTACGTCCCCACAAAAGAGTTTAAATACACCAAGAATCAAATAATTCAATTCATTGGTAAATGATGTATCGTCGACTCACAACGCATAAACATTTGCTAAACGCTTTGCATACGCTTAAACCAAAATATCAAAGAGCATTACTTAAATAGTGTGATGAAGAAGAAATTAACTGTATTTGTGAGTGTATTCATAACGTTTTACAAGGAAAAGCACTTCTTAAAGATCAAGATAAACAAAAATTGAATAAATACAAAAATATACTCCCTAAACTAGTGCGTAAGTGTAAACATAAACTAAGAAAAAATATAATTATACAAAAAGGAGGGGCTTTCTTACCAATAATATTAGGTGCAATATTGAGTCGATTAGTGAGTGGACTAGCCAGTTAACATGGAAAATGCAAAGAAAATGATACTTATCGAACCTGGATTGATTGAAAAATTAAAACAAGAAAATAAGGTTAATATAGTTCGGCCGTTCAGAGAATGCGTTTCTGACACGTCGCGATTGAACTGACGACGTAGCTTTGTAATGGCGTTGCAGTTACGATAAAAATATTTTTGCTGGTTGTTTACCGTTTTAACAATTGATGAGCATTAAAACAACATTATTATATCAATAATCAATGAATGTTATAATTTTGTGCCAAACTGAGTGTCAAATAACTTGGTAAACAATATTTTTCTAAATCTATACTGCGCTATTACAAGGTTATGTCAACGCTTTATATTTGTAGTGATGTGCTAACAGGCAATAACAGTATCGTAATCTGTTCTTATGCAGTTATACTTTATAAAATAATACGTTTTGTTTTTCTTTTTAAGAATTTGAAAATAATGGACTATAAGATAACTTTTATTAAATATAAAAATAAAACTACGACCAAACCGAACGCGCGAAAGAAAGTAGTATTTTTATATTTTGGTTGAAAATGGTAACCTCAAATGGCGTTATGGGCCGCCATTTTGTGACGCTAAAACAGTCGTCTGTTGTCGTTTCGTGCGCATAGACCACGTTCTTCAAGTGTTTTCGATCTGTTTTTATTTGATTACCCGGCTTTCGTTTAATGGACTGTTTCTGCTTTTCAAACTGATATCGGCGCTAAATTGGACTTCGATTGTGTTTTGTATTGCTTTATTTTTACTTTAGGTGCATAATAATGCCTAAACGTGGACAAACATTGAAAGTGGAGCCCGTGAGTTAATCATCAAGCTGTAAGATTACTTTGAGCGGGAGCGGCAAAATGGCGGACCCCTGTTACCTGTCGAACAAGTACAAGAACGCGTCTCTCAGGCGCTTGGAGGTAGCAAACGAACGATGACAAATGTTGATTGTAACTTTGTAACAAAGAATAAATAAAACAATTTTATTATATTAATATTACCTTTTTTTGGTTTCCACTAAAATTACTAAAATATAAATTTTGAATGATTCCGCCAATTTAAAACGAAAATAATCTTAAAAATAACGCGGCGGTTCATTTTGGAGGAACGGTAACGAACTCAGTGTTATGTTGTGCCCATCACTAGTCGTGACTCACTGATAGGTGTCAGGAACGCATTCTCTGAACGGCCGAACTATAGTAATTTATCTCGATTAGATATTGAAATGCAAAATATTATGAATAGTAAGACGGAAGACCGAAAGAAATGGATGTTATATTTACAAACACTGCAAAGATATCTTCATTTTATCGAAGAGGATCGTCAACCACTCAGATTACCAATTTATTCTGATACACCTAACGAACATTCAAATAAGTCTAAAATTGGTTTTAAAAATAAAGATAGATATCTAAAAACTTAAGTTGATGCTGAATCTTTGTTGGAGGAGAATCGATCCATTAAAAGTAAAAATGATGAAAATTCACTTTACGCACCAGCTCAAATACTCAGTTTAATACCAAAAACTTATAATAAAAAGGGACAGTTTATTAAACTTAGTTGAAACAAGTAAAAGTAAAATACATTGGGATAATGAAGGTACAGTCATAATTGATAATGAAATAAATCCAGGAAGTAATATTGTTGATTTAATAAATGATTCACTAAGACCCTTAAAAAGAAGTGATCCAGTAGGGTGGGATAGATTTGCTGAAGCATTAAAAGATATTAAAGTACCACTTACTTATATTGGAAATCCAAAGAGATGTGAGTTTATTAACCAACTTCAAGCAAAAGATCTGAACAAACCCTCTGAGATTGAAGTTCAAGAGTTTTTTACAGTGAGTAGAGGAGATACAAAATCTATAACTAAAATAGAGTTTTCCACACCGAGCAGTAGAGATAAAAAGTCTACAACTAAAATACGTAAAAGGCTTGAGTGGGAAAAATGGACCCCGTACTAGAAGAAATTAACAGGATTTATTATGATCCATCTAATCCCGCTGGTTTTGGTAGTATTGATAAATTATCAAAAGCTATGAAGGGTAAAATGAATAAAAAGCAAGTAAAGGAATGGTTAAAATCACAAGAAACATACACATTACATAAACCCATTCGAAAAAAATTCCCGCGTAATAGGTACATTCTATCAAATATTAATGAACTGTGGCAAGCTGATTTAAGTGATATGCGAACTTATTCTCAATATAATGATGGTTTCAAGTATATACTTTGTGTTATTGATGTATTTAGTAAATATGCTTTTGCAAGACCAATGAGATATCTTCATTTTATCGAAGAGGATCGTCAACCACTCAGATTACCAATTTATTCTGATACACCTAATGAAGATTCAAATAAGTCTAAAATTGATTTTAAAAATAAAGATAGATATCTAAAAACTTAAGTTGATGCTGAATCTTTGTTGGAGGAGAATCGATCCATTAAAAGTAAAGAAAATGATGAAAATTCACTTTACGCACCAGCTCAAACACTCAGTTTAATACCAAAAACTTATAATAAAAAGGGACAGTTTAAACTTAGTTGAAACAAGTAAAAGTAAAATACATTGGGATAATGAAGGTACAGTCATAATTGATAATGAAATAATTCCTGGAAGTAATATTGTTGATTTAATAAATGATTCACCAAGACCCTTCAAAAGAAGTGATCCAGTAGGGTGGGATAGATTTGCTGAAGCATTAAAAGATATTAAAGTACCACTTACTTATATTGGAAATCCAAAGAGATGTGAGTTTATTAACCAACTTCAAGCAAAAGATCTGAACAAACCCTCTGAGATTGAAGTTCAAGAGTTTTTTACAGTGAGTAGAGGAGATACAAAATCTATAACTAAAATAGAGTTTTCCACACCGAGCAGTAGAGATAAAAAGTCTACAACTAAAATACGTAAAAGGCTTGAGTGGGAAAAATGGACCCCGTACTAGAAGAAATTAACAGGATTTATTATGATCCATCTAATCCCGCTGGTTTTGGTAGTATTGATAAATTATCAAAAGCTATGAAGGGTAAAATGAATAAAAAGCAAGTAAAGGAATGGTTAAAATCACAAGAAACATACACATTACATAAACCCATTCGAAAAAAATTCCCGCGTAATAGGTACATTCTATCAAATATTAATGAACTGTGGCAAGCTGATTTAAGTGATATGCGAACTTATTCTCAATATAATGATGGTTTCAAGTATATACTTTGTGTTATTGATGTATTTAGTAAATATGCTTTTGCAAGACCAATGAAAAAGAAAAACTCAGGGACAACTAAAGAATGTTTTGAAAGTATATTTACTGAAATTAATTTAACACCTACTCACATACAATCTGATAAATGTACAGAATTTGTTTCAAAAGATGTACAAAAATACTTTAAATCCAAGAAGATTAATTACTATACCACTAACAATCCTGACATTAAGGCCAGTGTTGTTGAACGATTTCAAAGAACACTAAAAATGATAATGTGGCGTTATTTCACTCATAATAATACTTATAGATATATAGATGTTTTACAAGATTTAATATACTCTTATAATCACAGCTTTCACTCTAGTATTAAGATGTGCCCATGTGATGTAAATTCCAACAATATTATGACAGTTTGGACTAATCTTTATGATAGACGGTCAAACAAACTTTCTTTAGAAAATCCTAAACCAGATTTCAATGTGGGTGATTATGTTCGAATAACTAAATATAAACATATTTTCCAAAAAGGATATGAATCAAATTGGAGTGATGAAATATTTATTATATCTTCAATAATTGATAGATCTCCATGGGTTGTTCATACAATAACAGATTTACAAAATGAACCAATAGTTGGTACTTTTTATGAAAGAGAATTACAGAAAATCACTTACAACCCCACCTCACAATATAAAATAGATAAAACAATTGACACTCGTTATTCAGGTAACAGAAAAGAAGTATTAGTGAAGTGGAAAGGTTATCCAGATAAATTTAACAGTTGGATTTTAGCTTCTAGTTTAAAAGAAATATGAATAAAGAAAGTTTTTATTTAACTTTGCTCAGCAATAGTTCAATGGAATACTTTCCTGATAACAAGACCACAAATTTCTCAACGAAATTACCAAAAGCTATTAAATTAGAAGGCGAATGGTCGGTTGCAGTTGTCGAGTTTCAATATCCATGTACCATGTTTACTGTTCAAGATCATGAAAATTTTATATACATTACAAAATCTATGTTAATGCCTAATGAAGATAAACTATCTATAGTGTACTACAAAAAACATATTCCAGCTACCAACTATGATTACGTTGAGCATATTTTAAGAGTGTTAAATGGTATCGGAGAGAACTTGAAATTTCGCTATGATGAAATAACAAAATTTGGGTCTATTTCTGTTTTGGATAAAAATATAACATCCATAACATTATCAATTTACCAAATTAAGTTTATAACTAGGTTATGAACCAAATAAAAATCTCCTAGAGAGAAATTTTGGAAAGTGTCCTGCTAATTTACACTTAGGGCTACCATCTCAACTATTTCTATATTGCGACATTATCGATCCTCAGATTGTGGGTGATGTTATGACTCCTTAACTAAGAGTCATTTCATTAGATCCTACAAAATACATTTATGGTGCAAATAAAATGCACGTTTTCTCTCAACCTCACTACTTACCTGTTATGCGAAGAGAGTTCGATACGCTGGAAATAGTAATAAGATCGAGCACAGGACAAAAAATACCATTCCAGTTTGGAACCGTGTGTATTAAACTACATTTCCGAAAATTATAATAATGAATTCTCTTCGTGATCATCATAAATGTCCATATAAAAATTATTATACACATCAAGCTGGGTCAGGAGTTGGAGTAATTTATAAGGGTGCACCATACCAACGCGGTCATGGTATTGGCAGTTTCTTAGGGGGTTATTTAGATCAATTTTACCTTTACTTTCAAGTGGTGCTCGAGTGATTGGTAAGGAGGCATTAAGCGCTGGAGTAGGACTTTTATCGGATATGGTTCAAGCGCGTCCTACGGAAGCCTCAATAAAAGATCGTCTAAAGCAAGTTAGTACAAATTTAAAACGAAAGGCTGATGAGAAAATTGATCAATTTAACATGACAGGATCTGGGTATAAAACTAAAAGAAAGCGATTGACCTCGTTCATTCCTCCATTAACTGCTAAAGTGCATGCTGCGAAAAAACTTGGTCACAAACCAAAAAATATCAAAGATATATTTTCAAATTAAATATGTCTTTCCTTCATAATCATTCTTGCGAGCGCGTTAAGTCAGAATTGGATTTGTTTGCACTACCGCCTACACAAACTAGCATTGAAAATGGATTGTGGATTCATTATAAACCAATTTCATCTCTTGGTGATGATGGACCTATCGAGTTTCAAGTTCCTGGGACAGATGATGACTACATAGATTTGTCTCATACATTACTCCACATAAAGGCAAAAGTATTAAATCAAGATTCAACTAACTTGATATCTACTACAATAGTAGCACCTGTAAATAATTGGCTGCATTCACTTTTTAGTCAACTTGATGTTTATTTAAACCAAAAACTTGTATCACCACCTAATAATACCTATGCATATCGAGCATACATGGAAACCCTTTTAAACTATGCTCCTGCTGCTAAACAATCTCATCTTACTTGTAGTCTTTGGTATGATGATACAGCAGGAAAAATGGATTCTACGGATGGTAAAACATAGGATTTGTTAAAAGACAGGAATTGATTAGTGAAAGTAAGGAAATAGAAATGATTGGTCATCTTCACGGTGACATTTTCAACCAAGATAAATGTTTAATTAATGGTGTTGAAATGAGTGTTAAATTGGTTCGATCAAGAGAGAGTTTTAATTTAATTGCAGGGTCAAACGATGTAAAGTTTAAAGTTTGCATTACGGACGCAACTCTTATTGTTCGACGAGCACGAGTTAATCCAAGTGTATTACTCGCACATCAAAAAGTTTTAGCTTCTACCACTGCCAAATATCCTATTACTCGAGCTGAAGTAAAAGTTTTAACAATTCCATCGGGTGTTCAAGGAAAAACTCTTGATAATATATTTTTAGGACAGGTACCCAAAAGATGTATAATTGGATTTGTGAACAATTCTGCATTTAAATGGTTCCCTTACTAAAAATCCATTTAACTTTGAAAACTATGGTATTAATTCTTTCAGCTTATATATTGATGGTCAACAAATACCTTCAAAAGCTTTGCAACCATATTTTAATAATAGTATATTTACATCAGCATATCATACTCTATTCTCGGGAACTGGTATTCACTTTCTTAATGAAGGAAATGGAATCTCTTGTGAACAGTATGCCAAAGGTTACTGTCTATTAGCATTTGACTTAACTCCTGATTTATCAGCGAACTCATCAGCTCATTGGAATCTCATAAAGCATGGTAGTGTAAGATTAGATGTACGATTTGAATCCTCACTAATACAAACAATTAACTGTATAGTTTATGCTGAGTTTGATAATATTATTGAGATAGATAAAAACAGAAATGTTACTGTAGACTATAGTAGTTAAGGTTATAATATGTGTTGTGTGTTAGATTTATCTTATGTGGTAGAGCCATGCTGCAGTTATATTAGATGTATAGTTGTAGCACGAATGGGTCGGCTCGACCGGGGTAGGACCACGCTCTCACAGAATACCAGCGTGAAATAGTAGCTTAATGCTGCTGTATTTCGTATGGTGAGTGTAGAGAACCGGCGACCCATTTTACTGGAAACGAGGCATTCCATCTTAGTCCTCACGGGTGACAACACATCTGCATTTTGATTCGTAATCGAGGATAGATGTAGATGTCTATGGGCCACAGCAACCACTTACCATCAGGTGGATTGTGTGCTCGATTGTCACCCTATCCTATAAAAAAAAAAAAAGATTTTATGAGTTATTCGTAATGCATTTTGTGTGTATGTAACTATGTAAATCGTTATAAAACTAAATAAAACAAATTGTATGCGATATATTATTTTTTATTTCTTTATAAATCTTCTATTTAATCTAATACAAAACACTGTTCGAGTTTAAAGTTACATACTCTCTCATTACATCATCAATACTAACGAGATGTGAGTTTTCACTATCAAACATATTAAGATTTGGAATTCCTTGATGATAGTTAACATTTGGTAAATTATATAAAGGTTGCATTTCATCAAAGCACCATGTGATCTGATTAAAATCACAATTACATATTTCTGTAACTGATTTTATGAAATTTGTTACAAAATTTGACTTCCCACATCCACTTGGTCCTGCCACAATAGCAGTAAACGGATGTATAAAGTGAAACATTACACACGTCTAAAGTTCTAAGGGGTGAAATAAAAAATGAAAGCGTTGGTGTAAACAATTAATATATATTGTGTACTATCACTAATGTTTTTGGGAAATCAAACAAAATTTATGATTAATTGAAAATTTTATTTTCAAGCAATAATCACTTGTAAAAAACCCACACTTCGTCACAAGAACAATGTAAAATTTTATGATTATTTTTTGCAAATATATGATTATTACACACATAACGTTTGTTTAAATTTATGACATTTACCAAATCATTGTATTTTGGACATTTGTATTCTTCAATATTAAAAATTCTATCATTCGTCGTCAACATTTTTAAAAATTGTTTTTCTGTTGAACCACCTTTGTATGCGATCACTTCGTCTTTGCACAAATTTCTAATATACCAATTTAATATGGAGATGATGTTCTCTTGTTTGTAGGCACATTTTAATTCTTCGGTCACATCAAAATATGGAATGCCGTGCACGTGTGTTTCACAATAACGAACAGTTTTTTTGTCTTTTGGTGACAAATAATTGAAAGGATAACTTGGCCGAAACAAATAATGATCGATAAACGCATCATTTTTATTAGATAATTTTACGTCTAGAATAGCCATTTCTCTACACTGAAAATGTTTATGAGGATATGTAATGTAACATCCGTCCATGTCGATGATGTATCGAATATTTTTTAGATTTTGTGTCATTTTGAACCAAAATGTTAAAAGTATTTACACGTGACTAAAAATATGTTTGTTCCAACAAACTTCACATAACAATGCTTTATTACTTCCCATCATCCCATTTCTTCCTTCTGCTCTTGTCTTCCTGTAATTTAAGTAAACAGAATCACATTCACTAATGATCAACTAATGACTGTCATTGTAAAAAAAGTATTTTTTAACTACTCTAGTATTCATAGATGCGGTACACACAAAATATTTATATATAATTTGTTAAATTGCAAATAACAATTTAATTGGTGCCGGCAGGGATCAAACCCGGGTACTGTGAAATTTACAGCTTGCGCTAACCATCTGAGCTACCACGGCTTAATATAATACAAACACAATATTTAAATATAATTTGTTAAATTGCAAATAACAATTTAATTGGTGCCGGCGGGGATCGAACCCGGGTACTGTGAAATTTACTGCTTGCGCTAACCATCTGAGCTACCACGGCTTAATATAATACACACACAATATTTAAATATAATTTGTTAACACTACGACGAGCACCTGTACGATATCATCTAGAGTTTTTAAAAAGGAATTGTAAAACATGGAACTGGAATATTGATAGGATTCAGAATGAGTGAACTTCAGTTTTTGGCGAATATTGCTTAATGTATTTGCTATATAAGTTTCAGGGATGTTCAATGCATAGTTTTACGAGTATATTTACAGGGAACACATTGTACAACGATATTTTAGTGGATGAGATGTTTTGCTCCTATTTTATAGATAATATATAATAAGATTTTGTATTTCGTAAATAAAAATTGTAACAAAATTAGGTAATGTATTTTATTGATGATTCAGATTACCGTTGTAGTTAGGAACAAGGGAGTATAATATAATAGCACTGATAATCCGACGCACGAATAGACAATGACGGTATTCAATGAACAATAGATAAATAACAATGGGGCGCTAATGACGGTAGAGGCTCTCACCGGATATCAATTAGATAAGAGTTAATTGATCTGCACATCTCATCTCTCTCATCTCATCAGATTCGTGATCAGAGCATGCCAAAACTTTTTTTTTTAGGATCGTGAGTCTCAACGAACGTTGTATCACTTCTGAATCAGTGAGCCAGAACTGGTACTAACTAACTACTGTTAATCTAAGTACTCAACCCTCGTAGACATACTTACAATCTTTACAACCTTGTTAACGAGAGAGTTTGATAAATAAAACACGTCCTTAGGACAGATGGTCGCCCTCCCGGTGATTGAACAAGTTGCTGGAATCGAGAATTACCGTGTCCTCCCCCTCTCTTCGAACCTCAGATAATCCTAAAATATCCCAGCGTAACTTGTATATCTCTTCTTCCAGCTCCAGGATCTTCTCGTAAGTCCTCAGGGTGCGTGCATTGAATCAGGTTGAGTCGTCTTAAGTAGCAACCAAACTTCCACCGGAGATTCTTAGCACCCCTTGCGCCGCCGTTACCTTTGTCGCCAACGTTACCATGAATAGCGGGGCTGCTAGGGACTGTGGGCCGTTTATTTGTGTCGTTGCTCGTGGGGGGGGATGTTTGCCATGGTTGCCTCTCTTGGTGAGCGGTTTGGCAAACGCAGTTTTTTATTTTACTATTGCTGTTATCAGGAAGATGCTGCTGCCCATCTCCTGCTTGTTTCCTTTTGTCATCTATTTGAACACCCACGGTAGGATTTGGTGTAGTGGATATTTTAACTGCCACTACACGACTTACTGAGGATATCCTCAGTAGAACTAGAGTGACCGAAATAGCCCAACTAATTAGTAAGCTGAAATGGCAATAGGCTGTCCATATAGCTGAAAGAACCGACAACCGATGGGGAAAATAGGTTCTCGAGTGGCAGCCTCAGCCGGTAGGCAAAGTGGGTGACCCCCCACTAGATGGAGTGACGACCTGGTAAGATATGTAAGAAGTCGATGGATGCAGGTGGCTCATAACCGTGATTTGTGGCATTCGTTGGAGATTCCTTGGGGGAGGCCTATGTTCAGTGGACTTGTGAAGGGCTGTAATGATGAGTAACAACATTAATTAAGACAAGCACCTTTGAAAATTTGAGCATTAAAATTATCAAAACTGATCAGGTGAGGTTGCTTGATTTGATAGCACTATAATATGTTGGACTGCAAGACATGTGTTCGAGATAAGAGAATTATAGAGAGAGGTAAAGCCTTGGTGTGGGGTGCTACATGCGTAGACACTTTGTCGGCTCCCTCATCTCAAGGGTAACTCCTTTAGAGCCGGAGCGATACGGCATCTGAGGTAGCTGAATTAAGTAAAAGGAGCAAATATGAATCTTTGAGAAATAACTACATATTAGTGTCATTTGCTGTAAAGACTATCGGTCCGTGGGGTCCACGTGCAGTGAAGTTCCTAAAAGAACTATATCCGCGACTGGTCGTCGCTGCTGGTGATAAGAAGGTTAGTTCTTTTTTCACTTAAAGGTTAACTATAGCTATTCAGCAAGTAAATGCAGCCAGCGTTCTTGGTACGATGCCATGAGGTAGGACTATATGACAATTTAAATTTAAATTTTTAGGTTTATTTTATCTTTATATTTTTTAAATATTGTGTGTAAACAATTTTAAATTAAAAATTGCCAGCGCACTCCACTAAGTCTGCTGTACAACATGCGGTTGACACGAGCGTGTTTTGTAGTACTCATTTAACTTAATCATAAGTGCCGTTTTCGAAAAATATAATATCTATAATAGCGTATTACTGTTATAGTTTTTGAGCTACCAAGTAAAATTGAATTCAAATGATAGCCATGCTTGTTTTCCACATTTTTTGACAAAGTTAATTATCCAAATGCGAGTACACTTACATATAATTAGCGGCACGAAAGACTAGCAGTGGCCGTTATTGCGCACAAGTCGAATGTAAGGTATCATGGTAAGCGCGTCGCGGGGCGGGGTGAATTAAGTTGACGACAACGACTTTATTTAAAAAATAATTTATTTATACAAAGTAGCAGCGTTACAACTTATAATTAGTCCCAAAACTGATATCCGTCTTACAGTTAACTTAGCCTAGTATTTTTATTAAAATATATATTACTAAGCGATCCGTGCGGTTACGCACGGCCTTATTCTTAGGAGTGCTTGTGAAGCAGACATTAGAGGGGCCATTACACATAACCCGTGCGTATCGTTCGTGTATCCCGTACCCGTGTATCATTCGGATGAGCTGATTGACTCTCCAGTAGAGGTGGGCAAAGTGTATCATTTTTGCGATTGGAACATTTGCATCTCGATCACTGAAATGTTCCGAAATATTGATATGTTTCATTTGTCTCATTTGGATCATCGACTCAAAAGATATAAAATACAGAATGTTACGAATACATTAAGTTGCGTCGTGGGAGCTTATTACTGACTGATTCAGTGAAATGTTATGTGGCAACAATGCTGAATGATATAAGTGCTTAGGTTATTTTTATTATACATTATATAGTTATTTTTATTGTGTACTGTAATAAGGATGTATATAAAATCGATTCTCCTTCATACTTTTTCCAGGCTTAGGACTGGCGGCTAGTCCTTAATTTATGACCAGCTAACGTATTATTTAATATGAAAAGGAAGAAAGTAAGTCACAATAATCACTACGCAAAGATATCTTAAACAGAACTCAGTATGTTTTCGTAAACAGGCGCGAACGAACATAAACAATTTGACATGTGCCGAATCAACGTAAAATGACAACTTGTTAATGCAAACATTATATGCAATTTCTGACTTGTATACATTGTAATTATTTTGCCGCTCACTTGCCACTCTACGCCACTCACGCGTCGCGCTTAATGAGCACAGAGCAAAGTAATGTACCAGATCCAAACGATGCATTTGAAACGTTGTTACTGAACCAATATTTTGAATTATTTCAGTGATTCGGATCAGTGATTTGGTTCCGTAAAGAGTTACACACGCCTATCTCCAGTTGCATTCCGTCCCCCGTACTGATACGATATGCGCAACCTATCACCTTCATGTTTCTTTCAGCGCTAGACTAACGTTCCTTGACTTGACGTATAGTGGGTTTTGGAGAAATGCATGGCTCTAGAAATATCTTCATATTGAATAAAACTATTATTTACGGATTTTATCGCGTTTAATTACTTTAATTTATTTTTATTATTTTTATTATTCGGGTGCTTTACAGCGCCCATGGTCACGGGGGGGACCAGTCCCCCCCGTGACCATGGGCGCTGTAAAGCACCCGAAACGTCGGGATAATAATAAAAATAAATTAAAGTAATTAAACGCGATAAAAATCCGTAAATAATAGTTTTATTCAATGTGTAGTGTTCGCGTAAATTTAAGAAATCAATATCTTCATACATTTCCTACACCACCTCATCGGGATTTGCCGAGGTTGGTGCGTATACTTGTATGACCTTCAGCGAATACCTTTTGGTAATTCTAAGTATATAAGGTGTGCAAGCCTCGTCGACACACTCTCAATCTTTACGACGTTGTTAACGAGAGACTTGTGGACAATAAATCCGACACCTCCTTGGGACTGATGTTCGCCATACTGGTCATAGAACAAGTTGCTGGCTTCGAGAATTACCGTGTTCTCCCCCTCTCTTCAGTTCTCTGATAATCTTATAATATTCCAGCGTATCTTTTCTATCTCTTCTTCCAGCTGTAAGATCTTCTCGTCAGTCTTCAGGGTGTGAGCGTTGTATGTTTCCAGATCGAGTCGTCTTAGGTGGCAACCGAACCTCCACCGGATATTCTTAGCACACCCTGCCCCGCCGTTACCATGGTTGCCACTGCAGTCAGGAATAGCGAGGCCACCGGAGACTGGGGACGTTTATTTGTGTTTTATAGACGTCACGCTTGACGAGTGGGTAGGCAACCGCGGTTTTTTTTTTGTTGTACAATTACTGTTATCAGGAAGATGCTGCTTCCTATCTCCTGCCTGTTTTCCTCAGTCGTCTTTTACGACACCCACACGAAGATATGGAGTAGTGGATATTCTTAACCGCCACTACACGGCAAAGATTATATTATAGAACCCCGAAAAATTAGATGGTAATAAAAATGGCTATTAATAACAGACTTCGGGGAATAGACTAACTGATAGGTTCCCACTACCTAATATAACAGATATATTGGATTCACTTTCAGATTTGCTGTATTTCAGTCATTTAAATTTATACCAAGGCTAATATCAATTAAGTTTAAATGAACATAACAGAAAATATATGGCAGTGAAGGTAATGTCAATAAAAGACGTCTCAAAGACATGTTATATTTAATTTTTGAGAAATAAAAATATTAATTTATTTATTTAACTCAAACCATTACCAAATAAAAATACTCCCGATGGAACTTTTAAAATGAGTCCAAGTTGAGATCTTAATCTGACTTAAAAACGTAATTGAAGCTAAATCCGTCCCCCTAAAGCTAAGTCAAGGATACTACTTCAGCGTAACTTTAGTGACTTGGATTTTGAGCAGCTTTTAAATGACGCTGTAAAGATTGATTGGAGTGTAGTCGTCAATGCATTGTCAATGCAATGTCTACTGTTGATGAACAGGTTGCTTTGTTCAACTCTCTGTTAATTCAGCTATACGACGTTCATGCTCCTTTTCGTCCAGTGCGTGTAAAGCATCCTCCCTCTCCTTGGCTGACCGATGATATAAAAAAATCATCCACATTAAAATTGTGCCAAAGCTAAATACAAATCAGTTCCTAGCGATTTGAATAGAGACAAGTATAGATTAGTACGGAATCGTTGCAACAATCTGTGTAGAAAAGCACAACGACGCCATATCCTCGAATCAGTACAAGATCCTGACCCTGCTATGGTCTGGAAATTTCTTAAGTCTCTAGGAGTTGGGAAATTACGACAAAATCTCACACACTATAACTTTGATCTCCATCAACTTAATTTGCATTTCTCATCTTCGTCTTGCATTAACGATAAAGCAAAACATAATACTTTGGATTCTCTTTCAAAAGCTCCCAGTCCGGACATCTCTGCTTTTAATTTTAGCCAATTTAACAGTTGTGATAAGAGAGCCATAATGTCCATCCATTCAAATTCGATTGGTAGTGACTGCATTAGTTGGAAAATGGTCATCCCTCTCATTGACCTCCTTTTACCTATAATCACTTCTATCCTGAATAATTTACTCAATTCTGCTTTTTTCCCTTCAGCTTGGAAAGACGTATTTGTAGTTCCTTATACGAAAAAATCAAATCCCTCTAGTTTTTCTGATTATAGACCTATCTCTATTTTGCCTTTCTTTTCCAAAGTTCTAGAACGTCTTGTGCACAATCAATTAAGCACCTATCTCTTAAAACACAATCTTTTAAATCCCTTGCAATCCGGTTTCTGTCGTGGCCATAGTACGACTACTGCACTATTACAAATCACTGATGATATTCGGTATGGTATGGAGAAACAAAGGCTTACCATTCTCACGTTGCTTGATTTTAGTAACGCATTTAATACAGTAGATTTTGATATCTTGTTAAGCATCCTGCGCTCTCTCAACATATCTCCAACTGTAGTTGACTGGTTTCGAAGTTACTTGTTCGGTCGCCGACAGCGAATTCAGGTGCAAGAGGTTTTTTCCACCTGGACTACTACAGCTGCTGGTGTACCACTAGGTGGCGTATTGTCTCCTCTCCTTTTTTCAACTTTTATTAACTCTATAAGTCATAATTTGTCCTCTTCCTACCACTTGTATGCTGATGATCTCCAAATCTATACTCAGTCCTCTCTTGAAGATCCATCTAAGGTAGTTGACACTATTAACGCTGATCTGACTTGTATTTCGAATTGTTATGGTTTAACGATTAATCCTAATGCCTATTCTTAACTATGCTGATATTTGCTATCTTGACATTACCGAGGAGCAGCTTAATAAGCTTGAGCGCATTCAAAATTTATGCATTAGATTTATATTTGGACTTCCCAAATATGATCATATCTCCGAATTTCGCAAACAGCTCAAATGGCTCCTGATCCGCCTTCGCAGGAATACTCACATTCTCTCCGCGTTGTATAGCGTGCTGTTTAATCCTTCCACTCCCCTTTATTTAAAAAAACCGTTTCCAGTATCTTTCTTTCTCTACACCTTTGCACTCTTCTTCCTTTTTCAAGAAATCCTTCACCGTAACTGCTGTGCAATTGTGGAACTCCTTAACTCTCCATATTCGTCGTGCTAAATCTCTTCACTCTTTCAAAAGTCTTGTTAAATCGTATTATTTAGAACGCTATTAGATAAATTATTTACATTTCTAGTACTCTTTTCATTTAATCTATTATATGATATTTTATATATAATTTTCACTTATCTTTATTTGTGTGTATTATTATAATTTTTTATTATTATTTTGTACGCCCATTTAACTTTTGTTTGCATCATTCCTCTACGCATAGGTTGTCTGGAAGAAATCACATTCAGAGTGATAAGACCGCCTATTGTACATACTTTAATTTAGTTTATAACTGTTCTTGATGTTTCTGTGTGGTGTACAAAAAAGAATAAATAAATAAATAAATCCAGCGAAGTGCGATTTCTTAAAGAAAGAAATTCTTTATGTTGGGCATCTAGTAACGTGACCCTGAAAAAGTAGAAATATTAAATAGTTACCCATAACTACAAAATTCAGATGAAACTAGATGTTTGTTGCATTTTCAAATTACTATCGCAAAATTCAAAATTCAAATTTTGCACAAAAATCGTGGTGGCCACTTAACAATCTCTGTATAAAGAATGTAGAATTTAATTTGACTGAAGAATATGAATATTCATTTTTGTCTAAAAAGTGCATCTGTTTATGCTATTACTTCAAATCCTATTAAATGACCTCTTGTTTAGAAGCCTTAATAATGCAGAAATGAATTATCAAACAATTGAAAAATAATTGTTGGCGATTGTTTGGTTGGTAAACTATTTTTAACTATTTCTTTTCGGAAAATAAATTAGAATAGATATAGATCACAAAACTGATCTATCCTATACCTTTAAACGAGCAATTCTTGTATATATATATAATCGGAATCTCGGAAACGGCTCCAACGATTTTCATAAAATTTTGTGTGCAGGGAGTTTCGGGGGCAATAAATCGATATAGCTATGATTTATTTTCAGAAAATGTCTTTTTATCCATGTTTTTAGGCAATGAAAAACTGCAACAATATCGTTAGAATAAGAAGGTAAATTTTGACAGTTTATTAATGATTACAAATAGCTTAATTGGTATATTGGGCGATCACAAAATCGTAATACAATGGTTCGAGCGTTACGAGAGATCTTTCTTTTTTGAGAAAATCTATTTTTTCGAACCCTTTTTTTTTTTAGTATTTTTTAAAAACACGAAAATTTAAATTATGATTTACACGAGAATTTAAAATATGAATTGAACTCATGATTTTTTATTCAAATAACCAGTTCAGTTTTTTCTATTATGTCGCTAAGATCAAAAAATATTATTCGTATTTCATCAGTATGTAATTTGTATCTAAAAATAATTTCCAAAAGACACGAATTAAAAAAAAACGAGCGAAAAATACCGTATACTTTCTCATAACAGATTCTACCACGCATAGAGAGCATAGCCACCTCTACAACTCGCTGAGTATATTTTGTGTTTTCTGTTAGTGACCTGCAATGAAAAATAACTCGAATCTGAATGTAATATATGCCATGCCATGTCAGAGATACAAAGAGACAGTTCGTCCGTCAAATAATCACCTCTATCATCGTTGTGTCGCTGAAATTTCACCTAACACCTACTACTTATTTACTCATGAAAACTTGTTATATAAATTTATTATACCGAATATTTACAGCGTAAACTCTATTTCACTTTGCCATCTCTTGTATTAAACGTATTATTTTAACTTATCAATAGTACCTCCTATTTTTCAACAGTAATTCTCAATTTGTGATGAAAATTCGATTAGATTCACTGGAGGAAAGGTAGCATGACGGTGAGTCAGGTGACGTTCGGCATAGGCTTAACATGCTAGGGCTCCGGCGCCAAGTGTCCGAGGTTCGGCGCCTTCGCCTCAACCTCGGCTCGCGGCCCGAGTAGCGACGGAACGCGACAGCTCCTCATTCCGAGTAGCGCGTTCGAAGTTCGAGCACGCCTCACCCGCTCATTGCTGACTTGACCACTTTAGTGGCACGACGTGCTAACTTTTTATCATATAAATTTTATATCGCAAATCAAAAAAAAAAATATTTAGCGACAGACGAACAGAATTTTCGCACGGCGGAGAAAAAGTTTCCCGCAATTTTAAACGACGGCGATTTGTAGAACGCAAATCGCTTTTAATAATACGACTGGTTTAAAATTGTTCTAAAATCTGTTTAATTTTGTGAGGAGTTTGATTTTTTATTAAATATTTTAAGTCATATCTCGTTAGACGTGGAAAGGAAAAGAAGCAAAAATGTCGAAAAAACATCTTCACAATCAAGCTGCTATACCGTTAGCTCCAGCGGTGTTTAAGGTGAGTTTTTTTTTTTAATACTAGTTGGCGAATTGTAATAAAAATTGTAACTAATATGTTAAATTTGCTATGCGATTTTTATTTTTAAAGATTGAAAGTGAAAACTATCTATTTGTTCAAGTATTGAAAAGAGATATTAAATATTGAATTGAAAAATGTGACGTTTTATTGAAATTAAAATTTAGTAGGTTTGTTAATGAGTAATATCAAAGAATATTAGAGTCATAATACGTTATTGTAAATGAAAGACTTATCAATCAATTAAAATATATTATGAAGAATAAATTAAAATTCCATTACTTTATGCGTTACATTTAAGCCTACCTCGCTATTTTGTAATTAAACGAAACACGAGTTTTCCTTGAGCGATACTTTTTAAAACGTTTTCAGGTGAAATTAATTGCCTGACGACTTGTTGTTGGATTATGTTGGTTACAGTTTACAGTTAGCTATGCTTGATTCTCTGAGAACTCCTAAGTAAAAAGCTGTGCGATTTTTATAAAATGACGCTGTGGTCTGACAAGTCTATTATTGACATTTTTACAACCTTGAGACGTATATACTAAAACTTAGTTAATCACTTCCGTTTTACGTAGAGCATAGCGTCATTTTCCTGCCATTATTATGATTTTTTCATCGTAAGTACTAGGTAATATGAGTTTTATTTTTCTTTCAATGTGCTGTAAACCTATATACCGTAACTAAAATACCAACTATTTATTTTCCACTGTGTATTGTAAGCCCTAATTATATTATTAAGTGCGTAAATTCATGAATAGCACATAACCAAAACAAAAGAATAGATGTCTCTTCGCTTCTACGGTAATACTTCAGAAGGTCAGACATGACATACTGTACAACAAACATGAGACAATTCAATATATTCAGGCCCAAAAAACGGTTTAAAAACTTACATTCACCATTAAGACACGCGGTCATTACACCTTTAAAATTGTGTACTCTCTAATCTAATATTAAGCTAAATATATAGCTTTATTGTAAGTTTAAGTAGCAATAGGCCGTATAGCTCGGGAAAACCGACAACTGATGGGGAAGAAAGGTTCTCGAGTGGTAGCCTCGTACCGATAGGTGAAGTGTAAGCTTCCCTCCACTAGAGGGAGTGACGACCTGGTAGGATCACAGAAATCGTAATAATACAAATTATTACGATTTCTGAGGGAGGGACATACTGGATGTCGACAGATGCAAGTGGTTCAGGGCCGTGCTTTGTGGCATTCCCCGGATGAGGCCTATGGAAGGATGATGATTTACTTAATTGCCGTCTTTCAATAGATTAAAAAAATCCACACATTGTGCCATAATTTTTATAAGCCCCTAAACGGCTTTGGTCTATGTGCGTATTTCCTTATTATTAGTGTAAACATTCTTACATATTTTTAGATGCTCTTATCACAAGATATATTATAGTCTCGTAAACATTTCCGTCTATTTATACCATACTGTGTGATCAATCACATGAAAATTACAAATGGAATCATAGAACAGCGTGTGTCGGAATTAATTTATTAATTGAAGGTTGCGTAGTGTTTTTTATAAGAAAATATTTTTAGTATTGAAATCAATTATATTATCTCTATTTGGTACCTTAGGAGTCTGCTCACCTATTCCTGCTGCCAAATAAAATATGTAAGGAAAGGTATAGAAAGTATAATGACAGTCTGTAATGTCGCCTATACACGTTGGCCAACACAGTGGCGAATGTAGTGGCGAATATATTGGCCGAGAGTTGGTGACGGCGTCCACACGTTGGAAGGTCGTTCAGTTTACTTCGGTTCGGGCCAATGTGCGGACGGACGACGGCTCCGTGGCGCAGTGGCTTAGCAATGAGTGGCTGTGCCGGGGGGCGCGGGTTTGAATCCCACACGGAACAAGTATTTGTATGTCCTACAACTAATTGTCCCGGGTCTGGATGTGTGTCCTTGTGCAATTTATGTTTGTAAACTGCCTCCGCGATACAGGAGAAAATCCAAGTGTGGGGATAACCTTTTTATAAAAAAAATTATAAAAGAATAGTTGATATTAATGGGGCCGTAGTATAGATATACGATATACGATTAGCTTTATTTATTCTCTACATGCATCATAGACTGGAATAAATACCATAAATTAGAACTTAACTTATTTTAAAGTTAAAGGAGTTATAATCGATTAGTCTATGTTTTAAAATTGGGTTTTGATTTTAAAGTTTAGCAAAACATGTACTTGCTTTTCTATCAGACATTTGATGTATATAAAAAACACCTTATAATTTATTTGGTAATTTAATTATTTTTTGAGAAAGACAAAACCAATAGCAATAAATATAATTAACACTGACTTAGTAATAGGTACTAATTATAACTTAGAACATAAATGAAAAAATCCATGACATGGAAAGTGGCTCAGGACCATGCTTTGCGGCAGTCTGTGGAGGAGGATGTTCAGTAGTGGACTTGTGAAGAGCTGTAATGATGATGATGATACGAAAACTTGCTAAATTATAAGAAATCGACGTTTTTTAAATAGGATAGGGTGACAAACGAGCACACAGTTCACCTAATGGTAAGTGGTTACAGTGGCCTACAGACATCTACATCTGTCCTCGATTACGAATCAAAATGCAGATGCGTTGTCACCCGTGAGGACTAAGATGAAATGCCTTGTTTCCTTTAAAAAGGGTCTCTGGTTCTCTACACTCACTATACGAAATACAGCATCATTAAGCTACTATTTTACGCTGACATTCTGTGAGAGCATGGTCCATCCCCGGTCGAGCCGACCCATTCGTGCTACAACTATACTTCTAATAAAACTGCATGGTTCTACCACGTATAAACGACGTCCTTCTTCTTTTTTTTTCATTTTAAAATTGTTCTCGTAATAACCTGATTGTAAATAAATGTTCGTTATTTTTTTTGATAAATAGCTTATCGATTAAAACAAATGTGTAAAAATAATTAAATCGCGCTAATTAAAGTAGTAGGAATGTTTAAAGTTGAAATTGGCACTAAAAGGCTAGTAATTGGGGCATCCACCCTACAAAACTTGAATATAAAATTTAAATCAGATGCGTGTAATCACTCTGGGAGCTTGTAGCAAACTAAACGCGAGGCCAACATGTGGACGCGGCGACCAAACTCTGCCAACAATCCTTTGATCTTTTGTAAAAAACCGACACCACACGGATCTCGCGCCAACTTGCGGGCCATCGTTCCAATACATACCAATGAAGCCCAAACACCCCGTCTACACGTTGGCCAATGCTATTGGCCACTACATTCGCCACTGTGTTGGCCAACGTGTAGAGGCGCCGTAAGGCATTCCACCTAAGTCATCAGAGGTGAAAACGCAAGAACGTTAACTGTATAAGTTCGTTTCTGGGTTTTTTTACGATCGATTTCAATACATACGAGTATCCTATAGGTATAATAGGTTTAATGTAGTCGCTGTGGCTACAAATAGGCATCTAGAAAACATAGCGAATCCGTATTGACATTTTTCATTTCTAAAAAAATAAAATGAAAAATTAATACTATTTCGTCCAAGCCCAAGAGTTTTAAAAGTTTGAAAAATATGAGCAAGATCATTGAATATGTAATCTGCTTTGTTTCCCGGTTTACTGTAGCTATTCTGAAGTCCTAATTGAATATCTGGTACATTAAATTCGGATTTCAAAATCAAATTTGAAATAACTGGCAATAATAAAGAAGATAAAAAATAGAGTTCAATCTAGTAGGTCACCTTGCCAAACACGGACAGCAGAATCGATAATACGGTTTTCGTAAAAAAAGTTAGTGTTTTGACAGTAACATTGCCAAACATATTTTTATGTATATGGGATATTGTGGGAAACTTATTTCGGAAGGATTTCAACAGGCACTATCGATGGACTTAAAATCGCAGCTTTGGTTAACCTTTACAAGTATAGTTTTAGAATTTTAAACGTACGCAATAAATGTAATATTTAGTTTTAAGTTTATTATTAAGTTATTAAGTTTATTATCAAGGTTTCTTTTGAAAGAATGTCAGTATAATTTTTATACTTCTAAAATAGATTATAATTATATTCAATTCTAACTTTCAGGAGTGAAAATATACATGTAGATTTATTTGTATTAAATATTATATATTTGGATGCAAGTCCCATATAGCCAATCTCTTTGTTGATAATTTTTTAAATAATATGAGAGCGAAAAACGAGCTAACAAACAGTCTATCTAGTTTGTAAGTGGTTACTACAGACCATGAGCATTTGCCACTACGAAAAAGACCAAGAACTGAACACCTCATAGTCGGTTTATTAAATATATATACTAATTATTGAATATATATATATTAATTATACTAACTTGCTTAGTTTTTAAACCAGAACACAAGAATGATTGTACTCAACATAGCGGCAGAGAGGTGAGAAGGTGGCAAGTACTCATTTATATTGTTGACCAACTTTTGACTTCGCCCGCGTTCAATTTATTACAATTGGATTACAGGTGTTTAAATTTTTTTTTCGGAACCCTAATTATTTTTCTAAAATGAAAGTAATGTAAGTTACTCCCGATAGTATCAGCTATCTGCCGCCCAGTAAAAGCCAAATATCGGTCCAGTCATTTCGGAGATTAGCCGGAACAAACAGATAACCAGGCAGTCAAAAATTTTAAAAATTGTTTTTCTGTTAAGTATAGAAAAAATTTGTTAATTTGACATTAAAAACAGAAACTTCACTTTAATTTATTTGTATAGATAAAAATATAATTAGTTGGGCCACCGCATTTGTCAGTCATTCTGACGTCATTATCAAGTTTATCATTTAATATTATACGTGGTAGGAACACGCTGCAGCTTTATTATAGCTACAGTATCTACCAATAAGTCGATACTACTGGGGCAGGACCACGCTCGCACAGATTAACAGCGTGAAATAGCAGGCTAATGTTGCTTTTGTTTCATAATATGATAAGTGACAAGAACCGGATACCCTTTTTATTTGCAACCAGAGACATCTTAATCCTCAGGGGAACAAAGCGTTCCACTTTTTTATTCCTAATAATTTTGACCTCGTGATTATGGGGGAAATAATAGTACTAAAAACTATCGACTCAAAACTCTATTTACTACAAAAATAAAGAGAAGAGTTAAAAGAAAAGATAAAGAGAGAGTAAAGAGTTTTGAGTTGAGACATTTATTATTATTATAATAAATTTCAAAATACATTTTGCAATGTATAATAACAAATGTAAGTCAAATTAAAGTAACAGTAGTGTGACTTCTGTTGTTGCAGATTAGATGGCAAATAACTTATATTGGGGTTGTAAAAAGCTAAATATAACGCAAATGAATTTTTAAATACTGTTGTGTCAACGAAATTGAATATTTTGCTATGCTGAAACGAACTATGCATTCCTAGGGGGAGGCTTGAACTTGTTGCTATAATGATGAAACGAACTATGGGCCATTAGTAATGGTAGTCCACAATGTAACTAGGATCACTCGCGTTTTCTTTTGCGCCCGTAGCAAATATGGGCAACCCTCCGGAAAGCGGGGGAGGGAGGCGGTGAATGCTCATAGCATACCACGCAGCCGGCTGTGTGGTTATGTGGAGACTTTTACCCACTAAACACCGCCTTTATGGATTGGCTTACCGATCTGACGAGATATCTCTAAGCCGTATACGGACGCGACCCTCCTTGGCAGAAAGGAGGGTGCAAAAGAATGGAGGGCGCAAGGATCACTCACGTTCGTTCATTATACTTATATTCGTTCGCATAATACTTCATAGTGAAATTTGTGATTTGTGGCGTATGCCAGAGGTATGAGGCGTGGCCCAAAATATTGTGTCGCATGCAATTGGTTCGCCATCCCTAGTATATATTATATGGTTGCGTTAATTAGACACCTATACTTTTATAAAAGTTTAGGTTACTGAAAATTCCTATCAAAACTTGTGTACTATTTAATTTAAATACATTCAGCGAAATTAAAATAAATTATTAAATTATTTTATATTAAATTAAGTTTAAATATATTATGTCCCCAACAAGAGATATTATTTCATCTTCGTCGTTTGAGTAAAATTAAATAATAATCGAGAAACTATACAAAATATTTTCTTGTGTGGCCTTAACGCCAATGTAAAAATTTAATACGAGTCTGAATAGTTCATGATTAAGTTAAAATCCAAATAAATTTTAATAAATTATTTCTATATTTCACCTGGTAGAGTGGTAGAGACGAAATAATAGAGCAGACATCTCTTCTGTAGGTATACCTACGTATTCGTGGAAAGTCGTAACTCGTAGAAAACATAATTCCCAATTATCGATAGGTACCAGTAAAGGTATAAAACAACACAAAACATGTGGGAAGTTTATTGTGCTAAGACAATAACGCCGCGCCGGACTCTTCGTTGAAGTTATTTTACACAATTAGGTGTAATTGGCATAACACTAAAATTGCTTCGTATTATTTGAACTTTTGTCCAAGAAAATACTGTGATTCTTGTTACATCCAGTGAATAGGGACTGTATTGGCGGAATTCAAGGCCAATGATACTACCATATTAAGAAACATCTTTTCTCTACAATATTTACCACTTGTAAATTATAATATACAAGTAATAAATATGATATTTTGAAATTTAGTTAACATTAGTTAGAAAATTGCTTGCAAGTAGATATGAATATTCTTAATAATTTTTTTCATTATTTTACTGGTCGTTGTTTTAGTTATACCATATTAGAAATTATTTATAGAATATAGTTATTTACTAGCATAAATACATGATAATACCTGATGAAAAATAAATTAAAAGAGCGTCAAATATCTTAACCTATTGCGGCATACGTCGTTAAAATCTTTAGTTTGCATTCCGCTACGTCTTAAATGGGAAATACTCGTATCTACCTACTCGAGTGCTTGTAAAGTATGCATTGTTTACTCGATATTCGATTAAAAACGAAACTTTGTTACGCCCCAGTGATCGCTTCTGCGAAAGTCTGTTTTCAACAACAATATTATATCCAATCCTAATACTTAGTAATAATTAATAAATATCCATTAATATAAATAGTAAAATTTTCCGTTTTCCGCACGCACTGATCGGGGGTTATATTTATCTGACCTGTTTCAAGGAAAATAGTTATTATTAGTGTGTTTCTATTCATTATAGCTTTATTTATAGCATTTCATCATTTGATAAGTCGTAGATTTTTTACTCTTTTGTTGAGACTTTATTCTTAAAAAGTACTAAAATGTAAAATACCATCAAAGAATAAGTTAGTAAAAATCAAATTAATTTTGGATACGAGTTCAAAATCAGTTTTTATAGAAGCAAAAGAAATAATTTACAACTGAAGCATGAAACCGAAATTTGCGCTTACGCCGATCGACGCGACACGCGACCGTGCGCTCGCGGCCTCCAAATTAGTGTGAAGAGTATAGAGCTATAGAGCAGGCGGTGGCGGCCGCGAATCGCTTCGCTGAAGTTCATTCTATGAACTCGTCGCGCGCTTGGGCAATGGAAATTTCCACTGGCTTGCCCGTTCGTCGCGCCTGCACCCCGCCCCGCGACCGCTTTCCACCGCTCTGCGCGTTTAGCCACACACACACACACATAAGCGCCACTCGTAGCGTTCGTTCCCCACAAATCATTTTATACAGACACATTCATTCAAAAAGGGTTCTCAGACAATCGGCTCCCGCTCCAGCCTATTATACGAATCCGCGTCTTGTCCGTTTAAAAGACATCTACCTATTCAAATACGCAGCTGAGTAAGATACGGAAGAAATTACACAAGTTTTACAAGTTTGCCTGACCGTATTTAAGACGATCCTCTGCAAATTTGAATTTCGTGAATCATACACTTATAGTAATGCGCCTCAATACCAAAAGAACTTGTATTGACCAAATGGATTCTATTTTAAAAGTTATGAAATGAATGCCTTTTGGTCAATCACAATAGATGTGCTTGTTAAATGACTCAATTTAATTTTAATGAGACCTCATCGAATGCGTCCGCGTACTACTTACTATAAGATGAATATGTATTGATATACTTGTAAATTGATCGCTGATCACTGTATTTGTTGATAAATCTGTTAGTTATATATAATATTACTTTACAAAAATATCTGCGGCAACTTTGCATCTTTTCTGAGTACCTGTAATCTTGCTTTGTTTGTAATTGAAATAAAAGACTTCAACGAACACAATAATCCTTTTTTTCTTTGTGAACTTTTGTGAAGTTCATAGGCATTATTATTTAAACTGTTTCAGTGTTATTTTTGTTTATACTTTCGGAAAATAACGTTTAAATTCTTATATTTAAAAGATAGAATGTTTTAATTTTTTTTGCCAAAAAAATTAAACGACTATGCACATTCTCGTTGACATATTCCAGAACTGATACATCTATTAATATGTAAATATTACTATATATAAATATTACTAGAGCCTACTGCGTTATAACTACATAGTTCCTGATTTTACTAATGATAAAATTAAGTTAAAAACTAAGTTAAACAAAGCCTCCGTTTAAAATTATAATTTACTGGCTTACGTTTCAATCAGTTTTTGCCGAAACTTTCGCAGGCCTGGGCATAACGTTTAAGAAAATTTTAATACAATACGAAACGTAGATAAACAAACAGATAAATGTTAATTTTGTCTGACACCCTCGCTTGTATAATAAAATGAATTCAATTAGGTAATTGATTACGCGAATGAAAGATAAATAATTTTTCTGTCTAATTCGCAGTTGGGTAGGTTACCTAATAATGTACCAAAGTTTCATCATGATCAGATTACGTTATAGGAACACACAGAAAACGGGCAATCAAACAAATACTAATTTTCAAACATTAGTTTTTTATACAAGTGGGTGCCAACTACCGACGCCCATGAACATCTGCAGCACCAGGGGAATTGCAGATGAGTTGCCGCTGTTTTAAAAAAAGAGTAGGCTCTTTTCTTAAAGATGTTTAATATATCTGTGGAGCATTACAATGGGTTATGTTATAAAACACAGATTTTAAATAAAAACGCGCACGCACTATGATAATATGTTATAATATATAACTTCAGTAACTACCCAATCCCGCCCTATCTCTACAATTCGCGCCTGGAAAAGTAGAGATCGTTCAAAACGATTTCTAACAAATCTTAAGCTAGGTTTGTTAATTATACTCTGAGTAATTGATGCCTATTGCCATCATAAGAATAGAAACAAATCTCTATTTTATAAAAATAGTTTCCTATAATATATCTTCGCAAAAATTAAAAATATGTAAATGTCATTATTTTTATTATGTAATGCTTCAATACTTAAATATATTATTTAGCTATTCAGTTTTTTCTAAATATAATTATTTCTATTGATCAGGTAATATTAATATGAAAATATCCTACGCAAGTAATAAAACACATTGATCACTAAAGTGATCGATGATAAAACATTTATTCGCAATACAACAGGCAAGAAAGCCTTGGGGAAAATTAAATACATTATGCGTTTTAGTATGTATAACTCGGTTAGAGTTCGATCTCATGATACGACAGCAACCTTAAAATATACATAAGCAAGCCACAGGGCGCGGGTTAGCGAGTATGAACAGTAAGCACGGGTATGAAGTATCGAAAAAATTTAGGGGTGACGCTAGTAGTATATAGTAGTATATAATTTAGGAAAGTGCACACGTGTGGATTATTTCTGTCGCTAGTATTTGCTTTAATTTATACTCTAAGATTATACTGCCAAAAGCATATATTGCTTGGAATCTTACATGTCCTAAATATAATATAGCTAGATAACGATAACCATCACGCTATGCTAGATAAGATTCACGATACCATCCTCACCATCTGGATGCTTGGCGGTCCACCACTGTTCGTTTTACTATGAGATTTCTTCCTCGTACAACTTCTCTGTGGAATTGTTTACCACCGGTGATTTTTCCGGACCGATACGACTTAGGGACCTTCAAAAAAAGAGCTTACTCCTTTCTGAAAGGCCGGCAATACACCTGCAATTCCCCTGGTGTTGCGGTTATTCATGGCCGGCGTCACTTACCATCCGGTGAGCCGCATCCTAGTTTACATCCTTGTAGTGAGACTTATCCATCTGTTGATTCAAATAGATATTACTTAAAACAATTTTCAAGAGACTTGGGGATGCAGATAGTATTCTTTGTTTTTCCTATTATATAATGTTATAAATAAAATGCATATTTATTTGATGTTCGTAGAGCAAACTACGGTAGCGCTAACAATGTTAAATTTTTATTAGACAACACATGTAACGTTTTCTCTAAACACTCAAGTGATTCGAAAGATGCGTCATTCACAATGTGTGTGGTTGAAGAATGGTTAACCTAAGCGGCTTTCACATGTCCATTGTATCGACGCACCTAAAATAGTAATGAGGGCAAAAATCGAGACTTGTTCAAATATGGCGTTTGTAACAATCACATGTAATCGAATTGCTATAAACATCGATCACTAATAAATTTATTAGTGATCGATGACTATAAACAACTTCTACAGTGTTGGGAGTCATTTTTTACTTTCTGAGAATAGGATTAAGATGATTAATAAAAAGGCTAGGTTCTTGAGGCTTTCAAATACAAAAACCTTTAAGTTTACTATATTTTCTAGCTATCCTTTTTATTTTTTTTGTTTAGAGTTTCTTCTGGATACACAGCCAACTGTCTTAGTTTTTGTGCTGATCCAACTATTCCACTCTAACAAAAATTAAAATGGTATCTTTATCTTCTTTACCGAAGCATATATGTAAGTCCACGGCTGGATGTAAGCCTCTCCCGTTGCTTTGCCTTAAGCGTCACGTCAATGGCATGTACCAAAAATGTCTGTAGACGTCATCTTCTTCAATCAATCGTAATAAATATTTGATTGTATATGATGTAGGTATAAAAAAAGGATGTTTGTATATATGAAATCAGTTAACTCAAATTATATATGATGAGGACATCGTCTGCGGGGTTCGGCTAGATACAGATATTACTCGTATTCTATAAAATGGTGTCATTGTAATGTATATATAATAATACACAAAATATACATATTATAACACATATCGAGTAAATATGATGATATGAAAAATATATACTGTTACTTGCAGGAAGAACTTTGCTCTGACTGCTTCGTTAGCCAGGAAATTAGCGAATGGGCTTGCTCCATATTTCTTCACTATACTGTATTTTCTACGGCCATCACTTATTATGAAAGATGCAATGCATTTGTTTTTATTTTGAAGGATATTTCTCTATTAATGTCAATATTTAACACTGATTTTGGGTTGGTAGAGTTGTCTCTATGGACTTATTTCGTACATGTAAAAAGGCTAGCCGAAAAAAATAGTAAACGTAACGATAGCTAAATCTTTTAAAAGGCCTCAATTAAGTTTATAAAGTGTATTTTATATTGAAAATTTTAATTTCCTATCATATGAGTCCGGTTTGTCAGATAGAAATCATTTAGTAAATTTATCGTCCATTAATCTATTACAGCCTATAAAAGTCCACTGCTAAATGTAAGTTCGATAAATAGATTGCCTCATATTTTGCCGTAGTTCCCAGGATTAGCAGAAGACGGGTAGGCGAGCACAGTTTTTATAATTTTGGGTCGTTGTCTGGAAGATGTTGTTATCCGTTTAATGTTTCACTTTTCCTTTGTCGCCTCCTACACCATGTACCGTATAATAGATATTCTTACACCGCCATTAGAAGGTTCCAAACAAAGATTTAACTATTAAAATCTTTGGTTTCAAATAGTACCTAAATTATAATAGGTTTTTTTTATTTCAGCTTTAACTAATGTAATTAAGGGTTATCTGTCTATATATCGACTGTGATATTATCTATTAGTTTTTATTACATATAAAATTTTTGGTTAGCTCTATAAAAGTAACTTAGATATCAGTTACTCTCAACTGGTTTAAACAAGTTAGAAGACGGCGCCACTTTGAGTCTCAGACAGTGCATCCAAGTCTAAGTTCGATCTTATCGTATAAGCTAAGTGGATACGAATAGGTTAGAATAGAATTGTTTTAATTCGATATAGTTTTCAAAAATACGTATTAAAAATACTTTTTCATACCATCGTATCAAAAGTGACTGAAAGAAACAAAAGTTCTTGAATAAAAATTATTTTTTTAAATAATTTTTTTAAATCGGTCTCGAATGTTCTAAAATGACATGGTGCGTTTATTTAAAATCGTCCCATCCGTCCGTCCCAATTTCTTCTGGGTAGGATATTCTAATTTTCTGATGTTTGGATGTAAGATAATTGAAGATATATATCATATACATTTTTCGTTTTCTTCGAAACATCTCCAAGTTTTCGGACAAAATACAGACACTCCTCAGCCATTCCGAATATTGGCGCGGATAGACGGCAGACAAAAATTTTAATAAATGGTTGTTAATTTATACAACTCCCTTAGCTTATATAGCTATAAGACAGTTATAACGATATAACAGACACTTTAATTTTATTTATAAATAATAGATACGTCAGAACTTGCCCTTGTTAAAACTGTAGGTAGTGTATGGGTCTCTTAATATGCTTCAATTATTTTAGATGAATAGACAATTGGTTGTTTAAAGTTTCATAAAACATACGTAGGAGATACAGAGTAAAGGAAAACCACTACCAATTCACTTGAACTAGATATTGTTATCAAATAAATCGTAACTATGACGAATCAACAAATGTTATGTTGTCATACCGTTTAGTAACTTTAGTATATTTATATAATAATATAAATTTTCAGGATAATAATTTCTAATAAATAATATATATTCTATTATATTATATATTAGTGGTCAGAAGCGCCACTGCTGATCATGTGTTTCCAGGTTCGAATTCCGTGTCGGGCCATAATCACAGCTATTTATTATTTCCGTCAAGAAATTATCAAAAGCAGTTCGGAGTTAGGAAGTTGGCGGTGTTTAACCTCATCAGATTTTGTGATTCATTGCCTCAGATAGTAAAGCCGTGTAAGCTTGTGCCTGATTCTATGGTCGTGTTTGTTTGCTCTCCCATCGGATGATAAGAGTGCGGGAATAGCGGGTGCACCTGTCCTTGTGCACACACTTGGACACTATAAATCAGTTCTTTGCAAATGGCTGTTGGCCGTTGAGACTGGCCGCCGTGACCGAAATTCGATCTGGAAGATAGCTGGGCGCAGGCCATATCATATCTTGGTGAGTTTACGTAAAATTAAAGTGTTACTACCCATTCCTCCTTGAGCGCAAGTCACTTAATCACTTCTAAGATGGTTTTCAGATAAGGTGATCACCGTGCTGCTCCGATACGTTTTGGCGGTTTAAACAGGTCTTATAAACATATTTTCTTTTATTTCTCGGACACGCAAGCCAGTTGGCAAGTTTTCCTACACCGCCCAGCACACGGCAAATCAGCACAATAAATTTGAGCTGATAATTTCAAGAAAATAGATTTACTGTATTTATTTATACAGTTCAACTTATTAACAATATCTCCATCTTTGTTCTAATGTGTCTATGGCGTTTTGTATTCTACTTCACAATTTGCCCATTAAGTCATTATATGTGAATTTAATATTCGTCTGTGTAATATGGCCGCATGAAGTATTTTATTCACCCGTCTCGACTTTCACGCACGTGAGTGTTGCCAAAGAGTATATAATCTCCACGACGTGTCGCAAAGAAAGATTTACAAAGATTTACAGATGGCAGTATCTTATATACTGCTCGAAATTCAAAATTAAGACCGGTTATAGAAGCAATATCATAGCTTAGCAGCAATGACCAGTTTACAGGTTGAAAAGAGTGAAGAATATTTTTGTTTTATAAATATAATCTTTGTTGTGTATGTTAGTGATCGTGTAACTTCTGTATGACTCGACTGATTGAGGTCATATAGCTATGCTAGGATTTGATGTTGACGTTGTGATCAAGTTATAAACAAATTCTATATTATGTTTACTGGCCGAAATTATTCCTGCTCACAGTGTTCTAATAGTACATTAGTGTCAAAAATGAAAATCTGTACCACGTAGGTGGCACTGTGTTGAGTTATTAAACATATTCACGCCGGGAAAACTCTTAGTTTGAAGTGAAACTCATTGCGCTACCAACTGGAAAGCTCTAAACAACGTCTGTCCAGCTAGCTAGTAATTTATGAAGTTGAATAAAATTTATTCCATGTTCAGTTATGCTCTACTTTTTATTAAAAACTCTACCATTTACATCGATAGCAAAAAATTTTTTGTTTGTAAATGTTCCATAGTCATCATCATTATTATCATTACAGCCCTTCACAAGTCCGTTGTCCGGGGCGGCTAATAGATGGAGAAGAAAGCTTCGCGAGTGGCAACCTTGCCAAATGTTTATTTTAATGTAATTTAAGTGACTTGTGTACACACGAAAGCCAGTAGCCATTTGATGCAGACATATTCGTACGAGTTAGAAATTATATATAAGTCCTGGACTGGTTTTATTTACTTCAGTTTCACCGTAAAAGGCTGTACTATGGTAATAGTTGAACTATTAAAGTGATATATTTCCGTAAGGTGCGTCTACATTTGCTCTTTATATAGTAAAGAGCGTTTCGTTTCTTGTAAATGAAAAAATCTCTTTATTTACTTTAATTTTTTGTATACGTATATACGTGAGTGTTCTGTAAAGTTTCCGACCTAACAAAGATAGAAGACATTTTTTCTTAAAATTTATTTTTATTTTTCTACATAGTCTCCTTGTAATTCAACACACTTCTACCACCGATGCTTCCATCTCTCTAACCCGTCCAAATAGTACTCGGCGTATTTATCTGCAAAATAATTGCTCACGAAGGTGAGTGCCCCCTCATTTGACAAAAAACTCTATCTCCGAGCGCAGTTTTTAGATGAGGGAACAAAAAAAAGTCGCTTAGGACTATATATCTGGTGAGTAAGGCGGATGGTCAAGCAGTTCAAACCGTAAATCATGCGTTGTCACGGTGATTTTCTTTTTCTGCAAATGTGGCAGTTTTTTCGTAATTTCTACGTTCAGTTTGACAAGTGATGATGCGTAATATGCTCCCTTAGTGGTGTTTCCTTTTTGAAGATAATTAATAAACATAACTAATTATCTTCAAAAAGCTAGCTAGCTAACCACGAGTATCCCAAAAAACAGTAGCCATCACTTTCACAGCCAAAAAAGGTTATTGCTTTTTTGGAGCCAGTCGCCGATTTGACTGTATTTTTGTTTCGGACGTATAATAGTATCAATTATAAATATCGTATCAATTATTATTATTATTTATTGATTTATTTTATTTTTATTTATTGTTTTATTTTATATAATTTCCGTAACATTGTGTATATTATTTATTTTTAGTAGTACTAATGTATGCACTAAGTTTGCAATTTAAATATAATTTCCTTTATGGGTCTACTGGAAGATATTTCAGCGAATTTGGAATAAGTAGAACCTTTGTACGTAATTACTATAAGACTGCTTCTGTACCTTAATGTGTGTACATAAAATAAATTAAAAAAAATAGTGTATCATAAACTCAAAGGCAACAACAGTTGAAATACGTTACATACCACTTAACCAGAAAGAGACAAAAGATGACCTACTGATAATCGTACAAGAGGCAGGAAATTTAATAAATCTACCCATAGAAAAAAAGACATCAGTGATGTCTGTAGAATCAACAAGCAACAACAAAAACAACAATCAAACACTAAAACCACTAATCAAAAACCTGTAATATTACACTTTAGTGGTATACTCGTGAAGGAAATTTTTATAGAATCTGTAAAAAAATTCAACAAGGACAATCCTGGAAATACACTTAACACAACGCATTTAAAAATAAACAATACATCCACGCCGGTATTTATCTCCGAAGGCCTGACAGCAAAAACCAGGAAGCTTTTCTTTTTAGCTAGTGAATTCACCAAAACGCATAAATACTCCTTCTGTTGGACGTCTAATGGAGGAATATACATCAGAAAAACCGAAGGTATGCCACATATACGTATTGATAACGAAGAACAACTTCTAAAATTAAAAGATAAATGACTAGGTTTATTTAAATCGGCATACTTAAAAGCTTATTCCCTATATTATAATATAAACATTGGATTAATTCTTACTTATTACAATTTACGATATTTTATAATATGTATGTACATATTTTTTGTTGCGTGCACTTCAACTTATTATCTACACAACACACACTCAATTACATACACATACAATTTAATTACTTACAAGCTAACTAAAATGATATACATACAAACTATTTTCAAATATTTCAAATATCTTATAAAATACATACAGCTTACCAAGTTTTTACATACCTATATTACCATATCTATATTACTTGCAAGCATAACTATGCTATACTTTAACATAATATATTGTTATTCACAACTTTACAGTAGTATCTTGCTTTATTCCCTAGAATGTAGAATTACCAAAACAACCAAAAGTAATATAACGACTTATTTATACATCAGGAATGTTCCTTATGCTCTTAGTGATAAGTATAAAAACTTATCAACGAAATACTTGCCAACGAAATTTTTTATTTTTCGATCAATTCAAGTGAGACATTTTATTATTATAAATAGTAAAGGGCGCTAACTTAAATGAAATCTCTATTGAAATTGATTCACTTTCAGTAGCGAATGTTTATAGCTGCCCGCCCGATAAATGTCTTGATTTTGTAACTAAACCAAATCTTGCGCTAAAAATAATTCATCAAAACATTCGTAGTATCAACAAAAAAATTCATGAATTTATCACTATGATGAGTATGACTCAGGTGAACATGGATATCTTGGTCTTTACCGAGTGTTGGCTTAAATCTGCTGTAACAATTTCTCATCTTGATGGTTTCGCGTCTTTGGCTACCCGTAATAATCCTATACAAAATGATAGAGTCGTTGTTTATGCAAGGCTAGATCTTAACTGTAAAATTTACGAGCCAATCCTTAGTGAAGCAAATTGCCTTGTGTGTTACACCAATGACACGGCTGTTATATGTATTTACCGTTCTCCATCATACGCAGACATCAACATCTTTTTGAACAGCCTGGAAAACTTGATATCCACGCTGAGCTCCTATAAAAATATAGTTTTAATGGGAAATATTAACATTGATGTTAAGGATAATAATCATGATAACCGCTCCCATGAATACCTAAATTATCTAGCCATGCTATGTTTTTTACCATCTCATAATAAGCCGACTCGTTTAGAAAACTGTCTCAATCATATTTTGCTGAAAACCAAGCTGGATGCATGTGTTATAATTCTTGAAACTGCAATAACTGACCGTGTACCTACTCTTCTGTTACTATATAAAAAGCACAAATGGATACATCATGCCGCGAAAACCAAAAAATATTTAAACTTTGTGGAAATCAAACGCGAATTAGATAATTACGACTTTGAAGTCGTTTTGAAAGAATCAGATCCTAATATTGCAACTAATATATTTATAGATATCGTTGGCAGTGTTATAAAGAAACATTCCTCAGCTAAAATTATTTCAAGAAAATTTCCTACAGTCAAACCCTGGAATGACACCCGGTCTCATCCGATGTATCCGAAATCGTGATTCTTTACACATAAAGGCTAGAAAGTTGCAGGACAATATCACCATACAAATTACATATAAAAGATATCGTAACTTTCTACAAACTGTATTGAGAAAAGTTAGATCAGAATATGAAAGATGTGAATTCCTTAAGGCAAAAAACAATATCAAAGGAACATGGAACGTCATTAAAAATATTACGAACACAAAAAAGACTAAAGAGTCTGCTAAAGATCTTTTAAGTTGTCACGGTAGCGCTAAGGCGACGTTAAATACTATAAATTCCCATTTCGTTCAAGTCGGCAAAAAGTTAGCCTCCAAAATATCATGGCCCTTAGATGGTTCTCCTCCCATGTCACCTTCATCTAACAATAACACATTTGTACTATTACCTGTTGATGAGCCACAATTAGAAAATATCATTAACTCTCTGAGGAATAATTGCGCCGTTGGATGGAACGGAATACAATCTGACGTTATTAAATTATCATGAAAAGCGTTAACCTCACCTATAACGCATATTTGTAATACCTCAATTTCAACTGGGATATTCCCTGACCTGATGAAGAAAGCTGTAGTCCATCCTATATTTAAATGTGGGGATAGGCACCAAGTTACCAACTATAGACCAATATCGGTGCTCAGTTCTCTATCAAAAATTCTAGAACGCATTCTTTGACTGATTTTCTTAAGAGATTCAACATCATTGCCGAGAACCAGTTCAGTTTTAGATCTGGTGTTTCTACCGAAGACGCTGTAATTGAACTTTCCCAGACAATAACTGCTAAGCTAGATGAGAATCAAAAATGCTATGGCACTTTCCTTGACCTCTCTAAAGCGTGTCTATCCCCATACTGATTTCTTAATTGGAATATATCGGCATTCGTGGTCTGCCCCTTAGTATTTTCAGAGATTATCTCACTGGAAGGATCCAATGCGTAAAAATTGATGATAACTACAGCAACGAGGAGCATATAGAGTTTGGCGTGCCCCAGGGCAGCATGCTGGGCCCCACTTTCTTTTTAATCTACATCAATGATCTGTGTAGAATTAAGCCAGATAATTGTCGGATCTTCACCTATGCTGACGACACGACCTTAGTAGTTTGGGGTGTAGACTGGATTCGTGCCAAAAATAATGCAGAAAAGGCTCTAGTAGAAGTTATGCTTTGGTTATTATTAAATTTACTGACCCTCAATATCGCAAAGACACAACTTATACGCTTTGATCTACCTAAGACTGCTCCAATTTCTGAAAATGTCAATTTTATCAAGGCCCATCAGTGTTCATTGCAAGACGCAGATTGCAATTGTGTCTCACTCTTTGCCAAGCCCCAAACTAAATATCTAGGCATCTATATTGACGAAAAACTTAGTTGGTATGAACATGTTAACGCGCTTTGCAATAGGATCAGAAGGTTAATTTATATATTTAAAAAACTTCGCCACTCTGCAAATGTGGATACCTTGAAAATGGTTTAGACGTGCCTATGCCAATCCATTTTAATGTACTGCATACCAATTTGGGGTGGTACCCATAAAACAACAATGCTACACCTCGAGAGGGCACAAAGAGCAATACTCAAGGTCATGATGAACAAACATAGGATGCACCCTACTGTTGACCTCTACAAAGAGTGTAATGTTCTAACAGTGAGGCAATTGTTTGTTCTTCGCACAATGCTTCGAAAACATTCACAACTTCCTCTAGACTCTAATACCCTTAAGCGACGTATAAGTTTCCCTCTGTGTCCATTACCTCTATGTAGAACAGCTTTCGCAGGACGTCAGTATAATTCAATCAGTTGTCGTTTATACAATAAGATTAATAAGTCGTTAAATATATACAAAATCAACAAACATGAATTAAAATCTAAAATATCAATTTGGTTAAAATCTCTAACATACGAAGATACGGAAAATCTCGTCACAAAATAGGCACCACACATATACAATAAACATACACAAATTATTATAATGTATGTCAAAATCATTATCTCATAATCACTCAACTCACACACACACACACATACACAACACACACACACACACACACACACACACACACACACACACACACTCGCACGCACACACACGTGT
The DNA here is from genome assembly GCA_907164705.1 of Parnassius apollo. NCBI lineage: Eukaryota > Metazoa > Arthropoda > Insecta > Lepidoptera > Papilionidae > Parnassius > Parnassius apollo. Next base: position 4,878,203 of record CAJQZP010000444.1, read on the forward strand.
GTATTTTTGCTTGTGTATTTCGTATTTGTATATATATATATATATATATATATATATATATATATTGTAAACTTGATAGTAAACTGTTATCTTTATCAGTTAAAATTATTGCATAACTGCTCTGTACTTAAATCCTTATACTATGTTTTGGGAGAAGACCCTGACATTCATGTTACAGGCTCTGCCTAGTTTAGATGTCTTCATATTAATTGTAGAAGTATTTAACTGTAAGCCTAATTTTGTTATACTGTTGTTATCGAGTGTACTTTATCTTAAAGATGCAATAAAGATTATTATTATTATTAATGGTGTATCCAAGCTTCATCTACAGTAATTAGTTGGCGCCAAAACTCTGAGATACCCGAACACGTTTTTTGTCGAATGTGAGCAAACGCGACACCCAACACGCTGACAGCTTTCTTATGGCCTAAATCTGTATTTAATATGTGACAAACACGTTCTTTAGACATTTTCATATCAACTGCTATCTCTTTCGCTTTGATTTGGCGGTCGTCTTGAACCTAGCGGTGAATTTTGTCGATGTTATCGTCAGTAGTTGCAGTTTATGGGCGTTCTGAACGTTTATGGTCTCCCAAGCTCTCAAGGCCACGTTTAAGATCAGCTGCTCAAAATTTTACTGTGATAAATGATGGTGCAGAGTCTTCGTACACTGAGTCCAACTCATCTTTGATGTGCGTAGGCGTATTGTCTTTCGAAATCAAAAATTTAATTACAGCTCGATACTCAATTTTTTCCATTTTCACAAAAACACTTACATGGACTTAATCAAACGACTTTCAAGCAATGCGTCCAAAATGGCTGGGATTTTGATGCGTAACTGTCAAAAGATGCACAACTACATTCACTAGCTTTTATAGACAAATACCACCATCTTCATGTTGAGGTCGGAAACTTTTCAGAACACCCTGGTATATACATATATGGCACATGCTCTATATATAAAAAACTTATTCGAACAGTTGTCTTTTAGTTAGAGTAGGTGGCTTCTACGCAACAGGTTCCGCATTTGAATAAAAAATGAATGATATCCATAATATTAACTAACGCAATAAATCTTAACTTGATTTTACAAATTATGTGTGTGTATTTGACAAAATATAACCATTTATATCAGTTCAGCCATTTCCGAAAAAAATAGTGATACAAGGAAACGAGTTGATAACAGATCCTTCTGGTTTTTTTGGGCTCGTTGAAAGACATTCAGTATGATGTTTTGAGCTATGCTTTGAGTTATGCCGTCTAGGTTTATCTTAGACATCAGAGGACTTTATTTGTTACATTCGGTATTCTGGATCCAATCTAATGTCAATTTGTGGACAAATAAGCAAACTATCAGCTGAATTTTTCTTTTTATCGAATAAGGTGACAAACGAGCACACCTGATGGTAAGTGGATTCTGTAGCTGATAAACATCTACATTTATTGTAAATTTGGAATCAAAATGCACGCGTTGTCACCCCTGAAGACTAAGACAGAATGCCTCGTTTCCAGTAAAAAGGTCTCCGGTTCTCACAACTCACCATATGAAACAGAGCAGTATTAAGCTGCTATTTTTACACTGATATTCTGTATGAGTCTGATCCTTACCCGGCCGAGCCGGGTTTTTTACTACCAAACTTCTTTTGATTATTTATATTCGTATTTTATTACAACAACCATGAGAATAAAATAGTATTTTATTTTATTATTATGATAGAAAAACATTTATTTATCCAACCCGATAAAAAATAATAAAATAAAAACAAAATAATAAGTGGACTCTTAGGTGTACCGATACTTTCTTAGTGACCAAACTATAAACAGTCAACGCACTTTATGATTTGTCCTACGTTCTCGAAATTTCGTAGATAATTTGAAATTGGTGGATACAAGTTCGACTTTTAACGGAATGTAGGATAATGATTTGTGCTTTACTCAGCGCATCATAGCGGATGAAGGCCATGCAGTGTCTGTACAGTGTCACGTGATGACTGCTTAAGAAAATTTACGCTCCATTTCGACCAACGATACAAGAAAAATTTTGAGATGGGCCAATTATTCGTTTTATATTCGGTATTTAGCAATTTTACCGAATATTCGTATTCAGCCGAATATTCGGCTAAATCACCGAACATTCGTTAAAGTTGTACTCAAAGTGTCCACTGTATTGAAATGTACGAATTGAGTAATGCCATGACTTTCCTAATTTATTGTTGGAAGTATATTTTATTCATAGGTTAAATCTCTTGTACGACATCGTTATGTTTTTGAGGCACTGTAGATCCAATTATAGCAAATAGAAAGCTTGATAAAATGTTTTTGGAATCAAAGAAACATTACATTACATTAGTTCATTTCACTTTAGTTTGGTCGTCAGTTTCTCTAAAATAAGTCCGAATAGTAGATCTCCTGTCACTTATTTTTATCATATAATTATCAATTTTTACTAAGAATAACACAACGAAATACTTTTTTCTCACAAAAATTTGTCAAAACATTGGCATGTGCCGGCAAATTGCTCAGTACTAGATGGTGCAATAACAATAACATGTCAGGTGTGGCGGGGCAGCGAGAGGTAGGGTCCGGCGCTAATCCCGCGCGCTTTACGGTAACAAGTTTCGACATAAATTGGTTAAGTACCGAGGTGATCATACCGAATAAGGTTCCGCCAAGTATTCGGCTCGGTAAAAGTTTTACCGAACTTTCGGCCGAATATTCGTATTTGGTAAAATCCAAGTTCGGCCCATCTCTAATAATAACTTTAATTTCATATCTTTAAATGAGGATAACCCACAGTTTTTACCGCATATATAGTGTGAATCATTTTAATTTATTTGCATGACAAGACAACCCTAGCGGACACCGGACATCTCCCGAGCGACTAACGGCCGCTCGGGAGCACTCCACCCACATCTCACTCTGCACCGCACGATTGTTTTGCCTATACGCCTTGGATGATCGACTGTTAGTGATAGTTAGACTGTAACATAATAATGCAGTGTCCCAATTCTTAATTTCATTTAAAAAAAAATTCTAATCACAATTGGAAACTTGTTTTTTAAAAATCTGTATTAGCTTCCTCCAGTCACTACAAAATCCAGATAAGCCCGTGGCCCGTGGCTTTACAAAGCCATCGATTAATTCGTAGAGTAACGATAAGATATCAGAAATCTGACCTTGTTACGAGTAGTAGTGCCATATTCCATAAACCCGTAACCGCTTAAACACATTTATGGCAGCTTACAGGATATTTTTGTAACCATCTCTATACCTACATAAAAATCAATTAGTGTCCGTTAGTTTCGCTAAAACTCAAAAACAGCTGGACCGATTTCGATGAAATTTTTTGTGTGTATTTGAGTGGCCCCTTGGATGGTTTAGATTCACGATTGGACCCGGTAGATGGCTCTCTTGTCGAGATTCAGAAATCACCCTTGCGAAGCCCAGGCGGATCGATAGTCTGTAATAAAAACAAAATACATATAGAAAAATCCAAGTTCAAAAGGAATAGTTATTGTTTCCTTTTAATCCACAAGTCACTTGGAATTTAGTTCTTCTTCATCTAGTTGTTCCACTACCAGATGGACCTTTTCTATTATAGAGCGGGATTTGCCAATATTACCATTATCATTAGCCTTATTAAATGTTATAAAATTGCTTATAATCAACTCAAAACAGGGTAACAGCTGATTATAATTTATTCGTGATTAACTTAATTATAGTATTCGAAATAAAATTATGACGGTAGATAGCAAACACTGTTTTAAATACGGTCAGTTTCATTCAATACTTTTAGAAGATTAATAATATATTGTGATATACTATATCATGTGTATATTCCATGACAAAGCGACATTATTTACACAGGCGCCATGAAGTCCAGCCGCTCCCAATCGATAGCAAGAGTTCCATATACCCGGTTTTAGGAAGTTAATATTATTATTCCTAATCAGTTATATTCAATTTTAATATATCAATTTTAATGTTATATAATTTAATAAAAGTAATAAAAGTAATGGTTGCTAATTGACAACAAAATTGCAAAAGTTTTCTGATAAAATAAAATATATGCGAATTACTGAATTGTTACAAACTTAATATTCATTTTATTGATAAAACTTAAAATATATGATACAAATTACAATACGCCGAAAATATATAATAATAAAAAAACAGCAAAAAGAAACCAAAAAATTGTTGACATTTAATCATTTACGAACCTACCATAAACCACGAATTTATTCAACTATTGTAATTTATTGTTTAAAATTTAGTAAACTTTTTAAAGGCTAAAACTTTCCGCAAGTTTTTGACATTTTTACAGTAAATTATTACAATAATAATTCTCAAGAACTTTAACACTTTTACTTTCCGATTATCAAACACAATAGCATATGAATAATAAATACTCATTTATTACACATATAACAATAGCAATGAACTAACTACATTTAGGAGGTACACGCTACAGCGAATGGGTTAATATGTGACTGTTTTATTTTTGTTTAACCTTATTTATGATTATTATAACTAACATGTTACATACACATATTTTAAAAGATTTTGATAAAAAATTTGTTCTAAAATAGACTTGCAACGCGTAGTATATTCGGCCACACGTCGAATATAGAATAATCTACGGGCTCTGAAGTTGTCTTAATTCAAAGCGTTATTTTCTCTAAAGCTTCTCGGGCTACAAGAAGAAAAGGAGTAAACTACTGCTTGAAAATGAAGAAAAGTTAGTCTTTCTGCACAATTCATTCAAGTGCATACAGACATTTATGTGACAGCTTTTTGTTAATTTTTATGATACGCAAGTTGATGTACCTATGACTACCTCAATAAGTAATAAAAAATGTACATTGTTATCAATATTTTTTTAATTACCAAGTATTTGAGTACAGCAAAACAACTTACAGTATTCGGCCGAACAAAACAAATAATGGCAGAATTTTCGTTGCAAGTCGATTCTGAAATGCTCGCAATAATATTGATAACTTTTACAATAGTAGTTTTTTTTTGAGTTGATTTTTCGAAGTATTTCTGAATATTGCCAAAGCTTGTTTGTTTTTTTTTAATATATCGGTTATAGTATGCGACTTTGTATTTTTGTCCCTGTCCTCCTCCTAGTTTTTGCTTTATAAAGCATTGGCACCGATGGTATTCGATACTTCAGATTTTGAACACATTCACACTTCTATCATAGTCGTTTCTTGTATTAAAGATAAAAATATGTATAAGTATAGCCAAAATAATGATGATATATCATTTATTTCGCTATCGTAATCATAAAACGCGGAACTTGTTCTAATGATGAGTAAGCACGTTTATTTTTATGTCATCGTTATAAGAAGTGATAGTGATAAGACGTATTCGATACTTCAGCTACTGAACACATTCACACCTCTATCATAGTCGTTTCTTGTATTAAAGTTTACAATGATAAAAATATTTTAAAATCATGCTATCTACAAAATTTGATATAGCCGAAATAATGATGATATATCATTTATTTCGCTATCGTAATCATAAAACGCGGAACTTGTTCTAAAGAAGATTATGCACGTTTATTTTTATGTCATCGTTATAAGAAGTGATAGTGATAAGACGTATTCGATACTTCAGGTACTGAACACATTCACACCTCTATCATAGTCGTTTCTTGTATTAAAGTTTACAATGATAAAAATATTTTAAAATCATGCTATCTACAAAATTTGATATAGCCGAAATAATGATGATATATCATTTATTTCGCTATCGTAATCATAAAACGCGGAACTTGTTCTAAAGAAGATTATGCACGTTTATTTTTATGTTATTGTTATAAGAAGTGATAGTGATAAGACGTATTCGATACTTCAGATACTGAAAACATTCACACCTCTATCATAGTCGTTTCTTGTATTAGAGTTTACAATGATAAAAATATTTTAAAATCATGCGATCTAGAAAATTTGATATAGCCAAAATAATGATGATATATCATTTATTTCGCTATCGTAATCATAAAACGCGGAACTTGTTCTAAAGAAGATTATGCACGTTTATTTTTATGTAATCGTTATAAGAAGTGATAGTGATAAGACGTATACGATACTTCAGATACTGAACACATTCACACCTCTATCATAGTCGTTTCTTGTATTAAAGTTTACAATAATAAAAGTATTTTAAAATCATGCGATCTAGATAATTTGATATAGCCAAAATAATTAGAGTTGGGCCGATTACAAGCCGACTAATCCGATTAATCGGCCTATTTGTAGTCACCGATTAGTCGGTAATTAATCGGCTAAAATCGCCGATTAATTGGCTTTTTATTTTATTAATTTCAGCAAAGGTTGTTCGTTATTTTCTGCGTGGTAACTGCGACTACATTGATACCAGTAAAGGTTTAAATTTAAGAAAACTATAGTTTTTCTCCCATGCGTAAACTCACGTCAGATTTGTATGTATCTAAATCAAATAAATAATAAAATAATTAGGTTCATACAACTTTTATAGAAAAATCAGTCTTACATGTTTTAACGTTAATTATTCTGGACATAGGAACTTTGTTAAAAAAAAGAATCTGAGGTAGCTATTTAAAACTAAACAAAAACCTAAGCACTTACCATTTTAATTCTACTTTTTAACTTTTTCTAATCGTTATGCAGAGCAATGACGCAACAAAATAAAACATTAATGATATTTTTCTTAATAAACTTTAAAAAAAACTTTAAGTCTCTCCCTTTGCATAACAAAAAAAAGACTTAATTCTTGAATAAAGTTTGTTAAACTACACGCATATAGATTTTTAAAAGACAAATAGAACATACTTGTTTCTTTCTCTACTTAAAACTAAATTGTTATTGTTCTTGTACTAAAAATTAAATCAAATTGATATTTTTCTGTACTTAAAATTGCAATAAATAGTTTTTTCCTGTAATGTTATTAAATAAAGAATCTATAATCGTCTAATAATTTGTTAAAAAGAAATACTCAATTTTAAAAAGTATTGAAGGCTTTTTAGAAAATATTATTATAATTTATTTGTTATTTTTAACCAGTGGCAAATTGTGATGCAAAAAGGCCAAAATCTCAGCCTTTTCTGGTTGAAGTCGATTTCTTTTTTTTGTAGATACTAGATATTCCCTGCCTCAGAAAAAATCTCTCACTATACATAGAGCTGGCGGGGCAGCAAAGTAAAACTTTGGCTAAAAGGGACATGAGTGATATGAGTTTATCATCGAATAGCATCAAATTCGGCTCGGCCGATTAATCAGCCATTTCTTGACCGATTAATCGGCTAATCGGTCAATCGGCCAAAGTACTAATCGGCCCAACTCTAAAAATAATGATGATATATCATTTATTTCGCTATCGTAATCATAAAACGCGGAACTTTTTCCAAAGAAGATTATGCACGTTTATTTTTATGTTATCGTTATAAGAAGTGATAGTGATAAGACGTATTCGATACTACAGATACTAAACACATTCACACCTCTATCATAGTCGTTTCTTGTATTAAAGTTTACAATGATAAAAATGTTTTAAAATCATGCGATCTAAAAAATTTAGTATAGCCAAAATAATGATGATTATATCAATTATTTCGCTATCGTAATCATAAAACGCGGAACTTGTTCTGAAGAAGATTATACACGATTATTTTTATGTTATAGTAATAAGAAGTGATAGTGATAAGACGTTTATATTTTACTAAATAAGCCTCAGTTGATTTAAAGGGATTATTGCATAGTAACGTCGTTGCTACTTAAATGAACAGTAACGCCAAATGACCAGTAGAGCTGCGGCATCGTTTCAAAATTAGCAAAATAATTAAGTAATTACCCTTCATTCATGCTAATAACTCATGACGCTGCGATATGATTTTCATGTACGTGCTGTTAGACGTGACAAATGATTTTCATTCTCAGAACCGCTTTTAACCAGTTCACGATTCGTGTGTTAACATTTGCTACAGTTAAGTTTATAAATACGCACGACTACGGACTACGGTGAGAAAGCAGACAACACGTATGGTGCATTGTGTAAAAATGGTATTAAGGAATTGACATTTTACAAGCATTGCTATTGAGGTAATACTCAATACGATGTTTCATATCAAACGCAATAGTAATGTTGAGGCACCAATATGTACTTTGTACCTATTTATAGTATTGTATTACAGAACCGATAGGTGAACATTTATTTTTAATTAAATTTAAATTAACGCTGTATTTAATGATTGTCTTTAACTTATTCCTTAATGAGCTAAAAATGAAAAAAGACTAAAAAGTAATATTATTTCTGACGTAGGGTTTTAATTCTTCACACTATAATATATGTTAGCACCGAGTTCAGAAGTAAGTTTATGGAAAATATTTTTAGTCCGTTCAGTTTTAGAAGACAATCTTTCTCTTTTTAGAAAGTTTAAATACAAATGTACAAAATTTATAATACACTAGCTCGCCAAGCAGACGTTGTTCAGCCCTTTTCGACTACATTTTGTCCATACCCTATTAAAAATCATTATTTCGCAAAAAAAATTGTGGGCACTCATGGGCAAAAAAAAACTATCCTATCTCTCAAATTGGGCCAAACTGCACACGGTGTGCAAATTTGATTAAAATCGGTTGAGTAGTTTAGGAGTCCGTCGCGGACAAACAACGTGACACGTAATTTATATATATTAAGATATAAAAGTACTTCTGTCTAATCTAATTCGTAACTGTATTTATTGATCATTGAAGCATTTGTATGATTTATGGAACACTCAATGTTGACTGACACAACAAGCCTCACAGCCCACACATATCTAGAATAGTCGCCAACTTTTTCCTACTTATTATGTTTTGTACTTTACTTACTTCCTATAATGACAAGCGTCTACCTCACTTGTAATTCTACTTAACTTTAGATAAATATTTTTATATTTTTCTATAAAAAATTACTACATTATAACGCAACATAATTAATACAGTGCAACCTTAATATAACGTACCTACTTTAATATAACGACTTCCTCGGATTAACAAATTTTTCGTGATCCCCTTGAATCCATAAGATTCAATATAAAATATACCTTTACATTGCGAACAATCTCTTTATAACTAATTTACAACTATCAAGAAAGTTTAAATACCTCTAATTAACGAATTTTGTTAACCCTAAACCTTTATATAAAGTTTATTAGTAGAAGTTGTGAATAAAACTATTTTTTTTTTCCTCGAAAAATTGGCTCCGGGCTATCGCCGCACTAATCCGAGTGAATACATAATTCCCATAAAAAAAAACGCCATCATAAGGTCTAAAATTCCGTAGCGCCCTCGACGATTAAAACCGCTTATTATTATATTTTGTTAAAGTTATTGATTTAAATAATTAAAATAATGAGCAATTAAATTATGACTATTGATATTATGAATATATTTGAGTGATTCTCAACCTTATAGATTAAGTAATTTCGTTGTAATTTTAACTATAATGATTTTTCATTCATCTAACTCACTTGTAATTCTACTTAACTTTAGATAAATATTTTTATATTTTTCTATAAAAAAATACTACATTATAACGCAACATAATTAATACAGTGCAACCTTAATATAACGTACCTACTTTAATATAACGACTTCCTCGGTTTAACAAATTTTTCGTGATCCCCTTGAATCCATAAGATTCAATATAAAATATACCTTTACATTGCGAACAATCTCTTTATAACTAATTTAAAACTATCAAGAAAGTTTAAATACCTCTAATTAACGAATTTTGTTAACCCTAAACCTTTATATAAAGTTTATTAGTAGAAGTTGTGAATAAAACTATTTTTTTTCCTCTTTATAGCTAATTTTAGACCAACCTAACCTCAACATAATAAACCTCAGTTCAACGAATTACTTGATATAACGAATATTTACTTGTTGAGGTTACACTGTATAATGCTTGTAACTTTAGGCGTTCCATAACATAAGGTTCTATTTACTTTAGTTTAAAAGGTTCAATTTAGGTGTTCTTAATGATTTAAACATAACTGTAATAACAGTTAAATTATGTGATCAACATGTCGAACGTTATTGTAATGGACACTTGAGTTGTGATTCGTTATAAATTGTGGTTGTTGTCATTCATTTTTCAAAATTTTATAAGCTGTCTCTATCTTTAGTAATAATTCATAACGTTTTAATGAGTAATATTGTACGTGCTGTAAGTATGCCTAATGAGTAATTTTCATTCATGTGTTTTTTGCGTTAACATTTGCTACAGTTAAGTTTATAAACAAGCGATATTATGTAAATAACGTGTTCAAATATGTACATATTGTTCCATTATATATCGACTCAAGACTGGACCAACATTTTATTGCACTTAAAAAAATTGCTTCGAATGATGCCAAGTAAATCAAAAATCGAACGAGGCATTCAAAAGTAATAGCCATTGAATAAAACTAAATTTACGGATTCTATCGCGTTTATTTAACTGATTTTACTTATTTTTAATTCCCGACGTTTCGGGTGCTTTACAGCAACCATGGTCACGGGGGGGGGGTGTGCTGAGATGTTTGACGTCCCAATATCATTGTTAGCCCGGCCTGCAGTTTTTGAATATTAATTTTTGGTCCGATTTACGCAAAACGAGCTTATAGTATCATGAAGTCTTGCAGTTGTATGCTTGAGTTTGGGTTTAATTTTGTTAATTATAGGATCCCAAGCAGATGGCAGCACCCAACCATTTTCTCTATTGAAATTAGGATGTTTTTTAATTTCAATAGCCTCGGATTTGTGGTTTATCAAATCTGATGTAATGGTGGGGACGATCTTGAACATGTTCACAGACTGCAGACTTCCCGGAGCGTCGGTGCTTCACATCAGCTATATGTTCTTTCACGCGGGTTTTTATGGATCTTTTTGTTTGACCTATGTAAGAGAGACCACGTTCACAATCTAACTTGTACACTCCTGCATCTTGTAGAGGAATATTACACTTGACGGATGGTAAAAATTGACTAATCTTCTTCGGCGGCTTGTAGTATGTTTTAATGGAAGCTCGCTTCAAGATGTAGCCAACCTTGTCTGTGACTCCTCTGACATAATATGGTAGTACAGCAGGCACACGCTCGACTGTGGCCGGCTTCACTCGGTCACTGTGACGTAGGCGCGGGATCCGAAGCTTGTTGTCTTGCAACACTTGCTTGACATGCTGCAGCTCGGCGGCCAGATGTTTTCTGTCACAGATCCCTCGTGCTCTCTGAAACAAAGATTTACCCACGGTAGCTAACTGTGAAGGATGATGGTGAGATTCACCATTTAAATATCGGTTGGTATGGGTCTTTTTTCTATACACAGTGTGACCAATAGTGTTATCAGGATTTCGTATGACTAAAACATCTAGGAAAGCTAAAGAATTATTTGCCTCTAACTGAAATAGCGTAAATTTAAGAAATCATTAAGTAATAGCCATTTAAAAATTTCTAATTAATCGTTTGATATAACTTTTGAATTTCAAAAATCAGCCAATTGAATGATCTTCGAGCATTTCAAGCTCGAAAGGAGCTGGAAGTTCCAGGGTTGACCTACCGGTCAACCGCATTTCAGATTTTTTTTGTAACGTGCAATGATTGAAATCCGACATGGCATGAAGGTGAAGCTTACCAAGCACGCGGTGCGCACGTGGTATCTACGTGGTCGCTGCCCGCGGCTATTTTATTTAACTATTCTCATGCCATTTCAGATCTGTTGTCCGGTTGTAAAGTACCTATTTAATTATTTACAAAATTCTTATTTTTATACGCTAATAAAGAAGTGTAATGATTAATTATATAAAGGTTATATGGTAACGAATGCTAATTAGAAATAACATAATGGTAGGTACGTCAACGTATAAAAGTTTAGCCGTAAAATTAAAAAAAAAGCGCAAACGAGTCAGCCAGCGACACGTGGCACGGTACTAGTTCCCCCATATAGCAAAAATATGCGGAAGTATTATGCACACATGTGTAACATAATATATTACGTTCGTGTCTCACAAATTATTAGAAACAATAGAACTGACACAAGAATCGAAAAATTGGCTCCGGGCTATCGCCGCACTAATCCGAGTGAATACATAATTCCCATAAAAAAAAACGCCATCATAAGGTCTAAAATTCCGTAGCGCCCTCGACGATTAAAACCGCTTAGAAATTATCAGAAACTTAAAATATTTTGTTAAAGTTATTGATTTAAATAATTAAAATAATGAGCAATTAAATTATGACTATTGATATTATGAATATATTTGAGTGATTCTCAAGCATATAGATTAAGTAATTTCGTTGTAATTTTAACTATAATGATTTTTAGAGGTGTTTTCGCAAATAATTATGATCGAGTCAAAATTATACAATCATGTTTATGAACTCGCAAATTCAAGATAAAGACTTGAGTTTATCTATATGAAAATTCCACCTACGTTAGTGATGTCATAGTCCTGTAATATTCAATGGAAGGAGGTGCATTCGCGGTGACGCCCTAACCTGCGCCATTTACACGAACGACATAACATCAAATAAATACAATCGGAATGTTTTATTGCTGTAAAACACACGGAATCAATAAGAACTAAAATTATTACTTGTACTGTATATGTTTATAGTATGAAGCGTTTGCCGCCAAAATCACTCCTTGACTGCGCTATGTGCTTTTAATATGAGAATGTTTTGAATCCTAAAAACAGGCCATTGGTTTATAAACACAATTGATGTCGGGTTTCACAATTCAACGTAACCAGACGTCAAAACGGAGCCACGATTTCCATCGGAGTTACACAAATACATTACGCATTTCAAAAAAAAAATTAGTTTTTGTCCCCAATACAGTTATATTTTCTTATTCCTGGCCAAAATTCTTCTATAATCCATTAATTATACTTATCCTGTGTCTTTTCAAAACTTAATATTTATTAATTACCATAAATCGGTAAATATAAAATCACAGTTTATAATGAAGAGCGCCGCGACATTTGTCATAATACGTAAATTTAACATACTACGTCATAATACTCGTATATTTTTCCCACTGATGTCCCCTGGCATTTTAGACATATTATTATGATAAGCTATACACTTAACGGTAAGACATGCAGGAAATCGATGAATGCAGGTGGCTCAGGACTGTGCTTTGTGGAATTCCTTGGGGGAGGCCTATGTTCAGCAGTGGACTAGTGAAGGACTCTAATGATGATGATGATACACTTAAAAGAATGTTTTATTTTTATTTTTTGCCAGTTAACAAAAAATGACACTCAAAATTGGTATGTATAGTCATTTTATTACGAAAATGTTCATAAAAGTTGCTACTTTAATTTATTTTACAGTGCTTCAAAATGACCGGTCGTTTAGAAAGTCCTTAGAAGTGATAATGCATCTGTGACCTTCTTTTTCGTACAAGTAATTGCCCGTATTATGCTCCTGAATATAATTATAATCGGGTAGACTATAAGTTTGTTTAACACTCTAATATTATTAAAAAAAAACCCTTACTTCAAGTTTACTAGTTTAATTTAATAAGGAAATTACGTGTTACAGCGATCAAAATGCATTTTCACTGTTTCAATTTATGACATAGGCATAAAAACCAAAAACAACTTATCTTTGGACCTATAAAATCAATTTCTCACCTGGGTTTCATAAAACTCAACTTTTTTTACACAAGGGTGTAGCAAGCTATGCTGGAGGTTAATGTGAGTGATAACATAATAAAAACAGCGTCACCTATATAGAATATAAGTGACATATCAAGAATGATGATGTTTTAATAAAAATCCGTTGAAGTTAACGAATCGAAGGCAGTTTTTGGATATAGACGTCTTACATTAGCTAAAGCATTTGAAAAAGCAATGCATACTAGACTGAATAGTTTTCTAAATAAAGATAAGATTTTACGAGAAGAACAAAACGGTTTTCAAAAAAAAAATCAACAACACTAGCTAATTAAACTCGTAACAGAAAACATTGATAAAGGTATGAAAGTTACTGGTGTCTTTTTTGATATGAGTACAGCATTCGATTTTGTAGACCACGCACTGTTACTAAATAAAATTGAAAAATATGGCATTAGAGGACTTGCATTTCAATGGATACAATCTTATTTAAGTACCACAACTAATACAATGCGTTCAAATATCTAGGATTAATGAATTTTATGAACATGTCACAAATAGTTCTAAATTATGCCACAAGGTACAATTCTTGGTAAATATGCATAGTCAATTTAAGCTTAATTCCTTAGCATAGAATAAGAATAGAATATTTTTTTATTCAATATTGAACACTAAAATAATAATTAAAATTATAATATTTACGATTAAAACTAATTACATACAATATAAAAAAAGAAACTATAATATAGAAAATCTAAAACTAAAAATTTTAATAGTCAAAAAGACCTGCTCCCCGTGGTATAGTGCCAAGAACGCTGGCTGCGTTTCCTCGCTGAATAGCTATACTTAGCCTTTGAGCGAGGAAAGAACCAGCCCTCTTATCACCAGCAGCGACGACCAGTCGTGGATACAGTTCCTTTAGAAATATCACTGCACGTGGACCCCACGGACCGATAGTCTCTACAGCAAATGGCACAAATATGTAGTCATTTCTCAAAGACTCATATTTGCGCCATCTATTAAATTCTGCTGACTCTGATGCTGCCCCGGCTCTAAAAGAGGTACCCTTGAGATGAGAGGCCGCCAAAGTGTCGACGCAAGTAGCATCCTATACTAGGGCTTTACCTCTCTCCCAAGAGACCAAAGTCATACCGTCGGGTCTCCTGCCATCGTCTCTAAATATCCCGCAAGGCTCTAAAACCGAGGGGACATTTATGGAGACAAGAGCCCTTGGGATGATTTCGTTCAAAGAACCGTGAAAGAAAAACCTACCTGCACTTTTCTTGCATGAAAGTCCGTGGAGCCCAAACTCATCGACGCTGCTACCACAGGGGCACTGGTGAGGTTGACAAATTGCCACCCCTAGCCGGATTCCTACGGCGATGCGCAAGCTTTCTCCATCAAGCAATATGCCGAGATTACTTGATGGTAGAGCATGTAACCAGTGGCTAGATTCCTTAGTCGAAACAGCTAGAAGGCGAGCCTGATCTTGTTGTCTGTAGAAATTTTGAAATAAATTTTTCTGGACACTCCGTACCAACGCAATATCGCGCTGTTTTTGTTGGTTAACTTCCAGTGGGACATTTTCGCCGGGACAGAGCGTTAGCCATGTTTGCCTTGCCTCCGCAGCAAAGCACAGGTCTACTTTATTATTTAAAATTGTGTTACATAGATCATTGACACTATGCACGGAAGCAAGGAAGCCAGGCAATGCGACGCTAGAAATATTTCTTACACCAATACCACCAAATTTGATAGGTAAAGTGGCTTGATTCCAGGCTATTGTATTTAATCTCAAATTTAGAATTTTTTCTAAAGCAATTTTAAGATTACTATCAATATCTTTTAAAATATCCGAACATTTCCAGACTGGACTTGAGCGTAACAAGTATGTAAATTTAGGTACAAGGAGACAATTTTTTTAAATGGTAAGGGCAATATTCGTATTCGTATAAAATAAAAAGTAAAGGGTCCTTTACTTTTTATTTTATATATTAATGACCTTCCATTGGCAATCGATCAACATTGTACTCTATATACCGACGATATATCAGTTATAATAACAGGTAAAGAAAAGCCATCTGATTATGAACTTAAAGTTAACAATACTGTCACATCTACAATAAATTGGCTCGAAAGTAATAATTTATGTCCCAATCTACTCAAAACTAAATATATTATATTCGGCCCTAAAATAAAATTCGTGAGTCATAATCAATAAATTGAAAAGGTTGCTGAAATAAAATTCCTCGGCCTTATTTTAGACCAGCACTGTAGTTGGAAAAGTCATATAAGCTTAATGTGTGATAAATTAGATAAATTCGTTTATGCACTTAAAAGACTAACCAATTTAACAAGTAAAGAAGCTGCTATAACAGCTTCGATTCCTCATCGAAAAGAAATGTATACGGGCGATTTGTGGATGTGGACCGTTTGATTCTTGTAAACCACTTTTTTAAAAGTTAAAACTTATGACACTGTGTTGCATGTACGTGTATGAAATTGGAACATTTGTAAAGAAATATCCACATTTATTTCAAAGATGTATTGATAATTGTACAAATACGAGTAAAACATTTCCGCATAGATATGTTACAAGACTAAATTTACGAAAGTGTAAAACTGTCTTTTATCAGAAGAGCTATCCTAATATGTGTATAAGAGTATATAATAAAATCCCCAGTGATATTCGAAAATTGCCATTAAAATTTTTTTGAAAAAATTTTTTTTCAATTTTTTTTTAAAAACAATTCTGAATAAGCAATGGCTTATTCAGAATTGTTTTTATTCCCTAGATGAATTTTATTGTTATAGACCAAAGTGATATTTAATATATTCTTGACTTGACTTGATAACTGTTGACATGTACACCTTAACTTGACATTTTTTACTTTTTTATTTTATTTTATTTTGGCATTAAGACTGGATCAAATTTTGTATTATTTCTTGTTTATTGTTAACGTCTATGTATATGTGTGTTATTTATCTTGTGACACTTTATTCTTAGGTTTATCACTAAATTGTAATTAATCATAGATATCCATAAAACATTTATATAGCACTAGACTGACAATTATAAAATTATATATTTGCATGCCACTGGCGAAATATGATTGTACCATACCAAATTTATCTCTTGCAAATAAATCATCATTATTATTATTATTATTACAAAAGGAGATTAGTGTTAAGCTTCTCATATAAATCACGCGTTAACAGTTTTTTTGTAAGTCTATTGCTGGATCTATAGATTTTATCACTCACAGGCAGGCGAATTGGTGCGCGATGCACGTAATGTCACCCCTTGCACAAGTAAAGGCTTTGTCCAATCTTGATCAAGGGAGGCCCCATGTTTATTTGGGCCTTATAACAAAAAAATCAACTGTGTCATTTGCCCATCATGTCGTAAAAGACGTCTAATAAGAAATTAGGTAGGCAGAACACACAACGGCTCATACTAGAACATAATATCAGGCACGAAAAATAACACGATGGTCACACACACAGTGGTCCACCAGCACGTATCAACAAAGTATCATACCCGCGACGCGTTTAGTGCATCATCCATCATCGTTCAATGTCGACTAAGATGCTCGTTCTATCGGTTGTAACTAATTTTGTTCAAAAGACGCGTCAGAAGGAGCTTAGAGTGTAATTTTTGTTGTAAAAAAATTACCTTTAAGAGAACTAGCAATTATTATTATTATTTCGGGCAACGCATACGCGGTTACAATGCGTTTGTTCGCCTGCACAGAGCGGTTTCGTCGCGTACCATGCACGCGGCGTATTTGTTACCGGCCAAATATGCCCGTCGTGAATTTGGTGTCGGTCCAACCATGGCACGTTAGGGTGTCAGATCGGTGACGAAACGGTCGAGTGGGCGTTGTTGCATATTAATCTATAAAAAGAATATTTTTTGCATGTGCCAAAACGGTGATGATCGTGAAATATAACGATTAATATATTTCCATTTTTTCTCTCATTAAAACACTCCGAAGGATTTTCTCTTGTATCGTGGGGGAAGTTTACATAAATAAATTTTACTGTACCATTGAGTGATTCAGTAGATTCTTCGACGGTTGATTTTTAAACTAAAATAGCTCAGCAAGTAGTGAAAATATTCATTCAAGATAACATAACTACAAACGTAATTTTACCTATAACTAAATTATTACGCTCTACTCCCTTATCGCGTAATAATAATACGATGTCGTCATTGTCGACATTGTAAAATTATATTCAGTTTTGTAACGTTGATGAGGATAAATTTTTAACAGTCGCATAAAGCTTTTATATGCTGGTATTGTACGTAAAGATCAATAGAGATATTTAGAAGACATAATTACTTGTGAAACCCAATCTGCCATTTTTGATTGTACACATGACTACATGCATGTTTGTGTCGATACCTTTTATTAGTTTTATGGAAATTCATGTTAACAAAATTATCCCTTTTTATGATTATTAGAAAATATTATACTAAATCATTATCGTTTATTATTTTCTATTTTGATATTTTATAAATATTCATATAAAAAGAAAGAACAAATTTTGTAAAATTTTCAAGAAGTAACCTATTAAAATCTACTATTTCAACTCTTTTGTTCAATAAAATTGGAGCAAAATTAAGTTTGAAATTTATGTAAAAATTGCTTCACTCTAAAACTGTATTAAAATGCCCAATAACCCGAAAATGATACCGTTGTATAAACTGTACCTACGTAATAAAGAAGTTATAATAGGAGGTTATAATATAATCAATGCGAACAACCCTGAGTATTGAACAATGAAGATAGCTAAAATTAGGAACAATTGCCTCAAATTAAGACAAAATCCAGGTTTAGTTTTTGTAATAACGAAACATATATGTAAATTACGTGCTAAAAATCTAATAATTATATAATAAACTTTAGTTTCACCGATTTGATTAATCATTATTTTTAATAATTTCGAATTTTGTTTATATACCTATACATTTTTTTTCTTACTACATGTAAATTAATTCTTTACCGTTCCATTCCGCAACTTAACTATTTCTTTCAGTGACTGTCCTATTTTTGTTGATTACTTTATTTTATTATTGCTACATTATTAACGTGGAGAGAAATTTTATTTTGTTGTTATAAAGACTATTATTTGTTATTTATTTTTAAAAATAATAGTAATTGTATTTTTTACGAAAAAAATCGTTATTTTCTCTATGTATTTTATCGTTTTGCACGCAAAATTTCGAACAGAAAACTACCGTAGGTGTGTGACGGGACCTTGATTTTATATAGAGTTGCTGCGTTCGGAATCCCGAATCGGAATTCCGTATGTATGTGGTCAGCCTTGCGTTCGGAATGGCTTTTGTCCATGCGGGATTAATAACGCACAGGCAGTCATGCGGAATTTCAAATCGAAGAAAATTTCGAACGGAAAACTAGTGTACGTGTGTAACGGTTCATGGACTTTATATGTACTTGCTGCGTTCGAAATCTCCAACCGATATAAACGGTTTTTCGAAACGAAATTCCGTATGTATTTGGCCGGCTCAATTTCCCTTCGGAATAATAAGGCTCAGTTGAGAGACGCTCGCCATTGATTCTAAACATTCTACCAGCGAATCATGACTACGATATTTTAATTGCGATTCTATTGTTCCTGTATTGTTGTTACTGGGTGCATCCCCTTAACACCCTAAGATTGCAATATTTCCAATTAATGGCAGTGTGAAAATACATGTTACTAGCAATTTTGCTCCGGCTTCCCACGGGTAATTTCTGGATCTGGACAACAGTGCCTCTTTCCGGGTCCAAATGTGAATCTAAAACATCTAAGAACCCATTGAAATACACAAAAAATTTCATCAAAATCTTTTGAGCCTTTTTTTGAGCTTTAGCGAGACTAACGGATAGCAATTGATTTATATATATATATATATATATATATATATATATATATATATATATATTATACATATAATGAGTGACAAACGAGCACACAGTCCATCTGATGGTAAATGCATGCTGTGGCCCATAGACACCTTCAATAAAAAATCGAAAATACGAAACACAGCAGCATTAAGCTGCTATTTTACGCTGGTATTCTCTGAGAGCGTGGTCCTACTCCGGTCAAGGCGATCCATTCGTGCTGCAACGTATTTCATAGTTTTTTATACATAACAGGCGACAAATGGAAATTGAGCAGATGATATGTAGCGACATCTTAATAAAACTTAAAATAAGTACATATAAACAAATGCGGATGGTTACCAAGCCGCCTCCAAGCGTGGCAATTATATCAAAGTACCCGGTTGACCGAGCTTTGCTCGGTATTTTTCGCTCGGTTTTTTTTTTTTAATTCGTGTGTTTTGGAAATTATATTTAGATACAAATTACATACTGATGAAATACGAATAATATTTTTTGATCTTAGCGACATAATAGAAAAAACTGAACTGGTTATTTGAATAAAAAATCATGAGTGCAATTAGTTTAATTTAAATTTTCGTGTTTTTAGTTAGTTTACGACGGGCTGTTTTCCGCAACTCCACGTCTAAGCGCGTATTTTGCGTGTGGGCAGGAATAATATGCTTATTCGAGCCATGATATCTCCCCGAAGAAGCTCAGCAGTCCCTTGATGTTGCAAACAACTTCGGGGAGCGATCCTGCGAGATGTTTAGCCCTGTATAAAGCGACTTCTGGACATGTCAGCAACACGTGAACCGCCGTTTCTTCCTCTCCCATGCATGCCCTGCACAGGAGGCTGTCAGTAACACCTATGGTGAACAAATGTTTGTTAAAAGAGCCATGTCCTGTGATAGCACTTGTTACTATCCTGATCTGTGGCTTGTTCAGTCTCATTAGAACCTTGGTTAGACGACTGTTTACTTCAGGTAGGGCCTCCCTAGCTTGTCTACAGTCTATTAAATTTTTCCAAAGCTGAGCGTGTAAATTATTGAAGTATCTACGTACCAGTGAACGAACGTAGCCAAAGGGGATTGGTATTATTGGTTCCGGCCCTATCGTTGCTAGGGCCGATCCCCCTTCTGCCCAGTTCATCTGCTGCATCGTTGCCTCTAGATCCACTGTGTCCCTTGATCCATTGCAGAGTCACATTGTTGTACTTACATACCTCATTCAATCGTTGATAGCACTCGTGTATCAGTCCCGAGTTCGTCACATTGCAACTCAGAGCTTGAAATTTTCGTGTTTTTAAAAAATACTAAAAAAAGGGCCCGAAAAAATAGATTTTCTCAAAAAAGAAAGGAACTTGAAAAAAAAAATTTAAAAAAGTCGGTTGGTCGGTCTGGGCTCGAGACCATGGTATTACGATTTTGTGACCGCCCAATATGCCAATTAAGCTATTTGTAATCATTAATAAATTATCAAAATTTACCTTATTCTTATTCTAACGATATTTTAGCAGTTTTTCATTGCCTAAAAACACGGACAAAAAGACATTTTCTAAAAAAAAATCCTAGCTAGATCGATTTATTGCCCCCGAAACTTCCTGCACACAAAATTTTATGAAAATCGTTGGAGCCGTTTCCGAGATTCCGATTATATACAGAATGGGTCCCACATATATGCAATAAATGAAAGCACAAGTAATACTAGTCCGTAGAAGTGTAGAAAAATTAATTATTAAATTAAAACCCGTAAAATAAAAAAAGTGAAATTTTCAAACAAAATAAATATTAAAATAAATTCAGTAAAAGTGAACACTCTGTTTAGACAACGTACCTTGACCCCTTGGAAGAGTGACAACGTTGCACGCGGGTGGCACGCCGACAAAAGACACCGCTGTCGATATGTCGCAATACCAATAGTTTGCACTGCGTGGCAACGTCGCTTTTTAATGTTCAAGGATTCAAGTTCATTGAATCATTGACTTAGTGACCCAATTCTATAGAGTGTTCAAATTTGCTTAAAATTAAAACTCTACTTTTTGACCTAATTACTGGACCGATTACGTTCATTTTTTGTATATCGTCAGCAAAGGCGATAACAAGTATATGGTTTCATTTATTGCATATATGTGGGACCCATTCTGTATATACAAGAATTGCTCGTTTAAAGGTATAGGATATCCTATTTTGACTTATAATATGCCGTTGTGAACGCGTGATGGATCGATCATTTCTTACTTCGATCAACATTAGTCTTAAACCACGGCTATTTTCGTTAGCATTGCAATGGTTTTATTGATAGAATTGTATTATTAAGTAAACAAAAAAGAAGAAAAAAACAATATTTAATAGTAGGTATATTATAAATATTATAATAGTAATAGGCCCTATCGTTATGTAAGAATTTATTTGGATTGTTTACTATTCTATCAAATTTTCAATATAATAAGCAAATTAAAAATTAATTAAATCAAATTAATCAAGCAAATTCACTATCATCAGAGATATTTAAAAAAAATCCGCCCCATCCACAGCTCACATAAAATATTACAACGTACAACATGAAGTTTTTTATAAAGATGCAGGTATTTATTGCTCACGTCCATTTTGTCAATTGCAATCGATACATTACTATCAATGATTTTTTCCTACTCTATATAATAATAATAATTGTTATTATTATTATGAAATAATTGTACTAGCTTTCCAAGCAGACGTTGTTCTGCCTTATCCTTAACTAATTTCCTATTAAAAATCCTTAAATTCGCAAAAATAAAAAATTTGCATCACTCATGGGAAAAAAACTATTCTATCTCTCAAGTTGGACCAAACTGCACATGGTGTGCAAATTTGATTAAAATCGGTAAACTAGTTTAGGATTCCATCGCGGACAAACAACGTGACACGTGATATATATATATATATATATATATATATATATATATATATATATATATATATATATATTTATCACATTTGTAACTTTCTGCTTTATAAGCTTTGAAATGTTAATAGGACACAATTGTGTATGTCTATGGCATTTTTGGTAGAAATTAATTCTACGCAAGGGGTGAGGCAACCCTCATTTAGTTGGCAAGATTGGCGCCACAGTAGGGTGGCATGCAGACGATTACGTCACCTGAAAAACCGACGCACCGCCAATTTATGTGCCATAAAAATTACTTTCGCTACTCGTTCAAAGTAAAGGCTTTGTAATAAAAATAAATGAAAAACGCTGCCATTTGACGGGCTATGCGTTTGCTTACAACGAATTAAAAAAAAATGTAAAACAATATCGGCTCATAATAGTTCGTCCTTTTCTAGAAATGATGTTAAGATTTCACGAAGACGTTACACTTACATTACATGTTAATAAACTTTATTATTTGCGTAATAATTTTACATAACTTAACTTGGAATGTAAATGATTTCTTATATTTATACTATAAAATTAATAGGTCTGGATGTCTTTTTAATTATTTAATCAATTTTAACAAATCAGGCTTCGTCACTTATTCAGTGTAATGCCGCCATCTTGGCTCGCTAGTTGCCTAGTTACAATAACATTTGAAACATAAGTACCTACTTTTTTATTTGAGTGATTAATTATGTGAATATAATTATTTATAAAATATTGATTATTAGTAAGGAGGTTATTTTTATAATTCTTAAACGTTAGAAATTAAAATTAAGTCTCAACTATTTTTATATAGGAAATAGCATAATGTAGATAATAAAAGAATATCTTAAAATAACGATTAATCGTTTAGAAACTTGACATAAAAAGAAATACTTAATAATCTAACAATACGAACACTAAATATTGAATATCATTTATTACAAATTCTTTTTATTGCCCCCTCCCGTCCCCAAGACCCTTAAAACTGCAAAGCAATCTAAACTTAAAGTCGGAAATTAATACATCATCGAAATAAAAAAATTCATCCAAATCGTTAAAGTCGTGTCCGAGCAACAATAAGGTACTTAATACTATAATATGTTAGTACATTATACATCAACTAAAGGAATGCTTCCAGATTTTCAGAAGAACTTTATTCTATTCTTCCCTACACATCTTTTTATTTTATTTTTTTTATTTAAAATGACAACCATCAAGACGGACACTAATGCATGGAATTTAAAGAAACGTGAATATCTACTAAATAACTAAAGCCAAGTGCCATCTTAATTATAGACTGCCACGGCGTGCAATATTATTTCTACATGAATAGCTCTCCAATATATTTATGTGTCATTAGTTGATACATAAATATATCAGATGATGGGTTGCCATCTTACCTTTACTATAGTGTTGATAGGTTTACGAACTAAATTTTACTGCTGGGCGCAGGGCCTACTCTCATTTCTGCAAGGATTTTGAATCATGGAGTCCGCCAAACTGTTTTGCAGTACATTAATAGTTATTGTCATTGGCCAGTACACTCCGGAATATTTTTGGAATTACTTAGATATTCAATTATCCCCTACGATTTTCCACTGCCGAGCACGTGTTAAATCAATGTTTAAGATTTCAATTAACCACTACTCGCGTACTATGTATGAAAATCGCCGTGACGGGCGTTGTGTTGCTGTATTTGATTATAGCCAACAGTTTTATTTTAAAAACATTCTAGTGAAAAAATAAGTAACTATTATGTAAAGTATATCAAATTATTTCAGTTTCGTAAGTATCTTTTATCTTGGTATATAAAGAACAAAAATTAAATTATTTTAAACAAAAACGGATACCATTAACTAAAATGGATAAAATAATTTCCCCGCATACCTCCAAAGTCGTTTTACAGAATTTTTAACCCTTTTTAAGTGGACTTAAAAATATAACAAGCACAAGTTAACAACCAGAATGTCGCCCTTTAAACTATCTGGGAGCATCCTTATAGGCTAACCTACTTACTAAAAAAGAACCACTAAAATCGGGTCATAATGTTCGCCACATTGACGAGGAATTGCCTAACATAAAATTTACAGCCTATATACGTCCCACTGCTGGGCACAGGCCTCCCCTCATTTCTGATGGGGTTTTAGGGCAAGGAAGTGTCCGCCGCGCTGCCCCAATGCGTGTTGGCGAGCTTCACATGTCTTCGAAATATTTTTTTTCTTATTCCTCAGACATGCAGGTTTCCTCACGATGCTTTCCTTCACTGCCGAGCACGTTGTAAATCAGCACTTAAAATCGCAATTAACAATTTAATTGGTGCCGACGGGGATCGAACCCGGGTTACTCACGTTCTGTTATATTTACGGCGAGCGTTAACCATCTGAGCTACCACGGCTCCTTACCTAACATACACACAACAAAAACAAAAACCATACGGTCGAATTTAGAAACTCCTTCTTTTTATTGTCAGCTGAAAATTGTTTTATGACATTGATGATTAAAAAAAATCATATAGACAACAACTCGTATTTTCACCAAAATATAAAAGATGGACGAAGAAAACTTTGGACAAGATTCAAAATTCCATACGGGACGTATCTAAATTTGTTTACGTGATGCTTGTTTGTACATAAGATGTTAGGTTTTTCGACAGTGGCATAGCAAAAACACGGTAGCGTCTCGGTCTATAGGCCATCCATCTTAAAAGGCTGCCAAGAACTAAAATAAGTGTATAATACACAATATACATCACTTTGTCAGCTTAGACCAAAGTGTTGTGTAGTACGTAAATAAAAATTGTCGTTTGTAGTCATGTTAGTCATATTACATTCATTTGTTTCTATACTCTCTTGGCACTGTTCTCTGAACGTTAAATTTGTCTGTTATATATACGTACATATTTTAACATAGGTAGATGTTAATTTTGTCAACGTTATTGAAATGTTCAATGTCAGGTTTTTTTTTTAATTTAAAAGCAGTAAAGCAATTGAACAGTTCTAGCGACAAAATTATTTCTTTTCGTCAACAAATTCCAAAAATACACACTTTCGCGTAATCGAAAAATAAACATATATTCTAAAATATAGTAGGTCGAGGTCTTTGTGAGAATCATAGATAACAAACGAGATCTGAAGATACAATAGCATGTTACGCCAGTTGGATTCTACGACCTCGTCCTACCGGAAATTGATACTATGCACAAGGACGTACTTTTTATAATTAATTTCTTTACGTGAACTACAGATCTAAAAGTAACTTAGCACTATATTCACTACTACTTATATTACTAAGTACTAGCTTGCCAGGCAGACGTTGTTCTGCCCTTTTCGACGACCCGTTATCATGTCCTATTAAAAATCCTTAAATTTACCTAGGTACCTACCCTATCTCTCAAGTTGGACCAAACTGCACACGGTGTGCAAATTTATTAAAATCGGTTAAGTAGTTTAGGAGTCCATCGCGGACAAACAACGTGACACGTAATTTATATATATATATATATATATATATATATATATATATATATATATATATATATATTAAGATTACTTATAAAACATTGCTGGCTGAGAATTTGCTACTGCGTATTAGATGGACTGTGCCATTTTCGCACGAGAGTACTGCAAGAAATAATTTTCCTAAATAATACTGTGTCTACATCATGTGATAGTTCATACGTTGCTTCCTCGTGACACGTAAAGCACTGTGTAGCTACATGTCCAAGGCTAATACAATCAGTGCCCGTGGAGTATAAATGCCTATGTTCAATTTGATTCTAGACGAGCACGGCGCAATATTATTAATACGATGATTGCGTACGTGCATGCCGTTTTGTAGAATTGAGAATTGATGCGATATAATAAAAATTTTCGAGATTGACATAAATGCTGCCGAGAGGTTCTATAAATTTCTTAATAAGTAATTGTTGAATATCAATATTTTAAGATACATGTTTGACGAGATATCCTGTGTCACACATCGTGGGTATAATTTTAATACAGTAAAAATTAATTTTCTTTTCATTTAATAGCGTTTTCAAGTTTTTTAATTCATTTTATACAATTTCACGTGCATAATTAATAAATATGTTATGAATGGCGAACTATGCCAATTATATCTCCAAGCATTAACCCTCGCTGCCCGTAATGTACCCCTCGAGGGATGGGCGACGGATATTGAAGACAAACGGACAAATTTCAATAACTGTTGTTAATATGGATATCCAAGAAGAGCATTCCACCTGCAGATTGTTGCTGAAGTTATTTAAATTAAGTATGATGTTCTAAATATCGAGATAAAATTAAATTTAAAGTTAAGTAGGGTCGATGCGCCGGTAAGCCGGCCGGGTCTAGATTTCGGCCTTTGACACGAGCTGATGCAGTAAATTTGATTTAATAACAATTTTAATAAATATTATCGTAAGAAATACAGTTTAATGCATTTATAAATAGTTTCACTATATCTGGTAGCATTAATTAATCAGGTAAACACAACACGCGATTTATAATAAATAGTTTAGTTTGACGCCGACACTGAAGCTATCAAAACGGGTAAGATCGAGCAAAATAAATAGTGGCGAGCGTTCCATTCAAAAGTAAGTTTCGTGCTGTATTTAATATAATTACTTAATATTGTGCTTATATTTCACTATATAAATAAACTAATATAGTTATTTAACACCGAAAAGTGACACATAAAATTGTCCCATTATTTGGTTGTCGGCCATGCGGCCGAAAAGTAGCCTGAGTTTAGCCTAAATACTTTGTCTCTTTCGTTTATTTGGTTACGTACTATAACTCATCTTTCTTACTTATAAGAATCGCAGCGTGCATAGACACTAACTTTCAGTTTTCGGCCACCAAGTACTGCAATTTGAACAGTTAGTGATGAAACAAAATACCCATTTCAGTCGTGGCCGAAAACTGGATTGACTCTAAAATATATACAATTTAGTTTTCGGCCAACTTAAAATTGTATGAAAGAATACGGCGGCGGAAAATGGAATGCTGTCTTAGAGTACGTTTACGGCCATTTCATCTTATCATATCAAATATTTTATTCACATTGCGTTTTAGGAAGAAGATTCAAAAAGAAATTTTTTTTTCAGATTTCCTCTTGGTTAGAGATGAGAATGGTTAGATATGGTAACAGATTTTGTTAAACTAAAATACTTATGAGGAAGTACAAAATACTCGTTAATAAGAATATTTGATTGTTATATTTAAAAGATTTTATTATTAGATTATGATTCAAAGAGAAATAATTAATCGTGGTTATTATTTTGTACCAAAAACACACCCAAAAAGAAAAAAATAACGTCACGGTTAAAAAATAGCAATCACCGATTGAGAAAACTAAATACACCGATTTCCCAAACCGTTTTGCCATTTTCTGATTTTACAAAAACACTTTTAAGTTTATAGTACCTCTTCTAATACAGTGGCCGAAAACTAAAATTCTTGTAGGCCGAAATCTAAAATTTGGGGCCGAAAACTAGCGTTTTGCATATTTTTCACATCAAAATTTATTATAAAAAATAGATTTCTTTAGTAGCATTAATGAGTTATCAAAATGAAAACTACATTATATAAGCTATAAATTAACATTAACAACACTAGGTCAACATAATCGCTATTATTTTTTATAGTACCTTAAAGTTGACAACTCCACTAAAAGGCCGAAAACCAGCGCAACGACCCTAAATTAAAAAATAACAGGCAAGATATGCAATGACGACAGTCTAGTAGAAATAGTACTTGTTTATAACTTCACTGTTCAAATTTTACACAGAGATAAACTTGGAATGGGTAGGTTGATATATATGTGATATATGAGTGAGCCTTTTCAGAAACCAAGCAGGTATTGTATAGACACAATATATTTCAAATTTCATTCAATTTGAACCAGTATTTCGGTAATTATAATTACTTACCTAAAGTTTCTTAATTTTGTCACTCACTGACTGACCGATCATCAAAACTCTAAGGCACTTCTAGCAGACATAGAAGCTTCAAACTTAGAACACAATTAGTGTTTAGTGTATAAATTAAGGAAAAACTAAAATATTTTTCAATGTCGGTCCTGTTTTCTAGATACATTAACTGCATAAATAACTTTGTATTCCCATATAAATATATAGGATTACAAAGTTACATTTGCAGTGAATGAATTCGTACCTTTATGGAATAATAAGTGTAGATAGGTACTTTGTTGGTAATCAAGAAGTAGAAGGTACCGGAAGCAAAAAAGAAGTAGGATTATCTGCAAAAAGAAATGAGATGCTGATCAAAAATATAACTTATGTATAATAAATAACTGTCTATATATATATAATAAAAAAAAATATATAAATATAATACAGCTATTTTAATATAAAAAAACACTACACACTGAGGTCTAATCCCCTTCCCCCTCTATTTGGCAGCCATTTTGTTTTTCTCTTGAGATATTCTCTACGCGTTTACGAAAAAAGTCATATCTCTCAAAGTTTTAGTCCTACTGAGATAAAAATTAACTCATTCAGAGGCCAATAATATTTTTTATCGTTTACACTATCAAAATTTTTGTTGACATACTTGTAACTTTGAAGAAAAAAAATTTTACTTCAAATAAATATCAAAAAAAAATGCTAATCGGCAAATTATTGTAAATTACTGCAAAAACAACCCCGTTCACCCTTTTTATTTTAATACTAAATCGACAGATTTTGAGTTAAGCTACAATACAACATAAAGTTTACAGCTGTATCTTTATTACTTTAAGAATTATTGTTGTTTGAACATAGCATTAGCGAAAACACAAAAGGCCTTTGTTAAATGACAACTGTCACTGCCTGCCTAGGAGTAATAGTAATCTGAGATTACTTATGATCTTCGATGAATTAGAGATGAAGAATGAGAGATCAGAGAATCAGAATCATCATTTATAAGTAGTATAATTTGAGAGCAGGCAGCACAGAACACTATTACTCCTAGGCAGGCAGTGCCAGTTGTCACTTAACAAAGGCCTTTTGTCTTTGGGCATAAGCCATGTTCAAACAACAATAATTCTTAAAGTAATAAACATACAGCTGTAAACTTTATGTTGCATTGTAGCTTAACTCAAAATCTGTCGATCTAGTATAAAAATAATAAGGGTAAACGGGGTTATTTTTGCAGTAATTTACAATAATTTGCCGATTAGCATATTTTTTTGATATTTATTTGAAGCTAATTTTTTTTTCTTCAAAGTTACAAGTATGTGAACAAAAATTTTGATAATGTAAACTATAAACAATATTATTGGCCTCCGACTAAACTTTGAGAGATATGACTTTTTTCGTAAACGCGTAGAGAATATCTCAAGAGAAAAACAAAATGGCTGCCAAATAGAGGGGGAGGGGATTAGACCTCAGTGTGTAGTGTATTTTTATATTAAAATAGCTGTATTATAAGTACCTAAAATATCGCTAGTCCGTGACCGGACACACTGTATATGTATTTGATGAAATATCGAAATATAAGCGAATTACCACTGACTGACTGACTCATAACGGGATCTTTAAAACTATACAGTCGATTGACTTAAAATCTAGTATAGTTGCTCATTTCGCAATGATACAGTACGCAAAAAACGGAATATGTGATAATCCCATTAAAATATTTAATAAGTTCCGCAATAAAATATTATCGTGCGCCGAGCGATTTCGAGCTACCAGCTAGCAATAAAAAAAATTTGTAGACGTAACAAGCTATATTTGTATAAAACTTCTATAAATTAATTCAAAGCAGAAACGAACGAACGAGTACCTATACGATGATTAGTGTTGATACGAGACTGCTGACTTACTTTCACCGCGACTGTGCTCAGTATAGAAATACAGGTTTCAAAAAAGCTATTAGTGTTAGTAATTTTTAGATAAAAGAACTTAACAGTCATCTTAACATTAAGTATTGTATTGAGTTTTTGCTAAGCAAATATCTAAAATAAAAACTAAATACTTCGTTTAGATGCAATTTAGGGGTTAAGTAAGGACCAAACATATTTATTAGGTACATAGTAGAGATGGGCCGAATATTCGTTTTATATTCGGTATTCGGCATATTCGGCAGCTTTACCGAATATTCGTATTCGGACGAATATTCGGCTAAATCACCGAATATTCGTTAAAGTGGTACTCAAAGTATTCACTGTATGGAAATGTACGAATTGAGTAATGCCATGTCTTTCATAATTTTAGTGTTGAAAGTACATTTATTTATAGGTTAAATCTACTTGAATAGCATTATGTTTTTGAGGCACTGTACATTTATTTCCAATTATAGCAAATAGAAAGCTTGATAATTTTTTGTTTTAGAATCAAACAAAGAAACATTACATTACAGTCGTCAATTTCTCTAAAATAGGTCCAAGTAGTAGATTTCTTTCACTCATTTTCATCATATACTTATCAATTTTCACTAAGAATAACACAACGAAATACTTTTTTCTCACAAAAATAGTCAAAACATAAACATATGCCGGCAATTTGCTCAGTATTAGATGATGCAATAACATGTCAGGTGTGACGGGGGAGCGAGGGAAAGGGTCCTCCGTCCTCGGTCCGGGTCGAAAGCGCTATTCCCACGCGCTTTACGGTAACAAGTTTCGACATAAATTGGTCAGGTAGGTAACGAGGTAATCCTGCCGAATAATTTTCGGCCGAATATTCGGTTCTGTAAAAATTTTACCGAACTTTCGGCCGAATATTCGTATTCGGTGAAATCCATATTCGGCCCATCCCTAGTACATAGCACCTTAACTTGCATTCGTTTACGTACCAATGTAATTTAAGTTTTATACTGGCTAATTTATGCAACTAACCAATAACTTTAAAAAATTATTTTAATTTTTTCTAACAAATTGAAAAGTTTGTATGATAAGACTTCTTCGATAAACAAATAGTTTTCCTATGTTTGAAATTAAAATAGGAACTAATAGGAAGAATAATAAGAATAAAGAGCAATATTTAAGACATACTTGCATCTGTTGTAACCTTTTTTATTTGTCTCATAGTTCAGATACTTGCTTTATTTTTAGAGATCCGTACACAAAATTCCTTTTTTTTTGTACTTGCAGATGCAATATATAAAGTAATGTCACTCCCACAATTAAAACAAATCTAACAACACCTCATGTGTTAAAACTTGAAATCTACCTAGCCATTTAAGCTACAGAGCGTGCCAAAGAAATAAACATAGATAAGTATGTACATACTGTCGAAAAACATGACACTGCTTCTGGCGCATTCGGGTAAAATATGTTTGATTTTCATTACGGCCGACGATGATGACACAATGCTACATTATACAAACTCTTATCATACGCGATATGTTTCCTGTCTTTCCGCCTATTGATAGTATGGTGTGGTCTTTGTAATCAAAATGTGAAGGTCATAGCTTATTAGCAATTAATTAACCTAAAATTTAATTAACCGGTTATCATTTGCGCATCATATTTACATCTTTTTGAAAAGTAATAGATATAATAATATTTGAGCAATTATTTACCATAGTAGATAAATATATTATATACTATTTAAATAATATTGTTTAAACATATATTTCCCTTTATACTTAAAATTCGTTTCAAATTCATTCAATCTAAATCTAAGGCTTTAATAAATCTATAGAACGTGTCTGTAATTCTTAACTTTTTGAAGCTAAATTAGAGTTTTATAGTATTATTGTCAATCTGGCTGTGCATTCAGGATTTACGTAAAACTACTGCACTGATTTCCATGAAAATTTAGCCGATTACGGAACTCCCAAAACTAAGGGATAGGTATTATCCTACATTTAGATGTTAATTTCTATTATATATCCCAATCCATGTGCTTTTGTTTAAGTAAATACCATATCTATGAATAAAGCCTAAAATTAGTTTAAACCGTTCTGTAATCATTTGAAACTACACCGACAATCTACATTTCACTTATTTAAAACAGAGACATCTATCAAAAAATTCAAAAAGTTGTGCATTTTGTCTTAAAGGTTTAATTAA
Organism: Parnassius apollo; assembly: GCA_907164705.1. Classification (NCBI taxonomy): domain Eukaryota; kingdom Metazoa; phylum Arthropoda; class Insecta; order Lepidoptera; family Papilionidae; genus Parnassius; species Parnassius apollo. Next base: position 4,910,644 of record CAJQZP010000444.1, read on the forward strand.
AGAGTTAAAATAATTTCATTATTCACCACTAAGAGCGGTGATAGCGCATTTTTAACAGAAACTTTAAAGATAGGGCCACCCCAGTTGCACCTCAACTTCATTTGTTATCAAGTTATCTAATGTACGTGTAACTAATTGAAAATTAAGTGCAGTGTGAGATTTTTATCTCTGTTTGATGGAAAAATTCATGGCATCGTTGGATAAAAAATTACTATTTCTAATGTGGTCCGTAACCGTGATAAAGCTTCTTTCCTGTTTTAATGAGTTTTATTTAAACAAGTACAAGAGCTGTGTAGCTCGCCATAAAATTTCGTATCACGAGAGTAAATCGTGTACGATTTCCACGAACACCAATGAAACTGGTATAAGAAATTTTATGTGCAGATTTACCACGCATTTAGTGAAGTGGTGAAGAGTAACTTGTGTGACTAACTGTGCACTGTCGTGAGACGAGTGGACGCAGCTACTTTACATATATAAATAGTCACAAAAATCTTAATATATATGTAATATTTCACATATATTAAGATTTTTATGACAGTCCTATTTTCATAGTTTTTTTTAATATAGACTACTGGTGACAAACGAGCACACAGTCCATCTGATGGTATGGATGGTTAGTGTAAGTGGTAAGTAGACGCTGTGACCCATAGACATCTACATTCATCCTCGATTAAAAAGCAAAACGCAGATACGTTTTCACCCCTTAGGACTAAGATTGAATGCCTCGTTTCTAGTAAAAAAGGGTCTCCGGATCTTTACACTCACCATACGAAACACAACAGTATTAAGCTGCAATTTTACGCTGGTATTCTGTGAGAGCGTGCTCCTATAGTTGCGGCGCGGCTCTACCACGTATCAAGTAGAGTATTATGTAAATGGACAGGCTCTTGCGAAAAATTAATATAACAATGAAAGCCATTGCATACAAACCTTAAAAACAGGCTTTATTTTAATTTAAATTAAATTTAGAAACTTAATTTTAATTGTAACTATAAATAGAACTTCATTTATATAATTTTGATTGTCACTAGTCAGACAGTAATCGAACCAATCCAAGCGCATAAGGTAGACAATTTCTTTATGTATGGAGAATGAGATTACCACAAATTTAGTGATTCTAAATGAAATGCATGTCGATTTATTTCTCATAATCTATAGATTACAATAGTTAGCTTTCCTGCATCTAAACGGAGTTCTGACAAATTAACAATTAAAATATAAATCTAACAATAACCTAAAAACAAACTGAAAGCGATCTTGTACCTATTTTAAGGTGAATAACTCGTTTTGTATAATCCAGTGTTTAATACTGTATGAGATTTCCCGTACAATTGATTTCGTGATAAGCGATGCAATAAGAAACAGTCCCCCAATAACAGAAATTCTGATATAAGCCAGCCGATTACATAATAAAAGAAAAATTTAAGTTTAAGTTAATTTTTAAGTCTATTTTTATATTACTATAGTATTATAATAATAATAATAATATTAGCTAATATTCGGCATTTGACGAATAACAAAAAAAATTCGAATAATTCTGAATACCGAATCACTAGTGTGTTTAGGGGCTGCACTGAACAGAATGTGTGTAGGCTGCTACTTCTATTTTAAAGTGTTATATTTTTCATTTTTAATATTATGCTTCTAATGGAGGTGCTATTATAAATTTCTTTATTTCATTCATATTTAAGAAGTAGTTTCATTTTTGTTTTTTACTCTAGAGGTTTTCACCGGTATTATAAGTAAGTTAAAATAGAGCACTATTGAATAATTATAGTACATATAAAACATAGTTGTAGGTTTATTCAGCTTTTAAGATACTTTAAGTTCGATGGAAAATGTTTTCACCAGTTCCGGCGAAATATAGTGCCTGTCTGTGCACTATTGTCGCATGGATTCTATTTTTGATATGTCTTGACTGATTGTGAATGTACATTCTAAATGCCATTTAAATAATATGATTAAAACTAAGATGACTAAGGGATAATTATAGGTCCATTTATATTTATAATTTTACCAACACATGGTAAGGAAGATGTTTTAAACTGGTTGTGTTACAAAAAAAAAACAAATATATTATAACTGTATTTATTATTTTCTAAATGATAAATACAGATGCAATGATTCTAAAAATACTTCTTGTAAATCACTTTCTTTAAATTTACCACTGGTTCGGAAAAACCCTCTGTCCTAAGAAAAACCGGCAAGAAATCCAGCGGTACATTTTTTAAATATCAGCTTACAATCATGTATGTTTGTTACAAAATCTATTCAACAACATAGAACAAATTAGAAAGAGCTTGGTAGCGATCACCTTACTCAGGGGTTATTATCATCCTTAAATTCCTTAATATTATAATAACCCTTTTTATACAAACTTAGTTTAATCAAATTTTTGAACTTTGATGATTGATTAAGATAGACACACAGGCGCGGTTTTAAAAATTTGTTTTAATATGTTTTGGTTGATTAGTAAGTACTTATACGTCGTAATAAAATGACTGGGTAATAACATATCAATATGACTAGCTAATATCATGCTTATCTATGTTATTACACACTGATAAGTAGTGAAGAAGTAAGATGTTTAAACTGTTACAACACATGTATAATGTAATTATATTTATTACTACCGATCCGCCTCGGCTTTGCACGGGTCCAAATTTAAATATAAACCATCTAGGGATCGATATCAGTCATACGGTCATACCACATAATCTCAAAGTCAGTACAGTGAATTTTGACTAAAAACTCGCTGCGGCCAGTGCAAATTCTTATTTCTTTTTACTTAAAAGAAACGTTACCCCCTACTTCAAAGATTTTCTCCTCTACCATGGAGGCATTTTACAAACAAATTGCACAAGGACATACATCCAGACAGTGGCGGGGCAAGACCTAAATTTTATGTGGGCAAGATATATTTTGCGAGGCCCTCTGCCCGCACAAGAAGACAGATTATATAAAATTAAAAACAAAACACTTCACATTATGAAATTTTTCTCATACAAAATCATTAAGTACCAACACCAAACAATTTCATAGAAAAATGGAAAAGAGATATTCTGCTTTTTATCCTGCTGAATTGTTTAATTAGTTTCACAATATAGCTCGGATGCTATATCTGCCTCGATAGATAAAACTTTCAATACAGAAAGTCTTTTCTGTAACATTGCATTCCTGAGATAATTTTAACGAAGCTTCCATTAGCGGAGGATGTACTCATCGGTATTGTTAAATGGCAATGTAAATGTTTGGGTATATTTTTTAAATTATTTTCTGTAACATATTAGAGAAGCTGTTTCACATCTGTTACGAAGTTAGGTAAATAGGTGATCATTAATTATAATTATTAATATAATTCGTAAGGTTGAAAGTCACTCCTTTCAACCACTCGCAGGGCTGTGTGTAAACCTTGACAGTTATTTAAATATTAGATAGTTTGGATTATTTTTTAATTTGTTTAAATCATAAAGGAAACCAAATTTCTCATATTGTTGGTTTTTAAAGCCATAAATCTCAAATCCATATTTGTTATAATTGAACAAGCATGGTGTTGAAAAAGTCTGTTTAATACCGACTTGTAGGAGACTGTAAAGGTTAATCCTTGCCTTCATAATCCAACACCTTTTTCTTTTTGGCTACTCTTTTTTTAAAAGTCTTGGCAGATCGTAACAGTCTTTTTTTTTCAATGAACTGTTAAATACCAGACAAGTATTTATCGAAACAAGTTTGTCGATATTCTTTAATCCAGTCACAAAATGTACACAAACGTTCTAGTGCTTTCCTATAGTGACAACCCTACCAAAATAGGTAACAATTTTGCAAGTTCTTAAGAAGCTTTGAGTCTGTTCCGTTTATATACTCATGTGCGTAAAGCGCGAAAATATACCTACAGCAACCACGTGGGCTGCTGTACCGCACTCTTTACTCGATTGTCACGCGCCCACGATTAAATAAAGTCAGTATTCTATGTCTAATAAACAGTACGGGGAATCCTCAGCCTTTGTCGCCCCCATAGATTACTGTATAAATACTGGTCGCCCCGCAGCGGAGATTCCCCGCAATAGCAACGCAAACTAATGTTACTAGACTGAATAAAAATATTTAGTTATGTCAATAATATCGATTCATGACAATGAAATTTTCGGCGCGTTTTTTTTATAGAAGAGGGGGCAAACGAGCATGCGGCTCACCTGAAGTTAAGTGACTACCAACGCCCATGATCAACCGCAACACAAGGGGAATTGCAGGTGCGTTGCCGGCCCTTTAGAAAGGAGTAAGCTCTTTTCTTGAAGGTCCCCAGGTCGTATCGGTCGGAAAATCGCCGGTGGTAAACTATTCCACAGAGAGGTTGTACGTGGAAGAAAACTCCTTGTGAAACGTACAGTGGTGGACCGCCAAGCACCCAGATGGTGTGGATGGTATAGGGACGTTTTCCGCGTAGTGCGTACACGAAATTTGGCGGCTGCGATTAATCCGAACAATTCCTCAGAGCACTCCCCGTGGTATATGCGAAAGAAAATGCTAAGAAAAATGCGTTTACGGTTTTAAGTAATGCAATAACCTCCAGGGTGCGGGGCCCCTGGATCGCGGGCCGTAGGCGGTAGCCCACGTCGCCCACGCCTTACGCCGCCTCTTCCAGACCCGGAACAGTTATTTGCCGACCATAAAAATATTTGTTTCGTGCGGGATTCGAAACCGTAGCCTTCCCTAAGCCACTGCGTATGTGTGTAGTAGAGATAGCGCAAATAGTTGTTATAGCGAATAGTCGAATACCGATTAATCGCCATTCTCTATAGAATGATATGAATGCGAATAATCGAATAACTCACTACATATTATTATTATTCAACATAAAAAAGGAATATTAAAAATATTTTATTTGTTATCAAATAATAATATCACGCGTGTAGTAGTCTTGAACTTACCTTCATTTATTGTTACTGTAATCTAGATAATTCTGATGTGAAGTATGAGAAAATAAAATAATGAAGTTAAAGAAATCAGTCTCATATTACATTCATACTGGCAACCCTTTTCTTAAGGGGAATACCTCGTTTTGTATAATCCAGTGTTTAATACTGTATGGGATTTCCCGCACAATTGATTTCGTGATAAACGATGCAATAAGAAACAGTCCCCCAATAACAGAAATTCCGATAAAATCCAGCCGATTACATAATAAAAGAAAAATTTAAGTTTGATAATTTTCAAGTCTATTTTTTTTATAATAATATAGTATTATTATATAATAATATTAGCTAATACATTTATATATTTGACGAATAACAAAAAAAATTCGATAAATGCTTAACACCGTATAATAGCGAGTATTTGCGACGAAATGTGTGTAGGCTGCTACTTTTATTTTAAAGTGTTATATTTTCAATTTTTGATATTACGCTTCTAATGGAGGAGCTATTATAAATTTCTTTATTTCATTCATATTTAAGAAGATGTATCATTTTTGTTTTTTATTCCACCGTTAATATTAAGAGCAAAGAAGACGAGTAGAAATTATCGTATAAACAGCCTATCAAGAGTTCACTGCTGAACGTACTCTTCACCTACATATGGCTCAATAGCTTGGGTATTTGCCGTCGTTGTCACGCTTGACAGGTAGGGTGGCAACACCAGTTTCTTACTATTTTGAGCTGTTGTCAAGTAGATGCTTCTGCACATCCGCTGTTTCACGCTACTACAAAGCAAATATATTCCTACTCCCGTTTGTGAACGTTTTTGTTATCATGTTCACCGTGAATACAACTACACATTTATGAAATTTTGAAGTTTACTCGAACGTAAAAAAAGCAGTATTGATTTTATAGTGAAAATCTATTATTCAATGGAGGAAATAATATAAATCAAATATCGCAATTAAATACTATGTCTTATAAAAGGCCACAAAATTCATCATTACCTAGTTTAACTAAAACTATACGAACTTTAATTATCAACAAATGTAAAGAGTAATGTAATTAACGTATTTCTGATTCCAAGACAATTTACCCTCACTATGGACATTTCGGAACACATATCCGTTATAAAAAATGTTATGTGTTAGTAACACACGACGTTAGATCTTAACGCTATTCTAAAAAGCTCACGTAATCTCGTATTCCTGTAAAATAATCTGAATATATATAAATTACGTGTCACGTTGTTTGTCCACGATGGACACCTAAACTACTTAACCGATTTTAATCAAATTTGCACATTGTATGCATTTGGTCCAACTTGAGAGATAGGATAGTTTTTTCGCCCATGAGTGATGCACAATTTTTTTGCGAATTTAAGGATTTTTATAGGACATGACAAAGGGTCTTCGTGGGTAGAACGACGTCTGCCTGGCAAGCTAGTAGTATATTATATCTTTGCCGAATTTCAATAAACTGCATCCAATAGTCTCTGGGAATAAAAAAAATATCCTGTGTCAAACAGACATAGACACCGAGGTGACTCTACAAGTGATCCATTTGCTAATTTTGGCACAGAATAGTACTTAAGGAATTACCAAATTGAAACCCACGCGAGCAAAGCCGCGGGTAAAAAGCTAGTTTAGAATACCTATATTTATAAAAAGTTTTCTTTTTTCTTTCACCTATAAAACCAACGCATTGTGAGAGTGAACATGGTTGGTTTTTGTATTTATAATATTCAAACGGGATTTTTGTAAATATTCGTATCATATTGCATAAATTTAAACTATTTAAATTTTAATTAAAATAAATAATTTAAATTTAAACTAAATTTTATTTATTTATTGTCTTGTAAATACATATTCATTTATTTATTATTTAGGCTCCGTAGCTATTCAATGCCTCTCGACTTTTGAAACAGTTGCCCTTGCCTCAAGTCACATGATCTCCACGTTCCCCTGTCAGATCATTAAACCAAGTGCTAAATTACTCTGATCCGGCTCCTCAACTAATTCGATTGCATTTCTGCAATTGTTGACATTTATTACACTAGATATAAATTGTAAGTACTAAACATGTGTATTTCGTTGACTCCCATGCGTTGGTATAGAAAATTGTTGTATAGTTTATCTCAGTTTTATAAGTAATTTCAAAATACTGTCTAAAGTCCATGATAATTTTCTAATAGTACTAAGTTCAAAAATTAACAGAACTTCCCAAATCGGGATTGTGCCCAAATTTTCTTTATATAATAAGAGTGATGAACGTGCACACAGTACACCTGATGTGCTTATTAGTGGGTATTCTTGGGTGATGCTCGTAGATATTTACGTCTATCCTAGATTAAAAATAAAATGCAAGTGCATTGTCACCCCCGAAGACTAAAATAAAATGCCTCCTTAGTCCTTACCACCAAAAAGGGTCTCCGGTTCTCTACACTCACCATAGGAAACATAGCAACATTATTTTTTTTCTTTCAATCTATTATTCGGACAAAGCGTGGTCTACCCCGGTCGAGCCGACCCATTTGTGCTGCAGTCAGAATATGGCTGCAGCGTGACTCCACCACTTATATTTTAATATACTTACATGTAATGCATGTGTATATTAAGAATAGAGCTATGGCTTATTATAGGTTTGTACCGGAAATACAGAATGTTTAGCTGCTGTACTGTACCGGACCTTTTTAGCAAATGTGCCCTAAATGGTGAAGTTAAAAGAAATACTACTTTTCGTCTTCTTCTTAGTTTTAACAGCCCGTGAGAGTCCACTGCTGGTCATAGGCCAGTCCTGTTGGAGAGAGAATATTTGCCTTAATCGTCACACGAGCGCAGTACCAGACAGCTTGTACCTCTGACACAGCTGCCCGTCGATAGACTTTTTATGGTATTTACCCATAGTCGCATTTTACAACACCCCCGAGACGAAATGAAACTGAGAATGACAAATGTACTACTAGAAATATCAATTGCTTATGACGTTCTATTTATCACATACGTTTTTGTTGTGAATAAAGCGATATAGAATTGAAGTGTAAGTATGTTTCACCAGCTATGACAACGTACTTGGGTCATGGGCTAAACAGATACGCGTATATGGTAACCTTGGTTTTAAGCTTTGAGATGTATGAATAATCAGTGCTATCTACTGATAAATTTGATAAACAAGTGGCGCGCACGTCATCTACCGAATTAATGTTGCAAATAACTACCGCTAACAAGGAATGAATAACAAAGAGTATATAATCATCACATATGAATGTTTGTTTTACTCTTAAGTAGCTAAAATCTATATTTTATACGAGTATGTTATTTTCAAATCAAAACATCAGCCTCATTTCTAGCTTTTGTTTTGTTGGAAATTCAGAACATAACCGTTTGATTATTTAAAGTATCACTTAACAAGTTCCCAAGGTAATCTAAAACACATCTTCAGCGGTGGTAGTATGTAAATATAATTTATATATTATTATTATTGTATTGAAAAAACGGCAAACCGAGAGCGCGAGAAACCTTTGGCAAAAAGTATTTATCTGAAATTCTAACTACCAGGAGGCCAGACGTGTAAAAGGTAGTCTAGACTTCTAGACATGCGCATAAGCCCATAAAAGCCTTGGAGAGCTTGTAGCGCTGTAAAGCACTGTGTTTCAATTATTGTTTAAAGTGAATGTACTACCGAGATAGAAAAAGTCTCAAGGATGATACATATTATCCAGTTATCTAGACAAACTGGGGAAGTTAAAAATTATCTTAATACAATTCTTCAAGTACAGCTATTTCAGAGAAATCAATTATGTATTTACATATTTTGCAAGAATATAAAATCTACATATAATTATTAATTTGGTAGTTTAAATAAGTTTTATAGATGGTAGAGTTACCTGTACTATTCTATGTATTCTATAGTAGAGCCACACTGTAGCTAGATTATATTGTTGTAGCACGAATCGGACGGCTCGACCGGGGTAGGCCCACGCTGTTGTGTTTCGTATGGTGAGTAGCGAACCGCAGATCCCTTTTACTGGAAACGAGGCATTCCATCTTGGTCCTCAGGGTTGACAACGTACCTGCATTTCGAATCTTATTCGAGGATAAATGTAGATGTCTATGGACCTCAGCATCCACTTACCATCAATCAGTTGGACATTGTGCTCGTTTGTCGTTTGTGTTTATATTCTATGAAAAAAGTAATATCCAACAACTAAATAAGTATCTCTAAATATAAAAAGTAACAAAAATGACACATTAATGCGCATAATCAAAGCACCAGACATGCGCTGAAGAAAGGCAGGCCTGGTTAAATAGGTATTGAACTAAAACTAGTTGCAATCTACTAGGATAACAGTGGTTACAGAAGGTGCAGTTTGAAAGTTTCCGGAACAAAGTTTCAACTTTAAAGGTTTTAAACTTGTATGAAACTTTTATTGATTGTTAAATAGCATTAATGTGGTATAGCCACGCTGCAGCTACATATATAATGGTTGTAGCACGAATGGTTCCATCTTAGTCCGCAGGGGTGACAACGTATTATCACCCTTATTCTATAAAAAAAACAACTAAATATTCAATTAGATTATAAAAATAATATTATATAATTTTCCGTATTTTTTCACCTGCGATAAAAACTTTAAACACCGTTTTTTACTGTCGGTGGTACTCGTAGATTTTCGGAACAATACATACCCATATTCCAAACCGAGCGGAGTTTGGTTTAGGAGGCTGTATAAGTGTCGAACGCCTTTATCGGTACGCTATCGAGTCAAAGAGGAACTTGAAAAGTTGTTGTTAAAATAGCCGTGGGGTGGCGAAATATCACGCCTAACACATCTTGGATATCGTAAGAATTGACTTATTTTTATAAGGAATCTACCATCACAAACACACACATCCACGAAAAGATTTCTTTATATGTTATAATTTTACCGCCAATATGCCTGCTGAATACGGTAATTTCGATTTATCCTTCATATAATATTGGGAGAGAACAAGGCTTGACAGTGAACTGTTCGGGCTGATGAAAGTGAGTTGAGAGTTGTTGATGATTATTTAACATACAAAATGTTTTAAAACAAATCCCGCTTGAAGATTACAGAAACCTATCTATATTCTTTGGTGTGAGCCTTTTGGCTTTTACACCTACAACTGACTCGGGAGACAGTATTGAAGAAAAAGGTGATGATGTTGTTGTGGATGATGATTTGATTCAAGACCAATCTTCAGATCAGATGCAGATGCCGTCTGAGTTGAGTTAGTGAGTGGACCCAGGCACAGTCTAACTACTCTTAACCTGTAACCCAGGCTCTCAATGCTCAGCTGGTCAATAACTGTCGAATTAAACTCAGTTTTACATTTGCTATGTCGGTTTATATAAAGTATAAACTGACTTCAAAGAACTAAAAAAAATTACTTCCACATAACATTTCATTTCAGAAGTGACCACTAGTATAGAAGATTTAGTCTCTACTTCCGAAGGCGTTATGTGAAAGATAAAACTAATTTAAAAAATAATAATTAAAATTTGGTTTATATTGTTGAAGATATCGCGTAACGTACAAAACAGTGTACAAAAGAAATCATACAGTGAAATCGAAAACCTTTGCCTTTTTTAAAGTAGGCTATAAATGGAGTTGGTATCATAGACTTAAAATATACTATCAAACTACTACATGAAAATCTTGGTTATGTAGACGAATTACCTATGTAGTAGTAACAAGCTATTTTAAGCTTTCTGTATTCCTAGTACTTTGCTTCTATCGGGACATAAATTGCGCTCAAAACTAACTAACCTTCTGGAATTTCGTAACATTCCCACCATTCCAATTCCATTTCCATTTCTACCGTTTTTGAACCATCACCATACTGCAACAGATTTTCGAAACGCTAGAAGGTAAAATGCATTTTGGAAAAGTAGCAGTAGATGTATTAGGAACGCATAACAGGCGAAGAGGTTTAATGCATTCATTGTTCTATGCATTTAAAGCACATAAAGCACAAACGTGGCATTTTCATCTCAGTCTCGCGTTAACACATCGTATCTCAATAATGTGCGATAGTGCATTTTCATAGCTCCTCTTTTAAAAAATTGCATTGCGCGGTGCAACTTTCAGTTTCACTTATTACTCAGTATGACTTACTGACGTAGGTACGTACACGTCACGTAAGTATGTTACTCTTTGCACAAGCGGTATCCACCTTGTACCATAAGTATTCCGTCCATGGGTACGGTAAATGGCATCCAATGCTATCGTACTTTTTTTAATAATGAAATTAAACAATCATATTTTTACTCTTTATTTCAACTACCGAAAAACTTTATCGATCGTCTTTATTTTCTAAAACGTATGTTTTATGTGGCAATCAAAGATAGTGTCAAGCAAGTAGAGAGATCAGCATTAAGTAAAACGTAGATTTCTACATCAATTATGAAAAAGCTTGTTGTCTTACGTTTACAACTCGTAATGATTTCAAATATATGGTACAGAATCTATTTTAAACGGTGTTACGTAGAAAGGCGTGTCTGCACTTCTTGGCGAATATCATTGAATTTTATTGGTGGCCTTCGCAAGTAATTTAGAACTGAAGTGCGCACAACTTGGTTGACAAACAGAAGAAATCTTTGTCGTCATACATTATTATTATTATTATATGTACTTTACTCGTTAGATGCTCGTCACGTGTAACAATATAACCAACTGTCTTTCTGTTGCTCTACATTATCTGTTTATCACGAATTCCATTGACGTTTTAACTATAAATACGGTTAAAGAACATTTCCCTGTGCCGTAACACAGTTTAAAGGTTGGAGGTATATCTTAAAATCCATCACTTCATTTTACCTCTTTGTGTCGTGAGAGTAAGAGGTGGCTGTGGGAAATGCAAGAAAAATATTAATGCATACCGATAGAGTGGCCTTCTATGTCTCGTTTACGTCAGACGGAAATAACTCAGACCGGCGACGGGCAGCAGTGTCAGATCCAAGAAGTCTGGTACTGCGTTCGTCAATCATCTACCAAGCGTGACCACCAATGAACTTTAACACTTAGGCGATCGCGTACTAATTTGTAGCACAAGTACTCGCTACCGGGTCCACTGGACCCAGTATAATATCATAAGCTTTTTCCAAAACTGCTTTATTAACGTAAATGGTTACTTTCTAATAAGGATTCGATATGTTTGAAGAAAAATATAATTGAATTAAATACCAATATTTATTGTTTTAACTTAAACAAAAGCCGTTACAAATATGTATATATACTAAATTTCTTCATAGTTTTGTGACATGTTTTAGACTAATCGTTATAATTTCTATAATTACTTATTTCAAACAAAATATTCTATATTTTTACACAATAATATACTTACTTATACGAAATAAAGAGGGTTCAATCATCATAGAAATATTTAGAAAAAACTAAAAATACAATATCTTCTATAAAGTAAAATCTCACTTTCCAACAATAAACCGACATTTTTTAAACTAACTTGCTACCAACGCCGTTATTTGCTGTACTACACTATCATGTTAATATTTATTAAGCAAAATATTAAGAACTGGGTCCGTTGGACTCATTAGCGGCTCCTTAAGTGTTTACGGAACGATGAAGAAAGAAAAAATAAATTTATGATTTTATGTAACGTGACGAAAACAATAACTGTTATAAAGACCTAATAGCTTTAATGTTACGTTGTTTGTGAAAAAATATAAAAAATACCACGTTAAATAGACTTGAAAATATTTCACATTTTGCGTCTTCGCATGTTTTCGACGCTTAACAAATGGGTTTTGTGATATAGAACTGGTTTCTACCCAATTTATACATCGAAACCAACTAAATCCAGTTCCAAACAAACGAACGCAGGTAACAACTAAAACCCATGCATTTACAGAAATACAAACTTAAGGCTTTCGACTTAAAGTTTTAAATTGCTTAACAATTATCAATAAAATATTTAAATCAACAAGTTCACAAAATACAATTAGGGGAGTAAAATCAAGTTCACAATATTAAGTATATATATATCCAACCGTTTGAGAGAGTTATAGTAACGATTGCAAATTACGTAAACATCTATTTTAAAAATAGAGCGCTCAGAAGTGTATTCATAGAAATTCTTAAAAACATAATTTTAATGCATAGAAAATGAGTTTTATTATACTAAAGCGAGACTACAATTCGCGAGTAGTTACGAATTCCGATAAGTTCGGTTTCCGATATTCGCGACATTCACGATTGAGGCACACACACTGGATCTTTCGCTATTTATATCCTACCAAAATAGCTCTTGGCTCGGTCACGTGAACACAACATGAGCCAACCGAGCCCCTGAACTGGCTACCGATCGAAACGTCATTTAAAACGTCACGGGAGCACCGCATTATTACTTATTTACTTAAAAAAAACATTGGGGGACTTTTATACCAGCGGTTGTTGTCTCTTGGTGGAATGTCATTGTGTTTTCAAACGAAATGCGAAACACATTCATAACTTTTATAATTTATTCTTTCTCTATGACCAGTTTTGCTATTGTTTCCAATAGTTTTAAGTAAAAATTGGTATAATTTCTTTTGTTTCTTTATACTACTAGGTAATGAAGTTCCTTAACAATCTTAGAAAAATAATACATAAAACAATAATATAATTATGAAACTGTCACCGTAATAGCTGCGTTTTTACGAGTATGCTTTTTTTTAATATAACAATAAAAATTACTGTATTCATGAATGAGTCAATAAATCTATGATTTTGAGCATAATATTACATTCAGTACGTTATCATAACTATTAAGTAACAAGTTCATTAGAAATTTTAAAAAAATTAAACAAAATGAAAAGGCCTCTTACCTCCTCAATGAAATTATATAAAAATTTACTTATTTGATCGAACACCTACTAGAATACTTCAAACTACAAAATACACTAATTTAAGGAACGTAATACTTTATTATTAAAGTTAACGTATTTTTTTACCAAGGTGATACAATGATACCTAAAGATCTAAACCATATTAATAATCTATATCTAAAGTCAAGTTACTTATTATTTAAGCTATTTATTATGATTTAATCACACCTTTTTGTAAAACTAAGTTCTGTCGAAACAATCTAATTTTATTTGTATTTATTTTATAAAATAATTATATAAATTACAAATTAGGTATATTCATAAAAAAATAGCAATAACTTAAACTCATAATAAACACGGCGATCAAAAGAGTATTTAAAACCGCTATGCGACAGTACACATTTATCGATTGATCAAAATCAAAAGAAGGAAGATAATAAAAAATTTCTACAAGTAGAGGAAAATGGTAAAAAGCCTATATTTACGAATATATCACCACAAGTAGCAAATGATTAAAAGGATTAATTGGGCAGGGCGATTATATAATATAATATATTATGATCACACTTTAAAATGTTGTTAAAATAAATAAAATTCATTTAGGTGTCAACATGATCTATTAGCGTTACATCTTAGAGGAATTACATACATTTACGTGTATCCCTTTTCAAGAAGCGCCAAATACGATTTCAGAAATAATTTTATTCGAACATTTAACCACGCACGATATAGTTTTTTTTTTGTGATAATTCTCAAAAATTTAATGCAATTATTATTAACTGTTTTCAATATATTTTATTCATATTCTGTTTGTCTTTGTTTCAGAAACCTCAAATGCGGCCGATGATAGCCGAATATGATCCCAAGAAAAAAGGAGTCAGAAATGACTTATCAGATGTCGTTATGGTCAAGTAAGTGACAATGTTCCTTACTTCTGCGACGAGGATGTTTGAACAACGATCATCAACATGTCAGCTTTGAATACCTGTGTGTTGTTAATAATTCTACTTCAATTTAATCTGATGACATATCCAATCATTTTTCCTTGCTTAATAATTAGAAAACTTTATGAATTTAAAGCATGCTTCCACAGCTTACCCCATTTTTGTTGGCAAGTAATTTTTTTTAGTATCTATCAAATGAGTCAGAACAATAATAATATTGACATTTTTGTTCAACAGGACTTTGAAAAGAACATTTGTAGTCTATATGTTATCAAGTTAAACACATTAATATATAGTAAAAAAAGTTCAGTGCGGGGGCTAACTTGGCCCCCGCTTGACTGTATATTGCCAATTGTTTTATTGTTAAAATGATATTTTATATTGTATGTTGACTGTTAAGTACTTGCTCCTTTAACGAGTTAAATAAGCTCGCCGCCGTTCGGAGACGATCCGGGAAGACGTGTGCTGCTTCCACGAGATTAAAGTCGTTCGTCGACCTTGATCATCTTGCAATGGACTCATACACCGGTACATCATTCCATTTTATGGTTTCAATTTTGTTTATTTAATTTGTTTTGTTTGGTACTGGTAATTATCCAAAAAGAAATGTGTACCTATATGAGAGCGGTCGCCGCGTCGCGTGGTTGACGTGTCTGCGTTGAGCTGTCGCCGCGACCTCTCGTGCGCCATCTCTATTCAGGCTCGGGATGGGCTCTCTGACTGGTTGTTTGTACAAATTTAATTTAGCTTTATGTCTCCTCAGCAATACAAAAATATCCCGCAACCCTTTCATTACCTTTATGTTTCCTATCATTTTTACTATCGGCTTGGTATTCAGTTCCTGGAAATTTGTACATTATGTTTGTTATTTTTACAACGTAAAGCTGTATTGAATTTAAAAGTTGAGCCTCACTTTTGTAAATGCCGAGTCTTAATAGAGTGAAACGCACACAAATTAACAAAAATCTGTATATTTTGGAGACCATAATGAATGTATCACACTTCACACCGCGACACTTACACAGTAATTGTTTTAACTTTCATATAAGCGATTAACTTTAATTCATCTGCAATTTAATAAAACTTTGCCACAAAGCCGTGTCAGAATATCAGTAGCCAGAGTTTGAAATCCGCGTCGCGACATACACCGAATCACATCTCGGTCGATCACATAAAGCTTAAAATGTGGCGCTTTATATGTTTTTTCACTGCGAGCTATCATACATATGCATTTTATGCTTGAAATAGAGATTGAAAACACTCTTATACCCACTCACTTCTAACTTACCCACATAATTATTTTAATTTATACATCGAATTATTTAATGAATAATTATAACAGTGATATAAAAATGGTTTCACAGATACAAAGTTGATCCAAATGAGATCCCTGTGGAACAACAAGCGGGGTCCACTCTTCCTCTTATGGAGATTCCGGGTCGAGACATTGAGGCCGACGAGGATTATAATCCGTTTGAACACAGGAAGTTAGCTCATCCAACATCGTAAGTATTTTTCTTGAGTTTTGGATAATTTATTTGAGACTGTATTTTTGAAATTCCTTTGTTAAAACAGTCTAGTAACAGCGTCGCATTACTGGGCACAGGCATCCTATAATTTCTGAGAGTGCTTTTAAGATAACAATTTTTTATGCATAAGAAATTATTTATTTGGATTTGCTTAATTTATACTAGCGATAAGCCCCGGCTTCGTACGAGTGATTTATGATCTTGACTACAGCACCATCTACCGGGTATATGTAAATCTAAACCATATAGGGATCCACTGAAATAGACAAAACAAAACTTCATCAAAATCGCTCGAAACTAACTGAGAGTCAAAAGTAGGTATTATTTTGATATCGCTCACAGTTTTTATGGCTAAGAATTTACCATTAGAATTAGAGCACAGTCTATATTTTGTCCTTAAATTACCTAAACGGTTTTACCCGACTACCCAATAAGGAGAGTAATGGTTTTCTAAAGTGTGTCTTATTTCTTTGTGATTCTTTGTAGCCTAAATGCCTTGGATTTTAACATATTATAACCCTTCAGATCAAATTTTGTTCACGAGGACCAGTCTGAGTGGAGACTAGCATAATACAGTGCTAAAGTAGCGTAATTACAGTGCTCATACACTTGCGCAAGCACTGATGCACTCTCAATTTCCTCATTCTCATAGATGGATCGGTATTGTCCGATGGGACGGTAATCCGACACGAGAGGAGAGAAGTAGCGCGAGACCACATTACGTGCTTTCCGAGGCATGAGGGTGAAACACTGCTCACTTCCTGACTCCGGGCTGCTACTGAGAATTTGTCGTCAGAAAAACCCAATAACTAATTTTTTGCGCGACCCTTAACTCAAACCTGGAACCTCATGATTGTGATTACTACCACTAGACCAACGAGGCAGTTGTAACGTAATATAATGAGGTGTCATTAGATTCGCCCTAATGAATTTAGTAGATTAATAAGAATGTCCTCCAGACCGAATTTCGGCTTCGGCTGCTTCACCGGAGGCTAGCCATCGGCGCAGGACAGGATTATAGTGCCCAAGTGTATGCGCAAGCACAGGTGCACTCTCTATTCCCTCACTCTCATAATCCGATGGGACGGTAAACCGACACGACCGGAGAGAGATCAGGCGCAGGACCAACGGTTTTACGTGCTTTCCGAGGCACGGGGGTGAGACACCGCCAACTTCCTGACTCCGGGCAGCTACTGAGAATTTCTTGACAGAAAAACTTAATAATGTATTAGTAGATTATTAGAGTAGAAACAGTATTTAAAAATACCCGACTTTTATCTAAAAATGTTAATCGAGTTAAAATCATCGGAAAGTATCCAGAACTCCTCAAAAATAAGAAACCGAAAAAAGCATATAATATAATGCAAAATAACATCTCATAACGTGATTTTTCTTTACAGAGACATGGACACTCTCATCCATCTACTGAAAGGATCTCTTGGAAGTGGAATTTTAGCCATGCCTATGGCTTTTCTCAATGCTGGATTGTATTTCGGTTTGGTAGCCACCTTCCTCATCGGTGGTATATGTACTTACTGCGTTCACGTCCTCGTGAAGACCTCACATGAGCTCTGTAAAAGGATACAGAAACCATCGTTGGGATTCGCCGAGACAGCCGAAGCAGCTTTTCTCGCTGGCCCGCCAGCTATGCACAAGTTTTCAAGGCTTGCAAAGTGAGTATTAAATTATTAGTTATGACTGCTAATGTCAATATTCAACGGGGCTCGAATTTTAACTACAAAATGTCTTGTGTGAAGTCATTAAAACTGTCAGGCACAAAATTACTCCAGGTACGGTAGTAGTGCCAGTATTGTCCGTACAACCAATATGTATACTTAAAATAGAGTCTATATAAAAATATAACCAAGTTGCGGATTGTGGAGATAGGAAATATTAAAAAAATTTACGAAAAATTTGTTGATGTAAAATCATAACTATGTCATACATTACATAGTACTCTTTAACATTGAGTTATATGTACTACGTGCTAGAGAAGCTATTCCAAAAAAAAATGTGCACTACTCTGTATCCACACATGCGCGGGAAACAGTAGAGTCGCGCATGCGCAGTTGATATAAACGTGCGAAAATTGTAATAATAAATAATTGTTTACTTAGATTATATTGTTAATAGAGTACACTTTTTTAATTTTCGTTTATTTTGCATATGTGCTAATTTAATATGAAATTATTATTAGCGCCGATCCGAACTGCATGAATATCGAAGCTACAAAAAAAAGGTGTACGGATTGCAGTACAGTTCAGTTGAACATAGAGATTGTTCGGAATGCCATATCTAGTGCGTAGTACATATTATATATCAAAGACATTTAAGTTATATATTTATATCTCTTTGATATACCTATATATCGATGCTCTTTAAAGTCAGACAAACTCGGATTAAACGTTAATAAAACTTCACGCGAGATATTTTATATACTATAGATACTATATTTATTAAGTATTAAACTGATGTATAAAATTTTATTAACGACATTCAACAGAAAGTAACGCATTGATTAAATAACCTACGTATTGTTATTTATCTTTCTTTTAAACGCTTCCTGCAAAGTTTGACATATTACCCAAATCCTCCATTTTAGTAGAAGCTGCTAAAATCCTCTTGGATTTAGCCCTAGACTAATTTCGTTATGATGATAATAAATTAGTTTGGCAAGTAAGTTTTTGCTTTTGCTACATTAATGGAATATAAGGGGGAATATACCTACCAAGTGTCAAACTCAACTGCACGTATTGCACTTTGTTGACGAACGCGGATCTGACGTATTATTTTTGGCCCAAATGCTTGTATAATCCGCTTAACCCAAACTAGACATACTGGTGGCGAAGTAATACCACATGAGTAAATAAACCGACTCTGTGGTAATACTACCAGTGCAAGGATAGCAAATCACAAAGCAACGCAATATCGCGCATCCTTGAAAAGGCAGAGAATTTATAAAGCTAATGATATTATGATCTGATAAAAACATTAATTATCGTCTTTTTAATTAAAAACGTTTATTTATTAATTTTAATATTTTATTAATTTTACTTTTCAGGGCCCTAGTGAATTGGTTTCTGGTAGTAGATTTACTGGGCTGTTGCTGTGTTTACATTGTATTCGTTGCCAAAAATGTGAAACAAGTTGTGGACTATCTTGCCAAAGACAGTGAGTGGTTCCCCCACGATATGGATATACGGATATATATGGCATTGTTACTTCCCCTACTTATTGCAATGAATCTTATCAGGAATTTGAAATACCTGGCACCATTCTCAATGATTGCGAATCTTTTAGTCGGCACCGGCATGGGTATAACTTTCTACTATCTATTCCAAGATATTCCAAGTATCAGTGAACGTAAAGCTTTCGCTGGATTTGACCACTTGCCGACTTTCTTCGGAACAGCTATCTTCGCTCTTGAAGGAATTGGTGTTGTGATGCCTCTTGAGAACAATATGAAGACTCCAAACCATTTCATCGGATGCCCTGGAGTGCTAAATACTGGCATGTTTTTCGTTGTGTCACTGTATGCCTTCGTTGGATTCTTCGGATACTTGAAATATGGTGACGCAACATCAGGAAGCATTACAATCAACTTGCCTGAAGACGAAGTGTTAGTATTGCATCTTTTTATATTTTAAATTTGTGGAGGCATCTGAGGGTTCTCTGTGTGGCAGCCTTGAACCGGTAAGCGGAGACATGCAGGAAGTCGATGGACCGTGTTTTGTGGCGTACCTTGGGCTAGGCTTATATTCAGCAGTGGACTTGTAAAGAGCTGTATTGATGATAATGATCTCACTTAAGTATGCTCACTTATAATCCTATAACTATAGGATTACTGACTGTCTGTTTCTGACTGACTTTCCCTGCGTGAAATGTCATTATGATGTGTCCCATGAAAATCTGAATCGTAGGTACTAATAATTTGTACTACAATTGTACGCTTGGTAATATCCAGAATTTTACAATAATTGTACGAACGATGATGTCCAGATGACTGATTTCGTATATGGCGACCACTACAAAATAATATATTTATTTACTAATGTTATATTTAGTAATATGTTTATGTCAATATAAGGACGTAATCGTAACTAGATACTACTACAATATACGGCGCAAATGGTAATTTCTGAATGATACCTAAAAGAAATATGATTATTACGATTCTTATTAATATAGTGCAATAATTTTCTTAAATTTGCAAGTAAATCTAAAATACTATATATCTACCAATTACATGTCTATAATAAAAATAATATAATATTTGTTACCACATGAATTAAACAATTATTTTACTATTTTTCAGGCTTGGACAGAGTGTGAAGTTAATGATAGCTGTAGCCATCTTTTTTACGTACAGTCTTCAATTCTACGTTCCCATGGACATCATTTGGAGAAACGTTCGTCACTGGTTTGGTGCTAAGAAGAATCTCGCGGAATACAGCATAAGGATTGCAATCATCATAACAACGCTTTGTATCGCTGTTGCTATTCCCAATCTGGGCCCTTTCATTTCTCTCGTCGGTGCTGTATGCCTATCTTTCCTTGGACTTATCTTCCCTTCCATAATTGAGATTGTCGCATTTTGGGACCGGCCTAATGGCCTAGGACGTTTTAACTGGGTCCTTTGGAAAAATTTGTTTTTGGTCGCTTTTGGAATCTTAGGATTTTTAACGGGTTCCTACGTCAGTATTATAGAAATAATCAATTCTAAGGAGTAATAGCGACTTCAAAGACTACTTTTAGGTTAAGGCTCAAAAAGAAATTAAAAAGAGCTAAGTTTTAATTTAGCTTTGTTTTGCCTTATATGTCATTATAATCAGTTTTATTTTAATTTAACTATTAGATAAATATTTCTCATTTAATTTGTATTTCACAATCCTTAACTACTTGATGATTTACTCGTATATAATAACATCTATGGATTGGTTCAGATCGCATATATTCAGGTTGTGTTTTCAATATTTTTATGTAGCCCCGAATCTCTGCAGCCATTAGATTTAAGTATTTGTAGATATCTAACTTTATAAATGTGTGAGAATTTTTCTAGTGCATTATTGAAATGTGATACAATATTAGGTTAAATAAAAAGGCATTACTATCTACTAATTTTAAGAAGCATAATTTTTGTAAAAACGTTATTGGCTTTTTAAGAAGAAAAAGAAATTTACAACAGTAATAGTGTATAATAAAAATCAGACCATATTTCAGCTTTGCACTGTTTGTCTTTTATATTAATATGGAGTAGTTTTGGGGTTTAAGTATAATAAGATGCATTGTGACAAAAGCATTTTCCTGGCCAAAAAATATACATGTATCACTTAAATAATGAGTATTATTCATGATGACAAAATAGTTATGCATTAATTTATAAAATAAAGCATTTAATTTGCATCATATTATTAGGTCTATTAAGACATCGTATTCAAACACATAGAATACCTACTATAATACACAATAGAATGGCGGTCTACCTTACTTTGTACGAGGATCGGTGTCGCCGAAAGCACACATGCAAGCAATTACGTCGTATTATCACTACTACAAACCCGATTTACACATTTTAGACTTTTGATTAATGTTTTTGACACATCAATATTTCTTTATTTTTGTTTCTAATATTAAAAAATATAAATAGTTTATACTTACTGGTTGTAGGATATGTCTGCTTTATTTAAATTTTCCATTTCCCGTTGTTATTTCGACACGTAATTATTGCACAATTTGCCATTTTATAAATAATTTGCATGCAGCGACGCTTGAAACGAAAATTGAAAACGATTAATTTTGTTGACATTTATAGGTGTAAATTGACATGTTAGTGGCTACACGGGCTCCGCCCACTCCCCCATTCTATTATGTATGTATTATAATATTCTATGTTCAAATATTATCGTTATTTCGCAATGAGGACATTTTATTATATATTAAAACAAATTCTAAATTTAAACTAAATAAATATTAATTCCGTAGCAGTCCACGGCTAGACTTAGTAAACAAAGAGTTATAATCGCCAAAATCACGTGGACTATTTTGTTACCCATTCAACGAAACAACAAGACACTCGTTGCAAATTCAGACATTTTAATTTAGGCATTCCTTTATCTTTTAGAATCAAAATTCTTATGGTGTTTCCTATTTTCCACAGCCTAAAGCTGAAATGAGCTGATGTATTATTACGAATATAATTTGGTACATAAGCTAAAATTTACCTAAAGCCATATCTTATTAAAAGTTAAATGTATTTAACTATCATTTTAAACTCTGTTATTCTTGTTAAACTGTTATACTCATCCTTTGACTGTTTTGAAAACCCAGCAAGAAATGTACCGTAGTAACTTCACATTTTTTTAGTTATTTGAAATTTAAATGTGTTTTATTTAGTAGAGATAAAAAAGACTCACGAGAAGTCATAAGACTCTTAGCTCCGATTAGCTTTTAAATCTCACACTATTTAGCTGCCCAGAATGAATAATATACCATCATATTCAAATTGCTACTGTAGACAACACGTAATAACGTATCAACTTTTTTTATTGTTGAAACCTTCAAACATTAATGGGTTTTTATTATTATATTCCAGCCATGGAGGGCTGATTAGAGTTGTCCCAGTGGATGCATGAATATGATGTTGTTATTGTCGGATAAATGTGTCGATCAGTGCCACATTTATTATAATATGAAAATATGAAACCGGCACAGCGCTAGAACCCCAATTTTGATGACGATAACTTCTACTTATAGAATTTAAAGTGATGTTCCTTTACAAGTCACATTTTTGATATTTATTAGTCTAATCGTCTGAATAAATGTGATGAGGTTAACTTTTAATTTTTATTATAATCTTATGTAATTCTAGTAACAAATGTTTTGAATGATTGTTATAGAGTTCAGGCCCTTTTGCCTGAAGTTTTGTGATAGTCGTTCTGTTAGATTTGAAATATATATACTTTTTATATAATTTAATAATTGCTTTACTGTGTCTTCGTTGTACCTATTTTATTCGATTTTATGTTGAATATTTGTAATTGTCGTACCGAATGAAATTGAATTATTTTTTGTTTCAAAAATATTAACAAATTTTTCAGTATAATTCAAAATTTTTATTTCAATAAAAATTTAAACGCCTAACAAAGACAGGTAAATTAACAGCATAAATAGTAGGTTTTCTTATTTGAAGAAAATCATTCCTATGCATTATATTTAAGTATGAAGTACGTAGGTAAGTATATATTTTAGATCGTAGTGGTTGTTTTGTTACAGTATTAAAATAAATCAGATGTAAGGGTAATCTGTCTATTATTTACTCCTGTACCTATTAATATAGTTTTTTTAAAAGAGAAGTATACTATCGAAATTTCTCCGTGACGTTCGTTGAGGAGCTTTACAAACATAACATGAATCCATATTCGAAATAATTATTTTGAAACCATACAGATACTCACGCCGTGCGAGAATTAATAAGTATTGATTTATCAATGTACAGATGTCCAACCAGGTTTTGGAATCTCCAAAGACTCCCGGTGCTAATGAAAGAAATAGTGAGAAAATCTGCAATACCTAAACAATCATTAAATGTTTTAGTACATTATTGCGTAGGCAACCTTTCTTCGATACTTTGTAATTGGGATTTGGAAGATTCCCCCAGGTCGAATTTCGGATACGACGGCCAGTCTTGACGTAGACTAACTAGACTAAGTTCTACACAGGAAAGAATGTATACCATAGTGTGTGTGCGCAAGCAC
Organism: Parnassius apollo; assembly: GCA_907164705.1. NCBI lineage: Eukaryota > Metazoa > Arthropoda > Insecta > Lepidoptera > Papilionidae > Parnassius > Parnassius apollo. The sequence goes on from CAJQZP010000444.1 coordinate 4,934,634, forward strand.
AGGTACACTTTATATTCCTCCACCATCTTAGTCGAATCAGCCGCGGCTGAATGCGAATGCGTTCCCGGTTCCCGCAGCCATGGGGTTTTAGTCGGTGCGAATCCGAAATAACCTGTCCTTGCTTAAGCGGGGCGGATATGAGTAGGGCGGACAGGCAATCTAGCAAGTGATTTTATGAAGAAATTGCCCCAATCACGTTACACGCGCGTTACTTGTATGTCAGGGCGGCAGGTGTGGACTTAGAGGGAGTAGGGAGCTCCAGATCACCTCCCAGCCTGCTTTAGTGTTATGTACGTTTTGGTTAAAAATTTATGCTAAGGATAAGTCACACCAATTCCCACACTAAAACAACCGTTTACATTTTCACATAGATACAAAATACAAGATATAATGAGACTTGATCATACTTCTAGTCCTTTCTTGTATCTATCCTACTTACTTCAACTGCCATCATCTTGTGCTTTTAATTTAATTTCATATAATTTTTTGACCTAATTATATAACTTACCTAAATATATATACCTCTCTCCGACTCATTCATCGTAAGCAATTCTTTGCGTAACAAGGTTGTCTTGAAGGCCTATTATACCTTGTCAATTTATTTAATTTTTTTATATTTCAATATGTCTTGGAAAGACAAATAAAGAATATATTGATAGATTAAAAACCGCATTAAAAATTTTAAAGAATATATTGATAGATTAAAAACCGCATTAAAATAGTTTACAATTTTATAACAGCTTTTATCCCATGTTTTTCTCTTACGGGTAGAGTAAACAAATATCCTTAAACATGGGCTACTTTGTTTCTAATCGAAAGCATAAAATAATGTAATCAAAGATATAGTAAAAACATTATAGAATTTCAAACAATCTTTCATCCTTAATTTTACTCCTTAAGGGTAGAATTGTCAAAAATAATGAAAGACGTGTCTCTTAGTCTTTAGTCTACAACACCATTAGAAATTCTTATTTATTTTAATTATTAAAAATTACTAATCTTCATCCCCTACATAAATCCCGTAAGTGTATTTTTGAGACACAATTTCAAAAAATCGTAATACAAATTCCTATTTCCTAGTTTTCAACCTAAATCCCAAAAATAAATTATTTATCGAATCGATCCTTTTAAAGCAGTGATACACAGACTTATTAAGACTAGTAGTCCGGTCAATTTAGACCAAAAAATGAGAGTGCAGTTACATAAAGTCTCAACAAGCTGAATTTCAGTGAAATTGTTCAAAATATAATTATAAACAATGTCTAGAAGTTCCCCATCATTCCCCTGTAAGGAAAAAATTTTATTCAAGGTCAAAGGTCAAAAAAATGAGTTTTTCGCGATTTTCAGCAAAACGGTAAGTTTTATCATAAAAGTACCTCAGACAGAAATTGTAGATCATAAAATTATCTATAAAAAATGTATGAATACTTTTTTCTTACAAGCGACCGTTTCTGAGATATAACGATTCAAAAAGTTATAAAAGTTGTTATCGTCATAATATACATGAGTACGCCACGTATATACATCTAGAGTTGTTATATTTTTTATAAGTATTAATATATATATATATATATTAAATATTTTTCTATCGGTCATTGTAACTTATACTTACAATATAAAATATACATAAGTTTTAACTATTAGAATATCAGGTAAAATGAAATGTTTGAAAAACAAGATTTAATTCAATGTGCTGAAGTTTTTAAAAAGAGTAATTCAACTAACAAGAAGTTATTACGAACGTCATCCGCTTTCTTCTTTCTATGTACGGAGCTCCTAAAAAAACTACCTGTTTAGATAAGCATCGATATGCATGTTTCGTTAAAAATACTAAAAATAAAAAACAAGTTCAATTAGCTTGTCTTCCTCCAACCTCAGTTGCTGCTCACCACCAACATATTATGAGTATATTACCAAGTTCAAGTGTGGCTTGGTTATCAGCTAGACCCTACAGACTGGGGTTGGAAGTTGGTCAACAATATATTAGAGCCAGTTCAAACTTTACTTCCACCTGCGCCGGAAAAACTGCTGAACACTATTTTTTGCAACTGCATAAAGGGATGCAGTGTGGCATGCACAAATTGTCAAGGCCGGTCGTGCTCTATTATTGAATCACAAACAATGGAAGATTCGATTGACTCCGACAAAGTATCATGCGATACATTGCTATTGACGCAATTTACTTGCATCCAAAATGAAGATGAAGAAGAAGCAGGAGAAGATCAAGAAAAAGAACAAGAATTTGAAACTTACGAATAAGACGAATAAACTTCAACACTTTTTTTTAATTTACATCGCATCTTTCCAATCTTTGAAAATTTCCGTTATTATGCAATAGTTTTACATTAAACAGGATCACAACTGACCCGTGGAGTAGGCCTACTGGGGAAACCACGTTAAAAAAAACGCGCTAAGTACACTACCTCATAGGTGGCGTGGAAACGTGTGCATATTATGACGATAACAACTTTTATAACTTTTTGAATCGTTATATCTCAGAAACGGTGGCTCGTAAGAAAAAAAGTATTGATACATTTTTTATAGATAATTTTATGATCTACAATTTTTCTCTGAGGTATTTTTATGATAAAACTTACCGTTTTGCTGAAAATCGCGAAAAACTCATTTTTTTGACCTTTGACCTTGAATAAAAAATTTTCCTTACAAAAATTGAAAAAAATTGAACTGATGGCGGGCCGCCAGAACTATAGGTAATTAAAGACAATAAAGAATTGATAATAATGTATAAAAATTGAAAAAAAAATTATTAATTTGTAGCGTGGCACTGCATAGTGCTTGTATAACACTACAAGCACTATGCAGTAGGATCCTGTAACGTTTTTAAACCATAAGAACACAATAACAAATCATTTTCACTTCGTATTTTCACGCTATCACCACTTTTTAAATCGGTGTCAATGGAGTCTACCTTTTTTCGATCTTTTATTTAGTTCTCCGTAACTCTGCAATTTAGGGCTTCGTGCGCGCTGTTGCGCTACTTTTTTCCTATATCAATAATATCTCATTTTTCACTTAAATCTTGCCGTTTCTCTATTACGAGCCTGAAACCAAAATTTGACATGTTTTGACATCGTTGTTTATCTATTTGTCATAGCAATTTTTATTCAAATTCGTTACCGGTCTGATGTTTTTACTTCAAAACTTCCACAAAAATACTCTTTTCTTCTTGGCCATTTACAAAAATTTGCTTTTAATTTAAATAATTTCCCGTTCTTTTCACAAATACGTCGTCGAGCGCGGAGCTCTCTAAAAAGTATAAAAGCCGAACAATCGGCCAATAAAGCAGTCTCGCTTCAGCTTTCAAACTAGAAGCATCTGCTAAAGGCCTTATCCCGGGGCCGCACTGCCCCGGGATCCTGCAAGCCTCTGCCTTCACCAGAAGTCGTCGCCTAGCCACACCTACGCCTCCACCTACTAGTGCCCGCGCAATCTTTATCCGCTGTGCGTGCTTGCTTCAAGCGCTGCGTGTGCCTACGCCGGGCGCAGCGTGTGCCTACTCCGGTCGCTGTGTGTATCTTTAGCCGCTGTGCGTGCTTGCTTCAAGCGCTGCGTGTGCCTACTAAGGGCGCAGCGTGTGCCTACTCCGGGCGCTGTGTGTGCCTACTCCGCGCGCTGTGTGTGCCTACTTAAAGCGCTGCGTGTACCTACTCCGGCCGCTGCGTGTGCCTACTCCGGGCGCTGTGTGTGCCTAGTCCGGGCGCTGTGTGTGCCTAGTCCGGGCGCTGTGTGTGCCTACTTCAAGCGCTGCGTGTGCCTACTCCAGACGCTGCGTGTGCCTAGATCAGGCGCTGCGCACCTACCACAGACATAGCCTGTGCATACTCCGTGAGCGGTGAGCACCACTGCCAAGCGCGGTGTGCCACCTTGGTCTTCGGGCTCCGTTTCAGTACTCATTTATCTTTGTTATTTTAAAAAAAAATTATTGTAATTCACGTCACCCATCATCACCTTCATATTTTTTTTATAAAACTGTAAATATCTTTTAAAATTTTAAATAAATTATTCGTTTTTGTTCTATTTTTGTTGTTTCGTTGTTGTTAGGTTAGGTTCTTTAGGTTTTTAATTGTCGCTTTACGACATTTTGGCGCCCAACGTAAAAGTTCTCTTTCTCTCTTAATTTTTTTTCTCTTTTCTTCACCTTTACTGCGCCTTATCCATTTCCTTTTGATTTAATTGCTTTCTCTTTCGTTCTTAACTCTTTATTTATTCATCCTTTTCATATCTTCCAAATTCTAAAACAAAACTTCATCTAGTTTTTCAACTTATCTGGATTATATTTAGACCTGCATATAACACTTCACTTACATTCATCACTTTAATATTTTTATTCCAGATAACTTAAAGAGGTACAATTTTTAATTAAATTATTATTTCTTAAACTTAACTTTGCACTTAATTATAACAATGAAAAGGGTTATTAAGTACGAATTCCTTAACAAGGCCGAACTCGAACACGAAGTGAAGATTAAATGTGAGGAACCAGCTAATACTGTTTTGCTTCTAAAAAACAGGTTTTGCGTTTAGTTGAGAATTCTCACCCTGAAGATATTCTGACTTCTCCAATTCCGATCGAGGATGACTTGTCTCAAATTAGTTCTACTTTGACCTACCTGGACTGTAAAATTGAAAAATTTTTACAAGGTGAAACCAAATACTTACGACTAATAGAAACTTTTATTAATCATGTTTTTTACAGATTGGACCGAATAGATACTGACTCATATCCAGACTTTAAAGCTATTTTCGATACTTTGAAGATGCTATTACTAAACAATTCGAATCCTTGACTCCACCTCCAACTGAAAATGACTCTCCATCACTTGACCCTCCTGTTGACCCGACTGTCATGGAACCTCCTCTTGACTCTTAAACTTCTGTTAAGATCCATACCCCGTATCCTTCACCACTACCTCAATCTTTTTCTTCAACTAACGTCTCAAAGATTTGAAAAGACACACCTTCAATGGTAAAAGCTGTCCAAGATCCTTTCTTCAAAAACTTGAAGAATACTGCTTAGCTCGTGGCTTGTCCAAAGACTTGTTGATTTCTCAAGCGTTCGAAATTTTCACCGACAATGCTCTTCATTGGTTCAGATTTAAATATAATCAGAATCCAAACTTAACTTGGAACGAACTTTCCTCTTTATTAATCAAACACTTTGGTGGTTTTGATTATGATCATAAACTCCTAGAAGCGATTAGGAATCGAACTCAAGGCCGTGATGAACCTATCGTCATCTATATTTCCATCATGTCTGGAATGTTCTCTCGTCTTTCGAAGAAACTTTCTGAAACAGAACAATTGGAGATTATTTTGAGGAATATTCGCCCATGTTATTCAGTCTTCGTAGCTCTAAAAGACATTCACTCTATCGACTCTCTTCTGGCTACTTGCCAAAACTATGAAAAGTTCCTAGACAGAGACAAACAATTTAAAGAACCAAATGTACAACAGAGTCCTCTTATTTCTGAATTCAACTACAAGCATTCCACCTCAAGTTCAGTTGACTCTCCAAATTCTTCTAATAACTCACGACCTTCTCCTCCCTTCATGAATAAATTCACTTCATCCTACAAATACCCTTCTAGACAAGTTAATAGTCTCTCTCAAACTAAAGCTCCTCAAGAAAGCTCTTTTTGTGTTCGCTGTCGTAAACAAGGTCATACTTTGAACACTTGTACTCAACCACGATTCGTGATTTGTATCAAATGTGGTCTTAAAGGTTTTAAAACTGCAGATTGCCCTACTTGTTCTCCCAAACCACATACTAGTTCAAAAAAACTAACTGCTGACTTGAACGTAACGTAACTTAAACTTTGATAATGACGATTGGACTAGTTGGATTAAAACAATTCAAAACTTCTTTTCTTGTTACAAAATCTCTTCTACACTCTACTCCAAAGAACAAGATCTTAATCGTCCATTCGTTAATATCAAAATTTATGACTTAACTTTATCTGGTTTACTAGATTCTGGCAGCTCAGTAACTATTCTGGGTAATAATTCTCATTTGGAAATTCTTAAACTGGGCTGTAAACTTTTCAAGTCAGATCTTATTACTGTCTCTACTGCTAATAATCAAAAAGTTAATTCCTTGGGTTATTTTGACTTACCTGTTCATTTCAATAATCAAACTCAGTTGATTAAAGCTTATGTTTTCCCTGAAATATTTCCTTCGCTAATACTAGGTATTGACTTTTGGAAAAAATTTAATCTTTTACCTAGTGTTTTATCTTCTCTTAACTTTACAGAATCTAAATACTCTGCTATCGAAACCAAAGATATTAAAGTTTTACCTTATGAGCATTTAACTCCTAACCAAAATAACATCGCTAACGACATCATCCAACGCTTCAAGACAATTTCTTTTGAAGAAAAAGGTATCCTGGGAAGCACACACTTAATCACCCACAAGATTGATACTGGTGATTCTCTTCCAATCAAACAAAGATGTTACAGACTGTCTCCTGAAAAACAAAAGGCGTTAATTAATGAAGTTGACAAGATGTTGGGATGGAACGTCATTGAACAATGCGAAAGTCCTTGGTTATCTCCAGTTCTCATCACTCCGAAGAAGAATGGTGAATGGCGTTTCTGCGTAGACAACAGGAAGCTTAACTCAGTTACACGTCGTGATGCTTATAGTCTGCCACTAATAAGTGAAATTTTGGACAACCCGAAGAATGCAAAATACTTATCAAGCATCGACATTGCGAAAGCATTTTGGGAGATTCCCTTGAATCCTGCTGATAAAATAAAACTGCATTTTATGTACCTGGAAGAGGTATGTTTAGATTCAAGGTAATGCCTTTAAGTCTCACTAACTCACCTGCAACTCTACAAAGATTAATGGATATGCTTTTTACTCCTGAATTTGAGAACAAGGTATTTTGCTATCTGGATGACATCGTTATTATTAGCGAGACTTTTGATGAACACATATCGCTTCTCATGAAGGTTCATGAAAAACTTTCATATGCTAATCTGACTATTAACTTTGAGAAGAGTCAATTCTTCAAGAAAGAACTGAAATACCTTGGTTTTCTAGTGGACGAGTATGGTCTACGTGCTGATCCAGATAAAATAAAAGCTATTTTAGAATATCCTGTACCTACTTGCAGAAAAGAAGTACGAAGATTCATAGGCACCTGCAGCTGGTTCAGAAGATTCATTCCAAACTTTAGCACTAGCGCTTCTCTTCTCATCTGCTTTCCAGAAACTTAAAGAAGCTTTGGTAACTGCTCCTGTTCTTGCTTGCCCTAACTTCGAACTACCCTTCTCTGTACATTGTGATGCATCAAATTATGGCATAGGAGCAATGCTTACTCAACATCAAGATAACAAAGAAGTCGTGATTGCTTACATGAGTAAAGCACTAAACAAAAATCAACAGAACTACTCAACTACTGAAAGAGAAACAATGGCTGTAATAACTGCGTTAGAACATTGGCGATGTTACCTAGACAATGGTAAAGAATTTACAATATATACTGACCATGCTGCACTTAAATGGTTTCAGAACTTATCGAATCTATCAGGAAGACTTGCTCGCTGGACTTTACGTTTATCATGCTTTAACTTTGTCCTGAAACATAAAAAAGGAAAGGATAACGTTGTTCCAGATTTATTATCAAGACATAAGAATCAAGAACGTCCTGATACACGAGAAACTTCACCTCAAGGCGTACATCCTATTACGATTGAAAAACCCCCTGATCGTAAACTTGAGCATTACAACAAGATTTTTCTCGGATGCTCCAACAACCCAGACGCATATCCCAACTACACTATCAGGGATAACAAACTTTACCGCTGCATCCATTCTCCCGATCGTCTAAACGGTGACTTTATTTGGAAAGAAGTTCCACTACCTCAAGATAGACATGCACTTATTGAAGTTAACCATGGTTCCCCTTCAGAACTCCATCTTGGTATCTTCAAGACATTCAAGAACATATCTTTAAAATACTATTGGCCTGGTATGTTTAAGGACATTGCCAAATTAATCTCGACTTATGAAACCTGCTTAACCTACAAACACCCGAATCATTCTCCCTATGGTCTTATGGGTAAACCCAAACTTTGCTCCAGACCTTTTCAAACAATATCCTTAGATCTTATGGGTCCATTGCCTATGACTCGAAGACGAAATCAGTATATTCTAGTAATTAACTGCAATTTTACTAAATATACTATGATTTTTCCCCTTAAACGTGCTACTTCAGCTAATATTATTAATGTTTTGGAAAATTCAGTTTTTCTAGTTCATGGCATTCCCCAAACTATTATAATGGACAACGCGATTCAATTTCAGTCGCGAAAATTCCACTCATTCTTAAATTCTTAAAACGTTCCTTGTATTTTTCACACAGCTTTATATTGTCCTCAGGTTAATCCTACGGAGAAGTTTAATAGTACAATTATTACAGCTCTAGCATCTCTAGTAGGAGACGATCATAGATCCTGGGACAACCATCTTGCTAAGATATCAGTACGCAATGAACAGCGCTACAAATGTAGCAGCTACTGCCTTTACTCCAAACTTTTTAGTCTTTGGTAGGGAAACAATACCTTGTGGTTCCTTCTATACTCCAACTCAGAACTTTGAGGAATTGATATTTATGCCTCGTGATATTTACGCGTCTAATGCTGGCCTCCTCTCACCTATTTTTCACAAAGTTCAAACTAAACTTCACATAGCTAACGCTAAAAATAGCGCTCGCTATGATCTTCGCTGGTCTTTTAAAGAATTTAATGTGGGAGACACTGTTTGGGGTAAAAACCATGTTTTAAGCAATGCCGGCGCATACTTTAATGCTAAACTTGCCCCTAAGTACATCAAGTGCAAAGTGATAGCTAAACTGTCACCACTAGTCTATGTGCTTGAAGACCCTAATGGAGTTAGAGGCAAGTGACACATCAAAGATTTAAAATCATAAATTTTCTTAACTTTTATTAACTGTTAATTTGTATATATGTATAAATATCACCATCATTTTCACCTTATTATTTTTATTTCTTTTAATTTGTTTGTTTGTTTGGTGATCCAGTGTTCTTCAACACATCTTGCTTTAGGACCTCGAATTTTCGTTGGTTAATCTTCACTTTTTATTTTTATTTCAGACACATCTCGTTAGTGATGTTGCTGATCTCTGTCTTTGAGCCCTAAGGCTCTGGCCGTTCTTAATCTTTACTTAAGTCATAGCGACTAAAGCTTGCTTAAGATTAAGTTCTTTATCTTCACTTGGGAGCGGCTGACTACTCCCTTAATAAAATGGTTTTTTTTCCACGCAGGAGCGGATGACAACTCCTTAAATAAGCCTGAATGTCCTTTCAAAAACACACTTTTAGAGTGGTAGTCATTGAATGTGAACTCCACCCTTACTTGAATGCAGATGATGAATGTAAGAGATAGTATATCTGATTTTGCCTGGTGATGTCTGTTTCTGCAAAGCTGTATTTTTATGGTTTATTTTAGAATGTACATATCAAAATTTTTGCTGAGTCAAAAATTTTCCAGGGTCGGGGGGAAAATGTAGTGTTATGCTACTTACATATCATTTTACACTATTTTAAATTTATTTTTCCATTCTGTTTTTGATTTTCTGTATTCACCTCAAAACTGTATATTTTGCATCACCCTTATTTCCATAGGATCCTGTAACGTTTTTAAACCATAAGAACACAATAACAAATCATTTTCACTTCGTATTTTCACGCTATCAGCACTTTTTAAATCGGTGTCAATGATGTCTACCTTTTTCGATCTTTTATTTAGTTCTCCGTAACTCTGCAATTTCGAGCTTCATGCGCGCTGTTGCGCTACCTTTTTTCCTATATCAATAATATCTCATTTTTCACTTAAATCATGCCGTTTCTCTATTACGAGCCTGAAACCAAAATTTGACATGTTTTGACATCGTTGTTTATTTATTTATTTATTTAAAACTTCATATACACAAGTGGTATATAGGCGGACTTAATGCCTAAGGCATTCTCTCCCAGTCTACCTTGGGATGATGCAGAGATAGAATGAAGTAGGTGTAATAAAAAGTTAATATGCGAATACTAAAATAAAATAACAAAAAAAAATTGTAATACATGGAAATAAAATACATAAGATATAAACGGTACATCGCAAAAAATAGATAAAATTATATTAATATTCATACACATATATGTATAAAATATATAATATACATAATTACAATAAGAACAATAAGAATATATATATATATACACATATAAACATACATATATACAAATAATATATATATATATATATATATATATATATATATATACATATATATATACATATACATACATACACACACATACATACATATATACACATATACATACACATACACATGTACAACCAGTGCGTGTTGCCAGTGATGACTTACGGATCAGAGACGTGGTCCTTCACTGCTGGCCGTATGAGGACGCTGGTTCTGCCAATGATGAGGATGATGATTCTGCCAATTTATTAAGTAAGTGTTCCCGAACCTTCATCTTGAACGCGTACCGATTGCTAGCCGTCCTGATTTCGAGAGGGAGTGCGTTCCAAAGGAGAATGGATTGAATGTGGAAAGAAGAATGAACAAGTCCAGAGCTATGGGATGGACATAGGAGAAGAAGGTTGTTCGTAGAGCGGAGGTTTCTCTCATGACTAGCACTAAGCAACTGAAAGTGAGGAGATAAGTAGGTAGGGGAAGTTGGAGACATCAGGATAGAATAAAGGGTGGTGAGTGCACGCAAACTACGGCGTTGACGAATAGGTAACCATTTTAATTGAGATCGATACGTGGATACATGGTCATACTTTCGAAGATTGAAAATGAATCGAATGCAGTTATTCAGAAGACGGTCATATTTGTTGAGAAGGTCTGCATTCAGGTCGAAATAACACACATCACCATAGTCGATTAGGGGAAAAATTAAACTCTGCACAAGCATTGTCTTAGTTTCAGATGGTAGAAAATTTTTTAGGCGATAAAGAGAACGCAGGGTACCAGTGACTTTCTGGCTAACGGTCGTTGTTTGGGCTTTCCAACTCAAAGTAGAATCAATTAATAAACCTAGATCCTTCACAGTGGAACACAATTGAATCTCAGTACTATTAAATAAGATAGGAGGTAGAGCTACTGTTTTCAATCTCTGGATCATCGGACGACTACCAATTATAATGGCCTGACACTTCGAAGGGTTGACCATTAGGCCAAACCTGTCAGACCAGTTCTTAATGTACTCAAGGTCTCTGTTAAGTATGTCCACCGCTGTAGAAATATCGTCAATACTCGCTTGTGTGTACAATTGCAAGTCATCAGCATACAGATGATACGCAGACTGAAGGTTTTGAGTAATGAGATTAATAAATATAGAAAACAACAAAGGAGATAATATGCCGCCTTGAGGGACACCAGCATGTATGTCAAGCCAGCAAGATGATAGCTCATCGATGCGAACCGACTGCTGGCGCCCTCGAAGATATGATGAAAACCAATCCAGTGCTTCGGGTGAGATCATAGAAAGGGAAAGGATGGAAATTAGAATGTCATAACTAATGGTATTAAAGGCGTTCGAGAAGTCAACCAAAACCAACACAGTGACTTTAGTGTCCTCAATGCCTGCCCTAATATCACCAGTTACTTTCAGGAGTGCGGAAACGGTACTATGACCGGGCCTAAAGCCAGACTGCAAGGGACTTAATAAGTTATTACGAGAGATAAACTGCGAAAGTTGCTTGTGGACACAGGCCTCAAGGACCTTGGATAAGAAGGGAAGGATGGATATAGGTCGGAAATGATTGGGTAAAGTGGGATTTGGGATTTTTTGTAAGGGGATAACGTAAGCCTTACGCCACAGTGAGGGAAAATTACCAGAATCCAAGGAGTAGTTAATGATGTGCGAGATGACTGGGAGGATATGGTCAAGTATATAGATAATCATCCGTCGGCTGATGTTGTCGTAACCTATAGCATTAGATTTAATGGAAAGGATTATCTTCTTGATCTCATCTACAGCTACTGGAGAAAATTGAAACGGATTAATATCAGGACGAGGTAAACCCATTAAGTGTTCAACAGTAAGACGCTTGGTCTGGTGATCAAGAGGACTGTTGGAGACAAAATGAAAATTGATATCATCCAGACCAATCGTCCTTTGAAACTCACAACGGTGTCGTTTACCGATACCTATGGTTCCAAGGAACTTCCAGATATTAGCAGGGGAAGAAGATGAGATGTTACTAAGAATAAATCGGCGTTTGGCGTTGCGTATCATCTGATTGCACCGATTCCTTGCAACTTTATAAAGCGTCCAGTTTTGATCACATCGATCTCTTCTAAATTTGCCGAAAGCGCGATCCCTACGTCTCATCGCAATCCGAACCCCAATCGTCATCCAAGGCGCAGGTGGACGCTTGAGCTTCACTTTTTTGATGGGAGCATGTACGTCATATAATTTAAGGATAGCTTCATTCAAAGCCCCAACTTTTTCATCCACAGTGGGTGCAGAAACCACGCTGTTCCAGTTTATTTTGGATGCATCCATACAAAGCTTTTCAACATCCAAGCGACCAAAACAACGCATGTGTAGAGTTTTAGCTGGAGGTTTAGGAGGTTTAAGGACGTAAGAAAGGAAGATGAGGTCATGATAGGAGAAAGCAGGTGCAAAGTGTTGACCGTGGCAGAAGACAAGAGAAGGAGCAGAGGTAAGGATTAAGTCAAGCCAGGTATCCTCCACATCAATATTGTGGTGAGTGGCTTGTAAAGGTAATATGTGGAGGCCAACCGACTCGACAATTTGAAGGAGCTTGGAGGAACGGGTTGAGTGCGGAGTGAGGAGATCTGTATTAAAATCGCCCATGATGACGTGATGTGAGTATTCCGACCCCAAGGATTCCAGAATTGTTTCAAGACTGGAGAAGTAATCGACAGAAGGAGGACAGTAGACAACGCCAAGTACTAATTTGGCTCCTTTTACGCAAACTTCAAGGAAGAGAAATTCTGCAGATGCAGTATAATAGGGGGAAGAAGAAGCTAGAATTTTATAAGAAAAGTCAGAACGAATATATATAGCGACACCACCCCCTCTCCTATCAATTCGATCGTTGCGTATCAAACTGAAGCCAGAGAGAGGGTAAGAGGTAGAAGGAAGATGGGGCTTAAGCCAAGTCTCCGAAATCAAGACGGCATGAACATCAGCGTCAGAGAAAGCCTCAATCAGATCACTGTAATGACTAGGTACGCTCTGTGCATTAATGTGGCAAACATTAAACAAAGAGCGGGATTCATCGAATTTATGTCGCACAAAATCCCCTAACGTTTCAGTAATAGAGAAATAACTGTCATTTGATGAAGAAAACTCGTTGGCAGAAAGAAAAGAATCATCATCGGAACTCATCTATATGTATAGAATATATAAAAATAAATAAATAATATAGACCTAAACTATAAAAGTTAATAAATTAGTATAATTAAAATTATATAACGTAAAAAAATAGTAATAATTTCGATTGCTAAACAGCCATCCCTGCACCACCCGCCAGCTAACACACTCAAAAATTAAAAGACAAATATAATACACAAAACAATAAAAATAAAAATGATTTGCAAGACAACTACAACTAAACTACGTTAAGATTACTAATAATAAATAGAAGAACTTAGAACAAATAAAAAGTATCATAGAGAAGTGTCTCATAGACGACAAATATACTGTGACCAAAGGACTTTGTATCCATGATCATGTATTAATAAAAAAAACCTTCCCAGCGACCGAAAGTTAAATTGCACTATGCACTTGTTACGAATCTATTAATCTATGGACAAAATATAACCAAAAGCAAAACAACTTAATACCAAAACAAAGTAGAACCTAACCTAAAATGTAATTAAAATTTTAAGTGAATATATACAAGTTTTAATAAATGATGTATAACTAAAAACTACATTAAAATTAGAAATCAACTAATTTAAAAAAAAATGCAAATAAATGAGAAAGAAAGAAGCTTAAGGTTACATAAAAGCAAAACAAGGTTTAATACTGTGGATAAAAAGTAATAATAAATTATACTAAGTAATTCTGCAATGTTGAATAAATTTAAAGTTGTAGTAAAAGGAAAAAGGAGAATTAAGACAATAAAACGCAATACTGCGTAGTTATTTACGTGGCTTAGAATTGCTTCCTGCAATGCGCTCGCCTCCAGTTGAGGATTCAGCAGTCGCCTTAGGGTGTTTTTGCGTAAGAGTAGTCAGCTCATCTAAGGTAGTGACTTTATGCCGGGATCCATCTGCAACTTTCACCACAATTACTCCATCTTGGGTCCAGCATGCACGCATGCCGAAATGCTGGCGGGCTTTGCCAAAAACAGTTTGCCGAGACTTTGTCAAGAACTCCTTTACTGAAACTGGACAACCTTTCAGTCTAGACTTCGCCCTCCATACTGATGACCTGAAGTCAACGCTAAGAAATCGAACTAGGATTGGCCTGAGACGATTTTTGGTGGCTACTCCAATCCTGTGGCAGACACTAATGCAAGATGCTGTGATGTCCTTCAACTCCATTTTGTGGATTATACTTAGCACTGTAGCCTTGCAGTCCTCCTTCTCCTCTTCAGCAACACCCAAGAAAAGGAGAGCCTTTCGTCGATGCCTGGTCTCAATAGCGTCAACCATATGGGAGCACTCATTAATTTGTTTACGGAGCATACCGAGCATAGAGAACATGAGTTCACGGAAGGTTCGAAACTCCTCAGCCACCTTTGCAACCGTGTCCTTGGCGGATCCCCCCGTGTGTAACTGTGCTTCCAGTTCGGCCATCCTTTTTGAAAAGCATTCCTCCAAACTGTTCTGTGCAGTTCTAATCTCATCAAGTTGAGACATTGTGTTGTGCCAAGATATATATGAAATCCAAGTGTGTGTAATATGCTGGCAGGTGGTGTATTTAGATGGAATAAATTCACATATACACAGTTGTACAAATGCGATTACCAAGAAAATGGTGTTAATTAGCACTCAAATATATAACAAATTATGTAGAATATTGTATAAGTTAATTTAAAATACAAATTAAAATTTTACGTATGTGTTAACTTTTTCTTCACCTACCGCCGAAAAAAAGTTTATCTGGTTGTCATGGCAATTTTTATTCAAATTCGTTACCGGTCTGATGTTTTTAGTTCAAAACTTCCACAAAAATACTCTTTTCTTCTTGGCCATTTACAAAAATTTGCTTTTAATTTAAATAATTTCCCGTTCCTTTCACAAATCCGTCGTTGAGCGCGGAGCTCTCTAAAAAAGTATAAAAGCCGAACAATCGGCCAATAAAGCAGTCTCGCTTAAGCTTTCAAACTAGAAGCATCTCCTAAAGGCCTTATCCCGGGGCCGCACTGCCCCGATCCTGCAAGATCCTGCAAGCCTCTGCCTTCACCTGAAGTCGTAGCCTAGCCACGCCTACGCCTCCACCTACTAGTGCCCGTGCTATCTTTAGCCGCTATGCGTGCTTGCTTCAAGCGCTGCGTGTGCCTACTCCGGGCGCTGCGTGTGCCTACTCCGGGCGCTGCGTGTGCCTAGTCCGGGCGCTGTGTGTGCCTATTTCAAGCGCTGCGTGTGCCTAGTCCGGGCGCTGTGTGTGCCTACTTCAAGCGCTGCGTGTGCCTACTCCAGACGCTGCGTGTGCCTAGATCAGGCGCTGCGCACCTACCACTGGCATAGCCTGTGCATACTCCGTGAGCGGTGAGCACCACTGCCAAGCGCGGTGTGCCACCTTGGTCTTCGGGCTCCGTTTCAGTACTCATTTATCTTTGTTATTTTTTTTAAATAATTGTAATTCACGTCACTCATCATCATCTTCATATTTTTTTTATAAAACTGTAAATATCTTTTAAAATTTTAAATAAATTATTCATTTTTGTTCTATTTTTGTTGTTTCGTTGTTGTTAGGTTAGGTTCTTTAGGTTTTTAACTGTCGCTTTACGACATGCATACAATCTTTTTTATATTTGGCTCAAATTTACTTGTAGCAACACGTAGAACTGCTTCCAAACTTTCATTTGCAAGGCGGTTTCGATTTTTTGTTTTATTATTATTTAGTATTGAAAAGGTTTGTTCACATTATAGGTAGAACCAAATAAGCTGGCACATTTCAGAGCGTTTATGCGCAACTCTTTGTACGTATTTTTATCAATGCAGCGGTAAAAGATCAGCAAGTCTCCTTAGTTGAATTTGTTGCGTAAATCTTGGTCGTTTTGAATGTCGATAATTTCTAACTGCATTGACTCTGGCGCATTTTCAACTGAAATCGTGAAAGGATTGCTGAATATGTCCAACAGAGGTTTCACTTTTTTTAAACTCCGAAAATCTGTCTTGAAAAGATTGAATCGAAATATCTAGCTTTTCTACATAACTGAAATTAATCGCAGTTTTGTTGAATTTTTCAGCCATTTTCTTATAATTCGGAAAATGATTCTATTGCGATCTAAAAAGTGTCAGCTTGCATTTAAAGGATGATACATGAACGTCTGGGATATCAGTTGATTTTTGCCTTGAAGCCGTGTGTTCAAGACATTCAAATGGTTTGTAATATCAACTAAAAAAGTCAAATCACACAACCAATCAGGATTTTTAAGTTCCGGGACATCCCTTTGCTTTTCTGCCAGAAATATTCCAATTTCTTCTATTAAATTTAGAAATCGTTCCAGTTAGCCACCTTACTTCTATATAATACAGTAAATCTCCATATTCGCTTTCGATGTCATCAAGGAATTGTTTCAATCGCCTGTGATTGAGTTCTCGTGATTTTATGAAATTTACAGTCGAAACTACCTTAGCTTACCTTACCTTACCTTAGACACTTTAAAATTCAATTTTTTAGAACAGAAGGCTTCTTGGTGTATAATGCAGTGAAACTGCATGAGATCTTCAACGTTTATGTTTTTTTTCTTGCAGATGCTTTTTCAGCAAAGTAACTAGCCCAGAATTGACACCAATCATCGAAGGAGCACCGTCAGTCGCAACTTCCCATAATTTTGATAAGTCCAAATCAGTTTTTGAACACTCATCCAAAAGTAAATTGAGTATATCAACTCCTCTGGTTTGACCTTTCAATGAACACATTCCTAATAACTCTTCTAAGACTTCAAAATCTTGAGTAACACCTCGTATGAATATCAGAAGTTGAGCTGTGGAACTTATATCAGTGGATTCGTCGAGTGCTAATGAAAAAAATTCAATGATCTTAGTTTTTTCATTTAATTGTTCCGCAATATTACGTGACAAAGACATAATTCGTCTTTGGATAGTCATACGATTCAATTGAATTTTCTCAAACTTTTTGCTGCTTTTTTCTTAGCGGCAATTTCTATGCATTCTTTTACAAAATCCCCATCATTGAAGGGGCGACTTCGCTTTGCTATCATTCGAGAAATTTCATAACTAACTTCTGTAGCTGTTTCTGAATCTTGAATGGGTTTTGTAAACATAGCTTGCTGACCAATAAGCTCCCGTTTTAAAGACAAAATTTTTTGCTTTCTTAATTCGCCTGTAAACTTGGTAAAAGTAGGATGCTGCGTTCCATAGTGCCTTTTTACATTATATTCCTTTGCAATCGCAACAGAATTCTTGCAAATTAAACAAACGACTTTGTTTTGCCACCATACAAAAAAGTATAATTAATTTTAAAGTAAGTAATTTCTCAGTCCAAATTTCTTGAAACTGCCGATTTTCATCTTTAATCTTACGTTTTTTACTAGATCCTTGCTTGTCCATGTTGCGTTCTAATCCTGGCTAGGATTAACACAGCACCTAAAACAATTACAGTACCTACTTAAATTACCCGTCCTTTTTTAAATTACCAAAAATAATTGATTAAATAGGTAGGGAAACACTTATTAATAACAGAGTTTTACTTACGATTCCACAACACAATTATACACGGCACTTGACGGGAAATCTACGTTGAATGTGGATCAAAATATATGACAGACAGTCGAGTTAAAATCTACACTAGAACTATTGAAACTTCACTCAAATTAAAACCGAACTGTCGGTCGCTGCGGTTAGCGTGGCTTTTATACCGTGCGTATAGAGTCGAAAACTGTCTGGAGAAATCACGAAACCGACTCTGGAAGCTTCGTGTATCTACCTACGGGAGCAATCGGGAATTCGGGACTATTGCTATCTCGCTTGCTCTAACAATATAACCCTTGGATAAGCCGCCACCGCGCTGCCGACGTCACCGCGCCGCCGGCCGCGGCGGTTCCTCAAGAAAACGAATTTAACCGAGATCAGCACGAACATTACCGACCGATTATTATTTTTGCTGTCGGCGGGCCACCAGTATTCGATGGGCGAGCCGCATGCGGCCCGCGGGCCGCGGTCTGTGTATCTACATTTTAAAGGATAAAAACTTATTTAATAATTAGAGTTTCCAAGTTTTAAAATAAGTTTTATCCATAATTATTCCAATTTCGTTTTATATCCCTATCACCGTGCACGTTCTAAAACTATTTTTCCACGTAAACTTACTATTGTAAGAATTTATGGTGCAATGAGGTGCAAAAAAAATCAGTCATTGTAATCCAATTACAAACTTTGCATCCAAGTTTTTAGGTTAAATTAAGGCCAAATTTTGGTAAAAATAAAAATTGTCGTTGTGTTATCTTAACACAAGAGTATTTTCAGCTGTTTATAAATAAAAACACTACGTATCAGTTATTTTCTCCCTTGCTCATTTAGACACACTCTGCATCACATGTGTTCTACAAACTATTCACCCCTTAGGGGTAGAATTTAAAAAATGCCAAGGCAGTTACTATCTAAATTTCAGATTTAACTACGTCTAGTAGTTTGTGCTGTGTGTTGAGAGTCAGTCACTCAGGATATCGTCTTTTATTTAAATACCTAGATTTACATTAACATAACATAACATAACATAACGGCACAAACTACAGACTCCCATTTAGCACGATCTTGACACACCTCTCTTGCCTCCTCCACATCCATATCCCAATTTGGCCCATTTTTAAGAGAAGAGTGTGGTTTGCAAGATGAAGTTTGGACCAGGATTAAGAAAGGAATGCTTCAGTGGTTTGGTCATGTGGAAAAATGAATGAGGAAAGAGTGACAAAGAATTTATGTTGCAGAAGTGAATGGCATAGTCGGAAAGGGACGTCCTAGGCGAAAGTTTATCGACCAAATTGGCGATATATTGAATACGGGACAAATTAGGACATTTACATTAATTCACAAAATATCAAAAACCCGTTAAAATATTAAATTCCCAGATCTAAAAATATTCAATGAGAAAGAGATTAGAGACACTACATAGACACAGATGATATACCTTGAAAATGAATTATAGTTTTGGAGCGTGAGTGACTTAGCCCGTCGTCGATGAAGCTCACGGACTACTAGCTTGCTACATGTTTAGTAATCTGTGCGGAAGACTGAGGGAGTGTAAAAAGGAAAGTGATGGTATTACTTACTTCATGTACGCAAATTATGAGACAGCTATACCAAACACGCACTCGGAAATAAACTACGTAAGCGCCAAGTAACATTTCTACTCTTTTTTCAGAACTATGTTATGGATTAAAAGAATGGTATATGCGAATTAAGATATATGATGAGGTGAAATGTTGTTATAATTCTGCACTAAAATCTCGCTGGCAATCATGAACACTTGTTTTAAAAATCATACAAGTAGTCCTACTCCTATATACGTTGGTAATGTAGGGAGGCAGAGTGAACTATAGCCATAGCAGCGATCACAATAGATCTAGGTCGCAGTGATACTGGCCTCCTTCCCTAGTCCTGCATAGCTGCTCGCACTTAATAATAAAAAAGGAGACAGAGCGCGAAATTAGATAGACTACATCGCGATTGCAAAAAGATGGAGATCTTGCATTTCCAATACTAAGACTTACCCGGGCGCTGGTTGTGGGAGTGATCAAAAATTACTAGTAACGGATTAAATTCTCTATCTAAAAAAGTGCCCTCGATTGATACGGAAACCATAAAGAAGACCACCACCAAGGAGAGTTTTCATTATTTAGTCAAATTGTAGAGAGAAGAATCATTTAACTCACTATAGATTGCAGTATTGACGTTGATCAGAATTGAAAATAAATTGAAAGAGATCATACTGACATCAGGTAAGGAAAACAAAGAGGTAATGGTAGATGCTTCAAGCAAAGTGTGGATTACAGAGTAAACTTTTTTTATAGAATAAGGATAACAAACGAGTACACAGTCCACCTGATGGTAAGTGGATGCTTTAGACATAAACATTTATAATATTAAGCTGCTATTTTACGCTGGTATTTTGTGAGAGCGTGGTTCTTCCCCGGTCGAGTCGACCAATTTGTTGTAGGTAGGTAATAGGTTGTAGCAATCATAATATAGTTGCAGCGTAGCTCTACCACGTATAAAATGGGAAGCCATCGAACAACGGAAGGAGTTACTAAAGGGCGATCTGAGCTTTGATCAGGTACAATATCAGGAACTGTTCAAAGTACAACGCATGTGTCACAAAGGTTTTGATAGTTACCTTAATTACATCTGTCAAGATATTGCAGATTATGCCCAAAATGTTCATACTAGAAACCTGTTTCTAAAAATAAAAAGTATAAGACTGTATCTCTAATCTGAAACCAAGAATCTGGGCTATAGAAATTCATAAGGCCACACTGGTGACCGTGGTTGACAGAAAAATGACTGTGAGAGTCTATACGCACGCACCACGCACATCCTGCAATGCCCTCTGTAGGAACGCTAGCCGAATTGGATGACCAAAATAAGGAACCCGAGATCCTAGAGTCTGAAATCAGATGTGCACTACCTAAAATAAAACACAATCAAGCAGATGGATATAATATTTTTGTTGAAGAACTAAAACACCTTTGAGAACAAGGCATAAAAATAATGTGAAATCTGTAATATAGGTCCACTGATTGTAAAAATTGATAGTGATCCCATTGCACAAAAAAAGGATAAACCAGAATATGTGGGAGTTATCGCACGGTAGCTTTGACATCTCATGCGAGCAGGATAAAGCTCCGTTTATATCTACAGACATTGAGCGAGCTAGACCAAATAATATTATTCTTTATAGTGTAAATTAACATATTTATAACTATCGTAACACGACCGCGCAGGTGCCGACAGACACAGGCCGTGTCCGGTCAGTATTCGTGGAAAGAACATTGTTGGCGACGCGAGCTAAATCATCTCATTAAATCTTTCAATATTTCGTGTATGGGTCAGACCGTAATTTTGCCACATAAAATATAGCCTACTTTTTACTTAACTATAACTATTATTATATTTTTCTCGATCACATCATTGTATTTCAGAAAAAAACGGTGAACCGAGGCCACGTTACACATTTAAATAAATTGGACTTTCAAAATTTATATGACTTGTGTTGAGTTTATTATCTTTATTATTTCTATTACATTTTTAAAACAGAAAGGACGTTTTTTTCATTACAGCCGTTTTAAAGTCTTTCTTTTTGTCTATCAGTCTTTGTGTTGATGCAAAAAATGTCTTTTACGTTCAAGTTTTGTATTGGTACATTAATAGTGTCATCAATGTTTACAACGTATTTAATTAGATTTTCTTCTGTTTCGGTTTTATATTCGGAATATTCCTTATTTCAATACTTTTCGCACGGTTTTGTTTCTCTAATTGCTCTATTTTTTGTTCAAACTGACTAAATATTTACGATCTTTTTCTATTTACTTCTAAGATTTGCATTTTTTCTATTAGTTCATCATACCGCTCCAGTAAATTCAGGCGATTCTTGTAATTTTGTATTCAGCAAACTATCCACGCAATCTAGTCTAATCCAGTGAACAATCTACCAATGCTCAGGATCGATCATACAGAAAACTATTCAAATGAAAACAATCAGGAAACTCAAAACATTGTGGCTGCACAAGTTCCAGACAGACCTGACAACAATGAGATGGAAGGCAAAACAATACGTATATGAATAGGACTGCTATTAAAAATATTCAGATAAATATTGGGAAAAAAATGCGACGTGAAAATAATCAACTTCGTAAATACGTTCATAATGAGAGGTTACAATTCTCTAAAGAATGACTTAGCGAAGAAACACCAGGAGATGGATGCTGAAACTAAAAATCATGCAATTAAACAAGAACAAGAAAACACTCCCTATAAAAAATCAGAAAAATTTGTTAATGAAGACCTGACTGATGTTGCAACACCGGTAAAAGAAACTATAAAAAAAGATTTTAGAATACAATGTTCTCACGGACTATTAAATCAAAATTTAAAACCAAGATACGTTTAAAGATGTTGTGGATAAATCTATGGTGAAAAAATATAGATTGAAAACCTGCCTTACATAGAGTCTTGTCTCAAAAACAGTTTAAAAGACACAAGAAGACAAAAACAAAAACCCATAATCTAATAGAGACAATAAGGAGATTTTACGAAAGAGCACCTTTTAAGCACTTTAAAAATATATAGACCGTCTGGCGTTTTCTAAACCAACTTTAGACACGTATTTCTTATGCAAGGTTTCTAATTTGTCTAATAGATAACGTACTTAAATTTTATTTTTTGTATGTCCGGCTTTCCTTCTTACCTGCGCTTGCACGTCGTCTCTTTCGTCTCCTTTTAAGTTCTTTTATTTTGATATCTTACTCGATAGATTTGGTTAAAAAATATCTGCAACTTACAATTTGGCGCCAAAAATCCGCCATTTTTTTATTTTATTACACCAATCTAAGGACACGGGTTGTTCACACGAATCTAATGACACCTTAATCATCGAAATCCGTCTAAATGTTTGAAATTATAAGAGGTAATAAAGAAATTTAAAAACATACTCAAAATATACGCACGGAAAACATAACCCTTCCTTGACAATCGGGTAAAAACACACAATGTATTTTTTACCGTGCACCTTAACTATTTTAACCGACGAAAAAACGGAGAAGGTACTAAAGTCGACACGTATATTTTTTTATGTACGCATAACTTTTTATAGAGTTGTCCGATTTTGATAATTCTTTTTTTTTATTGGATAGGGTGTACCTCGAAAATCGGTTCCATATAAATTTGTAAAAAAAATATTACCCTAAGGGTGGGAAAATAGCGGTTATTTATCAAAGAGTAGTCCGAATTTGATAATTCTTTTATATTGCTTAGGGATTGGATTGGATAGGATATTGCCTCGAAATTGATCCTATATAAATTTGGATTTTTTTTTTTACATAAGGGTGGGAAAATAAGGGTGATTTATTACAGAGTAGTCCGATTTTGATGATTCTTTTTATATTGAATAGTTTATAACCTCGAAACTAGTCTCATATAAATTTGGAAAAATTACCCTAAGGGTAGGAAAATATGGGGTGATTTATTGTTTATTCACAGATTTTAACGTGTTGTATATTACAACATTACATAATAATTACATTACATCAAAAAAACCACACAATAAATGAGCTTTAGACCTGTCAGTCTCTTGTGTGTAGACCTCTCAGTCTCTGCATTTCTGATAAAGCTCATTCATCGTGAGGTTTGTGTAATACCTTATTTGGCTCTAGATCAGATAAAGTAGTGCCTTCAAGTGTTTTTACTCTACTCAGAGTGACATATGCCTGCCGGTTGGCAAACATTTTCTTTCCGAGGTCGATCACAGCTTTAAACAAATAATAGTTAAGTAGGATTATATAACTGTTAATGGCTAAAGTAAAGTAAGTAGATATTTTAAAAGTAATGAAATATTAGGCATGTAGTAATTAGTAGATTATAGCCACAAAAATTATAAAATAAAAACTTTTTAACAAAAAAATTAAACCGCCGAAAAAACTGAAAAGCATAAAATAATAAACCTTTTTCTTTTACCTTGATAACTAAGTTCTTAAACAAATGTAAACGTACCTAAATATATATTATTGTAATTATTTTGAGTTTTTGATTAACCTTAATAACTAAGTTCTTAAACTAATGTAAGTATACCTAAGTAATTTTGAGTCGGAGCCAAATAAGCAAATTACTTAATTACGTAAAGCGTGATGCGCGGCACGGCACGCCCCTTCGCCGGAAAATACCAAACTTTCACGAAGTTAATATTAGCGAGACAGCAGACATTAAGATTTATATTTATAACAGACAGGTTATACACGTGACCGTCCGTCTGTCAAAATTCAAGAGGTCAAATGTGACCGCACCCACCCACAGCACTTTAACCCATAAATACTTATGTTTGGAGACTATATTTACATGAAGAAGTTTGGCATTATAGAATCAATAATCGAAATTTTCTATCCTCTAGTGGAATAAAAAGTTACTTAGTCTATGGATATTTATTTATAATCTAAGTTCATTTCGTGTGAATGTTATGGTGTTTGGTGGTTATGGTTATGGTATGGTTATTGTATTGATTTTTGGATTTTTCTAGTTTTTTATTAGTATTTTAGTATAGTGTTTTCTTATATAAATTCTAATGAAGGTTTTTGTGTGAATATAATTTATCTTTTTACGTAAATAATTTCGAGTAATATATAGAAATAATTTAGATTTTCACGCTACCGACATCCTCTTGGTTTGTGTTTTTTTGTTATCAAAATACAATAAAATGTTTTTGTATTTAAGTAAAACCTGACTTTTGTTTAGACCACAGGGTAGAGAATTTTTCAAAGATTTTATAATGCCAAAATTTTTTATAGAAAAGTAGTCTCTAAATATAAGTTTTAATGATTTAAAGTGCTGTGGGTGGGTGCGGTCGCATGCGACCGCTCGGGATTTGCCGAACGCATTTAACTGCATGGGATTTTTATTTTTAAAGGGTTAAATTTAAGGTTATTTATAGATCTTTGTTCATTGATTGCTATCTGGTCGCGCAGGGCTTGTAAGGGTAATAATCATCGTAAAGGTCAAGTATGAACCGTTGATAAAATTAAACAATAAATTATTGACTAATTCTGTTTTTTGTCAACTTACTAAAGTTTTCTAAAATGATTGTAATAGCAACTTGTAATTGTTTTGGCTAGATTCTGTATTAAAATAATATGATAAAAATGTTAATAGGACTTTATTTTAACAATAAAATGCTAAGAAAAATTAAAAACATATTAAAGGTGCAATTTTGTTTAAAACTTTGTTTAAAACTCTGTTTAAAGTTTTAATCCTTGCATTAAACTGTTAAATTGTTTTAGATAGATGATAATAGTATTGGTAAGAGCTGTATTATGAAAACTGTTTTTAGTGTTTTAAGATGTAATAAAAGTTGTAATCAGAGTTTTTAAGGTCTATGATCACACAAAATTGATTTTAAAAATTATATTGTGTCTTGTATTTTATTAATGTTTTATAATATAATTTGAATGTTTTATCATTTTTGTAATGTACGTAAATATGTTCTTTTTGGAAAATATTGATGTTATGTGTATTTTTATGGAAAATGTTATGAAAAGTTATGATGCAAAGTACAGAAATGTGACAACAGAAATTACGCGCGGAATAGGAGGCTTTTTGCGCTTGGCTCACTTTAACGTTTAGCTTGGTAGTTACTTACTACTTTAGGTAGGTACTTAAGAAAAAGAGGATCTCCTAGGTGTGCGTTGTGTGTAGTAAGCTGTGGCTTCATACAACCGCTGGTACGACATACTCCGCCGATCGTTGAGTCCGTATACTCTGTAAGGCGTCGAGGTCACGGGCCCCTAGGCAGAACCTTAGGCACTTTAATGCGCTCGTGCTTACTGTGCCCAGTCGCGTCATTGGAGTGCTACCATACGCACTTCCCCCAACCCTTTCGTTGTGAAAGGGGTAGGCAGTGCCCCAAGTGTAGCAGCCAACACCATCTCCCACCACCTCTACCATCCGTCACCTGCCGCCGAGCCGAGCCTGGAGCGCCTTAATCAACTTTACCAAATCGATGAAAGGACGGGTGGGTCCGCCTCAATGCCACCGCTGCCAGGCCTTTGGCCATGCATCTGCCAATTGCTTCAGGCCAGTGAAGTGTGTTCGCTGTGCCGGGGACCATATGCTAACAACTGCCCAAGAGGTAGAGAGGAGGAACCCAGATGCGCTAACTGCGCTAAAAACCACACTGCAAACGATCGCCGCTGCCCAGTCCTGAGGAGGATTGCGAGGGGATCACTCTGCCGGGCTTCATACCGGAAGATCCCAACAGGGTCCCCCAGAGTCGCCACAGAGTCATAATTCGGAAATACGGGTGGCCCCCCATCAGAGGAAAGGGAAGGCAGACTGCCCCCCCCCCCCTCCACCCGTTATGACACCAATGGAAACGATGGCACCGGTTACAACAACAGCAACCAAAGCAACCACCGGGGCGACTCTTCAACCCCCAGCTAATGACGCCACCGAGAGTCAACCCTCCCAGAGGAGTAAGCGGGGGAGGAAGAAGAAGATGAAAGTGCAGCCCCCTCCTCAGGCAGCCACCTCTACCCCAATCCCAGCGGTAATGATAGCCCAGGCGCAGGTTACTGCTGAACAACATGCATCCAAAACGAGTAGAGCGCCAGAAAGGGCTCTATCGGAAAATAGAGCCCACTCTACACATAGAGCGCGTTCTACCCACAGGCAAAGACAACAAGAAGTCCAACACCCGAGACCAGTGCCAACGCATTTTCAGGCACAGAGAACACCACCAGTCGGCTTTGAGACAGCAGACGCCATCCAACGTTTGGTTGGTATAGCTATCGAGGTCGGCAGTCAGGTCCTGGCCGATATAAGAGCCGGGACGGACCCCATAACAGCAGTGATGAAGGCGCTGGCAAACCTCCTGGCTCGGCACTACACAAGAGAGTAACCTGCGTCTCCTCTACTGGAACCCGGGTGGAATACAGCATAAGCTGCATGAACTCCGTACAGGCGCCCAACAACAGGACATCCATATGATCTTGCTGAGAGAGACTAAAATTATTCCAAACACGCATCTGAAGCTGCCCAATCACCATATGTACAGGAGGGACGAGGTCACTTCTGAAGGGGCCGCCTATAGAAGGACGGCGGTTCTAGTGAGGAGGGACATCGTCCATCAAGAGCTAGACCTGGCAGATTATCAATCGATGCGCTCTATCGGCATAAAATGGATGCGGCGGGCGAGGAACTAAGGATCTATGTATACTCCATTTTGCTACTCAGACATCCGGACGGTAATGGAAGGCACCACGTCCACCATCATCGCCGGGGACCTAAACACCAAACACCCGGCGTGGGGATCTAGAGTGATCAACTCACTGGGTCTTGATCTATACGAAGACGCAGAAAGGAATAACTACGACGTTTTAGGTCCCGAAGAGCCTACTCACGTTCAAACAGACCCATGGAGACGTTCGGATGTATTGGACATCGTGCTCTCTAGGAACGTCAACTACCCGATAGTGGTAGATGTGCTGTACGATCTAAGTACACAGCACCTTCCGATTCTGATTACCCTTGGCCTCAAGGCGGTGACTACGCTGCCCATAGCCTTCAAAACTAGAGTTGACTGGAGGCTCTACCATCAACACCTGCAGGAGAGACCTCCAGTACATACTCCTCTAAGCACAGCAGACGATGTAGAGGCCGCTGCAACTAGAATAACCAAGTCCATCTAGGAGGCCCTTCACGCGGCCTCTACGATCGTCCCGATTACTGCAAAGAGAGACGGTCTGCCGCGTGAGATATGCGTGCAGATCAAACGTAAGAGAGCGTTAAGGAAGCTCTGGGCGCGTACTCGCTGCCTGAGAATCAAAACACAACTTAACACACTAGCGGATGAACTTTTGTTTGCAATCCAGGCCCAAAGAGGAGAGGCCTGGGAGCGGGGCATCTGGAAAGCGGAAGAGCAGAGCAGAATGTGTTGCTCTACAAATTGAACCAACAGTTAACTAAAACTAGACCTCCCGTTTACCCGCTGACCAACAACGCGGGCGAACGTCGTTACGATTCCAAGGGTAGAGCGGATATCCTAGTAGAGTAGTTCGAAGAGCAAGTTATGCGGAACCCAGCAAGTGCGGAGTTCATGGAGCTTCATGCTCGAAAGGAGAGCCACGAATGGGAGTTCCTGTCGCCGCCCGCGCGACCGCTTGCAGGAGAGTGGTTTATCTCCTCCACTGAACTGCGAAGGACAGTAACCCGCCTGCAACCGAGGAAGGCGCCGGGGCACGACGGGATTACCAACGCTGCACTCCGACACCTGCCCCATAGAGTCCTAGTAGAGCTTGGTCAACTCTACAATGAGATACTGCGGACATCCCACTTATCGGAGGACTGGAAGAAAGGCCAAGTCATCGTCTTGCCGAAACTCGGGAAGGACAGGCATAGAGCTACCAGCTACAGGCCGATCACGCTGCTACTGCACATAGCTCAACTGCTTGAAAGATTGTTGCTAAGACGCCTCCGTACGTGCATCCAACTTCGGGCGGAGCAGCATGGATTCAGGAGGGATCAATCTACAGCTATACACCTGACCACAGTGCTGCACCTGCTTAAGGCAGAGTATAACCGTCTTTCTCGACATAGAGAAGGCGTTTGACAGGGTGTGGCATTCTGCACTACTTTATAAATCGGAAGAACAGACCAGTATCCCTCCTTCTATGTTGCGGCTAGTGACGTCATTCCTGGCAGACAGGAAGTTCTATGTCTGCGTAGTGGATGCCGTGTCCGCAACAAGATCTATCACATCCAACAGTCCTGTACGTGGCTTTCACCAACAACATCCCAACACTGGCAGGACATAATGATTTCTTATATTTACGGGAACACTACACATTGAAATAATACTAGTTTTTACGGAATTTATCGCGTATATTTAACTTTTTAAATACCCGACGTTTCGAACGCTTTACAGCACTTATGGTCACGGGCGGGGCTGAGATGTTCAACGTCCATATGTCATAGTTAACCGCGGCTACCATAGATTAAAATTTAACTTTTGTTCCGATCTATGCAGTAAGAACTTATGTTATCTTGAAGTTTTGCAGTTGTATGCTTGGGTTAGGATTTAATTTTATTTATTATAGGATCCCAAGCAGATGGTAGCACCCAGCCATCTTCTTTATTGAAATTAGGATGTTTTTTGATTTCAATAGCCTCGCGAATCATCCTTGGAAGGAATCAGTGTTCTTTAGAGAGGATGTGCGGAGATGTAGTGACGGGGGCGATCCTGTACGTGTTCACAGACTGCAGACTTCCCGGAGCACCGATTCTTCACATCAGCTATATGTTCTTTAACGCGGGTTTTTATTGGTCTTTTAGTTTGTCCTATGTAGGAGAGCCCACATTCACAATCAAGCTTGTACACTCCTGCATCTTGCAGAGGGACATTACACTTGACTGATGGTAAAAACTGACCAATCTTCTTCAGCGGCTTGAAGTATGTTTTGATGGAAGCGCGCTTCAAGATGTAGCCAATCTTGTCAGTGACTCCTCTAACATATGGCAGTACAGCAGGTACACGCTCAACTGTGGCCGGCTTCACTCGTTCAGTGTGACGTAGGCGCGGGACTCGAAACTTGTTGTCATGCAAAACTTGCTTGACATGGTGGAGCTCTGCAGCCAGGTGTTTACTGTCACAGATCCCTCGTGCTCTCTGAAACAAAGATTTACCCACGGTAGCTAACTGTGAAGGATGGTGGTGAGAATCACCGCTTAAAAATTTATCTGTATGGGTCTTGGTGGCTCAAGGTGTTATCAGGATTCCGAATTACTAACACATCTAGAAAAGCTAAGGAATTGTTCCATTGTGAACTGAATTTTAGAATTTATAGAGTTAAGATGGTCTAAAAATGCAGTTACTTTATCTAAAGGTAGAATTAGGGTTTTATCCATAGGCCTCAACTTTGCTATTACACCCCGCAAATTACCGTACGAAGAAATTAACTGTAGTGTCGAGGACTGTTTATTTAAAAACAATATGCGGAAAGAAGATTAGAAGAGAGAAGAGAAGAAGATTTGAAGGCGATACGTCAAGACATTTCGTCTATGTTACGTCGATGTTCAGTGCCTAAACCGAATTTTCCCAAAGACGAATTTATAGCGTTAAAGAACCTACGCAATAAACCAGAACTTACGATTCTCCGCGCAGATAAGGGAAACGCCACGGTAGTCATGGATACGTCAGATTATAATTCCAAAATACAAGAACTTTTGTCGGATGTAAGTACTTATAAAAAAGGTTAAAAACGACCCAACAAATAGCACACTAAAAGCAACTAGTGACCTCATAAAGAAACACTCCGAAAAATTAAATCTGGACGTAAAATGGATAATACCTACGTGCGCCAAATCACCAAAATTGTATGGGTTACCAAAAATACACAAGCCCAACGCTCCATTACGTCCCATAGTGAGCCAAATCGATTCACCAACTTACAGATTGGCTCAACACTTAGCGAAAATACTCTCACCGCTCAGGGGAGATACAAGAGCACACATAAAGGATTCCTACCATTTTGTCAGCGAGATTAAAGACCTACATCTGGCAGACAATGAAACTATGGTTAGTTTTGATGTGCAGTCATTGTTTACATGCTTACCTGTTGAAGACTGCATCTCAATTGTAACTAGAAGGCTGGAAGAAAACAACATGCCCGTAGAATGTGCATTATTACTCAGACACTGCCTTACATCTGGCTACCTATTGTGGAAGGAGGAGTTCTACAAGCAAGTAGATGGTGTGGCGATGGGCTCACCTGTATCTCCCATTGTCGCCGACATATTCATGGAAGACTTTGAGGAGAAAGCCCTGCTTAGTTCTCCTATAAATCCAAGATTCTACAAGCGGTACGTAGACGACACTTTCACAATTCTACCTTTAGATAAAGTAACTGCATTTTTAGACCATCTTAACTCTATAAATTCTAAAATTCAGTTCACAATGGAGTTAGAGGCAAACAATTCCTTAGTTTTTCTAGATGTGTTAGTAATTCGGAATCGTGATAACACCTTGAGCCATACTGTGTATAGAAAAAAGACCCATACAGATAGATATTTAAACGGTGATTCTCACCACCATCCTTCACAGTTAGCTACCGTGGGTAAATCTTTGTTTCAGAGAGCACGAGGGATCTGTGACAGTAAACACCTGGCTGCAGAGCTCCACCATGTCAAGCAAGTTTTGCATGACAACAAGTTTCGAGTCCCGCGCCTACGTCACACTGAACGAGTGAAGCCGGCCACAGTCGAGCGTGTACCTGCTGTACTGCCATATGTTAGAGGAGTCACTGACAAGATTGGCTACATCTTGAAGCGCGCTTCCATCAAAACATACTTCAAGCCGCTGAAGAAGATTGGTCAGTTTTTACCATCAGTCAAGTGTAATGTCCCTCTGCAAGATGCAGGAGTGTACAAGCTTGATTGTGAATGTGGGCTCTCTACATAGGACAAACTAAAAGACCAATAAAAACCCGCGTTAAAAAACATATAGCTGATGTGAAGAATCGGCGCTCCGGGAAGTCTGCAGTCTGTGAACACGTACAGGATCGCCCCCGTCACTACATCAGATTTGATAGACCGCAAATCCTCTCTAAAGAACACCGATTCCTTCCAAGGATGATTCGCGAAGCTATTGAAATCAAAAAACATCCTAATTTCAATAGAGAAGATGGCTGGGTGCTACCATCTGCTTGGGATCCTATAATAAATAAAATTAAATCCTAACCCAAGCATACAACTGCAAGACTTCAAGATACCATAAGTTCATACTGCATAGATCGGAACAAAAGTTAAATTTTAATCTATGATAACCGCGGTTAACTATGACATATGGACGTTGAACATCTCAGTCCCGCCCGTGAGCATGAGTGCTGTAAAACGTTCGAAACGTCGGGTATTTAAAAAGTTAAATATACGCGATAAATTCCGTAAAAACTAGTATTATTTCAACTGGCAGGACAGCTGCGTGAGTGGGAGGACGACGTGGAGCTGGCGTTATATGCGGACGATAGCGCCTATTTCACCACTGCCAGAATGCAACGTCTGTTGGACCTGCTGCTACCATGGCTGGATGAGTGAAAGATGTTCGTCAACGTTGGTAAGACGACCGTTCTGCTCACTCGCCACCTGAGAAACCTACCAGCTCCTTTGACGCTCAGTGGCCAGAAGATCGCGTAGGTACGAGAAGATCGTGACGTATCTTGAATGCCGGATTGACAGGACGCTGCGCATAACCGCGCACGTCAACATCGTCGTCCGCAAAGCCAGATGTGTGCGGACGACGCTCCGGCCAGTCCTGGCATCCAAGTTACCGATCAAGACAAAGATCAAACTAAGACCAATAATTACCTACGCTGCTCCGGCCTGGTACGCAATTCTGAGCGATCCTCTGAGGCGGCGACTGCAGGCCCAGCAGAACCTAGCACTAAGAACCATTGTCGGAGCAGGTCGCTACGTCCGTAATGACGTCATAGCGGTCAATCACAACATCGAAACCATTCAAGAATTTGTGGTCCGGTTGGCGCGCAAGCCAAGCAGACTACGGTCCACATCCGCACTTGAATAACTTTGCGCCGCTAAATACTTGCTCCACGGACGGGCGACCTTATCCAAGAGAACTCCTCCCTACATAGATTAGAGAGTTGAGTAAAACCCACAATGCAGAAAGGCTGTGTCATCAGCCCCCATCTAAATTAATACGAGTATATTGTTCAAAACAGTTTGTGTTATTTATTTCATATAATACATATTCATGAAAATGCCCTGAAAAACCCTCTCAGAAATAAGGGGAGGCCTGTGCCCAGCAGTGGGACCTATATAGGCTGTAACTTTACTTAACTTTTATATTCATGAAATTTTTGAATTTTGGCAAAAAAACGTTAATACAATTAAAGACATAATAATGATTATATATTTTTATAAAGTGCCTCGAAGTTTTCATCAATACACTAAATTAAAAAAATGCAATACTATTTTTTTTAATACTGTTTTCTGTATTTGGAATGTCTAATATTTGATTAAAATGTAAATTTGGAATGTCTAAAATATGTGGAAGGCAACAGTTATCCGACTGTAACAGATAACCAACTTTTTTCGTAGCTCAACCCACTACGAAAAATTTTACCGATTACGGATAACGACCTAATATGTTAACAACGCCTTATATAAGGCTCCCAGGACCGGCCCATAGTAGTGGGCCGTGAGGACAATCCGGGCAATGGGGCATACCCCGAGGCCCGAGACCTGCAGGGCCTAAGAAGTCTTTGCAGAAGACAACGTACTTAAGAAAATCTATTCATTTGCAATTTGTTCGAGAAAGTTCAGAAAAAGCCACAGTTCTAAGTCATAATCAAGAAAGAAAAATGGATTAGGGAAAAGTAAAGTAAAAATCACGTCAAAGTAGTTATCACATTTTCTAGAAGCTGTTATGAGTATTGAAATAATACTAGTTTTTACGGAATTTATCGCGTGTATTTAACTTTTAATCCCTTTCGAACGCTTTACAGCACTCATGGTCACGGGCAGGACCGAGATGTTCAACGTCCATATGTCATAGTTAACCGCGGTTACCATAGATTAAAATTTAACTTTTGTTCCGATCTATGCAGTATGAACTTATGGTATCTTGAAGTCTTGCAGTTGTATGCTTGGGTTGGGATTTAATTTTATTTATTATAGGATCCCAAGCAGATGGTAGCACCCAGCCATCTTCTCTATTGAAATTAGGATGTTTTTTGATTTCAATAGCCTCGCGAATCATCCTTGGAAGGAATCGGTGTTCTTTAGCGAGGATCTGCGGTCTATCAAATCTGATGTAGTGACGGGGGCGATCCTGTACGTGTTCACAGACTGCGGACTTCCCGGAGCGTCGATTCTTCACATCAGCTATATGTTCTTTAACGCGGGTTTTTATTGATCTTTTAGTTTGTCCTATGTAGGAGAGACCACATTCACATTACACTTGACCGATGGTAAAAACTGACCAATCTTCTTCAGCGGCTTGAAGTATGTTTTGATGGAAGCGCGCTTCAAGATGTAGCCAATCTTGTCAGTGACTCCTCTAACATATGGCAGTACAGCAGGTACACGCTCGACTGTGGCCGGCTTCACTCGTTCACTGTGACGTAGGCGCGGGACTCGAAGCTTGTTGTCATGTAAAACTTGCTTGACATGGTGGAGCTCTGCAGCCAGGTGTTTACTGTCACAGATCCCTCGTGCTCTCTGAAACAAAGATTTACCCACGGTAGCTAACTGTGAAGGATGGTGGTGAGAATCACCGCTTAAATACTCGTATTTATCTGTATGGGTCTTTTTTCTATACACAGTATGGCTCAAGGTGTTATCAGGATTCCGAATTACTAACATGTCTGACGTTTAGACTGGGACCAACCACTGGACCCGTAATCCCAGTCGTCAACCACTTTCTTTTGAAAAAGCGGTTATATGTTTCTGAATTAAACGTCTTATCAGTGGTCACGCCTACCGCGTTACTTCCCGAATCCAACGAGGTGTGGCATAGGAAAGGGGGCCAATACTTGGTAGATCAAGTTAGGCGTGAGACAAAGAAGCAAGACCGTCTCTTTTCAATTGGCCCTTCGCCACCGGGTAAGACCAGTGGACATTAAGAAGCATCCCTTTTCAATTGGACTTTTGCAGCCGGATCAAAAATCAGCTGTTGTATGACGCTCGAACATCGTTTCTTGTTTGACGTTTCGGAAGACGCCCGAGCACCGTTTCCTTTTTCTTTTCTTTTCTAGCCTAGAAAGAGAAGGACCGACACCGTTTCCTTTTGCTTCTTCGGAGCAAATTCCCAGGCCAGCATAAAGGACCTGCTGGAAAAATACTGAAAGTTTACCTGGAACTGTAGCTGCTGGAATACCGGGATTGCAGCCGGGAGATAGAAGAACCGGGATTGCTGCCGGGAGTACAAGAGTTTGTTGTTGTGGGCGGGAGACAAGGTGCCTAGGCATGGAGTTACCGGCAACGGACACCAGCATACCAAGTACCGACACCTAATGGTACCAAAGTCGGGGCTTAAGCTTAACGCCTTTCGAAGTGGTGCAGACTGACGTGCGGGTCTGAATACCTACTCCAGAGACTGCTTAGCACTGGAAGCCACAGGCACATCTCACTGGCGGTGAGATGTACCTGTGGACTTTGGGCTGGTTTTGTCATATATGATATGATCTTACCTCTGGACTTGATGGAGTGACCTGAAGGTGTAGTTCAGTGACTAATACTGCAGCTCCTCGACGAGTAGAACTAAGTATGCTGCTCTGCGGCTCGTTTTTTAGTTGTGATTAGACTTTACCTGCGGCCTTCATGGAGTGACCTGAAGGTGTAATTCGGTGATTACTACTGGAACTCCTGAACTAGTAGAACTAGGTGTGCAGAGTTTGGGTTTGTTAGTTATGATGAGACCTTACCTCCAGTCTTGATGGAGTAATCTGAAGATGTACTTTGGTGACCGCCATTAGAACTTCTCGCCGAGTAGTACTATATCATAACTAACCAAGTGAACCCAAATTCGACACACCTAGTTGTACTAGTCTAGGAGTTATAGTAATAGTTACCGAAGTACACCTTCAGGTCACTCCATTAAGTCCGGAGGTATTTTTATATATGTATATAACTACTCCTACTTACTTTTAGCTAAGTAAAAAACTGTGAGAATAAAAATTTTAATTTATCTTACTTTGTCAAGTACTTATGTATCAAATTTGGTTTTTTCTAATATTTTGTGTATGTGCAGCGATCTTTATCAGCGTGAACTGCTGCAAACAGGCGATACAGTATGGTATACACTCACGACCGCGGACTGTGGTTTCATCGAAATTTTCGTACTATGAATCGAAACAGGCACCAAAAATAAAATAGCCCTTATGCAAATGCAAAAACCTTTTGCTAGCATTATAAACGGAGTAGAGTAAAAGTCTAGTCATAACTTTATTTCAACAAAAGATTCAATCAAATAGTGTTACATTGCGCAGATGTAAATTAGCGAAATGATTAGATAGTAAAAAAAACAAATTCAGATTTTTATTGTTTATAAACCTTGTCTGCATTGAGCTACAAATATTTCTGAAAAAATTATGTAAATCGGCCTACTAGTTACGGAGGATATAGATTTCAAAAATCGTTTTCTTGCGCCATGGGAGCTACGCTCCTATAAAAGTGATGATCAAGAAACCTCTACAAAACATTAATTGACTGAAAGTGACTTTAATTCTGATCCAGCATAAAACATTCCTTTCACATCATCATGGTTGCCGCCGCCGTTATTATGTAAAAACAGCAAGGATGATGATAAATTAACAATATCATTGTCTCTTAGGTCACCGGTGCCGCCATCAACGCTATCCAGTCAAGAACACGAATCTGAGCCCAAGTCTATGTCTACATCCATGCCTGCTGTAATGGAAAATCTGAATCCTCAAAATGACCCCGGTTTGTGGGCCATAACAATTACTGATATAGACCCAACTTATTTATATTCAGATTCTATTAAAAGGTCCAATCTGGGTTAAAGTTGATTTATTTCCCGAAAAGGATAATGGACGGCGATTCAGCGAATATCATTATAATAAGATATTAGAAGTGAACGGTGAAAAGCTTGACACGCGCTGGATGATTTATTCACAAACAAATGCTGTTTACTGAATGGATGCTGGTTTGAATTAAGTGAAGGAGTGTATAATTGGAAACACTTGTGTGATTACCTAAAGTCTCACGCATCTAGTCGATAGGACTAAGATTGTATGTTGAAATGTTTAATTTAGAGAACGGTTTAAAAAGCTGTTCTACCATTGACTCCTTGGCCCAGTCACAAATTCAACAAGAAAGGCAATGTTGGTGAGATATTTTGATTTTTCATATATATGATGATTTTGTGATTGAACGATTGCTTGCAAATGTAATTTTTTTAGCATGTCGCAATTTGGCCTTCAAGAGTCATAAAGAAAAGTTAACGTCTGACTCTGATTCGAGTGAGACAAGCGGCAACTTTATAGATATTTGATCCCGTGCTGAGACTTGACCGAAAAGAAGTAAAGGATAAGACGATTAACAACCACTATATCGAAAAAAGTATTCAAAATCTTAATATTTATAAATTACGTGTCACGTTGTTTGTCCGCGATGGACTCCCTAAACTACTTAACCGATTTTAATAAAATTTACACACCGTGTGCAGTTTGATGCAACTTGAGAGATAGGATAGTTTTTTTGCCCATGAGTGACCCAATTTTTTTTTGCGAATTTAAGGATTTTTAATAGGACTTGACAAAGGGTCGTTGAAAAGGGCAGAACAACGTCTGCCTGACAAGACAAGCTAGTGATATATATAATATTTTAATGGAAAATCACTTGGGGACTCAAATTGTTGAAAAAATAATAAATACTCAATAATTATTCTTGATTGTACTCCTGACGTTTTTTGTGTTGAGTAAATTTCAATTATTATAAGATTTTTTAATAGAAATACAGCTGAAATTGAAGAACATTTTATTGGTTTGTTAGCCGTCGAAAAAACCATGGCTGAGAGTTTGACTAATTATATAATCACAGAATTAGAACAGTTAGGTATATCATTGCAAAACTGCAAAGGCCAAGGATATGATAATGGTGCCAATATGCGTGGTGAAAAAAAATGAATCTCAATTGAATGCGAAATAAATTTTCGAAATAAACTATTTTTATGTCATTGTCGACAATGTGCGCGCAAGCTACCATCTTAGGTTTGAGGCACTTAAATATCATGAGAGTATATTTGGTTTCATGTATTATATTAAAGATTAAAGTAAATAAGTGATAGTGAACTTTTGAAGCAACGCAGCGACTTGCAAATATCTATAAAAATACGAGAAACATGTGATATTCAAGGAATTGTACGAAGAACTGAATATGTTCATTCATGTATATGAAGGAAACGACGACATTATCTTTGTGAAATAAATAATAGAAAAAAATAACTGAAGTTTACCCCACTATCTAAATAGTCCTAAGAATTATTGCTACCGCACCTGTTACAGTTGCGTCTGTTGAAAGGAGTTTTTTGAGGCTTAAAATTATTAAAACATATTTGAGGATTTCGACGACACAAGATTGGCTTTCAGCCCTTGCTATTCTTTCAATCAAGAATGACGTAGCTCATTCGTTAGATTATTATGCTTTAATTAAAAAAATTGTAACAGGAAAAGCCGCAAACATAAATTTTAAAATTTATCATATCTGTATTTATTTTTGTAAATCTTTCAATGTAAAATATTTTAATACTCAAATTTTATTTATTTGTATAACTTTAGCATTTCTCCTCAAACATGACAAATACCTAAACCAAGCAACTGACCTACTTTCGCATCGCATACTTTTAAAAAGGGACAAAGGGTTGCAAAGACCTACTGGCCGGAGCCTCGCAATTGGTAAGACCTCCGTGCATCAGCTTTTATTTTTTCTATGACTATTTGTGACATTTTAATAAAAAAAAACACTATTTTTTATTGAATATGTCTGCCTACTTACAGTATTTTTAGAAATTTTAAAATGTGTTGATAGACCTAAAAATGTACCTAAACTCGAGCCGATATCGTTAATTTTGTAGAAAATGGCAACGGAAGTTCGTTTTTATAGTATAAAAAACTATTATTTTCAACAAAAGAGTTACTACCATTTGAAGATGAAGAACCAATCTGTACACGGTAGTTTTTGGTTATATTTGATTTGGTTTAGTTTTGCTTTTGTCACAAAATGTACCGCAAAAACCATAATTTTGCTCGATTTGCAAACGCTTCCTTTAAATGTTATTTTTTATCAAAAATTGGTAATTTAAAGCTAAACATGTTAGTAATTACTTTTAATAAGACAAGTGTCAGAGTATTAAGTCCAGCAAATACTTTTAGTTTCTTAATACTCCCTTTAATTTTATACGTGGTATAAATAGTATACTTAGTTGTAGCACGAATGGGTCGGCTCGACCGGGGAAGTACCACGCTCTCACAGAATACAAGCGTGTAATAGTAGCTTCATGCTGCTGTGTTTCATATGGTGAGTGTAGAGAACCGGAGACCCTTTTTACTGGAAACGAGACATTCTATCTTAACTCTCACGGATGACAACGCATCTGCATTTTGATTTGTAATCGAGGATAGATGTAGATGTCTATGGGCCACAGCAACTACTTACCATCAGGTGGACTGTGTGCTTGTTTGTCACCCTATCCTATAAAAAATCCTTTTACTTTTACTTGTGGAATGTTACTACACTTCCCTTCTGGTAACGAGTTTTACAAATCACGTACACACATCATTGTTACTAATAATACTTTTGGGTTGGGTTTACAATTCGGTCGCCTAAATTTGAAGATTCTGTCAATGTGGGGGTCAAAGGTCAAAGGTCAAGGGGTTTTATCTGAAGCACCCTTCTCGATTTTTACTGCCGGAGCAGCGTCAAAGTATTTTTAATTATTTTTTAAAAATATTGGTAAATGACTATTTAATTACGTTTTTGGCGTTTCATCTATCAATGTCATATCGATATATAGTACATCATAAACATAAACCTTGAGTAAATTATATACTAATTAATACTTTTTCATCATAATTTATCTAGTACTTTATTTTCTTATATTGTAAATATAAACTTTTAACAAATCAAAAAAGATCATTTGCGATTATCTTTAAGATTTCGATTTTTTGAATCGATTCCTCCAATTTCTTTGAATCGATTTAAAAATGTGTAAAATTAATCACTAGGCCGGCCATTTTGTTGACAGCTTTTGGTCATGCCGTTGCCCGTTGCTTCCGAGTTTCCGGCTGAATACTGCTAAATATCGCAAAGATCCTTTCTTACAAATGGTGGCAGCCATAAATTATGTTTATAAATTAAAGTAGTTATAAAAGTTAATATTTTGGTCAAAGACAGTAGTATATAATAGTAGTAATAGACCGGACATCAGCAACAAAATTGTCGTCTGTAACTTTTGTCCTATAGGATATATCTCCGATTTTTGTCATTTAGTCTTAGTGACATCGTCAAAAGGTCAAGACGCAGTCGTTTTATAAATATAAAATTTATTTTTAAAGAAAATATGACCTGTTGTGCATTAAGATATTGTAAGTCACGATATGGAGCAAAAAATGAACGTGATTTCGGTTTATTATCGTAATTATAATGTATGCTTACAAAATAATCTTTTAATTTTAATATATCTGGTTGACTTTTCTAGAACATTTATGATTTTGACATAAGCGCCCTCCGTTATCCAGTAGTGTCACTATTTATTTACAAATGTGTTAGTGATTGACGATTGGCGTTATCGATAAATAAAATACAGAATGCCGATTTAATTATCTACAATATTTAAGGAGGTGAAACAGTCAACGATACTGTACCCATACTAACAAAGATGAGTATCATATACCAACTATG
Source organism: Parnassius apollo (assembly GCA_907164705.1). Classification (NCBI taxonomy): domain Eukaryota; kingdom Metazoa; phylum Arthropoda; class Insecta; order Lepidoptera; family Papilionidae; genus Parnassius; species Parnassius apollo. The sequence continues at coordinate 4,975,010 of CAJQZP010000444.1, forward strand.
CTAAGTAGCTTACTTTATGTGGAGAAAGGGTGGGAAAATGTTTGTTTACGCATGCTGATGAGATTTTCTGTGTTGCTTTTGAGCATGCTGAGGATACTTGCTGTGCTTTTACACACCGGGCTTCATTGTCTGGTGGTTTTCAAAGACGGAGCCTTATAGATCCCGGCTTACACTGGTAGGGGAGGGCTATAGGTTTGTTACATTAAAAACAATTTATGCTGTTAAAGATATAAGATGCAAAAAGTTGTAGGTTAAGCCTGAGTTAGGAAATAAGGTAAAAGCTTAAAGTGACGGTTTTTATATATGTGGGTCTATAAGTATTGCATCTGATTAAATTGACATAATAACTTAAATTTACAAACTGCTTACAAACATATGGTATTAAAAATAATTTGCTTACAGAATTCTATGAAGCGGCATTATAATTATGGTCTTAAACCTTAATTATGGTTTTTGTATAAGCATGTATCTGGTAATTTTAGGTTTTCGTCAGTTAATACCGCAGTGCATGAAAAGTGGATACGGTTTGTCCAAATATCTGCTATATCAAAATTATGCTCAAAGTACTTTAGAAGCGAAAATTGGAAAACTAGGCCAACAAAATAAATATTTCAAA